>JAPWIX010000001.1:1662500-2262500 GCA_028751805.1 Podosphaera xanthii | reverse complement strand
GTTTTATTTTATACAAAAGATGAGTTTTGCAAAGTGTTTTATCAAACGAGCTAGGAAATTTTGAAGAGTACAGGTTTGTAAAATGAGAGACAGAATTGGGTGTTGACTGGTGCCATACAATTGATGGTGTAGAGTTTGCTGTGAAAGTCGATGAGAATTTTGATATATGCTAAGTAACGAAATAAGTGTGACACCTAGGTTATCACGTTGGAAAAAGGCTCGTCGGTGAATCCTAAAAGCATAAGATTTTAAGGTACAGATCTAAGAAAAGTGCAAAGACTGATTATATACAATGGAACCTCCTAGCACTGTCTGTATGTCATTACCAAAAGTATGTTTCCTGTGGTAACTAGTTTCATACTGAAGTTCCGCTACCAGCGATACTAGACTGCTGCCTGAGGCCTAACTGGCGATCTCCGTGAACTCGTGTGACAGGATGTCACAATACCCCCCTCCTCAAAAAAGGCTGACCTCAGCCGTCTGTCCATCGCAGAGTTATCCTCCAATTCTCCATATTTGTCGCGGCCACTCTCAAAAGCCTTTATCCAGTGAGGCAAATTTACGGGTGGGCCGGGTAAATTTGGATGGGCCTTATGAAATTTCTCTATTAAGTGCAGCAAATACATGAAGTTACTTGCCGGGTAATAGACAGGATCTTTGTCACAACCTAGCCAGTTTGCGCGGTATAGGAGCTGCTTACGTACTAGCTTGACAGCACGAATACTCTCTACTGCAAACTCTTGTTCTCCAGGAATTACATATATTTCCTCAGGTTCAGCGAGTACCTGCCCTGGGACTGGGTTTGCCGGATCTTTACGAAGTAGTTTGGCGTGAAAAACGGGATGGATTTTATTCAGATTTTCAGGTAGTTCTAGCTCGTAGGACCAGCCAATTTTCCGCTTAATGAGGTAGGGTCCCATATTTTAGTGGTCCAGTTTTTTACTAGGACGATCCAACACAGATTTCGCGTATTTAGCCAGACTTTGTTGCCGACATCAAAATCTGGTTCACGACGGTGGCGGTCCACATCACGCTGCTTTTTCTTCTGGGCTTTTTCCATATGATTTTTTGCCCATTCCCAGGCTTGTCGCATTCTAACGACCACTTTTTTAGCTTCGCTTTGGGCAAGAATTTCCCGAGCATTGGTGGGCTTTACGGGAGCTTTCCAATCAAACAAAAACCTCGGCTGTCGCCCAAAGAGAAGTTCAAATGAAGAGGTATTTATACTTTCATGGTGCAGAGCGAGTTGAGCAAAGTCCATTAGGGGGAGGAGCCTGCCCCAGTTATCTTGAAGATGATTTACAAAAGGGCGAAGTCGAAGATCAAGATACTGGTTCATAATTTCTGTTTGCCCGTCTGTCTCTGGATGGTAGGACGTGGACAACTTTCGCTCAATTTTCAGAAGTTTGCATAAGCACCCCCAAAAATGTGAAATAGATTAGGCACCGCGATCAGATACGACACTTTCAGGGGTGCCTAAGTGTCGAAAGCAATGAACGAAGTATATCTCCGCTAGATCTTTGGCATTGACTGTCTTTTTGCAGGGAATTGTGACAGCCTTTTTACTAAGTCTATCTATAAATACTACGACCATGTTAAACCCTTCATCATCTTCAGGCATTTCTTTGAAATCCATGCAGATATGTTGCCATGGATGGTCCGGGATTGGGAGGCAATGTAGAAACCCAGGTGTTTTGTCATGGTTGATATGTGATCTTCTACAAGGGTGACAATTGCTAATAAATCGTTCAATAAAACTTTTCATTCCTTTCCAGTAGTACCGAGAAGATAATAATTTTAGGGTTTTCTTGGGCCCTGGGTGTGCTGATGACGGCTGCGCATGAGCTTCTTTAACTAGGCATGTGCGAATATTTTGCACATCAGGTACAACAAGCCGATCCTTATCGTAAAGCAGTAATCCATTTTCAAGTTGAAAACGACTGTTCGTGATTGTTCGAGCCAGCTCGCGCTCGCACTCCAGCGATGGATCTTCACGATTAAAACGAAGAAGCTTGTCAGCAATTTCAAACAATTCCATGAAGTTGACATTTAACTCAAAGGGCTTGTTTTTGAATTGGTTTTCTGATAACAGGGCTCGTCGGCGTAGTTGAACCTTTGTTTGATCTTGTAGCTTGACGTCTTGATCGCGTCGAGATAGGGCGTCAGCTGCTGCATTAGACCGCCCGGATCAATACTTGATTAAAAAATCATACTGTGCTAGGAACTCGGCCCAGCGGGCCTGTCGAGTGTTTAATGCTTTAGTTGACATGAAATACTCTAATGCTTTATGGTCAATGTAGACATTAATTTTGTGAGGACAGCATTGAAGCTCCGCTCTCCATTGACCAAAAGAGCGAACAATCGCCAACATTTCTTTATCATGGATTTCATAATTAAGCTCGGCAGGGGCCATTGTTTTCGAAAAAAAGCCACTGGATGCCATTGGCTGTCATCACCAAGTTGAGAGAAGACTGCTGCAACAATACCGTCAGAGGCATCTGTTTCAATCTTTGACTGGCGTTTGGGAATATAATGAGCTAACAGTGGAGCAGTAATGAGTCAGTTTTGAAGCTCGTTGAAAGCGTCCAAACACTCATCAGTGAATACAAACTCTTTTCCTTTATGTGTTAACCTATTTAACGGTTTTGCAATGATTCCATAGTCGCAAATGAATCGTCTGTAGAAATTACAAAATCCCAAAAACGACTGGACTGATCTCAAATTTGTCGGAGGCTTCCATTCTTTAATCACTGCGACTTTTTTGGGGTCCACTTGAATTCCAGCTGTGCTAATTATAAATCCAAGGTACCGTGTCTTGGTAACACTAAATTCACACTTTTTGATATCAGCTTGCAGTCCTGCCTCGCAAAGTCTTTCGAGGATCAATTTTATATGGGAAACATGTTCCAGAGGATCATCCGAATATATGAGTATGTCATCTAGGTATGCTGGGCAGAAGATATCTAGGTACTCGAATAGCACGTCGTTCATATATTGTTGATACGTAGCTGGCCCGTTGGTTAATCCGAAAGGTAATACCTTGTACTTGTATGCCCCGTAACAAGTACGGAAGGTAGCTAGCTCTTCTGATCCAGCCTCCATACGGATACGGTGGAACGCTTGGCGAATATCTAATTTGGTAAAAATTTTTGCCTGATTAAGCCTTGCCAGAGTTTCATCAATTAGCGGTAAAGGATATCAATCTTTTTTTGTCAACGAGTTCAGTTTACGGTAATCAACGCAGAAACGTAGTCCACCGCACGGCTTCTTAACAAATAAGATTGGCGAAGAAAAGGGCGCTTGACTAGGTTCAATCCAGCCTTTATCTAAGTTATCAATTAGGTACTGCTTAACCAATCGAAGTTCGTCGGTAGACTGATTATACAAAGGGCCGTATGTGTAAGGGGATCGCTTAGAAGGTCGTTATTCACGAACAAATCGGATACCAAATAAAGATAATAAATTCTCTTGCAGTCTACATACTGGCCACTCCTCTTACTAAATACTACAGTGGTTCCCCTAGTATGACGCAACTCTCAGTCCCCATCGCAACCCTCGTAACGCCCCCAAACTCCTTTCCCCGTAGCCCTGAGTTCCTCCACTAGACCTAGTCGCGAATCCCCCAACACCCTCGGTTCCTGAGAGCGGTGTCGGAGCGCATCCATTACCGTCCGACCTTCGAGGGTGGCAATCCTCTTTTCTGGTGGTCCGTGGATACCCTCCGCACCTGAACGCCGATACGTACCCGGATGCTGATACGCACCCATGCTCAAGTTTAGGCTGGGATGGTCCTTGTGACCATCCCCTAGATGGGCACAGCCCGTAACAGTATGTCATTTTTGACTCTTTCTCAAGTATAATTTTATGATTGTAAGGACGTGAGGGGGGCAAAATATCTGAAGCTGTCAGGAAAGCCTCTACTGTACAATATATATATGGAGATTGCCAGGTCATAGTGTTCTCTGATTCTGGTCTGGCCTTTTAGCCGAGTGGTGATGCATCTATCTCGTGTGTCGTGTAGGATGGCAACCTTTAGCCTGACACCCACCTCTTGTCTTCTGTGTCTCCCCACGCTGTCTACATACTGCTTATGACATAATCACAGAACATTCTTAAGGTCTAGCACTTGCACTTTGTCACCCACTTAGTGTGTATTCAGCTCTGGCTTAGTAAGCAAGTATGGGTTAAGCTTACGGGGTCTAGGCATATATATATTATAGGGTGTCACGGGCTGCGCCTTTGTCTTAAATAACAGGGGTGTTAAAGATGATTGTGTTAGTGCCTACAAGTACTAGTGCTTCCAAAATTAAACAAGCCTACTCAAGTAAATTACGCGAAATTAGGGGATTATCAAAAACTCTAATCTGAGGTAGGCAAACAGGAATAACTAATACTTAAAGGCCTGCTTGTACGTTAGTTAGCTCTCATGTAGAAAATAGACAGTATTTCGGCCACTATCCTTTGTTCTACTGTGTTTTAGTGTTTGCCTTTCACATATTTTCTACATCTTTTAAGTTTGTTTTGGATATACTTATTACATTGAATCCGGTCTCCAAAGAGATTAGAAGAGAAGATCGAATCTTCTATATATATGAGCTATACAGTTCCCGGAAATTTGGACACCGACGACCAAGGTTTGCTTTACTCTATTGAAAGCATGGCCACGTCACCCGATCAGGACCAGATGGATCTAGGTAGCAACAATCAACGAGCGCCTCTAGAGCAACAGAGCGGGTCATCGAATCCCCAGGAGCAACTAGGCCATACTCAGCAACAGTCTGAGTTTAATACATTAGCGAATCTTCCACCCGAGTTATTTAAAGCTATCAGTGAAAAAGTAGCCCAAGAAATCCTCAGCCAATTCCGAAACCCCTCACATCCACCTCCTCCTGTACAGCCGATTCCTCCTTCAGTAAATCTTCAACAAGCCAGTAAATGACCTACGTGGGATGGAAATTATTCCTCTTTTAGCGCCCACATGTTTAGCTTGCGAGTAAAAATTGAGGAAGATAGACTGCTTTTGGGTTCAAATAGATCGATTTGCTTCAATATATTCAACTCAATCCCAACAGAAAGACAGGCAAGGATATCCCACTGGTATCAAACTGGAGGCCCTGACGGGTCCCATAATTGGCAAGCGTTCCTGGCTTTTATCACCGAGCAATACGAAGATAAGCAAGCTCGGCAAACTTCTAGGAGCCAACTTCAAAGGATGCGTATGAGTCCCTGTCAGTACTTTCATGAGTTTTTGCAGGATTTTGAGTTCAAGTTGACCCAGTGCGGTAATATCACAATGGCCGATGATATGAAAATATCTTTACTCGAAAACAGCATAAATCGCCCACTCAATAGGTTGCTGTTGAATAAATCCTTACCCGAAGATAACTACGACAAGTGGATTTTTAAAGTTAAAAGAGTAGCTGGGAGACTCGAAAATACGCCAGAATACCGCCCCAAAGGTTGTTCTGGGATTAAGAGTTGGTACCTTCCGCTAAACGCCTCGCAAGGAAACTTCGCTCCGGAAACTCAATCACGCCCTTCACATTCAGAGCTTGACGCAGATGGTGATACGAAGATGGGGCGTCTCAATACTGCAAAAATTGCTCAGGCCGTAATCAGTGCTTTAAGTGGGAATTTGCCAAAACAAAGCTATCGAAAACCGCCCGCCAAGTGGAGGTCGACGGATGAATTTAAAAGGCTCTCTGGCGAAGGACGGTGCGTCCGCTGTGCGCAATCAGGACACCCAACGCGGTTCTGTCCAAAATTTGGTCCTGCTAAACGACCAGCGTCTCTGGCACACGTGAAAAGTGGTGAAAATGCTAACCCTCAAATTCCGGCTATTAATGACAATGAAGGAATCGATGAAGGCAATGTTGAGTTGTTTTCGGGGGAAGAATAACCCCTGAGCATAGTCGCACTCAGGGGCATAAGGGTTTTTCAAAGGAGCATGTTAAAAGAGCTTTATGCAAGATGAATGGTAGTCCTTTCCTAATAAATTGTCAAGTTAATTCTAGTTATTACATAAAATGTTTAATTGACACTGGATGCCTATATTTTGCAGCCTTTTCAAAAAAAACTTCTGATTGAGAACAACCTCCCGCGCATCAACATATCCCCAAGGAATCTTCAATTAGCCGAAGATGACGGACAAGAAAGAGTAATCAATGAAATTACATTTGCAGACTTTGATATAGATGGAAGACATGAAAGAGTTTACGGGTATGTCATTCAAGATTTAGTTTACAATGTGATTCTTGGCAAGCCGTGGATGGAGCATAACGATGTGGTATACCTCTCTAGAAAGAGACTACTTCGCTTTGGCTCGAAAAAGCATGGTTTAGTGGTCAGGGAAGTTGGCTGGTATGAGAATAAAGCTCCGGCAAAAGTACGACAAAAAGTACGACAAAAAGTACGACAAAAAGTACGACAAAAAGTACGACAAAAAGTACGACAAAAAGTACGACAAAAAGTACGACAAAAAGTACGACAAAAAGTACGACAAAAAGTACGACAAAAAGTACGACAAAAAGTACGACAAAAAGTACGACAAAAAGTACAAGCTATTGCTACAGCTGTTTGTGTAAAAGGATCCGAATTCATAGGACTCTTGGAAACCGTGAAAAGCGATAATAATCATCAAATCTTGGCTATTTCTATGCACGACATTAATAAAGCCCTCGAATTCAAACCGGAACAGTCGCTAGACGAAATCCGTGGGAAGCTTCCTCCAGAAATAATTAACTGGGCCGAGCTTTTCAAAGAAGACGATCGAAACGTTCTCCCGCCACACCGACCCTCAGACATGAAAATTAACTTATGTAAGGACCAAAAAGGCAGAGAAAGCCCGATTCCATGGGGTCCTCTTTACAATATGTCCAGAGACGAGCTCCTAGTATTAAGGAAAACTTTAACCGATCATCTTGAAAGGGGCTGGATAAGGGCTAGTGCATCTCTAGGAGGCGCTCCTGTATTATTTGTGAAGAAGCCTGGTGGTGAGCTACGTTTTTGTGTAGACTATCGTGCCCTGAATGCGATAACAGAGAAAGACCGATACCCATTGCCCCTTATCCGAGAGACATTGCGTTCAATATCAAAATCGACTTGGATCACCAAGGTAGACGTCCGTGCTGCTTTCCACAAGTTAAGAGTTCGTGAAGGGGACGAAGAAAAAACTGCTTTTCGTACTAGATTCGGCTCCTATGAATGGCTTGTTACCCCATTTGGCCTCCAGGGAGCCCCAGCAGCCTTCCAAAGATATGTTAACGAGACATTAGGAGATTATCTTGATGTATTCTGCACCGCATATCTCGATGATATACTAATCTACACAACAGGTGATTTAAAGGATCATTGGCATAAAGTGCATGCAGTATTCAAGCGTCTAAGCAAAGCTGGTCTAAAATTAGACCCAAACAAATGTGAGTTTGCTGTTAAGGAGACAAAATACCTTGGATTTGTCATAAGTTTGGGTGAGGGAATAAAAGTCGATCAAAAAAAGGTTGAAGCAATTAAATCGTGGGCACCGCCAACTTCGGTAAAAGGAATGCGAAGTTTCCTCGGGTTCGCCAACTTTTATCGAGATTTTATTCCAAATTTTAGTGAAACTGCTCAGCCACTATTAAATCTTACAAAAAAAGACCATGCATTTTTTTGGCTTGAAGAGCATCAAAAATCATTTGAATTTTTAAAAGAACTTTTTGTCACAGCTCCAGTCTTAGCTCTCTACGACCCCGAACACCAAACCGTAGTTGAAGCAGACTGTTCAGGGTATGTGTTAGGGGCATGTTTATCTCAGTTTGACCATCACAACATACTACGTCCAGTTGCATATTATTCCAGAAAATTAAGTCCGGTAGAGTGTAACTATGAAATTCATGATAAAGAACTCTTAGCCGTCATTTCTGCTCTGGAAGTATGGCGTGGTGAATTAGTTGGACTAAAAGAACCTTTTATAGTCCTATCCGACCACAAGAATTTACAATATTTTATGACATCAAGAAAACTCTCAGAACGGCAAGTCCGTTGGAGTCAGACGCTTTCTCAATTCAATTTTGAATTAAGATTTCGAGCCGGTAAGTGTTCAGCCCGGCCAGATGCTCTTTCTCGAAGGGAACAAGATATGCCGCATGATGAGAATGATGAACGATTGAAGGCTAGGGAAATGCAGTTGATTAAAAACGCGTGGATCGGTCCATTCTCTCAAATTTCAAAATTTGTCCTGGACCAAATAACAAATTGTTATATTCTAGGAAGCCAATCACTACCTTCCCATCCAGCGTCAATAGTACCAAAAGGGTGTAAAATTTTCCACGATTCTGAGCTACAATCATTATGGGACAGAGGTTGCGTCGAAGACCATAGCCTTGATATTATCTATCAATCTGTCAAGAGCGATAAGAGAGCTTTCCATAGCGAGTTGAAATTAAAGGTTGCAATATCCGAATGCGATTTCCATGAAAGAGGTGCGCTTCGTTTTAGAAAACGTATCTGGATACCAAATTGGGAACCTCTCCAAACAGCACTCATTCAAAAGACGCACGACTCTCATATAACTGGACATCCAGGTCGTGATAGTACGTACGCAATACTATCACGTAATTTCTTTTGGCCCGGCACATCATCAATGGTGCGAGTATTCTGTAGAAACTGTGACGTCTGTGGGAGATCACATGTTTGGAGGGAGAAGAAAAAAGGGTTGCTGTTACCATTACCAGTTCCAGATCGTTTCCACTCGGAGTTGTCGATAGATTTTATGACAGATTTGCCAGCAAAGTCTGCCCAAGAACCCAGGTACTTGATGGTAATCACGGACAGATTACTCAAGAGTTGTACCCTTGAAGCTACAAACTCTATGGTCGTAGAAGAGTGTGCAAAAATATTTGTAAACTGTCATTACCGTTTTCATGGATTTCCTTCGCACATAACCTCCAACCGCGGATCAAACTGGGCCGGCGATTTCTGGAGAAGTCTTTGCAAATTAGTAAAAATAGATCAGCGCATGTCAACGGCTTTCCACCCTGAAACTGTTTGTAGCACTGAACGTATGAACCAGGAAGTCCTGGCATATTTAAGGGCATTCATATCATACTCGCAGTACGAATGGCCATCAATGTTGCCATCGGCAATGTTAGCCCTAAACAACAGGGACACCAGAATTGGTTTAAGCCCATTTTTTCTGTCGCACGGTTACCATGCAGAACCTGTTCAACAAGTTCCAATCTCAACTAAACGTCGCTCAAAACCAGAAGAAAGGGCTCACAATTTCGTTAAACGTCTCGTTGAGGCCCAAGAATATGCACAAGCCGCAATGGCAACAGCTCAGCAAAGAATGGAATCTTACGCAAACTTAAAACGACAACGGCAAGAAAGATATAAAAAAGGGGACCTTGTATGGCTAAACCTAAAAAATATTTCAACACCTCAATTGTCGAAAAAACTTTCCTGGGTAAATTCTAAATATCGTGTAACGGAAGTGGTCTCCCCACATGTAGTAAAGTTAGATGTTGCTTCGGGAATCTGGCCAAAGTTCCACGTCGAACTTCTAAAACGCGACCCTCAAGATCCATTACCATCTCAAATCTCAAATGATAAACAACCACCACCACTGATAAATGATAACGGTGAAGAAGAACAAGTTATCGAGAGAATTTTGAGAGCTGAAAGAAAACGTCGGGGCAGAGGTTTTCGCAGAGAGGTCTTAGTTAAATGGAAACAGTTTGAAGAACCTAACTGGGAACCACGCGCTAATCTAGAGGAGACAGAGGCTTTGGAAATTTTTGAAACTAAATACGGAAAGGGTGACGATGTCGGTGAGGATCTAGGAGCTCGAACAGGAACTAAGAAGCAAGGCCGCATTTCACGCTAAAAAAAAAAAAAAAAAAGAGAGAAAACCGGAGAGTAATGTCACGGGCTGCGCCTTTGTCTTAAATAACAGGGGTGTAAGAGACGATCGTGTTAGTGCCTACAAGTACTAGTGCTTCCAAAATTAAACAAGCCTACTCAAGTAAATTACGCGAAATTAGGGGATTATCAAAAACTCTAATCTGAGGTAGGCAAACAGGAATAACTAATACTTAAAGGCCTGCTTGTACGTTAGTTAGCTCTCATGTAGAAAATAGACAGTATTTCGGCCACTATCCTTTGTTCTACTGTGTTTTAGTGTTTGCCTTTCACATAGGGGGGGTAATGTTAGGAAAGCCTCTACTGTATAATATATATATGGAGATTGCTAGGTAATAGTGTTCTATGATTCTGGTCTGGCCTTTTAGCCGAGTGGTGATGTATCTATCTCGTGTATCATGTAGGATGGCAACCTTTAGCCTGACACCCACCTCTTGTCTTCTGTGTCTCCCCACGCTGTCTACACACCGCTTATGACACACATGCACTAATACCCCGGTTGAGAAAACAAAAACCATGAGCTCCTGAATCAGGGAGAGCAAGAATTGGTATAGAAATTCCATTGTTAGTTAGCATACATGGAACACGAAAAACATTCTTACTACCCATCAAACAATTGTAGTTGATCTGAGCCAACTCTACACGATACCCTAGAGAGGAGACTTGCTCCAGGGTCTTTCGTTTTCCGAATCATCGCAGGTTTCAACTTCCTCAATGTCCCCCTGGTCAACCAGCACGTTATCTTCACCTTCCTCATCTTCTTGAATTTGATGCAACTGGCTAGTTGCTGATCCCGAAATGTTGGATTGAGGGCATTCGCGTGACACATGACCAAACTTTTTACAATTATAGCACTTTCGCTTGTTGACGTCTGCTGTTTCTGTTTGTGACCTTGCAGCTGCAACTTTAGATGGCACGAAAAAAGCGTTATTTTCATGTTTGGGATTGGATGATGAAGGCGTTGCTCTGACAGAGGTCGCGTTCGTTGGTTGACTAGTGCTCATGGATAATCGTTTGCGATTCCTGCTATCACAATTTATACGAAGTTCATTATCATAATAGTGGAATCTTTTTAAGGCCGTTGTGTAATCTGGCTCCGTAGCCATAAATTCGATAGCCAGTTGATGAAGATCAGGATGGAATTTCCTGAACATATCCCGAAGTTGATCCTCTTGTCTGATGCGAGCTTTGCTGGCAAGGGCCGAAAAACGGCTGTAAAAAGTGCCAAATGTTTCGTTTGATGACATTCGACAGCGGTTGTAAGAAACACGAGCGGTTTCACGTTCATTGGGGTCTCTGAACTGTTTCTCGAGCCAGTCAAACATCTCATCTTCATGAGTAAAATCTTGCGGGTGATTAGATTTCATTCTTTGCGTAAGATGCACCATAGCTTCTCCAGTTGTCTGGGCAAAGACGTGATCGCAGATAGACTGACTATCTTGGAAGCAGTGCTGATAGGTGCGTAAGTTGGCCTGCAATAAATGTTCCCAGGCATCATAGGTTGGGGAGACACCATTACACAATCTAGCGACCAATCCTTTTGGAATTTCTCGACGACCAGCATGCATGGCGATAGGGAGCATTCGAGAGAACATTTTTGGTGGCTCAGTATTTAGTGTAGTTGAGTAAGGATCAAAATTATGATTATCTTCCTCGTTTGCGTAAGATTTTGAGCGTCGAGTTGGAGAACGAGGAGCTCGAGAAAGGGAGCGTTCTTCCTGGATCTGGATAAGTTGGGACTTGATTTTTCTATTATCCCGTTCCTGATTTTCCATTCTTTGGTGCATCTGTTGCAAGATGCGCAAGACTTCTACGTTAGTGTCGATGGGTAATATATCAGGAATGGTGCCAGCATCAGAGGGTGCTTGCAGATTACTGGACCTGGAAGGAGGGTTTAAAGGAGCGGAGGTACTACGACGATGGTTGATGTGAGTTTTCTTTGTTCTTGGACACCATTTACCTTTACCTCGATGCGTGATATTCGGTTTTGTCGTCTCGAAATCAGAATGATCTTCTTGTTTGAGAGAGGGAAAGATATTACTATTGCTGGACCCAACATGTAGTCCATCTATGTGAAGTTGACTGAGAGGTGGGAGTCCAACTGCGGACTCGCGCACTTATGGAGGTGTGCGTTTCATTGTAAATACAAAAAATGGCAGAATAGAGGGGGTGGGTGGATGCAAGCTCTCCGATCAAGAGAGGTTGCCGGACGAAGCTACTTGTCGCGAGGTTTGTCGGTAAATTGACACAGAGTCGTTACAAAAATGGTGGGATATTGATAGGAGCCTTCCCAGGCAAAGTAAATGACCTTAAAATAATGTGACACCTAGGTTATCACGTTGGAAAAAGGCTCGTCGGTGAATCCTAAAAGCATAAGATTTTAAGGTACAGATCTAAGAAAAGTGCAAAGACTGATTAATACAATAGAACCTCCGAGCACTGTCTGTATGTCATTACCAAAAGTATGTTTCCTGCGGTAACTAGTTTCATACTGAAGTTCCGCTACCAGCGATACTAGACTGCTGCCTGAGGCCTAACTAGCGATCTCCGCGAACTCGTGTGACGGGATGTCACAACAAGAAAAGGAATGTTTCTTTGGAGAATTCATAGGTGTTGCGGTTGAGACATCTGTAGTAAATATAGTCAAAAGATGTTTAGATAAAACGATAGGAAAAATAATTGGTGACTCAGGTAAATTCAAAAATTGAATTGAATCATTACAAAGGAAATTAAAACCGAGAGAATGAAAGACAGTTTGTCCTAGCGTGAGGTCGGCTGGAAAATTATTGTCAGGAACAACACCTGCAGATACAGTAACGTTTTCAGACCAAGTGTTATTGTTATTGGTGCGCTGAAGTTTGAATTGGATGTTGAGAAGCGCATCGTTGGTAACTGTTTGTCCTTGTCTGCCGATGCCGGAAATAACAGAAGGTTGTAACAAAGGGAATTTTTTTAGAGAATATGCTAAAGATGTAGAAACATAGCATGCTGGCGAGCCGTAATCGAAAAAAGTAGGGAATTTAATAGTAGGATAATCAGTTAAACGTGTAGAGAAATATTTAAGAGGCTTGCTGTAGCCTTCGCGCAAAGGAGTGTCGTTGGTGAGCTTTTGTTTTATATTGCCTGTGCCTACCGTCACCAAGTAAGCATACCGGCACCCCTATTCTGCATCCTCCTCTGCCTGGGCAAGAACTTGACTGAGTAGATCTTCCAACTCGTTGTCCACGTCTGAATCTTCCAAACGGTCGGCTGGGCATTTGTCGGCTTCTGAACTTTTGTTCGGCTGTTCGACTACAAAGCTTTTGTGTCTGCTTGATTTGTTGCTGAAGTTTTTAAACCGTCTATTCTTTAGCGATGTATATCGTTGTTTAATTTCATTGTTAAAGCGCGTTCGAAAAATACCTTTTCCTTCTGTCTGCTTCTTGTTTCCTCCAGAGTGGTCAATTTTGAGTTGACAACTGTTTGACCAATGTCCCAACTTGCCGCATTTATAGCACCTAGAATTGGTTTTATCTACGACGAACGATGGGTCGCCGGGCGGAGCAGACTTTGATATGAAGATGTTGCTACCTTGCTATCTGGGGTCGGCAATTTGAGAATTAGTAATTCCTGGCGGGGAGGTCAATTTCTTGACTGAACGGATGGGCACCTCTTTTGATGGAAGGAAAGCGTCATCTTCTAGTTTCCACCATGAAATGCCTTGGGTTGTCTGGACGGCGTGTTTTGTTAGTTTCTTGTTCGTCATTGTCTGGGCATAATACTTAATGGATGACCAAGTTCGCGGCAAAGAATGTTGGATGTGGTGAATGAAGATATCCCTTGCCTGTGGTCCATTCACTAAGTCTTGCGTTAAGCATAAAAAGCTCTTCTCATGCGTCTGGCGAAGTCTAATGTAGATTCGTCGGGCGTGGAAAGAACTTGCGTGAAAGTCGTTAGGGGAGAACCCAACATGTTATGATCGGAGAGCACCTACAAGATTCCATGTACGGTGCCTGCCCAGTCCAGGGACTGTTCTGTAACGTCACCTCGAGTGTGCAAGAAATCATCCTCCATTTCCATGGCAACTCGTCTGGGCCAAGCGGAATATGGGAGCATGGACTGTATCATCAGTACCTGCTTCCGGTATAGTTTCCGCAAGGTGTCTTCATCTGCGTATTTCAGCTGAAGTTCGGGCGGAAAGATGACCTTGTTTCGTTCGGAGGGTTCTTTGAGGGGGCCCGATGGGTTTTCCGCTTCCCGAAGGGTTAGGAAATCAGGGAAGTATCCCTTGACTTTTGCCTTGATGTTGGCGCGGGAGGTATTTTTGAAAGTCAGCTGAGGGTTCTTTGGCGATGCATCATAGATGTCCTCAGCCAAAAATGATGGGTGTGTTTGGGCAGCTTTTGTAGGAGGCGGGGTGCTGAAGAATTGAGTGTCATCGTAAAAAGGGTTGGGGGGAGTCGGCGGCTTGGGCTGTTTTTTGGTTGAAGGGAACTCGATTCCGCTATATGCTAGCTTACTCTCCTGCAGGATGGGGGAGATCTGAGACGGACGTTGTTCTTCAGGCGCGAGGGGCTTTGCCAAAGATGGGTTTGCTGCGGCTAAGGCCGCTGTCATTTTGCTAATTTTGTCCACTAGCATTCCGAATTGACTGGCAGACGTAGTCAAAACGGCCTTGAGTTCGGCTTTGAGAGTTTCTTGTCTTGCGTCTAGGATGCTTGTGAATTCGGTAGTCAATTTTTCGTTGTTCTTCTCCATCTCTGCTCTTAAGTCTTGAGCCGTTTTCTTGAGTTCGTTGGCGAGGCTCTCCTGCTGGCTCTCGACATCCTTCACCGTCTTCTCAAGCTGAAGATTTGTCAAACCGACCATTCTGAATCAATTTGTCAAATATGGTAGAGTAAGAATGAGGTTTTCTCAACAATAATAATTATTATTGTGTGTTTTAGTCCGGATCAATATCACTGATGTCTCGAGGCTACTAACTACGGCAATCTAGTGCGAGTAGAGCTTGAGATTAAGTGTGATAAAAATTTGTTGATTTCCCTATCTACCTAAACTCCTGAGATCTTATATTCTGTTATGTGCTTACTAATAATACATCGGCAAAGAACGACATGGTTACGTCATTTGTTCTCAACAATTGAATCCACAAGGTGTCAAAAAATCTAATGATCAGCCACCAGGCATAAACTAGTGGCTGGCATGCTAACATTTATCCCAATGTATGCCAGGCATTGGGATACAGTAGAACCCCTCTTAGCTAATAGTGGGTCCCGGTATAATTACTGAAGAGATTCATAGAAATTTTACCGTTTATATTTGCAATGCTTACCCCTGCACGCAAAAAGACCTGTAAGGGTAAGTGTTGCAAAACTAAGCTCCAACCATTCAATAAATCTCAACAACACTTAAGCCTGGAGCCCATTAAAGGTTTGGACAGGTTCTACTGTAGCCAGAAATACTTCGCCGGCTTTGTTGTACGCGATTGTTGATTACAATTTGCACATAATTTTACTGGAGGTGATTACGTCTGCTGCTGCAGCGACGCGGACATCAACCTCAGTTTAATTAGTAATTAAATTTGCGCTCACCGCTCGACGGATTCAGCATCAAAAAACTGTCACAACAAAGTTTTAAGGGGGGGGGGTTGTATCACGACTCAGAAAAGGTGGTTGAAATCTACGGGTTATTACTGTGCTAAATGGCTACCCGTTAGGGAACAATGTATCAATGATCTTAGGTTCGAGGTAAAAGGGGATAAGAGCACTGTAGAAGGTGTGACCTGGGTCAGAGAGGAGCCCTAGTGTTATAAAAGCCTTGGACTCTACATAGCACCAATAAACACAACTACTACTCCAACAAAAACACTTAAACCTACACATAAGAATTTAAATCAATTGCCATAGCTAGATGGCTGAATACAACATGATTTCGTTAAAAAAAATGTATGTCGCAGTTCACGCGGTGCGAACGAGTTGGGCAGGTTTTGGACTTGATCTTAACCGGCTCCACGGATCTCGGATCTACAGCATACAAATCTTAGTCCGGGATCTAACAATTAAAAAATCAAAAAAACAGCCACCCGAGCCTCAGCCTCACAAATGACCAGTCTCGTGAGAACCAATGACAATTAACAGGATTCTGACACAATTAGCATCAGCCTCATAGATCCCGTAAGAAAGATGCAGCCTGCGAGGATACCCACTGCTGTTTTGATGCCGTCCAAACCCACGCGTATGCCTGTTGCTCGCTGGACATGGTACATGCCAGGAGCTTTGCGCGTCGAATAAGCTGTGACATCATTTTGATCAGCCTGCGTGCTATACAGAAGACGCAGCGACCGTTCTCCTGGAGGGTATCATGTCACTACGACCCATAGATTACTGGATGCGCCTCTTGGCAGTAAGCGCGTCTCAGATAATAATCAGGAAGCTCATGATTACTAACTTCAGGCACCGGTTTAGGTTTTTCTGATCCTGGGAAAGATGCATCAGAGGAATTATTCTGGGCTGTGTTTCTACTATTTTCGGTAAACTTCAACTTACACTGCCGTCATACTGTTAATAATAGAAACACCACTCAAAATTTCGTGATACGGCGTTCATCAGGAAACTCTGCAGATATCGAACGTGAAGATTGAGAAATTAGGAGATCGTGGCGTGGAAGGACCACCTCTACATTAAGCCTACTCCGTGACAATACTACTACTTTTGTTTAAACTCATTTAGCGTACACAACCTGAGGCTATGACGTGATTGATAACGGAAGCCTTGTATATTTCGCTGAACAACTCAGTTTGACATTTGGGACAGTCATACTCAAATACCATTTGCAGATACTGCTACGAAAATAACGACTCACGATATTACATCCTCTTCCGTGAGCATCGACTTTAGGGATAAGCGAGACAGATTCATGGTTAATTGTGTATGCTTTCACCAACACACATTCCCGATAATACCGCGAGACATGCAAACTGAAGTTCATACTGAATCTGGACTAGCTTTCTCCTGTCGCAAGTGCGGCAGGTGGTCAAATTACCCAAACTCCACTTGGGCGAACGTCCCGGATGGTGTACCACTGCACTATCCGACCATCATAGCATCGTAGGCATATATTTAATAGCTTTATGCAACAATATCTCGGTAAACTGGCTAATCGTAAACTATACTGATCCGCTCATGTAGCCTCAAATACTGCTGTTGAATCAAGTCTTCGTGCTACATCTAAGGCCTCTGAAATTCCCAGATCAACTCTTAGAGCTCGCGTGGCAGGTTCAAGAGCCATACAATATCGCATCAGAACCGGCAGCAACTGACCATTTCCCAAGACGAATTTCATGCTGAATGAAGCCTCGACAAAAGTTCCTGCGCGCATCCCCTGATTCGCGCTAGGCTGCAGGAAATGGTCTCTCTCATTCTCCGATCAAATGGGAACATTGCTCTGCTCGGACAGAATTTGGTCACTAGTCTCCTCCAGCACCATAATTAGATTCAGCCTGTTATGGGCGGATCAATCGAAGTCACGAGAGCGACAATCGGCGCGTTGAAGTGTTTGATCATCCGGTATCTCGGTATAATTTAAAACCCGAGAACTTGTGGAATACAGATGAAACTGGCCTAGTGCTTGGGGTTTGTCGTGATACATGAGTACGCTCATCTCGCTCTAAACTCCAAGCTTATGTAAAATCTGTTGAAATACGTGAGTGGGCGTCAATAATTGAGACGGCATCAGCATCGACATCTAAGCGACTACACCGCCCGTCAATGTCATTCAAGGACAAGAGCTTCTGAAATTAGTGGATCTCATCCCAATCACTATCCGACCGGCTAAACACCACTTCAGAAAGTGGCTGGACATCATATAGTGTTTGTCTAATTTGGCTTCACAACATTTTCAGACCCATCCCGGCCCCAGGTTAAGACGGGTATCGGCTTCTGATCTTCGTCGGCCATGGCTCTCATGCGAATATGGAGTTCATGTAGACCTGCTCTTGACATAAGATAGCATTTCTCCCTCCCAGTACACACACCACACATTGGCAGCCATTAGACTTTGCTTCGTGCTTCATTGTTAAGTCAAAGTATCGTGGGGAGATACAGGACCTAACTGCCATCGTTGATCTAACCCCTGTACAATATAGCGCTTTTGAAATTTCCACACTACAAGTCGGGCGGAAGGCTTCCCTGAAAAAATGATTCGAGCTAGCTGGGGAGATGCAGTACCTTGTCCACATACCATGGAGCTAGTGCTCGAGCTCGCCCAGGTTCAGACGCAACAAGCACCCGCCCCATCGTGATACTGCCTGATGCTCCATCTCCTGAGATCCATGCCATCCCATCGGATCTCAATGTTTCGCCCGATTTCAAGAGTTGTGACAACGCCATCACAAATGAGATTGTAGTACTCGCATCCCGTTGACCCAGACTGGACAAGCTCTTTCCATAGCCAACCCATAAGTAACTCAGCGATAAGTAAATAAGACGCGACGAACAGTGCAACCAGACTCGGACAAGATTGAGAAGCTACAAAAGACGTATTCAAATTGATGTCAATGAGCACTTCAAGGATATCGAAGCAATCACGCTTGCAGTGGATCAAGCGGCAGCTCATTAGACGAGCCCCGTCCCTTACAGAAGAGCTACAACTTCACGCAGGGTAGCAATAGACATAGATGCGCGTGACGTTAATTACATGTGCAATTTATAACGAATCTACTATAGCCGTGAAGTCGACGTATACTCAAGGCTAGGTCAATCTTCAGACGAAGCAGGCCAAAACGAAGTAGCCAAGCGCAATGATAGCCAATGAAGATCGAAACGCGAGGGATCCGCGAAATTCGTGATAGAAACTCGAGTGAAAATTAGAGCACGCGGCATATACCGTACCGTCCATGGTCACCGATCCAAGACCAGAGCACCTTCCGCCAGAATCCCCCCGGCAGAGTTCCTGTCCCCTCACTCCGTGCATGTGTCGCCAACCCGCTTCCGGCAAAGACCCGGCGATCGCCACTGGCCACCGGAGGCCTGCTCGCCGTTGATCTATCCGTCGCACGTGATGACACTGTTGACACGGCTGTGACTCGTCGCCCGTCCCCGGCCGAGTTCCCCGGATCCACGTGAGAAGCATGAGGTGGGTATGTTGGAACCCGCTGGCGCGGGCACCAGACTATTCCGGACCCCTCGTCTGCTGTATCCCGGTCGGGAGATTGGGTGGCACCGAGTGCACTCGGCCTCGGGTGGGAGGGAATCAGTCCCTTCTCATTCCCCCCTCCCCCTTCTCCGATTCCAGACGCCTCGAGTTCCTTGCGACGGCTCTGGTGAATGAAGTGGTTGCATCCCTTACTAGTTGGCTATTCGCCATCCATTGTCACCTCATTCTGATTCAATGAAATCAATTTAATCATTGCCATGTGACGCTGAAAATTGTCAAGTTCGCTCGAGAGCCCAGCGACCGAAAATCTTAGGCGTCTATGTCACAGCAGAAACTTGCTCAACGACCCCAGTGTAAATTCAGGAAGGTTGTCAGGACGATGTACCTGTGACACCATAAAACTTCTCCATCGGTATCTTTTTTAATCCTGATCCAAGAGCTCTACATGTAGGTTGTGGTCAGTGACAATACTGATCCGTAATCTGTGGATTTAAATTTAGTGAAGTGCTGGAGGTATAATGTTGAAGTATTACATTATTATGTGCAAGAATGAGAGTGTCTAAAGTAAACACTTTACACGGCTGTTACTAACCACATATATTCCGTCTTAACCATTCCAAAAAAGAGGATTTAAGGAGAAGTAATGAGTTCCTCAGCCGTGATATTGTAGAGCGCAACAATTCTACAAATAACGAGATAATTTACAGAGGTTTGAGTCACATACAGAACAGCACCATTACCAAGCGACTCATCCGAAATGCCATATCCTTCAACAGTATTCATAATACATGTACATGTACAATGCCCAACGCCGTATATATGCTACCCAAGAGTCCTTTTCGTACACCATTAGATGACTTCCCAACTCCATGGTTCAAAACATTAACATATAATCCTATTTCAGTGCCAATATTTGATCATAAAAAGTTGCTTTCTACACCTAGTGCGCCAACGCTCCCTCTCCACCCACATCGTTGAGCTATTTCATCCCTGTGAGGATAACTAGGGGGATTCACAGTTAGGTCTGTACCATAATCTCTACTAGCCGTAGTAGAGCCAGGGCTTGCGTTGGTTTGCGATATTAGTAAACTACTTGTCGAGCTCAATCTTCGGGCAAATTCTTGAAAGCTTAGTCTTTTTATACTAGAATTACTCTGTCTCGTATCCAAGGCATCGAGCTTTGCATTTGTGAGGCCGCTGCTGCTGCTGCTACATTCTTTTGCGGCGGTAGATGATGATATAGACCGGGTAGAAAAATTTAGTGAGACAGAGCGACTGGTGTTCATGCGAGTTGTGGCACCGATTCGTGGCCTAGTTCCGGTATTATCAGCGGCTGGCTGATCATGACCTGACAGCATAGATAAAGTTTGAGGATTTGTTCGAAGAGCTGAACTTTTTGACGGAGATGAAACCGGTTGATGAGTAGTTGTAGCGCGTCCTTGAATAAAATTTAAGGCTCTTAAAGCCGGAGCTGATAGCTCCTTGACTTGCTCACTTAAACAAATGTCATCTTTGGTTTGTCCCCTGATATCTTCTGAATAACTTGTTGCAGTATCTATTTCTTTTTCTTTCAGACTATCGATGCGTCGTTTGTCTTTACAGATGATTACCTCAGTTTTTCGCCTTTCGTGTTCACGCATCAACGCTTCAAATTTTGCTGTACTTGACAATTTATCAACGTCTTCTGATTGCAGGACTCCCTCACTGCCAGGGATAAAGCACATTTGAAATGCCCGATCAAGGATGGTTTCTCGTGGAGTGATGGGAAGATTAGTACTCGTTGAGAGCGGGGTTTTAGGAAATTTGTTATCGCCTCCTATATTTGAGCAAGGGGATGGAAGATCGGAAGGGAAGGTGGTTGCTTGCGTAGTTGACGCAGTGAAGCCGGGCACATGAAGCTGAGAACTTGCCTGCGAGGAGACATCAGAGCGTCGAGATCGAAGACTTGGAGTGCGAGAGACTATCTCAGAGGATTTTAACGATGGAGTGAGAGAGAATGAGGTTCGACTCTGGTTCCATGATCGGATTTGAAGATCAGGCTTTTTTGCTGAAACAAGACTGGCTGATCTGCCAACGAATGGATTTGTGAAATTTATCACCGAATTTTGAGGTACGGAGTCAAGATTTTCTGAGTTGGGTACGATGTGTGGCTTTATCTTTGTTTCCCAGTCATAAATGCTGTGACTTTCGTCCTCGATAGGCCGGAAGAGCAGAGAATTTGACCAAGGATCTTTCGAAGTCAGTCGCCCAGCTCTGCTTGATCGTCGCTTTCGAAGATTAGCTGTCATAGCATCATTTTTGAATTCTAAGATGAGCGTTGGAAGAGGTGGAGTTTGTTTCCGGTACTGTATGTTCCGGACCTGGCAGCTTTGGAACACAAGAATTGGATATTGTATGAGGCTGTCTAAGTCACCCTAGAAGAGTTAATTTGAGGGGATAGCTTAGGATCAAGATCAATCTCTCTAACCTTGGTTTTATATACGGACAGATAAAGCGGCGTATCATCGCTAGTGCTCACAGGTGCTTCATTTAGATTCGATTTTGAAGCTGCTTTGAGGCTCATTCGTGATTTTGAACCTTTTTCTACCTGCGGCGGGAAGACATTCGGTGTTTTCGAGGTTGATCTAGTTTTTGATAGCCTGACATACCTTGACTGCGAGAATCAGTTAGCTTTCCACATTCTTCGGTATCAAAAAGGCCGATATACCTTCCATGTCGCTCTTCCGATAATAGAGCCACGGTCTGGGGGAGCTAATAGTGAGCCTTCCATGGTCATGACCTCGAGAACTGTGCAAGACCCAGTTGGAAAAAAATCAGAACATACTAATCCTCGTCCTGGGCGTCAGTGTGGTGCCGGTCTCAGTCGCAGGCCTTTTTGAAGGGTTTGGAGGATTCCACAGTAATACAACGGTACGCAATATGGGATGAATGAAGGAATGTTTTCAATTTCAGCTGAAAACGGGATCTAAGTGGGATGGAGAGTAAAATATGCGAATAGTCTATCACCAATAGTTCAAATAAACGTTGATGACGAAATATTTAAAAATAACTATAATTAACATATTTCACCTACGGGTTGTCATAAAGGAACCATCTCCACAATTAATGCTCATCCCAGTAATTTAAAAATGGAGAAGGTTCGTCCTAGTCAATGTTGTCCATGTAGAAATAGATACAGCTTGTATCTGTACATGTAGTCGATGTCGGAATCACAAATCAGAAGATTCTTCACATTGTTTTCAGATAGAATCGAACCAACAGGGCTCGCACATTTATTCACGACATCCGAAATGTCGCATTCTCAAACAGTCACTTTTCTTAGTGGGATTTAGGACAATTTTTATGGGTTGTGATATCTTGCTCGACTTATAGAACTACCGGTACGCTAAGTAATCTGTTCGGTTTCTACTCCATGTCCTGATACTAGATAGCAGGGTTAGAACTTGTACGGGATCCAAATTACTTTTGTATCTCGATCACCTACATTAACTCTTGATCATATACAAAATTAATTTCAGTTACTCTTCAGTTTTATTCCTCATACCCCGTACATACTTACTAATACTCAAGTACTAGTACGAGTAATTACCAGGGTCAATGTGACTGCTCGTCGTAATTGCCGAGTTCGTTTACTTAGCGATGACCCTTAAGTTAGAACATTATCCCGGCTTCAGGATCTGCTGTAATTCATGTCTCAAACAAATTTGTTCCAGACCTGGGCCAACGTACATGTAAACCTTGATATCGGAATCTCCATGATACGTACAAGTAGGTGCTGCAAATGCAAGTGCTAATCCTAGGACTCTAAGTATTCGTGATTACTATATGTATATCTGTCGGCATTGATTATTCTAAATTATATATATTGCGCCATCATTTAGCAGAACAGTGTGGGGCCAATGTTGACCAACACGGTGCTTGTATAGCACATTGAAAGAAATCTTGTATGCGATCTATCTCTCTGAGAACTGCTCGGACACGTCGTCTTGCTACGAGAGTAATTAGGTGTAGCTCAAATTTAAGATGTACGAAAAGTCGATGTTCATCTACTTCAGCTCAGGTTTGGCTCATTATTGGTCGTACATCGAATCAGATAAAGAACGTTCTTAGCTATGCGATCATTGTCCAAAGAAGGCGAAACGTAGGAGCTGTGAGTACGATCAGTCAAAGATCACATTCGGGGAATAGCCTCAGTCGATTGGTAAAGCCATCCACTGCAAAGATGTGAAGGGTGGCATATCAGTCATTGGATGTAGAATATCTGACAAATATGATTCCTTGAGTGGCAGTGCATCTACAAGTGATTAACCTTGTTCAAACCAGTTCACCGTCGACTGGTCGATTCTTACTGCTCGTCGTGCCAAGGACTATGAACGAGGTTATGTCAACATATAGTAGAACCCCTCTCAGCTAATAGTGGGTCCCGGTATAAATGTTAAACAGATTCATTGTAACTTGGACTTTTATATTTGCAACACCTACCCGTACAGGTCATTTTGCGTGTAGGGGTAAGTATTGCAAATATAAACGGTAAAATTTCTGTGAATCTCTTCAGTAATTATATCGGGACCCACTATTAGCTAAGAGGGGTTCTACTGTGTAAGCTTAAATCGCTTATTAATCGGCATGACCGTCGGTTTTGTGTTCCTCCACAATCCATCTTAAAGTCCGTGTCGCTTCTCCGGGAACGGCTATCTTCGTACATGGGTACAACACACACCGCCTCTCCTCGTGCAGGTACCAGTCTTTCCTCTTCCCATGACCATCTTACCTGCATAAACTGAAAGTGTGAAACCGGGTATAGATCCCCGAAGTTCCCCTCACTGCCCCCCCTGGCGCCGACTACGATACAGGGATGAACAAGAACGACATGTAGTATGAGTTTATTACATGTTAAGCCACTGCATGAGTCAGGCTGTCGTGGATGTATTAAAATCAAACACATCAACTAGTAATATCATTTCGGAACATGATGGAGCTACTCAGTGTGCCGGTAGGATGAAAAGAAAATGTTAGAAATTAATCATATTTTTTTGCATATTTGCCCACTGCAGTCAAGCCCTTGTGATAACGATCTGCGCTATACAGTAGAACCCCTCTTAGCTAATAGTGGGTCCCGGTATAAGTGTTGAAAATATTCATTGTAACTTGCACTTTTATATTTGCAACACCTACCCTTACAGGTCATTTTGCGCGCAGGAGTAAGTATTGCAAATGTAAATGTTTGAATTTCAATGAATATTTTCAATACTTATACCGGGGCCCACAATCGAGTTAGAGAGGGACGACTGTATTATTCTTTTCATTGATGAATCTATTCAATAGGGTGTATGAGAACTGTCGTGAGTGGATTATACATTAAACTTATCCTGTTACGCACTATTCTACATTCAGAATTACTACCGCAAGACAAACAACTATGTCGACTAGAAGATATGTATTTATAGAACTGAGACATGCCCTTCCTAGATGGGCACATCGATCGCATCCAAAGCCAACACAAAAGCAGCGTGTTGAGTAGTTTCACACCGAATTTATCCACAAGTCAAGCTAATCTGCAATCTCAAAGTCCTCTAACAAGACCTTCGACGATCTAGACAGTATCCTTAATCTTGAAACCTGTGGCAAACGTAGTGAATGCTGGCCTGAGATAGAAGAAATATTGCGGGAGTGGCAGTGAAGAGTTGAGGAGGGAGGAGGGGGGAGGCGTCACCTCCGGTGAAATTTTTCAATAGAAGACAAAAAACTCTGGCAACGACATCCGAGACATAAAAACCAGCCTTTTCTAGAGTTTTGCGTTAGTTGGCTGGAGAATTTCAAAAGAAGGTTCAAGATCAGATCTCGAGTTCATCGCGGTGAGGCAGAATCTATCTCAACTCCAACCAAGAACCAAATACGAGCTCTTCAATCTTGAGCATAAGAATAAAAAGAGGGGCATATTTATAACATAGATGAAATTCGATTGTTACGGAGGATGTCACTGTCATGTGGAATTCTCTCACAGTCCCGTCCAAGACTGAAAAAGGAAAAAGTTGGAATCCCTCTAGCACGTTGTATCAACGTTACGAGCTTGGACTGAATACCTGGGTTGAATATTGGCATGTGAAAAACTTCTAATGCTTCGTAAGGATTCATTGTCAGAACTATGAATGTAAGGTGGAGGTGATATTTAAAGGCTTGGATGAATACAACCATGATGCGTGAATGGCTCATTGATTTTGAAAGCTATGTTGGACCAACTCGTCAAGTCCTGAATATGGAAATCTTCTCGTCCCACAACATAGTTATGCAAGCAATTTCTCCTCCGTCGAATGTTTGGATTTGCGTGCTTCCGCCCCAGAGAACAAGCAAAGATTAACTTCTTGATCAAGGCTCATTCAGAATTTTTAGGCATCGTATCAGAATAAATGGCTAATTTTCATGTCGGAATCTATAAATCAGGGAGGGGGCCTTGATGCAGATATGAGTATTCACTATGCTATTCGCTAGATTGTTCGGGCTGGAAGAAGTAAAATTACTAATTTGACAATATATGACAACTTAGGTTTGTTTACTCTTTCGTCAAGTCCAATTTCTTCCCCGCCATCATCTCTTCCTGAATGACTTCCCGAACTCTATGATTAGGTTGTGTCCACTGGTAGCATTCAAGATCAGTTGACAGCCTTCAGCTTCCTCGATCTTACAGAGAAAGGTGAAAAATACAGTACAGCTCTAGGTGAAGAAGCTATTCTTCAAAAAAGGTTAAAGAGCATTTGGAGATGAAAAGCTAGCGTAAGGACAGCGGGTAAAACACGTGAACAAACTTAGCCAATTGGGATATAAGAATGGAAGGATAGTCCTGGTTTAGAATGATTAAATGGTTTGGGTCGGCAGTGTAGCGATAGCAATTAACTTTATCACAACGGAGGCGGAAAAGACGGAGATGGTAGGGAGGAAGATGATAGAAATTAAGGCGAAGATGAGAGGTGCCACTTAATTCCTAAGATCTGAAGTTGAGATTAACGGAAGACTGTGCTTAAAAAGGCACTCTCGAAAGTCTGAGCTCCTTTAAAGTTTCCGGGCTGCTTTCCAGAATGTCAATAAACAACTAGCGTGCCTGAACGTTGCCTCTGGAAACGAGCCCGGGTCACATGAAATCAAGGAAAGCCTCAGGCGCTAAACCCTAATTTAAAGTACAGTCATCCCTCTCAAACTCGATAGTGGGTCCCGGTATAAGTGTTAAAAATATTCATTGAAATTCAAACATTTACATTTGCAATACTTACCCCTGCGCGCAAAATGACCTGTAAGGGTAAGTGTTGCAAAAATAAAAGTCCAAGTTACAATGAATATTTTCAACACTTATACCGGGACCCACTATCGAATTATAGAGGGACGACTGTATAGCATCCCTATGATAGCCGGGAATCTAAAAATGAAGAAGAGAAAGTAAGCTGTCATGATTATACTTCACTAGAAGCAATGGAGGCACTGTATGTACGTGTCATTCATATACAAAAACATGAAAATCTCTCATTAGATTATTTAAGGGGGGGTTTAAATCAATCTTGCGTATGTAGCCTGGGGCTATGACGTGAATGATTACGGAAGATATGTATATTTCGCTGAATGACTCTGCTCGACGTTTAGAGCACTCATATTTAGATATCATTTGCAGATACTACCACGAGGATAATGCCTTACGGCATATACCTTCGTTGTGAAAACCCATCAAAGGGAGAAGTGAGAAAAACCCGTGATTATCTGAGCATGCTTCCAACATCCCATGAATACGATATCACCGCGAGAGAATCGGTGTCAGGGTCTTGCTAGATTCGAACCAGCTTTCTCCTGTCTCAAGTAGGGCATGTGTCCAAACTACCCAGACTCTAGTTGGGAGAAGGATCCGGACGGTGTACAACTGCACCATCCGGCCCTGTATGACGCTTTGGATTCGCCTCTGATCCAGGACACACTACTGGCAGCATTCCTATCCCCTCTTGCTATGATGCGATTTTTTTTTTTTAAAATCATGTTGTATTCAGCCATCTAGCTATGACAAGAGATTTAAATACATTTAAAAGAAATGATCTTCCTAACACCCTTAACTCCCCTTGGCACCAGTCTATAAGCTCATAACTTAGGGTTAGACTATCTAACATTACTACCAATTCCAAATAAACCCTAAATACACGCTGAATCCCTGAAGTTGTGATTTTTATTTCCATTTTATTTTTCCTTAAATATGGCTTGTCATTTGTTGTCCTTTGGTTTCAAAGTTTATCTGTTATATAATTGAAGTTTCTTGACCTACAACTTTAATTAGTTGTATACATTTAGAATTCTCTGAGTATCTTAACAGTTTTTCTCTGCCAACTTTGGTTTTGAAAATAATTTACAGGTTTCTGGGCTCCAGACCTTCAAATTCCTTATCCCTCTCTGATGAGAATTGTGGACAGTGCGGGAGCAGATGCTCCATTGTCTGCTTCCCCCTCTTACAGATTTTGCAAATGTTACTATCTACTTTTCCTATCAGACAGAGGTGAGCCAGGGTGTTACCAATTCCTGTTATTGCCTGAAAAAAGGAGATCTGGGTCTGTCTGCTAAACTTTGAAAGATTAATTGCCTTAGTATCGAAGCTTGGTATAGAAATCCTCGCAGAAGTTCTATAAAACTTTCCAAGACCAATGGCTTTCCTGCCATCTTCTTCCCTAAGTACTTGCTTAATCCAGTCAGAGTCCCAGGCTTGTAAAATGTTTTTTCTTATACCTTCAATTAAGAAGGAATAAGAGGTATATTGATGCTTTTTCATAGCAGATTAATCCAGGCTTTTTCTTGCCAGATTGTCAGCAAGTTCATTGCCCTCAATCCCTTGATGACCTGGACACGAATGGATCTTGACATCCGTTTTACTACTTGGGGATCTAACCTTAAAGGAAGAAAAATTGTTAGATTTAGAGATTCTTAAAATAGCAGCTTGACTATTAGAAAATATATAACAACATGCATTTTTTTGGGTTTAATTAATAAATAGTAAAGCTTTGAATATAGCATAACTCTCTGCATCAACTATGCTAATCCTGTCTCCAAGATTGTAAGATAGTGACTCGAGCTCTCATGTACAAGGAAAATATATTGTTATACCAATGCCACAACCCTTACCCTTGACTAGGGAGCCATCTGTGTAAACAATGAAATGTGAGGGAGGAATTGACTCCAGAAACTCCAGATGTTCTTCCTTTGCCTTTGACTTGTTTGATTTAGAAATTGAGATTGATAGATTGTCTTCCCTCCATGGTGGAGACCACTTGGCATTGACTATATCTAGTTTTGCATGTTTAGTTAGTGGCTTTAGTAATAATGCAATTCTCAGTAGCTGCCCACTAGGCTTCTCATCTAAGAATTCAAAAATGCCAAGATCAACAGTTTCAGAAGGAAAGTCAAGCTCATCTTGCAGCTTGCTTGATAAGGCTTGATAAATAGGATGATTAACTTGAAGTTTAAGTATTCTAAGTGCATAAAAAGACGACTGTTTGAAGTGCCTGACCCTTGTAGGAAGCAGTGCAGCTTCAACCTCCAAAGCTTTGATAGGACTACTTCTATGGGCACCTGTCATAATATGAAGAGCGTGTTTTTGTAGCTTGTCACACATCTTGGATAGCTTCTCTGTGTAACAGCTGGTGAGCTGAATTGTTCCTGTAGCCTATGTGGCGCATGGGGCAATGTGCGTGGGGCAAGGTAAATGGGGCACGGTGCACAGGGCATGATCAGATATGAGATGGCGACTAGCTGAAACGAGAAGTACCTTTGATATGCGTAGGCTTGCTGTCACAAGGACCTTCTGATACACGAGGACTCTCAGGAACCTTTATTGATATCAGGGTTGGGGCGAGTCATTAGACTGCAGTGAGGGTTGCATATAGACTTGTTGAGTAGCGATATAGTTTACTTCCTTATAGAATTGAATATTTACTACCTCTACACACTTAGCTGCGCAGGCGCTCCTGTCTAGACCGTGACACTCTGCACCATATCTGTTATACCACAGCACTGAGCCATAGTCTAACACAGGGATGATACAAGTGAGATATAACTGTCTTAATGCATTAAAGCCAAGGCCCTTTGTTTTTGATGAAATTTGGAGGAGTCTCTGCATGGCCCCTTGAGCTAGATGCATCCTTTTCTCTACATGAATTTGAAATGACAGTCTATGTTGAAGCCAGATACCTAGCCACTTGACTGAAGTGCTAGGCTTTAGGGAAAAATTGTCTAGCTGTAAGGAATCTGTGTAGGGTATCTTCTTCTTGCTGAACTGTACAAGTTTAGACTTGGACTTTTCAAAAACAATAGATAAAGAATCTGCCTTTGAAAAGAGTGCTTGCAGGTTTTCTTTGAGTGCAATTATATTTTTTTTAATAGATTTAGATGCCACAGAAATACAAATATCATCCACATAAGAGATTTCCAGAAATGAAGGCTTGGGGCATGATGAAAACAATTCACTAATTGAAAGTAAAAATAATAAAGGAGAAATAGGACTTCCTTGAGGGGCCCCCGTAACAGAAAAAGAATGACTTAGCTGGCCATTGAATAAGAGAGATATTCTTCTTCCTATTAAAAATGATGAAACCCAAGAAATAAACATGGCTGGGAGCTTTTTCCTATGCAGGATTTGGAGCAGCTTTCTAGGTTGAAGTCTGTCAAAAGCTCCCATAATGTCTATAAATACACAGGATACAACTTTGTTTTCTGCAACATTTTTGTCAGCAAATTGCTGGAGTAAGAGCACTGCATCTATTGCCGACCTCTGTTTTCTCCCTCCTATCTGACTAGGATGGAGAAGGCTAGGTGAGACATTTGCTAGATAAGAAATTCTGAGTTAAAAGATTCTTTCTAATAGTTTCGATAGACATGAAATGAGTGAAATCGGCCTGTAAGCCTTAGGCATGGAATAATCAGGCTTACCCCTTTTAGGAATAATTATGCCAATGGCTTCTTTCCATGCTGATGGATGTGTGCCACATTGAAATAGAAATGAATAAGCTTTAAGAAAAAATTGGGGAAGACAGTTGATAGTTTTTTTGATCATGGACCAATCTATTCTATCATTCCCAGGGGCTGTTTTCTTTTCAGGTACTGCCTGAAGAAGTTCATTAAGAGATAGTTCTGGCCACTCCCACTGGGAGCTTGCTAGTGAACTGTTATTTGTTGTAGGTGTGATGAAATCAGTAACAACAGAGTTAGGAAAAGAATCCTCATTTGTAATAGGGACTTCTAATGGAAACAAAGTGCTAACTAGGGTAGAACACTTGTCTGCAAAAGTTGATGCTACTCTATGATTGCCCATAGAGTCCTTGTAATTCAATGAAGGGATCAGTGAAGGTTGAAACAGCCTAGGGTTGGAGTAACAATAGGCTGTGAATAAACTTTTATCCTTAGCTCCAGATAGGAACTCCTCCCAGTGAGCCGCTTTAGTATAGTTGATTTTCCTAAAATAATTATTTCTAGAAGCTTTAGCTTTCTCAATGTCAGCAGTACACCAAGACTTCTTAGCTCTTCTCCTTTCAGAATGATATTCCTTTCTTAGACAAGTAAGTACATCAGTCCACCAGGCTTTGGAGTTGCTAGATGGCTTACACTTAGGAATGGCATTCTGTGATGCTTGAAGAATTAAATCTTGAAGGAGACAGGCTAATTGGTCTGGCTCCCTGGCAGAAATCGCGTAATTAAGCTGGGAAAGAAAAGTGCGTTCAAGGGATTGTAAATTTTTAGTATAGGTTCCCCAGTTTGCCTTTCCTGTGTTAAATCTTGGAGGTAGGCAGGGAGCAGAACTTTTTTGACATTGAAGGGATGCTTCAAACAGAATAACCTCATGATCTGAGCCAGTACTTTCTCCATAATGCCAGTTATATCAGTTAAGCTTCTGGAAGCCAGCAACAGAGGCTAGGTCTATCATAGATATACTCTTAGAGTTTGGTCTATGAAATGTCCCTCCATGCTCTTCTATTACTTGTGAGTCTACCAGGAGCCTTGCCTTGTGATTAACTAAGAATTAACCGAGATTAGAAGATGTTGAAGAAGAGTTGGTAATCGAGGGGTTCCACCATGGGTGGTGTAGGTTTAAATCACATAAGAAGATAAATAGTTTGGATATATTAAAATTAAGTCGAAAGAACCATTGCAGGGTAGTGCTTTGTACCCCTGCCATTGGAGAAGACTTTTCATTGTAAACATGAAAGGTAAAGAAGGTTTCAGAACATGAAGATACTTCAAAGACTTGCATATCATTGTCAGATAAGGGATCAGTCCTTGCTGATATATCAACTGTGCTGTTTTTATTTATATAAGTAGCTACCCTTGGTTTGACACCTGCACTCGACTTAGTTAGGACCGTATGGTAGGCTGGATGAGATAGAGAAGTGAAAGCATGAATGGATGAATTGAAATATACATAAGGTTCTTGATTGAAAACAATATCAGATTTATTAGAAAGGGCAACTTCAAAGAGGGATTGTGTAATTAACTTCTCTTTAGCAACATTGTGTTGGCAGACTTTGATTTTTTCTATCATAAAAGTGCCTTATAAAATTCACAATCCTTTTTTTGAAGAGCAGTATGGGAAGAAGATTTGCAATTAAAACCTTGTGTTTAGTGGTGAGAGCAGTTATCAGAAGCCTTGCATTTGGAGCAACTATGCTCAGAGGATTTGTGGTCTTTCATGGAAATGGCACAAACTGGCTTTCTCTTGCACAGAAGCTGATGATTTCCATACTTGAGGCATAAACTGCAAAGAGTTTTTTCATTACTAGTTTTATAATTAACTGCAATGAGTTTTTTCATTACTAGTTTTATAATTAACTGCCCTCAGCAGCAGACCACCAATCAGTACTCCTGATTGGATTACTTGAGCTTTCTCAGCTTCTGAGCTAACTGTCATGACTATAGAGCCATGATCAGTCTTAGGTGGCCCAGTCAACCATCTTGGCTGGCCTTGAACAGATATTTGTGGATTGAAAGAGGAAATTTCTTCTGGAATATCATTTAAAGAGAGGGAAGAAGGAACTCCATGGATGACCACATTAGGCCAGGTCTCAACTTTTTGTGCCTTACTTACAGGCCAGTCAGCAAAAACCTTTTCCCAATTAGGTCGACGGTCTAGAAGTTCCTCTGGAGTAGAGTTAAAACAGGTTAAAACAATGTTGTTTCTTGGAGATGTATAAACTCGAGAAATAGCTATCTTTCCCATAGCTTTATTAACTTTATCCCTAATTTAGGTTGCTTGGTATGTTGGGACAGAAGCACCCTTAGTCAGGACTAAAGTAATGACTTTATTGCCTTTGGAAGATATATCTTTTTCCAGCTGGGTTTGACTACGTGGCAGCAGAATTAATCCGCATTATGCAAGGTGCATTCGCCACCACCTCTAAAAAGTCACTTCTAATGAACAAGGTGGGATCAAAGTTGCCGGTGTGAGAGGCCCGTCCTCGAATAACTCAAAGTAGAGGTTCAATATAATAAATTAAGAAGTGCGTGAAGTTTAACATACAATCAAGTAGCCCTATATACCTTTCTTCCATTTCCATATTCTTCTAGAATCTAACCAACCCAAGATCATCACGACCGATTGTACAAACTTCAGAATTAGATCGAAGCTATAAGAATTATCATCAACGCCTAAACGCCATTACAACATCTTTACACATGCCTATCATCATCTCGCTTGGTATATGTATTTTGATAATTGTCAGCAACGCTTTAGCAAAGGTTCATTAGTTTATTGGCTGCATCCCTGTTTCCTAAGCGTACGATATAACTAGTACATGTACATGTAAACAAGCTAGCAATGCACGGACAGTGGCATAATTATACAAGGGCCAGGGCACGAGTTCCAACAAGGGTTCTAACCCTCACAGCCAGGAAGCCAAGCAGAGATACCGTGAGATAGCCCGCACCTTTAATCTATCTTAAGATGTCAAGAAGGAGTTCCGAAAAGCTGCTAAAAGGGCGAAAGCTTCTTTCTTCCAAATACAAAGTATCATGTGACTGTATGTCACGCGTATAGTGAGGCCATTCATCAACCCCCCTGAAAATGAATGCTTTAAATCCCCAAGTACGCACACGGTCAACCTGGTGTAAGCACATTCGGACGTTATATATTAAAAGTCTCTACTAATAAGGTCATAATCTCGATTGAAGAATATGGCGCCTCCAACCCGCGATAAAAAGCGTGGTGTCTCTACAACTCTGGATCCCAAGAGCCGAATTCAGAAACCTGCCAACAACGCTGGACGAGCGCAGCCACTCGCTGAAACTCTCAATCGTTCAGTAAATAAAGCCATAACAGTCGCTGAAGAAGCTGCTGCTTTACATGATACGCAGGTCGTGGCGTCATCATCTGAACAACCCTCAGGCCTCACAATGGAAATCGATGCCGAATCCGAGGACGAATCTATAATAGAGGACTTCCCACCCCTACCAAGAACTTCCCCACTTAAAAGACCATCGGAATCGCAAGACACCTTTGTGGACTTTGTTGAAGGCACCAGCTCAAAAGAGAATGAGTCACAAGTACAAAATTCGAAACTAATGACAATGACTAGAGGCCTCTTAAATCTAGTCGGGCCGTACCTAGAAGAGATGGAAACAGAGTGTCCAGGAACTGGTGCAGGCTTCCTAGCTTTGATATCTGATGGGGTATCTCGTGCCATGAGGGGGGAGAAAATTTATACAAATTTTGAAATTCAATCCCGAACCATCTCCATGACTTCAGATAACGCTAATAACACCTGGGCATCAAGAGCAGCAGGAGGAAAGAACAATTCTTTAAAAAATTCTATTTGGGGACTGTCGGTAAATCACCGGTCTCGATGTGCTAGCACAGAGGGGGGGTTCTGAAATACAGAGGGTTTCAATTATGATCATCTATCTATTCACTAAGTCAGGTAATGTACAAAATTCTTCAACATAAATAACGCCGTATATAATCACGTGATTGCCAGGAATTCCTTTTGTCTTATTCCGACAGGGACCCCCAACACAACCTACCACACCCCCCAAAGGCCAAAGTCATGAAGATAGACGAGTTATGATTTGCCTCGCAAAAGATCACCAAGCTCGCAGAGAAGAATGTCATAACAGCATGTAGACAGCGTGGGGAAAGAGAGGGGTCAAGAGGTGGGTGTCAGGCTAAAGGTTGCCATCCTACATGATACACAAGATAGATGCATCACCACTCGGCTAAAAGGCCAGACCAGAATCATAGAACACTATAACCTGGCAATCTCCATATATATATTATACAGTAGAGGCTTTCCTGACAAAGAACCTTTCATGATACGACAACAAATTCAAAAACTGATTCCTGACCCATCTCTGGTAGCTGATGCTTGGCAAGTAAAATCTGGAATAGCTTTATTAGCTCCTACACTGGCGAAGGCCGCGACTCTGCTTCAATATAAAGACACTATTGCGCAAAGATATGGAAATGCTGTTGTTGAAAGACAAGAATCGTGGGCAACCTTCATAATTGGACCTTTACCAAAACGTATAACCACAATGGAAGGAGAAAAAGACCCTTTAGATGAACTACTTTTACAAGAACCAGGACTAGCTAGAATTCGCAATGAGGTCCCCATTAGACTAATGGCCTGGACTAAATGTTCAGCAGATTCAACAGATCTAACAGGAGAAATCAGGATACATATCCCTGAACATAAAGCGCATAAATTCCCCTCACGACTTCAACTTTTTGGTTATGCTGTCAGTATCCAACGGATCCGGGACCGCAAACCTGTCCCATCATGCGAGAAATGTCATGGTTTTCACTCGACTAGAACTTGTGCCCGAAAACATATGTGTCAAGTGTGTGGAAAGATAAAACATGATGGGGAATGTACCACGCCTAGACAATGCCTTAACTGCCGCGGCCCCCATGAATCCACAAGTAATCTCTGCCCTGCTCGACCCCAAAAAAGGAACCGTGCAATTATACATGTCCCCAAAGAACAACTAAATCACATTCGCAAAACAGGACACAAAGAATTTTTGAAAGCCCATGCAACACCAGAATTTCCAACCAGCGTAGAAGGGCTGACCGACTTCAACCTTACAACATCATAGTTATGGTGAGAAGACATAATTCAACCAAAAAAAGAACTTTGATTATCATGCAAGCGAATGTGGGACGCGGCTATGCTTCCCACAACTTAGCACTCCAACTAGCACACGAAAACAATGCTGACATCTTACTTATTCAAGAGCCATGGATATACTCAGATCTCACGACCAAACTATCCGCCACTCACTCTAGTTTTGACACATTCTCGCCCCTCTCGACATGGCATACCCGCCCAAGAGTGCTTACCTATATCAAAAAGGCACAAAACCATCGCCCTTTCCAAAATTCAATAGATATATTACCAGATCTATTGAAGATCACTATTATTGGTGGCAATAATCGAAAATTAAATGTCTGGAACGTCTATAATGCTCCACCGAATTGTATCAATCCAGACGCTGGCCTACAAGCGATCCTCAGTTCATCTGATAACCCTTTCTTCGTAGGAGGAGACTTCAATTTGAAACATCCGTCCTGGGACTCTTCTTCAAACTACGCACCTCCTCAGGCGATGGACCTTATTGATTTGACATGCCGAAATAACTTAAGCTTACTAAACCCAACGGGCATACCCACACACAATCAAGGTGGCACGCTTGACCTTGCTTTCTGCTCACAGGTGGGAGCCATTTGCAGCATCCGCTCTGAACTTCACATGACATCTGATCACGAAACTTTACTCTCCCTGATACCTTACAGCAGAGACGGCACGCAGAAGCCCGAAGGACGGCTCCGATACGACTCACGAGATGATAAACTCTTCATAACACTACTAGGCGCATCTCAAAGAGTCCCTTTAATTTCATCCCCCCTTGACGCAGAAAATGAAGCGAAAGAAATTATACAAACAATACAAACGGCTTTAGCAGGATCTTGCACACGGAGTAAAGGACGCAACTTAGGAACAGCATGGTGGAATGATGAATGCAAGTTAGCAGCTCGCAAATATCGCATTGCTCGACGTCAAGGATCATCAGATTTTGAAAAAATGCAACTACGGGCAGCTGTACGCACTGCTAAGAAACAGTTTTGGCGAAACAAAGTGGAAAAAGCAAACTCCCTGACAGACGTTTATAAGATTGTCAAATGGCACAACTGCGGGCCAAAGTACCACACACCTCTTAGAGGAACCAACGGGACCGCAGACGCTCTTTCTCCCGAATCAAAGATAGATCTTCTCCGAACCACGCTTCTGTCTCGTCACCTTGGATCAGAAGATATTCACGAATCCGTTCCAACCGTTGCCAGTCGTACAATAAACTGGGAGCCAATAACTGAGACAGAGGCCTTCAATGCAACCTGCCAAGTCCCATCAACTACCCCTGGTGTAGACAAAATTACGGCCCAGGTTATTCGCTCAGCATGGCCTATTCTTGGAAAACGAATAACTAATCTCTTCGATCACTGTACCAAGCTTGGTGCACACCCCGAAATTTTCAAGCAGGCAAATGTCATCATTCTCCCCAAGACTGGAAAACGTGATCGCACTCTTCCGACCTCATATCGCCCAATTGCTCTTCTGTCGTGTCTGGGTAAGGGTCTCGAGCGTCTCCTTGCCCGACGTATTTCATACTGTGCACTAAAATACGATATCCTTGCCCAAAATCAGTGTGGTGCGATTAGTCGTCGCTCCGTAGTAGACTTAACATCGCTTCTCTGTGATATCAAAAGCGCTCTAGCATCCAGGAAAGTCGCTGGTATGGTTACTGTTGATGTAAAAGGCGCCTTTGATGGTGTTCACTGTAACCGTCTCCTATTCCGTCTACGCACCCAAGGCTGGCCAGAAAATATGATAAGATGGGTACAATCCTTCTTTCAAGACCGCTCTGCTCGAATTCGACTCGACCAAACAACCTCTGATCCTTTCCCAATCTTATGTGGTCTACCTCAAGGATCACCCGTTTCGCCAATTTTATTCCTTCTTTATGTTGAACCCTTCCTCCATCTCTACCGAAGCCGTTTTGGATATGCTGATGATGGCTGCCTTCTCGCGACGGCCAAAACAGTCGATGAATGCGGTCAAAAACTAGGTAAACTACTTGATCAGACTCTCCAATGGGGACACGAAAACGGAATCATATTTGACAGCGCAAAGACTGAACTACAATTCTTCCACAATAAGAGAAAATACAAAGAACCATCACTTTATATGGGAAGTGATATCGTGAAGCCCAATGACCACTCACGTTGGCTAGGTATAATTTTCGATAGGAAGCTAAACTTTAAGGAGCATATACGCAAGGCTTGCCAGCGCTCCAGAGTTGCCACAGACTTTATCAAACGACTAAGCAATACTGTTCGAGGAATCAAACCCTCCCTACTTCGCACAGCCATACAGGGTACTGCTCTTGCTACACTCTTCTATGGCTCAGAGACGTGGTTTGGTCCCCAAACGTCAAAATGGGTTTTAAACCAAGTTCAAAGCTCCATCAATCGTGCTGCCCAGGCAGTTCTTCCTGTCTACAAAACTACACCTACCGCTGCACTTCTCCGCGAGATCGGCTGGGGCCCAGCAATCGCTTGGCTGAACCGTTTTCGTGATTGTTTAGCCGCCCGCACAGCGTCGGCAGATCCCAAACATCCACTAAGATTTCGGTGGAACTCCCCTCACTTCCAATGGATTAGACAACGTCAAGACCTTGAAAAATCTCTGAACACCCACCGTCCTCCCTGGGAACACATTGACAGATCAACTGCAAAACTCGAAATTGGGGCGGTGGGACGCAAAGACGGTATCATTGAGTATAAAAATTGGTGTGCATCACGCGAATATAAGTTACTAGACCTTTCTGTTTATTCAGATGGATCAGTCAACAAAGATGGACATGCAGGAGCTGCCTACTGCATTTACCGAGGCCCCTCCACCGAGGTTGCACATGGGCTCGTCCCGCTTGGAAAGACGGTTGAAATTTATGATGCAGAGATCCTCGGGGCACTAGAAGGATTAAAGACCGCTATAGGTCACCCGTTGGCCAAATACGCTACTAATTTGACAATTTTACTTGATAATGAAGAAGCTGCACTCCGTCTACACACTGGAACCACAACACCAAGTAGCTCACGGCAGATTCTCGAATTCCAAGCACTTCGAAAACAATGGGAGAATAGATCAAGATATCGAGTTGCTGCAGTCGGCAAAGTCTTTATTCGATGGATTCCAAGCCACGCAAGTATATCAGGAAATGAACGTGTAGATAATTTAGCTAGAACGGCCTGCACCATGCCTACCCAACGAATTCAAGCGTCCGCCGCAAAAGCGCGTCAATTGATAAAAGAACGATACAAATCAGAAATCTCTGTTTATTGGGATGAAAATGCACCGGAAAGGTACAGATTACTAAATATTAGAATGAGTGGGAGTCCTCCCCAAGAGCTTTGACTCATGACTAGAAGAAACTTGGGTACTCTCCTCGCTGCTGGATCTGGACATGGGAACTTTGCGGCATACCATCGACGCTTTAAACACACCGATGCCAACACTGCCTGCTCTTGTGGACAAGATCTTTCGGTTGAACACCCCTTCTACTGTAGAAGACTACAACGGAAAAGAGCACCTCGACCCATCCCCTCCAAAGGTCAAGAAGAAGATATAAAGTGGATTCTGGGCACAACTGAGGAGGCAAAAGCTTTTGAGAAATGGTGCTCTGAGGTAAAGCCATACGAAACATAGGCCCGGTCAAAAGGAGGAAACTTTTTTCTAATCTGTTTTAAAAAAAAAAAAAACATCAAAATTAAAACATCAAAATTAAAACATCAAAATTAAAACATCAAAATTAAAACATCAAAATTAAAACATCAAAATTAAAACATCAAAATTAAAACATCAAAATTAAAACATCAAAATTAAAACATCAAAATTAAAACATCAAAATTAAAACATCAAAATTAAAACATCAAAATTAAAACATCAAAATTAAAACATCAAAATTAAAACATCAAAATTAAAACATCAAAATTAAAACATCAAAATTAAAACATCAAAATTAAAACATCAAAATTAAAACATCAAAATTAAAACATCAAAATTAAAACATCAAAATTAAAACATCAAAATTAAAACATCAAAATTAAAACATCAAAATTAAAACATCAAAATTAAAACATCAAAATTAAAACATCAAAATTAAAACATCAAAATTAAAACATCAAAATTAAAACATCAAAATTAAAACATCAAAATTAAAACATCAAAATTAAAACATCAAAATTAAAACATCAAAATTAAAACATCAAAATTAAAACATCAAATTTAAAACGTCAAAATTAAAACATCAAATTTAAAACGTCAAAATTAAAACATCAAAATTAAAAATCAAAATCATGTAAATAACTTTCTGTTCAGTAAATATACTGGGCGTGCAGATCAGATGGGCTTTTGTCCCGATGCGACTCTCGCAACACTGCGAGTAGTTTGTGTAGATAGTTTGTCGTATTTAAACGAGAGTAGGTGCCTGGTGGCCTTAAGCTGCGCAGGTACGCCAATCGCCCCTCGGGAGGCACGAGGCCGGGTTACGCCCGTGAGCCTGCTTGGCGTTAAATGTTTTAATGATAATAATTAAAAGAATGCTTTAAATCAATATTGATTTGATTACAGAATGTTGTGTGTGTCAGGGACTGTAAGGAATTTAGTCTGAATGATTGACAAGACCGTGGGTTCCAGAATCTTCTATTGTCTTCTATTGTCTTCTATTTTCTCTTTTGTTTTTGCATTTTCTCAAAATTCTGGAAAGTTCTACTATGGATGGTTTCGGCCAAGCTCTGGCGTTCTAAGGCATTCGGTTTGTTTCTACGTATTTCCAAGGAGTTCTAGTTACAGGGGGGCTGGAAACAGTATATATTGATGTACTTCTTGTACATTAGATGGTCAGTTTGGAGTCTTGTCTCTGAGTCGTTCTTAGCTACTTATAATTCGTTTATCTCATTGTCCAATCCTTCACGCCACGCACACTTAGTTCTTGTCACAGTCACGCTCAAGTCACGCTCATCAAGTCCAGTACCACACTTGACACTTCTCTAGATAGAAAATAAATTCATTTTTAACGTACAATTGCGAGAAGCTGGCGTACCGTTCTCTTACATATTTTCTATCTCGTCTTTACATAACTAGTGCAAGTATTGGCTTATACCTCTTCTAGCTGTCTGGTTTTTAAATTGCATGAATACATGCTCTTATCGAGTTCCCTCTCCAGATTCATCTTTATCGGACGACGGATCAGTTAAGACCCAAGATTTTTATTCGCTTTCCTCATCTGACGCATTCTCACCAATTGCTAAATCAGTTGAAGAAAATATGACGGATCATATGGATACAGATTGTCACAGATTAACTATATGAGGCAATGAGCACTTGTATGAGTAATGGTTGTTGATAATTCACTATGAAGAAGAAAAGCTAACTTAGGTTCCGAACAATCCTTTATATACAAGTTCTGTGTTTCCTTCCCATTGTTCAGCTTCAAACATCACCCATGAGTAATTAATGAAAATCAAGGATACAAACTTATAATTAGTATCAGTCAGTTCAAGCCAAACCCTGATTACCTAGTCATGCTGTAGCCCTGATTATAGACCCTTGTACAGTCTAGGACCCTTGCATAATTCAGTCGCTAATCTCTATTATTAGTGATCTTGCCTTTTGTACCCATGATCTGCATGATAGTACATGCCTGCGATAACCATCGTTGGCTACAGGTTTACAATCGGCTGAACAGCCGTCACACAGATGCCCCAGATAATGGTAAGGGTAAGGGCAGAGCTAATCAATTCGCTTCACAGCAAACAACGAATGTCAAGCTATCCTTGAATAGTGATTAGCTACAACGGTTATTAGCAATAATTGACACAAGTGCCGTCAATCAAGGAGAGACTTTACGACCTAATCCACACACAGACAAGAAAAAAGCGTCAAGTTGACCAGAATGGGACGGTTCCAGAGAGATGTACCCGACGTATATAATTCAGCTTACAGCGAAAATTGAAGCTAACTGGGACCTGCTGGGAGGCCACAAAGCGGTGTGCATGGACATGATGAATACCATCCCTTAGAATCTCCGTAGTCGTGTCTCTCACTGGTACATAACAGGAAGACCAGACAACGATTGGGACTATGAACTCTATATAGACCATTTTAATGACAACTTCGAAGACAAAACGTCGGTCTGGACTGCGAATGAGAAGTTATCAAGGATGAGGCAGGGAAAACATCAGACCTTCGCCTCGTATTTAAACAATTTTGAGCACATGCTAACGCAAGCGTGAGGTATCAACTGGGAAGGCTACATGAAGATAAATGCTCTTAGTCTTAGTATAAACGAGAGCCTAACGAAGCTTTTGATGCCCTGTACTCTCTCGGAGACTAACTATACTCTTTTTGTTCGACAGGTGCGAAATTTGGCTAGTAAGCTAGAATCACAGGAGGATTATTTACCTAAGCATGGCCCCAAACAAACAAAGACATGGTACACTAGCCGACTGGGTGTCGCCCCTCATAATCCTAGCTTAAATTATCAAGCACCAGCACCTTCACCATCACAGGACAGAGCAACTGCTGTGGACGCGGATGGCGACACTCCAATGTCAGGGGTAAGTGGACTAAGCACTTCTCAACTTGTGGCAATAATAAATGCTGTCAATTCAAAAAACGGTGAAAAGAATAAAGCTCTCAGGAACAAGCCACCTGCTCCGTAGAAGACACCCGAAGAGTTTGCTGCCCTCCGTGCCGCGGGTAAATGCATTCGCTGTGAAGAGAAGGGCCATTACTTCAAGAAATGTCCTAATTTTACATGGGCCAAGAGACCTGCCGATATGAATGCGGTCTTCACTAAAAGACCAAAGAATTCCAAGCCCAGATCGATAGAATCAGATGAGGATGAAAGAGAATTTGGAAATAATGTCTCGGAAAGCGAGTAAACCCCGGGCAAAGTCGGGCTCAGGGGGTGAATAAATCTTTGGTTGATGATTTAAGTGTAATTGTAAAGAAGTTGGATAGTTCTTCGTTTCTATTAGAGATAATGCTCAGTAAATGCCTTTATGTTCATGTTCTAATGGACACGGGATGTTTATGCTATGCTGCTTTCAATCACTCGTTTGTCAAACGCCACAAGTTATCACAAATATCTATTAAAACCAGGGAATTGCGACTCGCAAAAAAAGATTCCCGGCGGAGGGTCATAAATAAACTTACTTACGTAGACACAGACATAGATGGCAGGCGCGAAAAAATCTATGGTTACGTCATCGAGGATTTATCTTATGATATGATTTTAGGTGACCCATGGATGAGAGCCAATGCCTTGGTCTACAATGCTCGCCGACGCGCCATTCGTTTTGGTTCGAAAGGTGGTCTCATTGTGAGAGCTAAAGGATGGGAAGATCGGATGAGTCAAAACAGTAAAGCGAAGGTAAAGTATCTCAAAGTAAAATTAGGAAGTGCTCACTAGGTCCTTGGATCACAATTCGCGGCAATAGCTACGAGAGCACGTGGTGAAAAGGATCAAGACACGAAATTATTTGCAGCATCAATGTTCGACATAAATAAGGCTCTTGAGACTAAACGAAAACAGACACCTGATGAAATTAAGGCTAGTTTACCACCAGAAGTTCGTGACAACGCACGGTACTTTACCGAGGACAAGAACCACGACTTACCACCTCATCGACCTGGCGTCGACACTAAGATTGAATTAATTAAGGATGAACAGGGCAGGGAGAAGGAAATTCCGTTTGGCCCTTTGTACGATATGTCAAGAGCAGAGTTACTTGTGCTCAGGAAAACGTTGACAGATCATCTTGACCGGAATTGGATCCGGGCTAGCTCCTCAGCCGGTGGAGCCCCAGTCTTGTTTGCAAAGAAACCCGGAGGGGGACTACGATTTTGTGTGGACTACCAAGCACTAAATTCAATCATAGTAAAAGATAGGTACCCGATCCCACTGATAAGAGAAACTCTACGGCAGTTAACAAGAGCGACATGGGTTTCAAAGGTAGATGTACGCGCCGTATTCCATAAGCTAATAGTGCGTGAGGGAGATGAAAAAAAAACAGTATTTCGCACGCGCTTTGGCTAATTCGAATGGCTAGTATCACTATTTGGCCTGACCGGTGCTCCAAGCGCCTTTCAAAGATATATTAATAGAGTCTTAGGAGAATTTCTAGGGGACTTTTGCTCAGCATATCTTGATGATGTCCTCATTTATACGACTGGAGATATTGTAGATCATTGGAGCAAAGTGAACATGATCCTTAAAAGGCTCGGACTCGCAGGTCTTAAAATGGACCCTCAAAAAAGTGAATTTGCAGTTAAACAGACTAAATACCTTGGCTTTATCTTATGCTTAGGAGAAGGAATCAAGGTCGATCCTGAGAAAGTGAAGGCTATAACTAGTTGGCAAGCACCAGTAAGCACGGAAGGGATTCGTAGTTTTATAGGCTTTGCAAATTTCTATAGGGATTTCATACCTAATTTTGGACGAATCGCAGCACCTCTGTCAAGCTTAACCAAAAAGCATGCCAAATTTAAGTAGGAAGCCCCTCAACAGAAGGCATTTGAAGAATTAAAACAGCGCTTCATAAAATCGCCGATCTTAGCCATGTGGGACGATGAAAAGGAGACTGTACTCGAAGCAGATAGTTCAGGTCACTTACTGGGTGGTTGTTTATCACAAAAGGACGCAAAGGGGCAACTTAAGCCAATTGCCTACTTATCAAAGAAATTGACCCCGGCAGAGGTTAATTATGACATCCATGACAAAGAAATGCTATCCATCATTCGCTGTATGGAGGAATGGCGGGGTATGCTAATTGGATTAAGTAAACCTTTCACAGTCCTATCAGACCACAAGAATCTCAGACATTTTATGACTATACGTACACTTAACGAGCGCCGAATGCGTTGGTCGCAGTTTCTGTCAAATTTCAATTTCATTATAAAATTCAGACCGGGAAAGCAAGCAGCAAGACCAGACGCACTATCAAGACGCGAGCAAGATATGCCAAAAGGCTCCGACGATTATAGAATTAAAAATAGAGACATACAGTTGATAAAAGATTCTTGGCTATCAGGCTTTTTTACCGGAAATCGACTCAAGCAAGTCGAGAAAAATAACACAAATAATATTCCTAGAGGCTCAAGTATGTTTGAAGAGGAAATTTTTCAAACCCTATGGAATAAAGCATTACGCGAAGATAAGGATATTTCCACTCTTTACAAAAGTTTTGAAAAGGGAGAAAGAAGCCTTCCACCAACTCTCAAACATCTTAAAATCTCTTTGGCAGAATGTAGCTTTGATGCTAGAGGAGCGCTCAGATTTCGAGATAGAGTTTGGATCCCTAAATACGAGCCGCTACAAACAGCTTTAATTCAGCAAACACATGATTCACAAATTACAGGGTACCCGGGACGAAACAGTACCTTAGCAATTTTAGGCCGTGATTTTTTTTGGCCAGGTATCTCGAAATGTGTGAGAAGGATCTGTCGTAACTGCGATGTTTGCGGCCGGAGTCATGTTTGGAGAGAGAGTAAAAAGGGGTTACTGCGACCACTACCAGTGCCTGACAGGTTTAATAGCGAGCTCGGCATAGATTTCATGACCGATCTACCGGCAAAAACGGCAAATGAGCCACGGTATCTAATGGTCGTGGTGGATCGTTTAAAAGGAAGTGTTGCGCTTGAAGATATGACAAGTATGAAAGCCGAACACTGCAAGTGTATTCCTTAGATTACATGTCAGACACCATGGATTTCCTAACTACATTACGTCAGACAGAGGTTCTAACTGGGTTGGAGATTTCTGGACAGAATTATGCAGATTAACAGGTGTTAAACAGCGTTTATCTACGGCTTTTCACCCACAAATAGATGGGGCTACGGAGAGGATGAACCAAGAAGTTCTTAGATAATTAAGAGCTTTTATAACTTACGCCCAGTTCGATAGGAAAGAACTCTTACCCTGTGCAATGCTTTCTATTAATAATAGAACCGTGTCTTCCCTCGGCATGAGTACTTCCTTCGCGGAACATGGATACAACATTGAACCGATTCAACTGGTAAATTCAGAAGAAAAGCCATCAGCACCTGAAAAACGAGCACAAAACTTTGTTAAACGAATTCACGAAGCAGAAGAGCTTGCACAAGCTTCGATGGCTTCGGCACAACAAAGAATGTAAGAATGTGCAAATAGGAAACGTTCTGAGGCTGAAATATTCAAGGTGGGAGATAAAGTTTGGTTAAACTTGAAGAACATACAAACTCCTCAGCTATCTAAAAAGCTCTCATGGATCAACGCAAAGTATCAAGTCACTAAATTAATCAACTCCCATTCAGTGGAACTAAACACACCTTTGGGAATTTGGCCACGTTTTCACGTAGACTTGCTTAAAAGAGCAGCGACAGACCCCCTACCATCGCAAACAATAGACGATGTACAGCTCCCGCCTATTCAACATGATATGCAAGAGGATGGGAAAGAATATGCATTTGAAAACGCCAATATACACGTTGTTGAAAAAATTTTGCGTTCAGAAAAAACAAAGGTTGGACGAGGTCACTGGCGTTTACTCCTGGTGAAATGGAAAGGTTTTGCAGAGCCGACATGGGAGCCCCGTGAAAATTTAGAGGAAACTGAAGCGCTGGACATATTTGAAGCAAATACGGTAAAGGAGATATTACTGGAGAAGACGCTGGCGCAATCATAGGTCGCAGCAAACTTACCAAAAGATCTCTGTTGGCGAAGTCAAAAACAATAAATATTCGGCAATAACGCTCTGATATGGGCAGGGGGGGATGTTACAGGCCGTGGCCTCGTATATCTGGAACCGGAGTTTATCCGGCTCCGAATAGGCGTTATACATATTTTGGGAAAGCCTTGACCCTGCTTAGTAAAGTCTCGCAAGTGACGCGACGCATTATGTTTATATTAACCCAAAACCCTTCGTAAACACAACTTTCTTCTCTAGAAAGAAAATAAATTCATTTTTAACGTACGATTGCGAGAAGCTGGCGTACCGTTCTCTTACAGTCCTCCACAATTGACTAGTGACCAGAATGCAAGAACAGGGATGGCCCAGTCACATCCTCCAATGGAAGACTTCATTTCTAGCACACGGAAGGGTTTAAGTTCCTTACCCTGGAGGGATAACTACTCAGAGAGAGCTTGTCTGCGGTTTACCTCAAGGCTCACCAATCTCTCCACTCTTGTTTCTCCTCTACATGGCGCAACCAATGCGTAGCGGCAACTCACATCTAAGGTTTGGCTATGCAGACGACTTTGGTATCCTAGGATTTGGCCCTACCATTGCTGAGTCCGCTGCAGCAGCTCAGCGCGAGGTGAATCATCTTTTCGAATGTGCACAAAATAATGCTGTCGCTTTCGACTCCGACAAGACAAAGGTTATACAATTCCCAGGACGTCGCCGTGAAACAGCAACAGTCGTCAACGTGAATAGCACGCCTGTCGAACCAGCCGAACATATTTGCTGGCTCGGAGTCCATCTCGATCCATGCCTCAACTTCCAGTATCACGTCACTCAATGTTGTGGTAATGCTATGAAAGTGGCTCAACATATGCGACGTTTTAACTCCGCCTACTGTGGAGCAGTACCGATGCCACTGGTCAGAGCTGTAGATGTATGCATTGTCCCACTAGCGACTTTTGGATCAGATGTTTGGTGGCCAGGCCTAAAACGACCTACGCTAAGGGGGATAAGTACTCCTTCCACTACTAACATGTGCAGCATGATAGATAAAGCAATTCTAATGGGCCTGCGCGCTGCACTACCTGTTATGAGGACCACACCAAATGTTGTCCTGCATAGAGAAGCAGGAATACCACCATCAAAGATTCTGCTCGAGGGTAACCGAATTAGAGTTGCGGCTAGGCTTAAATCTCTCGATAAACAACACCCTTTGAGAAGTAGGGCTTCTGTATGCCCAAACGTGGGAACTCAGAAATACAAGAAAAAAAAAAAGGTCTGCGAGACCAGAGCTTCAGATGTCGCGCGTCCAACGTGCCTTCCAACAGCTACCGCAATCAGAGGCACCTGATATCATACCTACTCCAACTTACGTCCCCGCACTTGGAACAAGGGAGACAGAAACAGAGGCCTGCACACGGTGGATCAAAAACGTTCCTGGAAGAGAGATTTGCGCCTATGCAGATGGATCATCTGAAGGACACGGACGCTCTACTTGGGGCTTCGTCCTAAAAAGAGAAGGGACAAACTCCTTCCGAGACATTGGCATCGCACACGGGGGAGAAGTCCTAGATGCAGAGATTACAGGGGCTAAAAATGCTCTAGAGGCTGCCCTAAGTATTGTTGAGGCAGAACAACGGAAATTTGGGGATACAAAGCAGCATATCTGTAACGGTCTTAAAGTAATTGTTATTCACAAACTACTCAGAGCTATATACTAGAATATCTTGAAGTGAAGAAAAAAAAAGGATGGGTGAAGTATCTCCGCTATTTATCTACAAATATATCTCTTAACATCATATCATAATTGAGTCTTTTTGAAAACTTCTCATTTCTCCACATCAATTTCCGTCTACCTTATTCTCCCAAGATCTGAGTCGAGCGATAATTAATTATCGTGGTTGAGTCGCGATACATCGACGTGTACAGTGACCAGCAAAACTGTTCGAATGTTTTGTAACTTTCGCTTGTAAGCCTCATAAAATTTTATCTGCTTGACAAATTCACAAAACTTTTACATTAATAAAAAATTCCAATTCTGTGGTTTCTTTTGATATAAATTAGATGATGTGAATCGAAAATTTGGTGGAGTAATCGCGATTGAAAGGGCGTTGGTCATTCGAACAGTTTTGCAGGGGGGATGTGGGGAAAGTATAACTAGGCATCAGGAGCACTGTAAGTCTTCATGAAAGGTTGAGTTTGTAATCATTTACAGCACATAATTACTTTCTACTGTTACTCGAATCTTTTTTTATCATGAGGCCTCTATCTCAATCAAAAATTGATGTCATTATTCACCACCTTGACCACGGACTTTCCATCCGTTCAACAGCTCGAGAATGCAATGTCTCAGTTTCTACCGTTTCATGTATTCGCAAGAAACACCGTCCAGATCTTCAGGTGAATTTAGGAGGGCGATCTTGTTTGCTCAGCGAGCATGACACTCGTTATGCTGTCCGTACCATAACATTCGGTAAGGCCGATACCGCTGCCGAAGTTGCCCAAAACATCAGGGACATGAAAAATTGCTCTATCTCTGTTGATACAGTCCGACGGACCCTCAAAAAAGCAGGGTTAAAAGCTGTTGTGAAAAAGAAAAAGCCAAAACTAACAGCAAAGCAAAAGAAGGACCGTCTTGACTTTGCTATGGCCCATAAGTACTGGACTACAGATGATTGGAAGCGTGTAGTTTGGTCAGACGAGACGAAGATAAATCGCTTGCAGTCAGATGGAAGATCTTGGACCTGGAAAAGGCGAGGACGAGGGTTGATAGAGAGAGAGGTAGAGGAGACCCTCAAATTTGGTGGCGGTCATATTATGATCTGGGGCTGTATGCTGTGGGAGGGGACGGGAAACATGTGTAAGATTGATGAGTTGATGGACCAGCATCTATACACTGAGATATTGGAGGAGGATCTCCTACAAACGGTGGTGGAATACGGTAAAACCCCCGAATCTGTTATCTTCATGCAGGACAATGATCCAAAGCATACCTCGAAGAAGGCCAGACAATTCCTCAGAGATCATTCTCTCGCCGTTCTCCCTTGGCCAGCAAACTCCCCTGATCTTAATCCCATCGAGCATCTCTGGAATTACATCAAGAAAAGACTCAAGGATTACCCCCAACCGCCAAATGGGATCCTGGAGCTTTGGGACAGAGTTCAGGATGAATGGGTAAAGATTCCTGCAGAGGAATGTCAGAAGCTGATAGAGAGTCTTCCTAGGCGCATAGATGTAGTGATTAAGGCGAAAGGCGGGCATGTAAAGTACTAAATTACCAGTTCAAAAATTTCCCCATACCCCCCCTGCAAAACTGTTCGAATGACCAACGCCCTTTCAATCGCGATTACTCCACCAAATTTTCGATTCACATCATCTAATTTATATCAAAAGAAACCACAGAATTGGAATTTTTTATTTATGTAAAAATTTTGTGAATTGGTCAAGCAGATAAAATTTTATGAGGCTTACAAGCGAAAGTTACAAAACATTCGATCAGTTTTGCTGGTCACTGTAATTTCGCGTAATGACATTTCGCGTCCTTTTGTGACGAGATTGAGATTAGCTTTTAATGTCAGTGAGATTGCATGATGCATCTTGCGTCAGTGAAGCTCGTTCTTGAAGTCGAATAGTCATGAGAAGGCCTAGTCGGTATGGATTGCGAATTGTATGAAATCATGAAGTTATTCGGTTGCAGCGATTGGTTCCGATTGAGCGAGTAATTGTAAGAGATAATTAACTATAATTAGTCGAGTAAGCGATCCATTTTGACGATTACTAATGTTGTCAAGAATGAAATAAGTTTAATTAATTTAGGCTCTAGCCTATTAGAAATCAAGCCTTTGGCCTGTGACAGTATCCACGTCTTGTTGGATAGCCAACAAGCAGTAAAAATATTAATTACAGGTAACTCATCCCCCAGCCTCAAAGACGTACGTAGCTTTCATGCGTTATCTAAGACAGCTGAAGTGTTTGTAAAATGGGTGCCTGGACACTCAGGGATTCAGGGGAACGTTGAAACGGACTCCATAGCTAGATCCGCCCTGAGAGGGTTGCCGAACCTGGAAATAAAGCCGGGACTACTTGCCCTAGCATACCTTCGACGACTTATGAAACAGCGACGACAGGCGCTCCTTGACGACTGGTGGGAAGAAGCTTGCCCGTCTAGATATCGGGAACTAGACTTGCTCATGCGACGACGCAAACTCCCAGAAGTAGCTCTCCCACGGTGGTTACTCCGCAAATTGATCGCAACCCGTACAGGTCATGGCAACTTCGCAGCATATTATCGCCGATTCCAATTTTCAGACGCTCCCATGGAGTGTACATGCGGGGAGGAAACAACTCCAACCCATGTTATTCACTGTAGACTTCACGCGAATATCACGCGTGAGCTTAGGAGATCCATGTCTCACAACGACTTCGTCAACAAGCTTCTTGGGCCCAAAAGCCTTAGGAGCTTTACCATATTTGCACAGGAAACTGACTGTTTCAACAGTCAAACTACTGGTCAATCTACTGCTCTCAGCGGGGATAAAATCAATTAGTTATCGCTAAAGGCATGATATGAAGAAAACGGAATGAGAAGTTGCTTTTTCTAGACTATAAATTGATATATTTTGATTTTCATATGTTGGGGGAAGTAGGTGTTTGAATTGGGAGTTGGATTGGGTTTGTGTTAATTGTATATAACTAGCTACTATTTATCTAGCGTTTCACGCGGTGGGACCGAGTTAAGCGTGTCTTAGACATGATTTTAGCCGTGTACACCAGTCCATGACCCAAGAGGGAAAAATGGCTTTGCCCTGGACTTAAATAAATTTAAAATAAAATAAAATAAAATAAAATAAAATAAAAATAAGTTGAAACACAAATATAGCTACATGTGAGATGAACGGAGTGATGGTTCCGTAGCACAGTGGGGGATTGTTCGGTAGCAATCATCGACCCTGCTTGGTAGATTGGCCCGGACAGTGTATCTTTGCACCGTCCGACTCTGGAAAATGTTACATTTCTCCAGTAGTTTTCACTAAACTTAGTGGAATAGTCGAACGAATTCAGATCTGATGGATTTTGACACATAATAAGGCTTAAGATGAGATGGTTGTAATTCTATTAAGCGCCAGATATTCATTCGAAAATAAAGTCCATGATTTGCTCAAATCTCACAAGGTTTATGTCCAAGCACCCCCCTTTCGGACACTTTTTGTCAGCCTCCACACCCCTAATATACGTTCTAATATTCTCTTGTAACATAAGACATCATATTAAACAATATGTCTACTACAGAAATAAAACTCCAAAATGCTATTTCTGCTTTTAAAAATGGGAAATTACCTTCTCAAAGAGCTGCAGCATCAGAATTTGATATTCCTCTTTCCACCCTCAACAATAGGGTAACTGAGAAATCATCCCCCCGTCGCGCCGCTGCAGAAGCTCAACAGCGCCTATCCAAGGAGCAGGAAGACTACTTGGTCTGATGGGTTATCCAGCTAGACCGTTCCAAAGAAGCTCCTTCACATATTCGAGTTCGAGAAATGGCTGCAAAGATACTCGAGATTGGAGGCGATGTAAAACCGCTCGGTAAGCGATGGGTCAACAAGTTTCTCACGCGACATACTCAAGTAAAGGGTATGATTGGTAAGCCTCTGGATCGTTCAAGAGTTGAAGCTTCGACTCAAAACACGATTGGTCAATTTTATACGCTTTTTGAGAATATACAACAAGAATTTCAAGTCACCCAGGAAATTGTGTGGAATATGGATGAGCATGGGCTTGCACAAGGTGTTTGTGCTAATCAGCGAGTTCTTGGAGAGTCAAATAAAAATTCAACTTATAAGAAGTCCTCACAGGATCGACAGTGGGTCTCCATTATTGAGACCGTCAGAGCTGCCTCGCGTGTTACCCGGCCTCTGGTTATATTTAAAGGTACCTCCATACAAAGCAGCTGGTTTGAGGAAAACGTACCTGATTGGATATATACAACATCAATTAATGGATGGACCTCCAATCGGCTTGCACTTGGATGTCTTAAATCCATATTTATACCGGAAACAAATCCTCTAAACGAATCATCGTGGCGAATTCTACTGCTCGACGGCCATGGAAGTCACACGTATGTTGATTTTCAATGGAATGTTTTCAGAATAAAATACACTTGCTCTATATGCCCCCTCATACCTCTCATATACTTCAGCCGCTTGATTTGTCGTGTTTTTCGCCATTAAAGGCACGATATCGCCAGCTTCTTGGTGAGCTCTCCGTATTAGATGACTCAGCACCTATCAAAAAGCGAAAATTCATCAAATGCTATCACGAAGCACGCCAGGAGCGTCTCACGAAAGTCCAGATACAAGGTGGCTGGCGAGCAGCAGGCTTGTTTCCCTTCAATCGACATAAAGGTCTCTGAAATCCCTTCGCTCTGCCCCCCGTTCAAGAACGTCCAAAGACATCCGAGAACCAAACCAAGAAGCGTCCATTTAATGAGAGAGATACTCCTCGAAAGCCCTCTGATGTTTACGACTGTATTCAGAGTCTCCGGGCTCAATCTGAACTTACAAGACGGTCTACTACGGCTATGTACAAAGCCGCAAAATCGATAGGGGGACTCCAGGCAGAACTCGCAGAACAGAGGCTCTTAAATCAAGCCCAAGCCCTCTAAATTGAGCGCTTATCAGTTTCCAGGAAGAAGAAGAAGGTAGTAGTCGATTCCAACACTCAATTTGGGAATATTCAAGCAATCAAAAGGGCGCAGGATCAAGCAAGGGAAGCTGAAGCTAGAGAAAAGGAAAATCAGAACAGGGCCATAAGGGAGGCTCAGGAAGGACATAACCAAAACAGGGTGTATTCATTTGAAGATTGTATTAATAATTTTGAAATATAGTGTTGTAGATAGCTGTGGTTGTAGAATAATTACCAAATAGTAATTTCTAGTCTTCTTAAGCACGTGTCCGAAAGGGGGGATGTCCGGAAGGGGGGTGGTTGGACTTACTATCAACAGTTTATCAGTCACTTTCACAAGTTAACTAGGATTAAGCCTCTGTTGCATATACTGTATCCCTCAATCAGATTTAGCAAAATTTTTTTCTAGGAATAAATGCTTCTCAAGACGTTTTAAGGGGCGATATATTTGGAATATTCTGCAATGTAAGAGGCAGTTTTTATTAAAATATTGAATTCAACGTCCTTAATATTACACATGATTCCTTTCATATTTTTTAAGACGCTGAGCTTAAATCTGAGTATACTAGATTTCTTTTTCTGAATCTAGATATATAGTCATTATCGTCACGCACTCTCATCTTTACAGGACGACTTCGCCCTATGAGCTCATTAAACAGGCTTCTTCCGCATCGAGCAGAATCTGATCTATCTGAAAAATTGAAACGACTGACTCAAACCAAGATGAAGTTTGTGTACGTCAAGACTAGATACCATACTTCGCTATTTTCCGGAGATCTTTGGAGCAAAAATATAGGCCAAACTCTTGTTCTTTCAGAACTATATGCCCGATCGTATTTCCATCGAGCTTTGCAAGTTTTCATCCGAGATGTGAAGGTGGTTGGTAAGGCTTGTAGCTCCAGATCCTAGCTCTCATATCACCGCTTCCTGTAGCAAAGCTACCACCACTTGGGCTCGGCGCCACGCTAATAACGGAATTTTTATGACCTTGCAGCATTAGTTGAGTATTGCCGGTTCGGGGATCCCAAAATTGCACTCCACGATCCTTTGAGCCAGATAAGACCCAATTACCATCTGGAGTGAGAGCCACAGAAAGGACGAAATCCTTAGATTTATCAGCAGTGATTCTACGAAGTTTGAGATAACCGAGACTTACTTTGTGACCTTCAAACGTCTTGATGCATCGACCACCTTTTGGAGCATTGTTTGGATGACCACCACGTGGAGCAACTAGCTCCCACATTTTGATAGTCTTATCTAAGCTTCCAGATACAAGGTCTTTTCCATTTGGCGCAAAGGCAACGGAGTAGACTGAATCTTTGTGACCATCCTGACCCTCTAGGCGCTCAACAAGGTAGCCAGAACTTGTATCCCATACGCGGACACTCTTATCAAGAGAGCCGGCAGCAACGAATTTTGTATCAGAAGAGATGGCAACGGTAGTCACACCATCCTCAATACTGAGGGTCAGAGTATTGTGACCAGCTTCAATATCCCAGAGACGAACTGTTCGATCGCCACTTCCTGAAGCGATAGTGCGACCATCACGAGCAAAATCGAGAGAATAAATATCTTGTTCATGGCCACTAAAGGTATTCCGAATAGTTCTAGATGCAATATCCCAGACCTGTGATAATTAGTTAACCTGATTTTTCCTTGTAGGAAATACTTTCCCTAATCAGTTTATCTTCTGCTCCGGTTGCCAAATAACGACCATCAGGACTAAAGCACACACTCCTTATGTAGAGGTCACCGACAGAATCTACAGATTCGTCCTGCAAAACACAAATTTTTTGTCCAGTGATGATGTCGTAGATCTGAGCTGACCTGTTGCAACCAGTTGCGACGTATTTTCCGTCATGGCTAAACCTTACACAGCATACAACACTTTCGTGCTGCAAAGTATGGACAAGATCAACATCTAAAACCCTAGGAACCTCAGGATTGAAAATTGCGAACCAGTCTTGTTCAATTTTTTTCTGATGCGCCGGCAATCGCTCAAGTTCTAGGTCAGCCAGAGCATTTCCTACACCAACTCGGTATACCTGAGGGTGTGGATTCAGGCCTGGATGGCCAACTTGTGGAGAGGCAATTGCTCTAGGATCAGGATATGGTATCTGCTGGTTTAATTGTGGAGTGGCTGGGCCACCTGGACCTCGATTTCCTGGTCTAACTTTTCCAGGACCGGGAGAGTTAGTAGACTGAGGAGGCTGTGAGTAGCCATTGGGACCTGGACCTTGTGAGTAACCACCTTGAAATGATGGTTGTGGTGGAGGAGGTGGTGGAGGTGGTCCTTGAAGGTTAGGAGGTCCTTGTAAAGAGCCTTGTAAACTTTGCGGCCCGGGAGGTTGAGGCATTTGATGCTGTGGAGGGAGATGTTGATCTGTTGGTTGTGGGGGAGCGAGTCCCGAAGCAACCTGGCCTGCCATTATACCACCAAATAGATTACTTGGACCATGGCCTATCGATGGTGGTGCTTGTGAAGGCCCTTGATTTGGAGGTGGTCCACCGATAGCCGAGGCACGAGGATTACCTCCCCGAGCTTCTAATTCACGGTGAAGACGGGAGATTTCTTCGTCATATCTGGGAAAGGTAAGTCACTACATTTTTGAAGCCGATGTATATTTACTTCTGTTTGAGGGATAAATGAGATTGTTCTAGTGCATAAACCTTTTCTCTCACAGCTTGCATCTCTTGCATTTGCTGCGTCACTGTGGATGTCAGTGCTATTTGGCAAATTCAAACAATGTGCTTTTTACATACTGGAATGCTCATATTCTCCACTAGCACGAACTAGAGTTTCAAACTCTGCCCTAATTCCTTCTAATAATTCGTTTAGTCGAGCATTTGCAGCTTGCGGTGGAGGTCCTAAGCCGCGATGAGGATTGTACATCGACATTGTGTTTGCGATATCGAAGTTAAATGGTGAAAATTTAGAGCTGTCATCTAATTAGAATTACAAGCCCCTTCAAGATAATCTAATCGAACCCACTGACTTGATGTCAGTTTCAGCCTTCTTTTATTTGAGCTATAGCTCAGAACAATATTGGTTGATAATTATTCGCGTTCCGTGGAATGCTAGATGGTGGCTATTTTGGTGTCGCCCAGGTAAGGAAGACGTAGGAGTGACCGACTCTGCAGAAAAAGAGAGGGAATGAAGATACAATTAAGACATGATCTTTTGCTAACGTGGCAAATGAAGAAGGACTCTTCGAGCGTTAGAATATATTCTGACTAAAAGGGTAGCTAATCAGATTGCGCTATGGACGGAATGTTAGCGTGGTACATGTAAACATTCTACAACCGACTACAGTAGAGCCCCTCTTAGCTAATAGTGGGTCCCGGTATATTTACTGAAGAGATTCATAAAAACTTTACCCCTTATATTTGCAATACTTACCCCTGCGCGCAAAATGACCTGTAAGGGTAAGTGTTGCAAATATAAAATTATAAGTTACAATGAATCTTTTCAACATTTATACCGGGACCCACTATTAGCTAAGAGGGGTTCTACTGTAGTACACATATGCAACAAGGGTAGATTCCCTACAATGGAGCTAGACCTCACTTCAGGGGTATTAGTTCAACTACGTGGACAGTATCCTCGCAAGTACAGTGTTGCAGCTCTAGAGACTGTTACAAGTGGGCGTTCATACTATAGATTGACCTGATATTTAGGAGGGCAAGGACACACAAAATTAATGCTAATTAGTAACAATATTTAAGGCTGTAACACAACATGCAAGTTGGACTTATTTCCCCTGATACCCTGTAAGTGGACTAGTAGGGGTTTGAATTTACAGTCGTCCCTCTCTAACTCAATAGTGGGTCTCGGTATAAGTGTTGAAAATATTCATATAAATTCAACCATTTACATTTGCAACACTTACCCCTGCGCGCAAAATGACCTGTAAGGGTAAGCGTTGCAAATATAAAATCCCAAGTTACAAAGAATATTTTCAGCACTTATGCCGGGACCCACTATCGAGTTAGATAGGGACGACTGTACAAATTTGATTCCAGCAGCTAATAAGTTTCACCTCTGCTACCTGGTATTTTGCACGAAGATGAATAGATGTCACATGTGAAGCTATAATCTTGAGATTTGAATTACACTGGCATAAGCCTAAACTTCTTACCTCGTCTCATACAATTTTGTATGGGACGAGGTGTGAACTACATGCTTACACTGTAGTATTTCCCCAACAAATAATCGCTTAAAACACCAGACTGGCTAGGCATCTCTAAACTCCATGATAACCGCCAAAAGGCGTAATACTCACTCTGGCGCCCATTAGAAATCCCTATACAAACCATAAAGTATCGTCTCTCACGATAACACGAAAGACGCAACAAAGACTTCTCCACATTGGCAAGCCTTTTTCAGTTCAAAATCGAGCTCCGCGTGCACCGCCCTCGGTGAGGGCACTCTCTGGCATGGAGCACACCATTCAGAGACGCACACCTGAAATCGGCTCCAACTTAAATCCCCTTATCGCAGATTGGGATTCTCCAGAAAATAGTCAGCAGCCCGGCATGGACATCGATACTCTCAAGTACGATGACAGGTCGGACGACGATCCTTTCACTGAACCTGCTGTAAAAGGACTTCACATAGGCTGTTCGCGAATGTGTATCAAAAATGAATTTATATTCTATCTAAGGAGAGGAGAGTCAACAATTTAATCGCGAAATAATTTATATACGTTGAGCGCGTCGTGTCCCTGACATTAGCGCGTTTCTGCAAAGCCGGGACCGGATAATTCCGGATCCATAAACTAAGGCTACAGCCTGTAACATTATCCCCCTTCTACAATTGATGAAGGTTAGTCTGGTCTTGGTTTAGATTTTACCAGCAAGGAGCGTTTGGTAACTTTTCGAGGCCCTATGTAAGAGCCCACGTTTTCTCCAACGTTATCTTGTTTTCCATATCTAGCTTCAAACACGTCCAGTGCTTCTGTATCTTCCAAATTGCTTATAGGTTCCCAGGTGGGTTCTGCGAAGTTTTTCCATTTAACTAATAAGGAACGTCGATGGCCTCGCCCAATCTTTTTGTTCTCTGCTCGAAGAATCCTTTCAACAAATTGTTCATCGTCATTAATATTATTTTCCCCTTGTTGTGGAGTTACTGGAGGAGGCTGTGCATCATCGGTGTGTTGAGATGGCAAAGGGTCAGTTGCCGCTCTCTTTAGTAAATCTACATGGAATCGAGGCCATATGCCTGGTGGTGTATTTAATTCGACAGAATGAGAGTCAATAACCCTTGTTACCTGATATTTGGAGTTGATCCACGAAAGCTTTTTTGATAATTGGGGTGTTTGAACGTTTTTTAGGTTTAACCAGACACGGTCTCCAACTTTGAATATCTCCGCCTCTTTTCGACTCCAATTAGCGTATTCTTCCATCGCATGCTGAGACGAAGCCATAGCAGCTTGAGCTAATTCTTGAGCTTCGCGAAGTCTGTCGACAAAACTTCTTGCTCTTTTCGCAGGTTCAGAAGGCAGGACCAGAGGCTCTACTTGCTGTATCGGCTCTACATTATAACCGTGGTCGACAAAAAATGGACTCATTCCGATTGCAGTTGAGATTCTATTGTTGAGTGCCAACATGGCGCATGGTAGTAAATCTTTCCAATCAAATTGAGCGTAACTTACAAACGCTCTTAAATACGCCAGTATTTCCTGATTCATACGCTCGGTAGCACCATCAGTTTGGGGATGAAATGCTGTCGAAAGTCTTTGGTTTATACCAGTTTGATGACATAGTTCTCTCCAAAAATCTCCCACCCAGTTTGAACCCCGGTCAGACGTAACATAAGCAGGGAAACCATGATACCTAAAGTGAAGTTTCAGAAAAACTTTTGCGCAGACCTCTGCTTTCATAGTGCACATCTCTTCAATTGCAACACTACCTTTCAAGCGGTCCACTACTACCATCATGTATCTAGGGTCTGTGGCTGTCTTGGCAGGCAGGTCTGTCATAAAATCTATTGCAATCTCGCTGTTGAATCTATCGGGAAAAGGAAGTGGTCTAAGTAGCCCCTTTTTTCGCTCTCTCCATACGTGGCTTCGGCCGCATACATCACAATTCTTGCAGAATTTACGCACGTCTCTTGACATTCCAGGCCAAAAGAAATTCCGATTTATTATTGCAAGTGTGCTATCTCGTCCTGGGTGCCCTGTAACATGAGAATCATGTGATTTTTGGATTAGTGAAGTTTTTAATGGTTCGTAGTTTGGAATCCAAACTCTATCTCTGAAGGTTAGAGCACCTCTTGCATCAAACTTACATTCTGCTAATGAAATTTTAATGTCACTAATAGCAGAGGGAAGGCTTCTATCTCCGTTTGCTAGACTATTGTAGAGTAGTTGAACTTTTTCATCTTTTTCTAAGGCCCTATTCCAGAGCGTTTGAAAGGACTCATCGGAGAATATAGTTTTACCATCAGGAATCTCTGTCGTATTTTCCGTCATTGATTCAATTGGTTGTTTTGAATTTAAAGCAGAAATCCAAGTGTCTTTGATCAGCTTTAGCTCTCGATTCTTTAGGCGATGATCATCAATTCCTTGCGGCATATCTTGTTCACGTCTTGATAATGCGTCTGGTCTTACTGCTAATCTACCCGGACGATACTGCAACTTAAAGTTAAACTGTGAGAGTAATTGAGACCAACGTACTTGCCGTTTGTTAAGCCTGCGAGTTGTCATAAACGGTTTCAAATTCTGATGATCGGATAGGACAATGGAAGGTTTGTCTAAGCCAATTAACATGCCCCGCCATTCTTCCATGCATCGTACTATAGCCAGCAATTCTTTGTCATGAATATCATAGTTTGATTCTGCTGGGCTTAACTTTTTTGATAAGCATGCAACAGGACGAAGGACCCCCTTTTCGTCTTTCTGGGATAGGCAACCACCCATCACGTACCCCGATCAGTCTGCTTCAAGTACTGTTTCTTTCTTATCGTCCCATAAGGCTAAGATTGGAGCATTGATAAAAAGTTCTTTAAGAGTATCAAATGGTTTTTGCTGCGGCGCTTCCCACCGAAATGGTGTATTTTTTTTTATAATGCTTAACAGGGGTTCCGCAATGCGTCCGAAGTTAGGTTTAAAGTCCCGATAAAAGTTTGCGAACCCGATAAAACTTCGCACACCTTTAGTGCTCGTGGGAGCCTGCCATTCTTTAATTGCTTGAACTTTGAGTGGGTCTACCTTAATTCCTTCTGCGACTGATATAATGAAACCCAGGTACTTTGCATCTTTAACTGCAAATTCACTCTTTTTAGGATCCATTTGCAATCCCGCCTGACCGAGCCGTTCCAACACCATATTTACTTTGGCCCAGTGATCAGAAGAATCTCCTGTGGTGTAGATTAAAACATCATCTAAATAGGCCGAGCAGAAATCTCCCAATAATTCGCCTAGGACACTATTGATGTACCTTTGGAAAGAACTTGGAGCTCCAGTTAACCCGAATGGAGTGACCAGCCATTCAAATGAACCAAATCGGGTTCGAAAAACCGTCTTGCTTTCGTCCCCCTCCCGGACTCTCAACTTGTGAAAAGCGGCACAAACATCTACTTTAGATACCCATGTAGATTTTGCTACTTGTCTGAGCATTTCTTTTATAAGGGGTAGCGGATATCTATCTTTTACAGTTAAAGCATTTAAAGCTCGGTAATCCACACAAAAACGAAGACCACCTCCGGGTTTTTTTTGCAAATAAAACTGGGGCTCCCCCAGGTGACGAGCTAGCCCGAATCCAATTTTTATCTAGATGATCTGTTAAAGTTTTTCTCAAGACCAGGAGCTCTTCTCGGGATATATTGTAGAGAGGGCCAAACGGAATCTCTCTCTCTCTGCCCTTTTCATCTTTTACTAAGTTAATTTTAGTGTCTGAACCTGGACGATGAGGCGGCAAGCTTTGATCTTGATCCTCTGTGAAAAAGTGCGCATTTTTACGAATCTCGTGTGGTAGCTTGGCTCAAATTTCTTCCAACGTTTGTTTAGATTTGACTTCTAAGGCCTTTGTGATATCTTCCATTGAGGCAGCAAACAGTCTAGTTTCCGTGTCCTTTGTCTTTTGGACTTGCGTCGCTATGGCCTCGAGATGAACTCCAAGGATTTGGCGAGCGCTTCCTGACTTTACTCTAAGATGTTTTATTCTATTATCGGAACCATATGATAACTTGTTGTCCCATCCCTTGGCTCTAACAACTAGCCCCCCAGGCGGACCAAACCTTATAGAATGCCGCCGGGCATTATAAATGATACTATTGGCTATCATCCAAGGATCGCCCAATATTAGGTCATATGAAAGGCCATCAATTATATAGCCCCATACTTTTTTGTTCTTGCCATCGATATCCATTTCTACCCAAGTAATTTCGTTAATTTCTCGTTGTTGATTATCCTTCTTGGCTAGCTTCAATTCTCTAGATTTAATGGGTATTTGCGGTAAATTGTGACGTTTGACAAATGAATTACTAAAAGCAGAGTAACATAAGCAACCCGAGTCCATGAAAGCATTTGCATAAAAACTTTTATTTATCAATACTTCTAAAATAAACGGGACGCCATCTAACTTACGAACGACTTCCTTTATTTGTCTATCAACAATCTTTGTAACCCTCTGAGCCCGACTGTGCTCAGAGTTTATTCTTTTCCCGATTGATCTCCACTTTCGAACCTAAATTCTTCATTATCAGGGTTGGAGGGCCTTGCAATTTTGGACGAAGTAGCATTAATGTTAGTAGGTCTTCTCGCCCAGGTGAAACATGGACATTTTTTGAAGTAGTGCTGTCAGGAAAGCCTCTACTGTATAATATATATATGGAGATTGCCAGATCATAGTGTTCTATGATTCTGGTCTGGCCTTTTAGCCGAGTGGTGATGCATCTATCTCGTGTATCATGTAGGATGGCAACCTTTGGCCTGACACCCACCTCTTGATCCCTGTCTCCAGCCTCGCTGTTTACATACCGCTTATGACATAATCATAGAACATTCTTCAGGTCTAGCACTGGCACTTTGTGACCCACTTAGTGTGTATTCAGTTCTGGCTTAGTAAGCAAGTATGGGTTAAGCTTACGGAGTCTAGGCATATATATATTATAGGGGGGGTAATGTCAGGAAAGCCTCTACTGTATAATATATATATGGAGATTGCCAGATCATAGTGTTCTATGATTCTGGTCTGGCCTTTTAGCCGAGTGGTGATGCATCTATCTTGTGTATCATGTAGGATGGCAACCTTTAGCCTGACACCCACCTCTTGACCCCTGTCTCCAGCCTCGCTGTCTACATACCGCTTATGACAAGTGCCCTTTCTCGTTACACCACGTACATTTTCCGAATGCTCGAAGTGCGTTGAATTCTTTGTGTGAGCGCCAAGGAGCAGGGGGTTTACTGTTTCCAGCTCTTCCTTTGCCACTATCTGTTTTTACTGCATTTACAATTGCAGTTAACGTTTCCATGTTAATGCCATTAATTCCAGACATTACAACATCACCATCGGAGTCTAATTTAGGTCTATTTTCTCCCGAAGAAATTCCAGAAGCTGCGAATGCCTCTTGTGAAGGTCTATCCAAATTTTCAGATTGACCATTGAAAAGAGTAGAAGTTGTCTTTGAGCCGCGCCTTTGAGTATATGACTCGTTGGCTTCGACATAACTTGCGGTTTGCTGTACTTGTTTAATGAACAAAGCATAATCCTCTTCGGTCAACTCCTTTGAATATAGAGCCTTAATAAGGTTTTGATTGAGCCCAGCATAAAGGAAGTTAATTTTGATGTTCCCATCCCAGTTCAAACCCCTTGCTTGGGCCAGTGTGAATTCAAAATTGTTGAGAAAATTTGAAAAAAGCTGATGCTCCCCTTGCTTCATTTTAGCAAGTGTGAATCCCGCTGTCCGAGCAGAAGACTTGTTTTGGAAGTTATCATTAAAATGCTGTATGAAAAGCTCATAGTCCCAATCTCTGTTCAGCCCACCGCAGGAAAACCAGTGGGCTACCCGGAGCTTACGATCAGTAGGTATAGTATTCATCATCTCGTTACAAACAGCTTTGTGGCCGCCTAGCATCTCCCAATCACTCTCAATCTTGGACGACAGCTGATCAATGAAGACATTGTAGGTTTCCGGGGATCCGTTCCATTCCGGCCATCTTGATAAATGCTTCTTTGCTTCTTGGGGTGGAGACCTTGGTATATGAGCTTTTGTTGGCTCTTGACTGGAAAGGAGGCCCAGGAGTTGGCTTATTTGGTCCTGTGTAAGCGACACAGGTATCATTGCAGTCTGACCCGAGCCTTGGGCGCTATTGTTATTTGCGACGCTCATTGCCTCTATATAAGTGCCAGGAAGAGACTGATAGCTGGATGTTTCGGTTGTAGATTCAGCCGATTCAGCCGATTCTGACGGTTCTGATGAAGCTGAAGGGGATGGAAGTTCAAACACCCTGGTGAACATAAACAATAATAAAAACTAGGAGTGTTACTTAGACAATCACTAGTAGTGTAAAGATGAGATAGAATATATGTAAAAGGACTTCACATAGGCTGTTCGCAAATGTGTATCAAAAATGAATTTATATTCTATCTAAGGAGAGGAGAGTCAACAATCTAATTGCGAAATAATTTATATATGTTGAGCGCGTCGTGTCCCTGAAATTAGCGCGTTTCTGCATAGCCGGGACCGGATAATTCCGGATCCATAAACTAAGGCTACAGCCTGTAACACCTGCCCCCGCCGGTCCGATTAAAGAAGCCCTGACAAAGAGTGTTGACTCAATGACAGCCTGCGCGAAAGAAGCCGGAGCACTTTTCGGAGGTATCTCAGTGCTACTCGACAAACAATGCAGCGCTGCCAGCCGCGGCTCTCTGCCCGAACGACAATACGCAGCCCTCAAAAACTTCTGCCAGGATCTGGCAAAAGTTGTAGGCCGCCATTTTGACGCCTACATCTGTGACAAACCTGCACCTACAATCAATCTTGCTCCTACGTCAAGCCGGGAAACACGCGGCACAGATCCGAAAACTTATGCAAGCGTAACTAAATGCGGCCCCGTCAACCAAGACTCCCAAAATAAACCCCCTTCGCAACCCGTTGCTAAAGTTCATCTTCAACCAAAATCCAACCGCCCGGATGATCGATTGTTTGTGCGCATTCCGGAAGGAGATAAAATCTGAGAGCTTTCTGCCTACTTTATTCAAGCTCATCTCTAAGCCAAGCTCGGGTTTGACAGCCAATTGCTCACAAATGTACAGCCAACAAAAACTGTGTTTGCTCTGTGCCCAAAAGGTGGAGAAATAAACACGCTCAAAGAAAAAATTGCTTCCGTCAGCTTCTTTGGTGATGCTCCAATTGAAAACTCGGCACCATGGACATCATATAGAATCAAGCATGTTCCCCGGTCTTATGGCGCACTAAAACCAATCAACGAGGAGTGGAAATACCGTCTCCAGCCCGTTACGGCCGCAGTAATGCATGATGCTCTTACCGCCGCAGCTGGAATGGCCCCAATGGCCATCGTAGCATCGCGAGACAACGAGACGAATCCTTTATCCTCTGAAACAACCTGGATCGTCCGCTTTCCTGAAAAACACCAGCGTCTGCCTCGTACCCTTTTCTTGTTTGGCTACCGCACGCAGACCAGTATCCTTCCCCGCCGCCGTATAACATTAAAATGTACCCGATGCTGGCTCTGGCAAAATGCCCGCACCTGCGCATCTAACCCAAGATGCCGCATCTGTGGATCATCTTACCACTCGGAGGACAAACATGAAAATCTCTGTGCGGCCACCAGAGCGCACTCGTGTCCTAACCGCTGCATCCATTGCCATGGGCCACACCCTGCAGATGACAACAACTGTGAGCTCAGGCCCAAGACCTCAGGCCTGCCAAAGACTAAGACCTAAGTTGGTGAAATCCGCCAAATTAATGCAGAGGCTCGTATGAGGAAACAAGCAGAAGCAGGATGAGTTAAGCGTACTACCTCTTCCTCACAAACAGCAGACTGCAGCAGTGCGCCAAACATGCAACCAGCACAAGATTCAACTGGTTCACACAATCCCTACGGAGCTCTCGCCGTAGTGGAGCCGAGCAACGACCACATTCATTCCTCATGACCGACACAAGTCAAAGAAGCCCAAAAAGCCATTAAAAATCTTATCAGCAAACTTTGGCAGAGGTGCTGTAGCACACGAGATTGCCCTAAACGAAGCCCATTCAATCTCTGCAGATGTCATCTTGATCCAGGAGCCTTACATTTTCAGAGATCTTACCAGGCGGATCACATAAAATCACCCCTCTTATATCACCTACTCGCCCATCAACGACTGGGCCGATAACCGTCCACGGGTCTCACGGATATAAGGAGCAGTTGTTCCACGGGGTACGAAGCGGGACTAGAAAGCTCGTTTGATGGGAGTGAGATGAGGGTGTGTCAGGTAATAGGTGAGATGGTGGTATAGGTGAGGGGCAAGCAGCGGGAAGTGCTCTTCACAGCAGAAGAGAAATGGGCGGTGGGAGTGGTCTTCCGGAGCAGAAGAGAAGTGCAATTAAACAGCGGTCTTCGCAGAGGAAGAGGATAATCAAAGAATAAAATTATATTCAGAAGACGTTGCGTGGAGAGAAAACCCCGCGACGTCAGGTCTACATATGTACATTTGATCTCTAAGTGAGATCGTAATAATAACTCCACACGGGTTATATGAAACCCAGAGAACAACTCCAAAACTCCTACAACGGCACGCCAACGTCTTACCATGAAACCTGGTAAATCCTTTGTCAAATATCAACCCCTTGTAACGGCCTTGACACTTCCCTAACATGAAACATGTCAATCCGTGAAAGTAGCCCCCCTTTTTAAACGCGAGCTCCTGCGAGGCTGAGATTTGGACACTCGATGCAGTGGTCCAGGTTTGTCCGGATAGCGTAAATGAAATATCTCAACAGCGACAGTGTCGTCCAAATTAATGGCAGGCTCCCAAGTTACATCATTTTCTCCAACCCATTTGACAAGATACTGTAGGCCTTTATGGTTACTGATCCGGGAGTCGTAAATTTCTTCGATCTGGAATTCTTCTTCGTCGTTTACTACAACAGGGGGTGGTGGTGGTTGAATTTGGCCCGGGACTGGATCATTAGCTGTAGGACTAAGCAATGAAACGTGAAATACTGAATGGATTTTTATATTTTTTGGGAGATCAAGTCGGTAGGCATAGGGCGAAATTATTTCCTTGATTGGAAACGGGCCAAGTTTTCTCCAGTCTAGCTTCTGCGAGTTACGCGTAGTTCTGATATTTTTCGCTGAGAGGAATACCAGATCTCCCACCTGGTAACGTGGAGCAGGTTTCCTCTTGTTATTGACCATCTGTTCGTGCTGATCTTGTGCAGTTCGGATGTTAGCTCGTAAAAATTCATGCAGGTCTTTCATTTTTGCAGCAAAGGCTTTAGCGTCTGTATTGAGCGCTTGTCTAGCAATCGATTTGATCTGGATTGTAAATCGAGGGTGGAAGCCGTAATTGCTAAAGAATGGTGAAGCCTGAGTCGAGGATGAAATCTGGTTGTTAGCTGAAAACTCAGCCATTGGCAGCCACTTAGCCCAATCATTTTGCTGGAAAGAAACATAGCTCCGCAAATATTGTTCCATCACCGCATTGAATTTTTCGGTCTGGCCATCGGTTTCCGGATGAAAGGCGGTGGACATCCTAGCGTCGATACTGAGATACTTGCATAAACATTTCCAGAATTTAGCTGTGAATTGCGTGCCGCGATCTGATGTTATGTGTGATGGTAACCCGTGAAGTTTCCAGACGTTCTTGAGGTACAGCTCGGCTACGTCGTGAGAATTGGCTGATGTGGTACATGGAATTAAATGACGCATTTTAGTTAGTCGATCAACTACCACCATGATTGAATCATACCCTTCACTTTTGGGAAGACCACTTACAAAATCCATCGATACCTCCTGCCATGGTTGTTGAGCAATTGGCAGTGGTCGAAGTACACCGAATTTCGCATGGTTGCTGGATTTACTTCTTCGACAAGTATGACAGTTACGAACATATCTTGCGATGTATTTGCGCATGTGCGGCCAGTAGTAGTCCCTGCTAATGAGTTCGAATGTTTTCTCGCGGCCTGGGTGACCCGCTGAAGGGTTGTCGTGATAGAGCCGAAGTATGTGAAGTTTAAGTGGGTCATAATCTGGAACAAATAATTGCCCTCTATAGGTTAGCTTTCCGTTAATCCCTGCGCATTCGGCTAGCGATATTTTGTTCGAACACCTTTCACCTGCGCTTAGCAAGTTAAGAATTTTTTGCGGAAACGGGTCCGTGTTGTATCCTTCATCGAATAATTTGTCCAACGATGGTGACTCTGGGACTGTTTGTGCTGCTGACAAAACAAGCCGTTGGTCTAAATTTTCTCTTTTTAAAATTGTCTGACTTTGGTGAAGTCTCCTATCGTCATCTTCGGTTGGAAGGTCTTGTGAACGTCTTGTCAAAGCGTCTGGCTTGCCTCCCTGTTTTCCAGGTCTATAGTTTATCACAAAGTCGAACCGCGAAAGGTATTCTGCCCAGCGTGCCTGTCTTCGATTCAATTGTTTAGTACTCATAAAATATTCTAGGTTTTTATGATCCGATATGACAGAAATGGGGTGTGCAGCGCCTTCCAGTTCAGGCCGCCATTCTTCAAACGCACGGATAATTGCCAACAGCTCTTTGTCGTAAATTTCGTAATTACATTCAGCCGGTGAGTGTTTTTTCGAAAAATACGCAACAGGTCGAAGGATTCCTTTATTGTCGTACTGGGAAAGAATACCGGCGGCGACATAGTCTGACGCGTCTGTCTCAACGACTATTTCTTTATCTGGGTCAAAATGGCCGAGTATTGGTGCGGTAATAAAGGAAGTTTTAAGAGTTTCAAATGCTCTTTGGGCTTCGGCATTCCAGCTAAACCCTACATCTTTACGCGTCATCCTAGTGAGTGGAGAGACCAGCGACGAGAACCCATAAATAAATCGTCGATAAAAGTTTGCAAATCCAAGGAATGCTTGCAAATCTTTTATTGTTTTAGGGGTTGTCCAATTTCTAATTGCTTCGACTTTTCTGGGATCCATCGAGATTCCACCCGCTTCGATTATAAGGCCAAGGTATGTTGTCTTCTGTGTATGAAACTCACACTTTTCTGGCTTTAGGAAAACTCCTTTCCTTTGTAAAGCTTCTAGAACTTTATGAACGTGTATTTTGTGTTCATCCAAGGTGTCGCTGTAGATAAGGATATCGTCTAAATAAGCAGTACAAAATAAATCCAAAAATTCACGGAGGCAATCATTGATGAAGTGTTGGAATGTTGCTGGTGCATTCGTCAGACCAAAAGGCATCACTGTATATTCGAAGTGGCCATATCTAGTACGAAAAGCTGTTTTCCATTCTTCGCCTTCAGCCATCCTGATTTGATTGTAACCTTGTCGGAGGTCCAGTTTTGTATAGTATTTGGCCTTTGATAATCGGTCAAGGGTCTCTCTAAGTAACGGAAGTGGGTATCGATTTTTTATTGTCAGCTCGTTCAATCTACGATAATCGACGCATAGGCGCAAGGTCCCATCAGCTTTTTTGACAAACAGCACTGGAGAACCCGCTGGAGACGAACTGGCTCGAATGAAGCCTTTATCGAGGTTTTCTCGGATATAAGTCCTCAACACCGTCAATTCTTCTCTTGTCATACCATAAAGAGGTCCAAAGGGTGGTTCAGCACCTTCTTTGAGTGGAATTTTGTGGTCATATGCACGGCGTGGTGGTAATTCGTTTGCTAGTTGCTCGTCCATCATTGGCAGGTATTTATGATACTCCTTCGGAATTTTTTCTATCCAATTCTTTCCTGCGGTAACAGCCGTGGCATAAGTATGCAGCTTATTTTTTCGAGCCTTGTGAGGAAGAGTTGCTGAACTTTTAAGGGATCGTTGCCGAGGTGGCTTTATCCCCTTAATAGGCTTTTGATCTGCTGTTAGATTACAATGATATTTACAATGGTCCGAACTAAAGAGTATGGTATTATCTTTGAATTTTATCACCGGATCATGCAGCTGGAGCCAGGGTATTCCAAGTACAAGTGGGTATGAGCCAAGTTTAGTGACAAAAAAGGTAATAGTTTCCTGGTGAGATTGCATGAGTAAGGGTAACCGGCAAAAATGTGTCACTTTTCCAGAAGAAATAGGTCTTCCGTCAATAACTTGGAGAGTGCGAGGGGAATTGAGAGGCAAGAAGGGAAATTTATGGTGGCGCGCGAACATTTCGTCAATGAAAGCAAATCCGGAGCATCCAGTATCAACTAATGTGTGAGTTTGAATCAATGTGCGATTACTGTCTAAAATACAGGCAGCAACAAAGTGGTCACCATCCAATCCCTCCTCCACACATGAAATCGAAAAGCTAGAGGTAGAAATTGCAAGAACTGAAGAAACATTTTCTCGTCCCAGATCAGGGCCATCCTTCAAATCTGGGCTCAGTGAAAAACCGACTGAGAGTTGGCAGGGATTTCCGCTGCAGTGTTGCTGGGGAGATTCGGTGATATTACAGCCCCTGCTATGGATGCATTTTTGCCTCTTGGGCGCTTTCCCGAAGGGCATCCTTCAAACGTATGACCAGATCCAGCACAGTACATGCACAAGTTATTGTCTCGACGCCACTGTTTTTCAGCTGGGCTCGTTCTTCGTTGTCCATTGATGAACGTGTACCTTTGCTCCACCGGGGGTCGTTGGCTTGACCTGGTCTGCAGAGCTGAAAGATCCATAGGAACAAGGCCACCAGGGACGTGGGAAGGGTGGGCTATAGCTTCAATGGGCATCAAGGAACGACCCATTCTATTCCGAATATCCTTATCTACTTTTCGGCCACGAACCTGGTTATCGATTTTCATTAGCATTGCGGCATAGGCGTTAACATTGTTCGGGAGATCCGTCCTATATGAGAGAGCATCTTGGAGTTCGTCAGATAGTCCTTCCGTCAGCGCATCAATTTTAGCACTTTCGTTATAATCCAGGTAAGCCATTATACGTAGAAATTGGGAGTAGTACCCGGCGAAGTCTCCTTTGTCTTGTCTTAGCACTTTAAGTTCGCGACGGGCTGTTCCTCTTGGGTCTGGATCCCCAAAAGATGACTCGAGATACAAAATGAATGCCTGTACTGATGGAAATGGGGCAGTTGGCTTGGCATTTACCAGTGGTACAACTTGGTCGAGAGCTTTACCTTCTAATCGACTTACGGAGTAAATAACTTTGGCTGCTTCGTTTCGAAATCTATCGTTGTTTACCTCAAGTTTCATCCTAAGCTGAGTAATGAAGCCAGGCAGTTCTGATCGGGTACCATTAAATTTTTCGGGGTCAGGAAATTTTTCGGACCAAAAACTAAAGGCGTCGGTAGGGCGGTCTGCTGAGTTAAGGTTGGTCGCTGGCGTGGCGTGTCCAGCACGTGCCATATTCAGGTCAAGATTTAGCTGATCTTTTTCCCCTTCAAGGTTAGTGATGGTCTGATTAGCAGCGAGAAGCTGGCCTCGGCATGTATTCCTTTCATCCCGATATCTATTCAGATGGGCGATAATGTAATTGAATAGTAGTTGATCATTTTCCTCAAACTGTTGCTTGAATAGTTCAAGGGTTCCGGGGCATGTCCAGCCATGGGAATAGTCGGTAGTCATTTCGTACGGCGTGGAGAACGACGCAACGTAATCTCACGGATATAAGGAGCAGTTGTTCCACGGGGTACGAAGCGGGACTAGAAAGCTCGTTTGATGGGAGTGAGATGAGGGTGTGTCAGGTAATAGGTGAGATGGTGGTATAGGTGAGGGGCAAGCAGCGGGAAGTGCTCTTCACAGCAGAAGAGAAATGGGCGGTGGGAGTGGTCTTCCGGAGCAGAAGAGAAGTGCAATTAAACAGCGGTCTTCGCAGAGGAAGAGGATAATCAAAGAATAAAATTATATTCAGAAGACGTTGCGTGGAGAGAAAACCCCGCGACGTCAGGTCTACATATGTACATTTGATCTCTAAGTGAGATCGTAATAATAACTCCACACGGGTTATATGAAACCCAGAGAACAACTCCAAAACTCCTACAACGGCACGCCAACGTCTTACCATGAAACCTGGTAAATCCTTTGTCAAATATCAACCCCTTGTAACGGCCTTGACACTTCCCTAACATGAAACATGTCAATCCGTGAAAACGGGTGATGTCATACATCCGGAAAGGCGCCTGCCTCCATTCAAAACAGGGCCGCACCGTACACTCTAGCGATCTATTTTTACTCAAGATCACCTCACGCTGTAGAAAGTCGCTCCATATCCTAAACATGTACAACGCATCTCCAGGCTCAAGTGGCGGCTGCGCTCTACAACCCCTTTATTCTCTTTCGCTCCCTATACATGGGAACTTTTTGTTACAGGGCGATCTGAATCTACATCACAAAAGATTGCAACTATCTTGGCCCCGTGGCCCTTCCCAGGGCGCAGAAAATTTTGTGGACTGGACGGAGGAAAATAATCTCTCCCTTCTTTCTCCCATAGACGAGGCTACACATGCACGTGGCAATGTTCTAGACTTAGCCTTTGGGTCCCCCGCTCTAATCACCAAGTCGCAATGCGTCATAGCACACCACTTGGACACTGCGTCAGACCATGCCACACTGCTCACCACAATAGATTGGATAGAGGACATCATACCTCACCAAAGGCTCAGATTAGACACCTTGGAACCTGCTCTATTCAACCGCTTGCTGACGATCACGGTTAAAAACGTCGCCACCATTCCTTAGTCTCCAAACCTAGACAATCTTGGCAGACTAGCACCAGATCTTACAGACGCAATTTGGTCGGCGTACTCTGGATCGGCTCGCCGCTCTCTTGGCCACGGGAAAGGCAACCCATGGTGAGACAACTCCTGCAAGCTCGCTCGTCAGAGATACAGGACACCCAAAAGGAATCCACTAACTGATGAAGAATTTGCAGAGGCAAGGAAAGTTTACCAGAAGGCCACCAAGAAAGCAAAGAACGAATTCTTTTTGAACAATGTTGGGAATGCTAGTACAGCCAAGCAAATTTTTGGCATGACCAAAAGACATAAAACTATGGGCTCCTTTCGCTCACTGCCGCTCAAAGACCCTAGATTTCCAGGAAAGCCCCCTGCAACCGGCGCGGCCGAGAAGAGAGCAGTAGTTGCAGACAATCTACTGGCTAACCTCGCTCAAGTAGCTGATATACAATTTGATGCTCCCACAGCTCCCTCACGCGCGATATCCTTTCCTCCGCTAGCCCGCCAAGAAGTCAAAGACTCAGTACTCAGAGTCGGCAATACTATCCCTGGAATTGACGAGATCCCGAACGCTATCCTCCGACATACTTGGCCTCTAGTCGCAGACCATGTTTACTCCCTCTTCAGCGGCTGTGTTTGTCTAGGCTACCACCCAAAGTGTTTCCGCCAGGCTTCTGTTCTCATGTGTCAAAAGCCAAACAAATCTAATCTATTATGCCCCTGCTCATATCCCCCAATCGCTCTACTCTCTGTTTTAGGGAAGGGCTTAGAACAAGCTCTAGCAAAACGCATGGCGTGGATTGTAGTCCAATACAAGGTTCTTGCCAGCCAATAATTCGGGGCTCTATCTGGCAGATCCGCGGTCAACCTAACCACCTGCCTCACACATGACGTGGAAAGGGCTCTGAATAAAGGGTATACTGCCAGCATGCTCACACTAGACGTAAAAGGAGCTTTTGACGCTGTATTCTCAGGTAGACTGATCAGACAAATGAGAGAACAAGGCTTGTCTGATGACTTAGTCAAATGGGTAGGTTCCTTTGCTTCTGGTAGATCCGTGCAAATTAAGATGGATGGCGAAACCGGTCCTCCATAACAGATAAACTGTGGCCTCTCCCAAGGCTCCCCTATTTCTCTAATATTGTTCATGCTCTACATCGCTCCGCTGTTTAAGATGGGCAGTATAACTCGCAGATTCAGATACGCCAACGACGTAGCAATACTAGAGACCCGAAAGTCGCTTCAAGAGAATTGCATCTCACTAACGGAAGCGCCAAAGGAAGCCTTAACTTGGGGTCAGCAGGAGGGAATCACTTTCGACCCCAACAAAACAGAACTCCGACACTTCTCGCGCCGTCGCGCAGACAAAGATCCTGCCTCAAAACCACGTATCTTTTACAAGGAATTCACAGTCGCCGAAGATACCACTCACCCGTACATAAGATGACTTGATGTCCATTTTGACAAAAAACTAACCTTCAAATGGCACGCCAATATTCTCGCAAGTAAAGCTATTAAGGTAGCGAACGCCCTCCGAAGTCTAGGTAATACTACCCGCTGGGCTACACCGAGTCTGCTCCGCCAAGCGGTAACCGCCTGTGTAATGCCTATCGTATATTACGGCGCCGAAACCTGGTGGCCTGGACAACATAGATCAACGCCACAAAAAGTCATAGTCTTAAGCCAAGTGGAAGGACATATATTCTTACTGCGCCGAGTAGCCCTTACCAGCGCTAGAGCAATCCTGCCGGTCTACTGAATGACGCTAAATCCTGCCCTATTTCGCGAGTCCGGACTCCTCCCCCCGAAATTCAGCTGGACGCAAGACTACGTCAGGCTGCTCTACGTATCCACCATCTAGACCGCCGCCATCCTCTTCCCCGACGTGTGGAATGAACCCTGTAACATAGAAGGCGTATATCTCGCTTTTTTGTTGGAATCCTCAGCCTCTCTGAAGTAGAGTTCATAGATCCTCTTATTCTTCCCCCATGGCACAACCAAGAAGGCTGGCGCGCTAGCATTAAGCAAGTTACCAGGTCTCCCTTCCGAGGCTCCGGCAAAACTCCATTCCAAGATCTGGTTGCTTATGCAGACGGCAGCCGATCAGAGTCAGACTCTAGTCCCCAAGTAGGAGCTGGAGTAGTTGTGATGCAAGCGGACCAGGTCATTTTAAGAAGACTTATCCCTCTTAGCTCTACACTAGAAATTTTTGATGCCGAAGCCACCGCCGTACTACATGCACTGGAACTAACCTTATCACTCCCATCAACAAGATTTGCTAATAATCTCTGGATTCTTACAGACAACTTGAGAGTAGCCCGTCAGTTACAGGTCTGGAGCCAGTGTGGTACAAGGCTGATGCCTGAGGTATCATAAGGTGGGTGGGACTTGTAGGCTTTGTGCTAATCCTCGTTTACGCTAGTAAGTGTTAAAAGATGGAAACGTATTGTGTCTTGGAGTAGAATCCCCGTTTTGTGTTTGATGTTCCCAACAAAGATGGGTTAGTTGCTCAAGGTGAAACGTGCCATCAGAATGCTGTTTACGATTCAATTGTTTCGCATGAAGTAGGTGTGGCTGTATCTATTACTACTGCAATTAGTTTAAGTATCGTGGTATAGACTTCATCAAGAAATTAAGTGAATGAAATACGAAATATCTGGATATATTTATACTTTGTGATTCTGTGATTTCTAACAGTGTGGCGAGGAAAGAGCCACTGAAAGAGTAACTCCTTCAACAACATACAGATCATCATCAAATTGCATCTAGTAAGGGTAGGTGCTAGACTGCAGAGGGGATCTGGCTCGAAGTGAAATATGTACGTAAGGAATAGGGTAGGTATCTTTGATTCTTAGATATATTATACTCTTGTTTTAATTGAATGATTAATTTTCTAATCTGGTTTATCTTACGTTTCCTTACACCGTCGTCTCTTGTTATCCCCTGTCTGCTCCTCGCAGAAATTCTTTCTAGACTTCCCCAAAAAGACCACTGCCTGGCCTCAACAGATACGCCTTCCTCACACTATTTCGGGCAAAATCGAAGTTCGATAGATTCCTAGTCATGCCGGCATCCGTGGAAATAATCTAGCAGATTGGGCCGCAAAAGAGTTGATGATAATGCCGTCTCATCCCCCTGTCCCTCTGTCTTTAGCCGCTGCGAAGCGCTGGGCTAAAAAGAAAATATCTACCGCCTTATAGAATTACTGAGAACAAAACGCACCCCAGTAAAATCGGGATCTCGGCATTGAGATCTCTGAAAGCTGCCCTGGAGAATTTTACTTACTCAGGGTCTTTGTCTCTTGCATTTACGCCGCTCGCTCAGGGCACGCAGACTTTGCCCCATATCATGAACAATTTAATTATGAAGATGCTTACAACGACTGCAGTTGCGATGACCGAAAATCCCCAAACCATGTATTACAATGCAGACCGCTGCCCCAGAGGCTCCCAAAGATCCTGGGGATATATTCAAATAAAACTTCCTACTTCTTCGACTCAATACAAGGCGCAAAAGAATTAGCCAAATGGCTGGAAGCCACAAAATTCTTCACTGAAATCTGCCACAGATACACCCACTCAGAGGACGGCCCAACTATTTTCTAATTATGGGTTAAAAAAAGGCGTATCGGAGCTCAAGTGTTTAGTTCTGTGATTACTGTGCAGCAGACAACCATCATTACTTTCTATTCAATTGTGTTACTTGATATTAGACTTTATTTTTACCTTCTTGTTTAAAAATAAGGCAAATATCATCAGGAAACCAGGTTCCACTTCTGTTGTTTGGGAAGTAGAGCGCCTCAGCTACTAGGGCAGTAAGCCCTAGTGTCTTTTATCTTAGGGTGAATATAGCACAGAAAGGGCTAAAACCTGTGCTAATCAGACGTTAAATAATCAACAAACAACAAACAAACTAACAAGCTGGCGAAGTCGAAATCCTCACCTTCACGCGGTGCAGATTGTTACCGCCTAGTATGTTCACATATCTAGGATAGCTTAGAAGAATCGCAATCCTTCTCTTCAAGATCGGTATTTACCCACGCGGGTCTCGGTCAGCTTAATCTCACCATCACCATCCTTAGCACCCTTCCTACAAAGAACTCCCACACCTGTCTCAGAGAGGTAGGTCAACAGGCTCAACTGATCACAATTCTTCAAGTTGTGGAAACTTCACCCATAATAGGCTGTTGGCACATGTGGTGAGGCGCTAGGTTTACATTTTCGAGGTAGTAGATCCAATTCTTAAATAGCTTATTTTGTATATGAATGCAGCTGCTTGTCGAAAGTTAGCACGGGAGGAATGGCTAAGGTTTTCCTAAGAAGAGTTCTCTCACAGGGTTTTCAATTAGGGGTTTCCTTGGCCTGAGGCCTTCAGGTCATGATGAATACGTTCCTACACATTCGGCTTGATGTCACTAGCTGGCTCAAACATAGGTCTTGAGAAAATTCAGACGCTGGATGGGCACTGCTGCAGCTTAAAGGATCATGTATTCTAGATCTCTTTCAGGTGTCTCATGTTCCTATGAAACAGTGTCCTGGCCCATTTCAGATGTTAAATTGCTCACACACACACAAACTATCCTATGAAGGAGCCAATGGGGGTTTTTGGCATTAATTGTTCACAAATGAATAAATAAATTGAGCTTATGGGGACCATTTACTGACAACCAAGAAAGCTAAATATGTAGCTTCATCATGTTAGGATAAGGTACTAGCTGCTAATAACATAACTGTTCGACTTCTGCGTGCAACATGCCCAGCAATCTGATCTGTGGTACGCGCTCTGTACAAGGGATCACTACGTCGCAATCACTTCCTGATCACCCTTGTCAGGAAAGCCTCTACTGTATAATATATAAATAGAGATTGCCAAATCAAGGTGTTCTATAATTTTGGTCTGGCATTTTAGCCAAGTGGTGATGCATCTATCTTGTGTATTATGTAGGATTGCAACCTTTAGCCTGACACCCACCTCTTGTCCCCTCTCTCTCCCCACGCTGTCTACATACCGCTTATGACAACCCTCAAGCTGGCCGAGGTAATACTGATACCTAAGCTAGGCCACAATATTAGAACAGTAAAGGAGTGGCGAGCCATTGCACTACTCACTTGTCTAGGTGTTGGGAAAGCCTCTACTGTATAATATATATATGGAGATTGCCAGATCATAGTGTTCTATGATTCTGGTCTGGCCTTTTAGCCGAGTTGTTAAGGTCAGTGCGTTCCAGGGCAAGGCAGAAGACGGATGTGTGGTCTCGAGTTATATTCATCAGTGTCCGAGCTCCCATTCTAAATCCGTGCACGACAAGCGTGTCTGTGACACCCTGCTTCAAGTCTACAACCTGACAGTGCACGAAGGTACCGCGCGATAGATGACAGTTTGTAGTTATTTTGTAGCCTGTTGATGGCCAAGTAAGCCAGGTTGTAGTAAGACGGCAACCTTTAAGAATCAGATCGGAGTATGTAGATAGTTCTTTAGTTTTGCAATCTTATATCCTTCTTACTTGTCCTCCCTTGTTCTCATTTGTTAGGTGTCTCGTTCGAACCTTTTATCCCGCGTCCTTGTTTCCTTTATTCACCCTTCAAAGATGGCGTCCAATCCTACAGTTACATTTGCGCCGTAACATTTTGCAAAACTCACCATGTCTACTCCCAGTACGAGCTCGGCAGCCAGTACTAATTAAAATCTAAATGATGCACTACCAAATGATCCTACTTGGCTAGCGTTACGCGATAGATAGGACGTGATTATCGCCAGATCGAATCTATACCGGTTCGTCCTCTCCTCCGAGACTCACCCTATGATCAGGCGCTACCTAAACCGAGCACATGCGGCAGGAAAGGCAAATTTAGGTCATGGCTCTTCCATTAATTATAAAGAAGTCTACCCTATCGTGGCCACAGAGCTACAAGCAGAAGTTATCAACGAAGCTGTTTGCCATGGACAAGGACTAGGCTTGGCGGAACAACAACCTCACACTACCACTCCTGCTCCGAATTCTTCTAACAATTCACATGAGGTTTCCAACGTCTTTCGGATACCCTCACCAAACGTTCCAAACAAATTTGATGGGACTCGTTCAAAATTTGGAAATTTCGTAACCCAGTTACAGTTACAGTTTCGCTCGGATCAAAGGGCCTTTTCTTCGAACAAAGCAAAAATCATATACGCCGGCTCGTGCTTAACAGGTAGCGCATACACCTGGTTCCAACCACATGTCAATAGAACAACTGGGGTGGTTAAGTTCTCAACTTTTTCGGAATTTATAGAAGCTTTGGGGGCTGCTTTCGACGATCCTGATTCGTATGCAACTGCGGAAAGAGAGTTGGAAGGTCTTTTTCAAGATTCTTCGTGCGCTGCCTATTACGCGAGGGCGGTATTAATTTTCACGCGACTCGGCTGGACCGAATCCAGAGTCCAAATATACCACTTCCTGAAAGGCATAAAGGAAGGATTAAAAGACGGCCTTGTCGAAAAAAAACTCCCACAAATGTTTCCAGAGTCCGCGGCATTTTGTATTTCTCTGGATAACGACATATATGCCAGAATACGCGAGAAGAGATCTCTAAGTCAACCTCTAATTAACTCCCAACCAAAACCTTGTAATCAAAACTTCCCAACCACTCTGCCTCGTGTCAACCCTTCTACACAGGCTCAATCTACTAGCCTTCCTCGTCCAGTCTCTGCAATCCCTGCTCCTGACCCCATGGATTTAGACAACTCAGTGGTGGGAAAAGCGGTCCGTAAAGCTTTTCATTGGGCCAATAATTTATGTGGTTATTGTGGCAAGCCAAACCACAAAGTAGCTAGCTGTCCAGTCCTTGGTGCTTGTTCTTCGAGTTCAAGAAACCAAATTTTAAATTCGGAAATTATAGAAGGTAAAATAGAAGTTCCTGAAAACTTATACCCAAAAAACTAGTAGAGCTAGAAAAAATGCGACATTTTTCTAGCCCCATTGTTCAACAGTGTATCATTGTTCCTTTTGAAGTCGCAAGTGCATGTTCCACTCCTTCTCCTCTCGATGTAAAAAGTCTAGTAGAATATTCCCAAAATCTCCCTCGTCCAACCGCTAGTAGCTCCAGAGCACCTTCCGCTGTTATACATACTTTTGACCTGGGCAACGAGTCACCGTTGGCTATCCTGGCATCAATAGGACCTGGCATTTAAGCAAACACCCTTATCAACTCGGGAGCATCGACCTCATTCATTGATGAAGGATTCATCAATGAATTTCAGCTGATACCTCGTCCAAAGGAATTCCCGGAAACAGTTAGAGTGGTAGATAGCAGACAATCTTCTTCGGGTCAGATCACCCATGAGATTGATTTGCGGTTAGAAATTGGCCGCCTTACAGAAATTTTCACCCTTCAGGTCACCCGAGTAGCTCGCTATAATATCATTCTGGGCAAATCGTGGCTTTCCAGACATGACCCGGAAATAAAATGGAGCCGGAATAATCTCGCTTTCACTTCAATTTTCTGTAGTTAGCATTGCAACCTTGCGCTTACATCCAAAGACTTAAAAAGGGTCCTTAACCTAAGCACTTTGCCTTCGTCTTCGCCTTCGTCTTCGCCTTCGTCTTCGCCTTCGTCTTCGCCTTCGTCTTCGCCTTCGTCTTCGCCTTCGTCTTCGCCTTCGTCTTCGCCTTCGTCTTCGCCTTCGTCTTCGCCTTCGTCTTCGCCTTCGTCTTCGCCTTCGTCTTCGCCTTCGTCTTCGCCTTCGTCTTCGCCTTCGTCTTCGCCTTCGTCTTCGCCTTCGTCTTCGTCTTCGCCTTCGTCTTCGTCTTCGCCTTCGTCTTCGTCTTCGCCTTCGTCTTCGTCTTCGCCTTCGTCTTCGTCTTCGCCTTCGTCTTCGTCTTCGCCTTCGTCTTCGTCTTCGCCTTCGTCTTCGTCTTCGCCTTCGTCTTCGTCTTCGCCTTCGTCTTCGTCTTCGCCTTCGTCTTCGTCTTCGCCTTCGTCTTCGTCTTCGCCTTCGTCTTCGTCTTCGCCTTCGTCTTCGTCTTCGCCTTCGTCTTCGTCTTCGCCTTCGTCTTCGTCTTCGCCTTCGTCTTCGTCTTCGCCTTCGTCTTCGTCTTCGCCTTCGTCTTCGTCTTCGCCTTCGTCTTCGTCTTCGCCTTCGTCTTCGTCTTCGCCTTCGTCTTCGTCTTCGCCTTCGTCTTCGTCTTCGCCTTCGTCTTCGTCTTCGCCTTCGTCTTCGCCTTCGTCTTCGTCTTCGTCTTCGTCTTCGTCTTCGTCTTCGTCTTCGTCTTCGTCTTCGTCTTCGTCTTCGTCTTCGTCTTCGTCTTCGTCTTCGTCTTCGTCTTCGTCTTCGTCTTCGTCTTCGTCTTCGTCTTCGTCTTCGCCTTCGTCTTCGTCTTTACCTTCGTCGTTATCTCCTTCTACAACTCGTCCTTCTCTGCGTTTAATAAATTCTAAGAGAATGAAGAAGTTGCTAAATGATGAGCCTTTGTGCAAAATTCACCAAGACTGTTTCGTAGCCCTCAAAGATATTTCCGAAGATATCGGGGATATGCCTAAATCAGAAGAAGAGGAGTTGGAAGACCTTCGTAAACACATCCCAACTCAATTTCACAATTTTATATCCATATTTTCGTCAAGAAGCAAAAATCCTGCCTCCACATAGATATATCAATCATGAGATTCCTATTGACACTTGACAAAAGCTTACCATGGTGCCCCTTTACTCTATGTCGGATTTAGAGTTAGCCGTACTTCGAGAATACTTACAGGAAAATTTGGAGAAAGGATTCATTGAGCCCTAGACTTCATCATTCGCGTCGCCAGTTCTTTTCGTCAAAAAACCTTGGGGGGGGACTCCGCTTCTGTGTTGACTACCGGGCTTTAAATGCAATCACAACAAAGAATCTTTACCCCTTACCTCCAATAGACGATTCACTACAGCAGCTACTCAAAGCCCGCAAGTTTCAAGTTTGGATCTGAGAGGTGCTTATAACCAAATATGAATCAAGTCGGATGATGAGCCATAGACGGCCTTTCGAACTCGGTATGGTCTCTACTAATACAAAGTTATGCCATTCGGTCTGACCAATGCCCCCGCCACCTGTCAACAGTTTGTGAACGATATCTTGCGTGAATTTCTCAATATTTTCGTCATCGTCTATCTTGACGGCACCTTAATCTACTCTGAAAATCCAGACGAACACGATAAACATGTTCGAAGCGTACTCGAAAAACTTAGCGAATATGGTCTATTCTGTAAGGCCGAAAAATGCGAGTTCGAAGTGGATTCTACCACCTTTCTGGGATTCGTAGTGTCACGCACTGGTCTGTCAATGGATACTTCTAAAGTGGAAACAATCAGAAACTGGAGACCTCCTATCAATGTTCGGGGAGTCCAATCATTTTTAGGGTTCGCAAATTTCTACAGGAGATTCATTAAAAGTTATTCCGAGCTTGCTTCGCCACTTTTTGCACTCACCCGTAAAGATACTAAGTTCAACTGGTCGCAGACTTGCCAATCTGCATTTGACGTCCTTAAACTGGCATTTACATCGGAACCAATACTTCGACATTTTGATCCTTCCTTGGAAACTCTTCTGGAGACCGACGCCTCAGATAAAGTAATATCCGCAGTTTTATCCCAGTATCACCTCAACGCGAACTTCATGAAAAAATTACACCCAGTGGCGTATTACTCGCGCACTATGACATCGCCCAATGTTCATTACATGGTCGGGGACAAAGAGCTTCTGGCCATTGTTGAGAGCCTAAAGGAATATAGACAATATGTTTGGAGCTTGTCCTCGCCAGTTCGGGTCATTACAGATCACCAACATCTTGCTGCATTTACAACAAAACGAATCCTTAACCGTTGACAAGCAAGATGGGCACTAGAGCTAACCGAGCTTGATTTTGTTCTAGAATTCCGGCCAGGACTGAAGAATTCAAGAGCAGACGCCCTAACCTGCCGGTCTGAAGATACTAATCCCAAGGCAGAGTACAAACCACCTCGGGACTTGATAATTGCCCCTGAAAAGATTATTACACATGATACCTCTCTGACTATTCCTTTGTCTTCTTCTTGTTTATCTTTGGAGTTTGATGTCATACTATCAAATTTGGACTTTGTTAAATCATTCATGAAGGAAATACGTGACGCACTTGATTCGGATAAGTTTGGCCAAGAGGTCATAAAAGCTATTAAAACCTCAGCATCTCACCATCCCCGTGTAGATCTTGCGTCATGCAAAGTTAGCCGCCGGGGGCTACTACTCATTGCCGAGAAGGCCTACGTACCCGAATCTCTTTGCACAAAGATTATCTCAAACTGCCACGACCACCCTGCGGCAGGGCATCCTGGTAGGTCTAAAACTTTTGAACTCATTTCTCGAACCTTTTGGTGGCCAAAAATTAGGGCTACTATTGATCAATATTTGCGCAATTGCGACACATGTGCTAGAATCAAGCCAGTCCGACATGCCCCCTATGGTTATCTTAAGCCATTGGAAATTCCTCAAAAACAATGGCAATCGATCTCAGTGGATTTCATCACAGGACTTCCAGTCTCATTGGGCTTTGACGCGTTATTAGTAGTTGTAGATCGACTGACTAAAATGTCTCACTTTATTCCCACCACAACGACTTGCTCTGTCTTTGATCTTACAATCCTGCTAAGAGATAACATCTTTTGTTTACATGGATTGCCAGAATCAGTCATTTCAGATCGTGACCCAGTCTTCACATCCAATCTGGCACGTGAAATGGCTTCTTGTCTCAAGATTAACCTTTGCTTCAGCAGCGCGTTCCATCCTCAAACGGATGGACAGACAGAGCGGGTAAATTCTATACTCGAGCAATATCTCCGAGGATATTGCAACTATCAGCAAGATAATTGGTTGGATTGCCTCTCAATGGCGGAATTCTCCTACAATAATACTATTTCGTCCTCTACTAAAGTGACCCCATTTTTTGCCAACTATGGCTACAATCCACGCTTCCAGATCCTCACGCGCCGTACTGATAAAAAATCAAGCGACATAGAAATACGCGTTTTTAGACAGCGTCTAAAACTCCTCGAGGACTTTCTAAAAACTGAAATACGATATTCTCAAGAAATAGCATCAGAATACCCCAACGCATCCAGGATGGCTCCGCCCAAACTGAAAATTAGAGGTAGAGTCTGGCTCCTTCGAAGACACATAAGTACCACTAGACCCTCAAACAAACTGGATCATAAACGTCTTGGTCCTTTCAAAATCTCCAGAAAAATTTCGTCACATGCCTTTGAACTTCACCTCCCTTCAACTATGAAAACACACCTCGTTTTTCACGTGTCCCTTCTGGAGCCGGTAGCTCATGACTCTCTACTAGGCCAAATTAATCCACCACCCCCTCCGATCATAGTGAATGACAAGCTAGAATATGTGGTAGAAGAAATCCTAGATGCAAAACCTCGGGGAACCACGCCTTTCTTAGTCAAATACTTGAACAACCCTATTTCATCCTAGGAACCATATGATTTTGTGAAAGACCTCGAAGCGCTCGACAAATTTTTTGCCAAGTATCCAAATAAACAGTTTTCTCGCTCGTAGGAACTTTGCTGCATTAAAAGAGAGGGATAGTGTTAAGGCCAGTGCGTTCCAGGCTAAGGCAGAAGACGGATGTGTGGTCTCGAGTTATATTCATCAGTGTCCGAGCTCCCGTTCTAAATCCGTGCATGACAAGCGTGTCTGTGACACCCTGCTTCAAGTCTACAACCTGACAGTGCACGAAGGTACCGCGCGATAGATGACAGTTTGTAGTTAATATGTAGCCTGTTGATAGCCGAGTAAGCCAGGTTGTAGTAAGATGGCAACCTTTAAGAATCATATCGGAGTATGTAGATAGTTCTTTAGTTTTGCAATCTTATATCCTTCTTACTTGTCCTCCCTTGTTCTCATTTGTTAGGTGTCTTGTTCGAACCTTTTATCTCGCGTCCTTGTTTCCTCTATTCACCCTTCGAAGACAGCGTCCAATCCTACAGTTAGATTCGCGCCTGTCAAGCGTCGGTCTGGGGAGACGCGGGTTTGGGGTGAGGAGAACCGAGAGGGCGAAGAGCCGAGAGCAAGAGGTGACAGCAGTCACAGGAGAGCAGAGGTCAGATGAGGAGAGTAGATTGGAAGGTCTACCTAGAGGACTAACAGGTTAAGACAAAAAACAAAGCACAAGGGTTTCCAGTAATCAAAGGGGAGATACTTATGTACATGAAAAGAAAACATTAAGCGAGATTAAAGAAAAGGCAAACAACAACAAGTAAGCCTCAGGCGTTAACTTCCTACAATCCCGTATCCAAAATCCCGAATCCTGACAGCGCCGTAAAACGAGTGGTGATGCATCTATCTCGTGTATCATGTAGGATGGCAACCTTTAGCCTGACACCCACCTCTTGTCCCCTCTCTCTCCCCACGCTGTCTACATACCGCTTGTGACACTAGGATAAGGATTGGAAAATCATATTGCCAAATAGATGGCCCATACAGCTCTCAGCATGCCGAAGATCCCCAAACAGCTGATTAAAACAGTGCCAGGGCAGTCCACTAACAATCTAGTCGCATGTATCGTTCACGACGTTGAACATTCACTCAGCACACGCCACAAAACTGTACTCGCAACGTTAGATGTCCAAGTGGCTTTCGGCGCGGCTCATCTTTGATTTCTTTTACAACAAAGAAGGGGGATGGGATGGGCGCCCGAAATCATCAACTGAACATGATTCTACTTCCAAGAAAGGTCGGCTTGCGTCCGATACTAGGCAGACGTTACGTAACTGGTGATCTTCGAGTGTGGGCTTCCCCTGAGCACATCTTTACCCCCGATTCTGTTTCTCCTGTATACGTCAGAATTAGTAGGAGACAGCAGCTGTTACGAGCTGCACCCAAACCCAAGATGTGTTCTAGCGCAAATGTTGCCACTAATAGTAGTATGAGTGGATTATCACAAATTTCCCTAAAACTACGAGAAATTACACAAAAAAAAGGGGTTAACTTAAGACAGAGAATTTATTTCTCTTTACTAAAAAATGATCAGAAGTGAACTACTAAATACCTAGCTTCAGACTTTTCAAACTATAAATAAAAAAATAGACAGTATTTTAGCCATCAGTTTTCCTTGTATTGTTTTGGTGACTAGCCTTTAACAGCAGCTTAAGGCTTGGTTACGCAGATCATCTCGAAGCACTCGGCATTGAAACAACTGCAACCGCAGCGGCATAAGCAGCTCAAAGAGAAGCGGACACTGTCATGGCTCCCTAGCCAATGGTTGCCTGCGGCCTACGCTGGCCAGCTCAGGGCGTGTGCAGCTCAAAAAAGAATTCTCTGGAAGCTGCCAGGCACACTTGTCGGAGAGGCAGCACAGACTGTCTCATAATACGACAGACGATATAATCACTACGCTCAGCTTAAGTGAGAACTATTGCGTTATGTTGAGGACGTGAATAAACATGAAAAATACAGTGGAAGAAGAAATAAAATTGAATAATCCTGAAATTTTCCGTCTCTCTAAAATTAGTTCTATCTGTCTAATATGTATATTTTCCGCCTAACATGAAATATGTCATTAGAAAGCAAAGCTACGGTGCTATTACCATTGCCAACCAATAGCCTACAATGAAAATTCAAGTGATTCATGACTTCATCATACTGATATACTCTGAAACAAGAGCGATTAGCTAGCTAGATTAATACTGCCAACATTGTAACAGTTTGGGCCGGATGGTGCAGTGGTACGCTATGCGGGCCATTCTCCAAAGTAGAGTCTGGGCAACTTGGACACATGCCTCTCTTAAGACAGGAGAAATGTAAGAATAACCTCTTTCTTCTTTCTTCTTTCTTCTTTCTTCTTTCTTCTTTCTTCTTTCTTCTTTCTTCTCAAGCATTCGGATGAGCTTAGTTTCGGTGCTAAAACATATCTTGGTCGTGTGTTTCAGTCGCTTCGGGATTTGTTCGGTCTCGGAACACTACCAACTCCAAGGGCGTTTTAAGCTGAGCTGTAACCATAAAACTTATTCCGTTTCGCAAAGCTCTCAAGTTGTGAAACAGGATGTATATAGACAAGCTGAAGGCCTGGTAGTTAGTTCCTTACGCTTTGTTTTCGGTCAACTTCTCGACCTCAACACCCTTAATATTATCATTCGTACCTCTACCATTCGTACCTCTACCATTTGTACCTCTACCATTTGTACCTCTACCATTCGTACCTCTACCATTCGTACCTCTACCATTCGTACCTCTACCATTCGTACCTCTACCATTCGTACCTCTACCATTCGTACCTCTACCATTCGTACCTCTACCATTCGTACCTCTACCATTCGTACCTCTACCATTCGTACCTCTACCATTCGTACCTCTACCATTCGTACCTCTACCATTCGTACCTCTACCATTCGTACCTCTACCATTCGTACCTCTACCATTCGTACCTCTACCATTCGTACCTCTACCATTCGTACCTCTACCATTCGTACCTCATTACCATTTGTACCTCACTACCAACCTTAAGTTTGACTCACGTGCTGGCTTCACGAGTGACAAGAAAGCTGATTCGAATCCAGCAAGATCCTCACACTATTTCTCTCGCTGTGATGTCGTATTCGTGGGATGACAAAAGCATTTTGAGGTAAACATGGGTTTTTCTCGCCTTTCCCTTCGGAGGGTATTCACTGAAAAGGGCACATGTTGTAAAGCGTTATCCTCTTAATGGTATCTGCAAATGAAATCTGAGTATGAGTGTTCCAAAAGTCAAACCGAGCCATTCTGCAAAATATACATGTCTTCCGTTATGATACGCGTCGTAGACTCAGGCAACATACGCAAAAATGATTTAAAGGAAAGATTGTGACTGTCAGCCAAACGTCTAAACTGCTGGAATTTGGTGTTACTAGGTAAACGCTATTCGTGGAACTCCAAATTACTTTACGGGAAATAGCATGCCTCTGGAACCAGCACTTCTTGAGAAACTGCATTACTTTGGAATTAATAGCAACTGTTTATATTATTTAATTTTAGCAACCAAATATAATAACACATATTCAATTGAATCACTAGTTTATTACCTTAGAGAACTTGTATAAGTAGCACCTCTGTATCGAGTGGGAGTAATCAACAGCCCCAGAACACTCAAGTTTACAGGCTAACTCAACTTTCTTCCTTGAACTTCTGCGTGAATATCCAAGCGTTAAGTGATTACCCAGCTTAAAATCTGACGCTAATAACCTCCCTAAATTCTGACATAAACTAGCAATGTAATTTAAAACATTTGTTCATTGAGAAGAGACTGCGATAAGAGCCCAAAGCACTTTGGAGAAACTCAGATAAACTTGTATTAGATATAATTATCATCAGCGAAATGCATAACTGCGACATGTAGTATGTCACGTGTAATTGAGGAAAGTTATGTCATGGGCTGTGTTTGGCACGTTTGATATACTTGGCCAAAGCCTTAAGCGAGCGAATTAGGGTATAAATAGAGGGCTGTCTGCCGCACACTGTAGATCATTACCATATCTTACCATTTCTCTATTATGAGATCAATTAATCAACCATCTACATCAGACTGATATCAACTTCATACAATCTTTGATACCGTCTTCAGAATCTTATTCTTCATCCTCAAATTTTAAACACTAAAAATTTCTGACAACTTGCAGAGAGACCTGGAGAGAGGTGGACTAAGAATTGTTTCCTCAAGGACAAAACTATTGAAGTAATAAAGCGTAGGGTAAAAGCAGAGCTGTAAAGCCTCAATAAAGATATCACTTAGAAGCGGTGGAAAGTAAGGAGTCTGTAAACTACAGTGGAGAGTTGTTAATTACTCCCACTTTAGTACAGATGCTATGTAAACTAATTTACTACAACTAAGCGACTTCACAGTAACTCTTTGTAGGAAAATGGGTGGCTGGTCAATGTATGAGTAATCATGATTCTGGACACAAGGGGCTTTGACCTGTTGTGACTATCCATAATAACAATAATCTTCATTACCAAATAGCACTAATTTCAACAAAAACATCATTTGGTATAACAGTTTCTTTAATTACTTATCTAGTCTATTGCAGATCTCTTCTCCATAAATGAGTTATAGTGTACCAAGATTACTTGAAAGCCTGGTGCTTCATGGTCTGATCTGTGACAGACACAATAATGACTTGGGCAGGATAAATTACCGTGATCTTGGATCCAGCCAAGACCGAAGCAATGTACTGCCTCGGCCCACGTGTTGTAACTAGGTTATGAGCATAAGTGGAATTGTAAATAAGCTAGGGATTACAGAGAAGAGCAGAAGATGATAATCAGAGAATTAGGATAGGAATCACTTTGTTCACCAGAACATGTATATTAATATGAGGAGCGGGACTGGTATGTACAGTAGCTTACAAAAGTGGTCGAATAAATCACCAAATCTAATACATTTGACTATAACTTTACAACATGATCTTGAAATTATAATATTATAGTATTATATGAAAGTTTAATTACTTTACTATTGCTGAGACAATTTTGAAGCAAAAGAAAAGAGAATTGATTATTCTATTGTGATCTTGGCGTTCTCAATTACTCGACCAGTTTTGGAAGCATAATTTTGATACAAGAACTCAAAGATCTTTTCCCAACTAGCCATCCAATCCACAAGATATTTTCTCTTGCATTCTGTAATTTTTTATTATCTGTACCTTTAAACAACCATGGAAAATGAATCAACCGATTTCTGAGATAATATATAGATGAATAGTGAAGATACGACCTGTCAATTAGGTAAAAGCTACAGAAGTAGCGTTGTCTGAAATACAATTCAATCGATTGGAAAAGATAGAGTTTGAACTAAGGCGTAAAAGAACTCCAACCATCATGTAAAAAGGAAACATAAAAGTCAAATTAATTGTATTTATAGGAATCATTCCGCCTACAGTATCAAAATTATTTAATCAATTGATTCAAATTTATGTATTGAAAATACTTCTACCCTGAACGAGATTATTTGGGATTTTTATCAAAGTAATCTTTTCTTTAAAGAAAATGAAAAAGGTGTCTCCCGACCAAATAACATCCATTGCAAAATTAGTTCATGAAGGGAAATCAACGAATGAAATTTCAGCAATATTAGGACTCAGTCATGCCACTGTTGTAAAATACGGAAAGATGATAGTGAAGGAAGCACTGAAATTAAAGAATGGACGGCCACAAAAACTATCAGCTAGAGACAAGCGAGAAATCGCCTGTTTAATGGTAAATGAGAGCGCTAAGACGGCAGTAGGAGCGTCCAAACTAGTAAATTCAGAAAGAGAAGATAGAGTTTCCACTAAGATTGTCCGGCGGGCTTTGAGGGAGCAAGGTCTGAAGGCGATAAAAAAAGAAGAAACCAAAGCTGTCAAAAGCTCATCAGAGAGCTCGCTTGAACCAGGCTTTATGCCACGAAAATTGGACGAAAGTGTCAAGGACCAGCCCGGATTTTCTCAATTTGTTCCAATTAAGCTTTTTGCTAAAGCCGGAATATATTTTATGTCATAAATTATTGCTTGTTTTCTTTTTGTGCTCGGTTGTCAGTCATTGCCTAAATAAACTGCTGTTGATGATTCCTTTTGTCAATCGTTATCAATAACTTCAATTACGTATTTATTGTCGATTTATTCTGCTGATCATCATTATGGGCGTTGGAGTTTTGTTTACTTCATTATTCCTTAAGATTCTTTCTGATTCAACTATGTTCTATAGCATTCGACGAGACATCAGTGTGCTAGGGTATTTGCTGGCGTTCGGTGTCAAGGAGTATCTATTCGAGAATTTCAAGGAATCAGGTGGAAGGGTTACAGGTATAAATATGGGTCATGTCTTCATAGAGTAGGCTCTTCAGCTTTCAGTCTTGTATTCATTATCTCTAGTCAAGATCTAAGATCCTCGAATTCTAGCTATCATATTTCACGTACTCAAGATCTTTCAAGTGTCCAAGCCATTAGAGTTATTTGTGCACATCAAGCTCCAGTTAAGTCATCAAGTGTAATAGTTGAGGCTGAAATATCTTAGAAATAGATAAAAATGAGCATCAAATCAAAGAATATAATAAATCTAAAGACCAAAGGACATCTACCCTATCCTTTATGAACATGTTTCCATCTAATATTAAATCCCCTTGCATCCGAACGCCTAATCAACCCTAATATAATTTAAATGACAATTCTCATGCTGTTCAAGAGTTACTCCTCCAGAAGTCCTATCTTTGCAACACTAGAGTAAATGAGAATTGGCGCCTGGCCTCTAAGTCTTCTTCTAAACTTTATAGTGCCTCAGGCATTACTTCACTATGAACCCAGCACCTGGCTAATATGCCCCCTCCCTAACCTTATGATACCTCAGGCATCAGACCTGTAACATCAAGTCCAAGCCAATGTCCAAGTACCACGACAGAAAGAAGACTGGAAAAGGGTGATTTGGTCAGACAAAACCAAAATAAACAGGCTAAATAGCTATGGGATTAAATATTCTTGGGTTAAAGGCCCAAAGAATTTGCAACCAGAAGCAATCGAAGAGACCCTGAAGTTTGGTGGGGGCAATCTAATGATATTTGGGTGTATGTCATGGTATGGTATAAGTGGAATGGGCCGTGTAGTTGGACGAATGGATTCTATACAGTATTTGGAAATCTTGGATAATTTTCTAGTACCTACTATGGATAGAATTGCCAGAGAGCCTGACTCGATACCTGCAACTGAGCTAATCTTCCAGCAAGATAACGACCCAAATCACACATCCAAGAACACAAAAAGCTGGATAGCTTCTACAAATCTGAAGACAATGAATTGGCCCTCTCAATCGCCGGATATGAGCCCGAGTGAGCATCTTTGGGGTCGACTCAAGTGTCGACTCGGTGAGTATCCAGAGCCACCGACAGGTATACATGAAATGTGGGAAAGACTTAGGGAAATTTGGCAAAAGTTAGATCCAATTTTATGTCAGACTCTAGTTGAGAGTATGCCGTCGCGTGTTGCAGCTGTAATAAAGGCCAAAGGGGGTCATACTAAGTATTAAAATGATGCTTCCAAAACTGGTCGAGTAATTGAGAACGCCAAGACCACAGTAGAATAATCAATTCTCTTTTCTTTTGCTTCAAAATTGTCTCAGCAATAGTAAAGTAATTAAACTTTCATATAATACTATAATATTATAATTTTAAGATCATGTTGTAAAGTTATAGTCAAATGTATTAGATTTGGTGATTAATTTGACCACTTTTGTAAGCTACTGTATATCTGTTGGATTTAGGTGAGATCGGAACATCTCCCGGGTCACTCGCTTGGAACGCCTCCCGACTTAGTTACCCGGATCAATATCCGCACCGTCCGCTCGGCTTAAAAGCAACGTCATTCACTACTGCTAACTACCCGGTCCTTCCACCCACTAACGTCCAGGCTTGGACCAATCCGATTATCACTGAGCCGATTATTTTACCTATATAACAATAATTAACAAATATTATTGTTAACCATTAGTGATCATTCCGGCATTCATCCGGAATCCTTCGAGATTTCTTTAAGCACGCGTCTACAGTCCTACGGGTAATCTTTTGATATTCATCCGGTTGGAGGTTGAGACTTTGGGGGTTATAGATGCGAAGCTGAATGTTGAGAATTGGCACTTGTAGATATGTATATATATATATATATATATACTGGTATCTTGTTGATAAATAAATTACTTCTGTAGATTTGATATGCTTAATGAAATATATTTGTAATAGTCGAGGCTGAAGTATCTTAGAAGTAGATAAAAATGAGCATCAAATCAAAGAATATAATAAATCTAAAGACCAAAGGACATCTACCCTATCCTTTATGTACATGTTTCCATCTAATATTAAATCTCCTTACATCCGAACGCCTAATCAACCTTAATATAATTCAAATGACATTTCTCATGCTGTTCAAGAGTTACTCCTCCAGAAGTCCTATCCTTGCAACACTAGCGTAAATGAGAATCGGCGCCAAGCCTCTAAGTCTTCTTCTAAACTTTATAATGCCTCAGGCATTACTTCACTATGAACCCAGCACCTGGCTAATTTGCCCCCTCCCTAACCTTATGATACCTCAGGCATCAGCCTTACTACACCTCAGGCTTCAGACCTGTAACAATATTTTTCCTAACTTCAACAATATCTACATGGTACATAGCAACAATGTTGACATTTCACTTGTAGTTAGCAATCTATACAAACACAGGGCATATTAATTACTCTACGCCAATGTTTGGGAATGTTAGGGATGTAAAGGGCTCATGGTATTAGGGTTGACCAAACAGGAATTGGTAAGCTTGGACAGGGATATGATACAAGTACTTATAGCTGACTCTTGACCTCAATTTAATATGACAATGCTTCCCATAATATTTACAATGCCCATACCTAATTTCCCATATTGCTGATCTATTATCAATGGCCTAACCTCTTAAGTTATCCCTTCTCGCCTTTATTCCTATCACGGCTGTCACAGATTGCATATAAAAGCAATAATCATTAGTATTTAGAATGGAAAGTTTATATCTTTACTGTGAAGAAAGAATCTCCTCTGGGAAACAATACAAGTATAAATAAATATGTGTACATAGTCTACAGAGATCTGATGTAACTGCCTAACTCATGGGTTCCTCCATCATTTGTTGATAGCATAATGTCAATAGCAGCATGTAGGCAGTGGCCAATAGCAAGACCTGCAATGCTAGGCTATGGATGCTGTCCTACAAGATAAATGAGATAAATTCATTACCACTTGGCCAAAAGACCAGTCCAGAAATCATAGAACACTATGCAAAGGCTATCTCCATATATATATTATACAACAGAGGCATTCCTGACAGACTATTACATGGATATGCAATATCCCTGTGGATAGACAGGGATATGCCAATCGAGGCTCTGACAGTAATATCAGAACACCATAAACTCAACAGACTTGTCTACCACCTATCAGAATAGATATAGTATAGGTTCAAGATTTTGACACAGTGAGGAAGCTGGGGGTTTTCCTCTATTGAGTTCTCTCATTTCATAACCACATCACCGAGTGGTCAAAGAAAAGCCTTCAACTCATTCAGCAACTACATGGGCTAACAAGATATACATAAGAGCCCTCACCAGGCCTATTGTCCAAGGTAATTCAGATAGCTACAATTCCTACCACTCTCCATGCTGCAGAGATATAGTGGCCTGGGCTTAATCAGGATATAAATAGAGGCAAGGTACACAATTATTGCTAGAAGCAGATTGATCCCATTGACACGGTGCTTTTATCAGGCATACGAGTCGCTCTCCGTACATGGCAAACAATGCCTACAGCAGCTCTCCCAATGTCACAATTGTGTCTAGAACAATTGCTTGTAGGGTGAAGATAATTGCTGGAAACGTGGTTCGTGGTTTGTGTCTATAGAGTTGATCAATGGCGTAGTCTGTGGGGACGCGGGGACGCGGGGATGCAGGGGTGATGGGATGATCACGGGTAGTGCGGGTGCTAGTGGAAGCTAGCGGGCACGAAGATGAGTGAACGAGGTATTGAACCAAATGGTAATTGATTGACCGAAGACAAAGCGTGAGCGTCTAGTGAGTGGCCTAGAGCACTATTATATACATCTCAAGGAAATCTCAAACAATTGAAAGGAAAGTGCATAGTAAAGGAAATTCACTCAAGGGGACACATCAACCCTTATGATCCCAAACGCCACGGTATTCCACTCAAGAAGACACACCTCCATCCAATAATTACAATCTGAAACGCCATGATATCCAAATACAACAAGTCAAAGGTACATCATCCAGGATTAATTTGTGGTTGGACGGACTCTGACACCCAAGAAACACTGAAATCTCTAAGACAAAAATTCTACTCAAAGAATGCCGTCTTTCAGCCGCAGCTTGGATCTGCGTCTCGGATGAAAACTATCCCTAGTGCAGCTGAGCTCTTGAACCCACAGAAGCCGCACGTCACAAGCTCGGTTTAAGAAGTTCCAAAATAGGCCATCGCCTTGCTAATAAAGTCCACAGCTCTAGGGTGCAGAGAACAAGAAGACTGCTATTGACGACGGAAGAACCGCTTCCTCTCTGGTGACTAGTCACCATTGTCACAGTCTAGACAAGAGCGCTTGCGCAGCTAAATTAATAGAGGTAATTTATATTCTATCTGAAGAAAAAGCAATCTATCTCGTAATGCTACAAATATATGTTGTGCCTAGGAACATAGTGGACATGGCAAGGCTGCATAAGCAGCTGATGAGGTGACACCACCGAGGCTAGGATGAAGTGTTGGGACTAGTTAGGCAAGGTGTGGGTCCCACGAGACTTGATATTTGCATTGTTTGCTCTGTTGGCGCACGGATGATTTTAGAAGTATAAGTAGGCTTAGATTCGCCACTTTTGTTAGGAATCATTCTCATCATCTTTCAATTCAATCTTACATTCCTGCATACGCACAATTGCCTGTTCTACTTAAGCATCTGAATCCTTTTAGTAACTCTGCGCAAGTGTACGTACCCCATCATATAACTAGTAAAACAGGTTACGAGCCCGGCGCTATACCATGCATAGAAGCATTACTAACAGTACATAGATTACTCCAAGTGTTCAACACCACAATGTTTCAATCCATGCATTGCGACAGCTCCAAGGTTGTTCTCTCTCAAGGCGTTCCACTCGCAAAGTAGAAAAGCTGTCTCCAGGCAAAATTAGCGAAGAATAATATCATAGGACATGTATTCCATAATTTCCCTGGCATCCGCCCAATCCTTTGACCCGCCGACACTACAGCAGAAATGACCCTGAAGATCCGAATTTCTCAACTGCACTTGACGAACATCTCAGGGCTCTAGAGATATGGACTCTTGGAGAAATTTCCGCAAAGAACATAATCATCAGCAGACTCGATACCTCGATGTGTCCTAGATCATACAATCAGATGACGGCTCTCGAGTTATACAACAGCATCGCCGACACCCGAAAGGAGACAGCCACCGCAACATACGCGCGCGCATTGGAAACGTTCCTGAGGACAAGGTTTGTTAACACTGCAGATGACTATATCAACCGTTTCCAGGTGCATCTTCAGTGCCTCAACGAAGCTGCCAAATCTCTACATGCAGCAACCGGGACTGAGTACCATGTGACCAAGGGCCAAGCCGCTGCCGTCTTTGTTCTTGGCACCAAGCATGTGCCATGGTTAGGAACATGGCGAGATCTAAGGGCTTGTACTGACAATGATTCTTACACGTCTTTGGAAACTATGATGTCGACTCTTAGAGCTGTTGACAGTCATAGGACCACCCCAGCTACTGAAACTAACCATGCTATGGCAGCCTAAGGCTCAAATGTAGCCAATGATCCTGACGCCGAATTCAAGAGATGTAAGCATAGACACCTCAATAGAGAGTGTTTTAAACAACATCCCGAATTGGCTGTTTGACCGGTTGGTGAGCAATATTTAGCTCGGAAAGCGATTGGCAAATGCAAAGGGAAGGGGAAATCTAATGTTATCTCTGTTGCCAATCCCTATATTTATAGTGATAGTGAGACTGAGGACGGAGTAGCAGTGGCTGCCTCCGCATCTTCCTCATCCAATACACGCTTTGCTATCTATGATACCAGTGCATCGCACCACTTTGTCCCATGCAAATCCATGTTCCGTGACATGTTTATTAGGCAAAAGCCCATCAAGTTTGACCAAGCAGTAGGAAAGACATCACTCACAAGACAAGGTACCGCACGCATCGTCATTGGTAGCATTACCCTTGACCCCCATGACTGTTTATATTCCCCCAATTCCTCCTGTATAATCATATCGGCCGGAAGACTCCAAAGATTGGGCTCTATAACGCCTGACAATAATATGACAACACTCGCAAGAAGAACTCCACAAGGCCAGTGTATACCCATAGCCAGATTAATTAGGAAGAATGATTTGTATTATATCCACTCCCTGCCTAGTCATCATGATCAACCACTTATAGCAGCCCCAGGAGTAGCCAGAGTCTCTAACACTTCTAGTGCACAGAGATAGCATCAGAGATTAGGTCACACCGGGCAGAAGATTTTAAAGAAGACAGCACAGTGCTCTAAGGGAATGGAAGGATTAGACATAAGTGAATTATCTACTTGTGAGACCTGTCACCTCAGCAAAGCACAACGGTATGTCTCACGAGAAACGAGGCCTACACCATTTGATCCCCTTGATGAGGTCTTCATTGACACCGTTGGAAAACTAATCACAGCATGCAATGGGCAACAGTACACTGTTATCATTACCAACGCAAAATCACGTATAAGATGGGCCATTTTCACGTGCACCAAAGACCAGATTGCACCCCAGTTAGTAAAATGGGTCGAGCATCAACATCACCAGTACGGCAAAAGAGTCCGCACTATTTTTAGAGACGGGGCTCCGAGTTCTTCGCATAAAATCGTACTATGAACAACACGGGATTAGGACAGACGTCTCCGCACCTCATACGCCTGAACAAAACGGGACATCTGAAGCATCTAACAAGGTCATTCTGAGAAGAGCAAGATCTATGCTCATAGATGCACGAATGCCTGCATGTTACTGGCCGTGGGCGGTTGAACACGCATGCTTCATCACTAATTGTCTATATTGCCTCCGCACAAAATCGGTGCCGTTAATAGACTTTCTCAAAGGTTTGAAGCAGCCTCACTCAGACCAAATTGATTTTACCAACCTCCCACGCTTTGGGTGTCGTGCCTATAAACTCATTGACCCTAAACCAGGCAAATTCGAGCCAAGGGCAGAAATGGGCTGGTTTGTAGGATTCCAAAAGAATACTAATAAAAACTTTCTCATCTATCACCCCTATTGGACACCAGCGCAAGGGTGGAAATGGTCTGAAAGCATTACCCCTCACGCATCCTTTAACGAAGAAACAGTCTTTGGCGATGAACTAAACTCCATAGAACGCCAGCATACTACCAGCTACTGGGCAAATCTCAGTTCCATCTTCTCGGAGCCAACATCGACCCAGCCGCCATATCCATCGCATAATCATACGAGCCACAATACACCATCACGGCCTCAACCCACTTCACAACCATCGGCACCCCATCAATTCACTGCAGAAAATCAGAGGGAGCATCCGCCGTCTACAGCTCACCACTCCACAGTCACCATGGAATCCGTAGAGTCACATGACTCACATGACTCACATCAACCAAACTCTATCATCAACCATCAATCAGATTCACACGATATTTATACTGTCCCCAATTCGCCAGAACCCGATAATTTTCCTTCACATTCAACAGATCTGCAAGTCTTTTCAAGGCCAAGCCACCAACTTGCGGATCAGAGGGAGATACTCGCTGCGGAAATTTCGGACAATGAAGCAGAATTGACTGAGCAGGATGAACATCTTGACCACGTCATGACTGGATGGGATCCAATACAACCAGTGGCCGGTACCAAGCGTCCTCACTCACCAGAAGACGGCATTACTAGGTCACAACGCGGTAGAGCAGTCAAGCGTGCTGCCTATTATCGACTACACTATGGCATGACAGCACAAGCATCAACTGACCCACAAACATGGGACAAAGCAATGTCCAGCCCAGAAGCCCCACATTGGAAAAGAGCAGCTGAAGAAGAATTCCAATCTCTGAAGCAGAAGGGAGCCATACGGATAATCCCACACTCGCAACTACCCAAAGGCCGCAAGCCCAAGAAATGCAAGTGGGTATTTAAAAAGAAGTTTCTTGCAAACGGCGACATAGAAAAATATAAGGCTCGCTGCACAGCTAAGGGCTTCACTCAGCGACAAGGCATTGACCACCATGAAACCTTCGCTCCCACACCTAGACCTGAAACAGGACGAATCATTCTCGTTCTTGCACATCAACTAGGCTGGCATAGAAAACAAGGTGACGTACCAACTGCATTCCTCAACCCTGACCTCAATATTGACTTGTTTATGGAACTTCCAAGAGGATACGAGAAAGATGGCTACGTCATCCGACACTGCAAAGGCCTTTATGGACTAAAACAAGCAGCAGCATTGTGGTATGATGATGCCAAGTCAACACTCGCACAGCTGGGTTTACTCCCTACTACGTCTGATATCTGTCTCTATACTAACAGTGAAAAGGATATCTTTGTACTGATGCATGTTGATGACTTTCAAGTAGTCAGTCCACATCAGTCAAAGATAGACGTACTAATGAGTGCATTTTATCGTAAATATAACCTCAAGACTGTTAGTACGGATCTTTTCCTCGGCATAGAGATCAGCCATCCAGCCCCCGAGACTATCAAACTCTCTCAAGGCCAATAAGCGCGCACACTGCTGAACAGACACGGTCTCACTGACTGCAAGCCTTCCAACACGCCCATGGAGCGCATGATTGAAGCAAACAATGAGTTGTGCACTCCACATGAAAAGATAGAGTACAACTCATGCATTAGAGGACTGCAATATCTCTCAAATAACACGAGACCAGACATTGCATTTGCAGTCAATCATCTCGCAAGATTCTAGGTTAACCCATCAAATGAACACATGCAGGCCGCACGTCAAATACTCCGGTACATTGCCAAGGACCCTGACCAAGGTATAACATTCAACAGAGGCAACAATCAAGCAACTCTCGAAGCATACACAGACGCAGACTTTGCAGCCGATCCATCAACTAGCCGGTCATCATCTGGAATGCTAATCAGATTGTCGTCAGGTCCTATCAGCTGGAAATCGCATCTGCAACAAGAGGTCGTCCTGTCCACTACTGAGGCGGAGTACTTGGCAGCTACTGAAACCTGCCGCCAGCTCCAGTGGGTCAAGTCACTAATCCAAGAGCTGGGTCTCACTAGTCGCATTGATGGGGCAGCATGCACCAACCTTCATGTGGACAATAAATCAGCAATCTCGCTAATCAAAAACCACGACAACAATAAGCGGTCTAAGCAAATAGCGCTCAGGAACTTCTATTGCCGTGAACAGCACCAGAATGGCAAGATAACTATTACCTATGTCCCGTCCAACCTTCAGCTTGCTGACGCACTAACAAAGCTTAAATCGCCAGTGCAAATCCACTAACCAGGCTAGACGGAGGTCGTTACCGACAGAGGGAGTGTTGTGCCTAGGAACATAGTGGACATGGCAAGGCTGCATAAGCAGCTGATGAGGTGACACCACCGAGGCTAGGATGAAGTGTTGGGACTAGTTAGGCAAGGTGTGGGTCCCACGAGACTTGATATTTGCATTGTTTGCTCTGTTGGCGCACGGATGATTTTAAAAGTATAAGTAGGCTTAGATTCGCCACTTTTGTTAGGAATCATTCTCATCATCTTTCAATTCAATCTTACATTCCTGCATACGCACAATTGCCTGTTCTACTCAAGCATCTGAATCCTTTTAGTAACTCTGCGCAAGTGTACGTACCCCATCATATACCTAGTAAAACAATATATACAAAGCTCTACTCCTCGTAGTTAATACCATAGCCCTAACATCAATGAGGATTCCTGAAATAGAATTTTGCCTCGGAGCAGAAGGTTGCTGTATGCCAGGAAGCTCTTGTGTCTCAGCTCCATAATCTATCTATTTTGGGAATCCTGATATACAGTGTATTGAATAATGTAATTTGATATCGCAAAAAGTGATTTTTATTCTTGTCTATGTCAGAGCTCTATATGTACTAACCTGCTCTATTATTCTACAATCACATATTGTGAGAATATACTAATATCAGATGTAACACTACTTGAAACATTATTTGATCAGCGCTCGTGATACCCGAGTACATACTTCAAACTGACAGCGCATAAAGACATGAGACAATATTGTTAGACTGAAGTCTGATGTACTAACAACTTCCGAAATGTCTAATGTCGTATTTACAACACTTCTCCTACTTTGTGGCTGCCGAAGTTCGCAAAGTCTTTTATCATTTAGGATGTATTTTTAATGTTTGTGCCACTAATACCCATCAGCTGACAGAGATGTTGATATTGTTGCTTTCCAAGGCATTTAGTCAAGCAATCTGCAAGTTATGATTTTGTAGTGATGTACTCAACAGTTATCTTGTTGTCAGCAATCAACTCTCTAATGTAATGCGCAGCTACATCAATATGTTTAGTCCTTGCGTGGAACACGGGATTTTTAGTGAGTTCAATGGAAGCCTTATTGTCGCCAAATATTTTAAGGCATTCAACCCTCTCTGTATAACCAACTTGATAAAGTAGTTGAGCTATCCGGACGGCTTCTTTAGCATTGTATAAGAGTGCTAGGTATTCTGCCTCTGTGGTTGAGGTTGACACAGTTTTTTGTAATTTTGAAGCCCACATGACCGGCAATCCAGCAAACATCCACAATGAACCAGCTGTCGATTTTCTTGAAGGATGTCCCGCGAAATCTGCATCAGATTAGCCAATGGGAAGAGGTCGTTCCGATGATTTTCCATCAGATTCCCAAGAAAATGTTAGCCGTTGTGTCTTTGTGTTACAAGAATATTTTAACAAGCGCATTGCCGCAGTCATGTGCCTTACCGCTGGATCACATGCACTCTGCGCTAAGCGATTTGTTGTAAAACAATTCTGAGGCCTCGTACCTCTCACCAACCAGTTTAATTCTCCCATTAGCGTTTGATACTCATTAACACTTGCCTCAATTTCCTGATATTTCGACTCCTTTAGCAGTAAACTTTCAGAGTTAGACGCAGGTGTCATAACGCGCTCTGCATCAAGATCAGAAATCTCATATTTCTCCATGAGACCTTTGATGTAATGTTCCTGATCAAGAAAAATCTATCTACCCTTTCGATCCCGCGTAATATTTATGCTCAAAATTAAAGCAGCCTTCCCCATATCTCTAACTTTGAAATTGTTCATGAGAAATGTCTTTAGTTCTGCGATTCGCCCTGTGTCGGATGAAAAAATCAAAAGGTCATCAACATATAATGCAACTATTAGACGTTTGTCACTGCTAACAAACACACAGCTGTCTGCTAAGATTGGTGATAGCCCAAAACTCCCTGAAAGAATTTGATATGCAATTGTTCCAGACGCGACCTGACTGCTTTAAACCCTGAAGTGATTGATTTAACTTCAAAACCTTGTCTTCGGGAATTTCAACTCCATCCACTCCTGCCAGAAAAATGTCTTCCTCAATCAGTCCTTGCGTGAACGCTGATGTAAAATCCATTTGTTCTATTTCAAGGTCTAAGATTGCTGCTATAGCTATTAGAATTCGCAATGTCTCTAGACGTACTACTCCGGAGAAAATCTCGAAGAAATCTATTCCTTCACGCTGGCTGAATCCTCTCGCCACTAGTCGTGCTTTGAATTTATCGACTTGACCATTTGGAAGTTTTTTGATCTTAAATACCCATTTGGTGCTTACTAAATTAACCTTTTCAGGCTTGTTGACTATTTTCCAGGTATTATTTGCCATTAACGAATCAAGAGTTACTGTGATTGCATCACGCCATTGTCTATATCTCATCGCCTCTGAATAGGACTGAGGCGTTCTATCAGATACTTTTGCGATCAATGCCATTGCTGCGTGGTTTTGTGAGGGTTTTTCCCGCCCAAGTTCTTCAATAAGTCTATTAGGTGCTCTTCTTATTCGTTGTGGCTTGCTTTTGCTCGAATTATTAATCCCTGCTTCTGATTGTGACATATCTTGTGGTACCGTATCATCTTGATGATTACTAAGTTCATCATTAAATGAGGAGATGATATTACAATCGGGTAAGACATTAATATTGGTGTGCTCCTCCTGATTTTCTTCATCTTCTGCATGCTCCTCTAGATCGAATAATCCGTCAGGGACTTGGTCTGAAGGATGACATATCTTTGACTCGTCAGTACTTTCTATATCCGAACCATCCTTTTGATCTTCCTTGAATGTTACATGAGAACTTTCAATTATAGTGCCAGTTTTTGGATCCAGTACTCGATACTGCTTTGTGGTTCTTTGATAGCCAACAAAAATGCCCCTTTTTGCATTTAGTTCAAGCTTGTCACGTTTCTTCTTATCAACATGAACGTATGCTATACATCCAAAAACCTTTAAATGTCCTACAGTCCGACAATGTCCAGTCCAAATTTCTTATGGTGACTTATTACTATCGACGGACGGCGTAATATTTCTTAAGTAACAAGCTGTTGCCATAGCCTCTGCCCATAGACGTTTCAGAAGACCTGGACCGGCTAGCATTGAGCGAGATTTTGTGACTATGGTTCGGTTCATTCGCTCAACTTTGGCGTTCTGTTCTGGTGTGTTGGCTGTAATGGTTTCATGAATAGATCCTATCATGCTGATGGCTTTTTTTAGTTCCAAGGCTCCATCAGATCTAACCTTAACAAATCTTTCTCCAGACTCAAGCTCAACTTGATGCTTCCATTCCGGTAATATTTTGAGAACATCAGATTTGTGCACCAGGAAATAAACCCAAGACATACGCGAGTATTCATCCACAATTACTAACATGTAGCGTTTTCCCCCAATTGACTGATGTTTATATGGCCCCCAAGTGTCGATGAATATTCTTTCGAGCTTCTTAGTTGCTGGGTTCGTTGATGGCTCACGTCGTTGACGTCTTACAGACTTTGTAAGTTCACACGTCTTGCAAACTGGCGAATCATTGACCTTAAGAATCGGCATACCGTTTACTGCGTGTGATATTAGGCTCAGTTTTCCTGCTCCAGGGTGTCCAAAACGACGATGCCATAAGAGAGCTTCTGCTTTTGTAATTGTCTCTGCTCTTCTCGCATGTTCTTTAGATTTATATGCTTGCAAAATCCAAGTGTCGCCAATTCTAGGCCCTTTTGCGACAACTCGACTATTACGACTGACAGTAACATATTTAGGCCCCAAGCTGACCGCGAGTCCTGCAGATGTTAGTTTACCAGGAGAAAGAAGGTTGGACTGAAGCTCCGGAATATGAAGAACCCCTTCAAAAATTGTGTTTTGACCACTAATTGGACAACATATTTTTCCCCTGCCAACGACATTGAGATTGACATCAGCCTTTGCTGTACTGACTGTTGACACAAAATCTTCGTATTCTAAAAAAATACTCCTGTCACTCGTCATATGGCTAGTTGCTCCTGAATCCACACACCAGTCATCTGCACCTATACCTGTGTCTTTACTGACCATCCAAGCAATTCCTGCGTTTTCAGACTTCTCTTTTTGAGTCCCCCTCTGTTTGTTCTTATCATTGGACTTCTTCTTTTTGCAGTCTGGCTTGATATGCCCAACTTTGCCGCAGTAATAGCACTTTCGACTCTCCTTTTTTTCTGTTCTATTTATAGCATTGCTCTCAGTCCTCAAAGCAATTTCTGCAGAAGTTTCCTTTGCTTCAAATTCAGCCTGCCTCAATCTTTCCACTATTTGTGCGAATGAGTAGTCACTTGCAACAATCCTGAGTGTTTCGACTGTCACCCGGTACTTGTTCTGGTAACATCGGAGCATGACATCTTTCTTTGACAATTCCGTAGGTCTATCCTCAGATGATATACCTCCGATCTGTGCTTGCAACTGCGATAGTAATGCCGCAACATCATCTACTTTTCCATTTGGGTTAGGTGACGAAAACTGATGTTGAAGAGAAGATAGTGTTCCTCTGCTTGCTCCTCCGTTAATTTCCTCCAATTTTGCTAGAATTTCCTTAGGCGTTCTGAGCCCAAGCAGATATGTCCTCTGATTTCCTGCTGCAGTCTTAAGAACTACAGCAATTTTTGCCAATTTTGCTCGCAACTCCTCGCTTGCGTCCTTAGGCAATCCTTTGCTAAACTTTATCCAGTTCTGAGAGTCGAGGTAGTCATCAATAATATCTCTCAACTCAATGTAATTTGATTGTGATAAAGGTTTGAAACCTTTAAGCCCTTGAGTAATAATATCCCTTGAGTCATCCATTTCAAACTTGCCGTAATTTTCAACGAGCAATGACCTCCGCAGATGATAAAATGACTGATACAAGTATTCCTATTGAGAAAAATTGATGTGTGTTTATGACTGATAAAATCCCGGTTGCGCAGTGAGCAAATCCGGGCTCATAACTATGAATAATGTAATTTGATATCGTAAAAAGTGATTTTTATTCTTCTCTGTGTCAGAGCTCTATTTGTACTAACCTGCTCTATTATTCTACAATCACATATTGTGAGAATATACTAATATCAGATGTAACACTACTTGAAACATTATTTGATCAGCGCTCGTGATACCCGAGTACATACTTCAAACTGACAGCGCATAAAGACATGAGACAATATCGTTAGACTGAAGTCTGATGTACTAACAACTTCCGAAACGTCTAATGTCGTATTTACAACACAGTGTCTCAGCCAAAATTAACATCAGCCACTATATCTTCCAGTACACAGTGCACTATCCCTGTTAAGCCTGTGCACGCCTATGTATAACATAGGCTACAGGAATTATCCAGCTTACCAGCTGTTACAACCATTAACAAAAATTTGTCAAACAGAAAAAGCTGCAGCCGCGAGAATGACAACAGAATGGCTAAGTCAGTTATCTGCGGACTGCCTGTGTGCCTTTAGCGACGGATCTAGCTCACCAGAGTTGCGCTCGGCATGGGGCTTCGCTGTCTATTGCAAAGAACCACAGCTAATTTAGAGCTTGAACACTCTAACAAATGCTGGAGTCTACAACGCCGAAAAACATGGGCCATGGCTGCTTAAGACCCAATCACACCAAATATAACTGGTCACAACATGTTGCATTTCAGCCATCTATATTATGTTCGACAATTCCGAAGCAGTACATGCTCTACTCACAGGCAAGTCGAAATCCTTTCACTGGCGTGTGCTTAAATCTGTAGGGTAGCCGATAATGCTACTGCCCCAATAAAGGTCAAGTGGAACCCAGGACATCATTTAATTCCAGGAAACAAAGCGGTACATCAACTAATGTGCAATTCTATCAGCCATGTTAAAATATGGATGGGAGCCTAGCGATTAGAGGTTTCAATCTCTAGAATAATAAATCACAAGTATACTATCGGAGATCTTGAGAATAGTTTGTCTGTCAAAAAGTATGTTATATTATTAGTGGTACATCTCAGAGGTACTTATGCGCTGAGTTCCCTTACTACGCTATTACCAAGCAGGTAAGTCTCATTTATCTTGAGTTCCCTGATTAAACACTGAGTCATAGTGAAACCTTATGCAAGGTTTCCGAAGATCTCGACTTCTGGCGTGCGTCGAGTTACTTCTGAGCATGCCTGCCACCAGATTTCATCCTTGGTGGATTGCACTAAAGATCCTTACTAATACCAATGTGGTATTGTAGATGGCATGCTAGCTACAGGGTACAGCCTAGTAATTGATTGACTTGTGTCACACTTTCTAACAAGCCAAACAAACACTTCAGCTGTTACAAGACCCTTACCAATAGCATCGGCTGGATCAAAAGCCTAAACCCTGGCACAACAGCTTTCCACAAACTGGTGAACCTCCGCATTCCTCGAAAGATATGAAAATCTCAAGCTAAACTTGCGATGCAAGAAACCTCCTGAATCCTCACTCCTATGGGCAATCTATGCGCGGCTAATTGTAGCCAGGACTGTATACGGATATTTCGCGTCTTATCATCGTTGATGAAAGCACAAAACAGTAATTCTGCACTGTTAGTGTGGCATAGAAAATTCAGTTGGTCACCTTGTCCAACGTGGGAGTACATTTAGAACATGGTGCCGAATCATTGGTTAGCGTAGAGCTCCAGTTTTAGGAATTCTTCTCGGCCCACGTGGGTAGAGGCTATTTGCAGGCTACATCCGGGAAAGCTGGATCTACAAGTGTTATGGACATGGCGTGATGTTGACATAGTCACGTGAGATACTCAAGGTCTGTGTAACCATGGTTACTTTGTTGTTTATCATAGGTCTGTGTCACGTTGGTGGGTGGATATTGTAACTTTCAGATACCCGTGCTGTTGGGAATGTTATGGGAGATAGAGGAGTAGAGAATAAAGAAAGTGACAAGGCAAAGTGAGAAGAAATGAATGTGGACTGAGGTAAGTGGTATCTAAGGTGGTAGACTTCTAAGGTAGTTGATTTCTAAGGTAGTGATAGGATGACAGAAAAGACAAAGCGTGAAGAGAGAAGAAGGGAAGGCTACAACCCCTTATGTACAGTAGAATCCAAATTCCTAGAACCATCATCCTGAAGATTTGCCATAAATTATTCAAACCCAAGCAAGTTAAAAATAACAAAACGAAAATAGAATATCTAAATAAAGCTTGTTGCGAAGATTACTATTATTGCGTCGGTCCTAAAATAGATTGGCATAACAGATCTTCAGGGTCCAGCAAGGAGATATTCAATTTGAAAGTACCGGGGCCTGACAAGTTCTGACAGTCTGACTGTTACTAGGTGTCATAAGCAGTATGTAGACAGCGTGGGGAGAGACAGGGGTCAAGAGGTGGGTGTCAGGCTAAAGGTTGCCATCCTACATGATACACGAGATAGATGCATCACCACTTGGCTAAAAGGCTAGACCAGAATCATAGAACACTATGATCTGGCAATCTCCATATATATATTATACAGCAGAGGCTTTCCTGACACTAGGCAACCAAGTATTATAAAAGTATAGAGGCCTATCTACCCAGTTACTTATCATAAAATATATATTTATATCTATCCATCCATCTATTAATCATCATATTAGTTCTCATCCATAAATTCTGCAATCTCATAACCTTTTGGAACAAGTAGGTGACCCTTCGGATGGCGGGAGTCAGACGTTTAGACAATGGCTAGAAATTTTAGAGAGGAACATTTGTGGAGGTAAAAAAACAAAAGTGCAAACTCGGGTGTGTAGGAGTCGAGATTGAGCAGAAGAGTAAAGAATTGGTGGCTAGAACTCTTGGCAAGGCGAAAAGACGCAGCCGACTTTTATGGTCTTTTTTTGTAATTCTGTATTGTTTGTATGTAAATTGTTTTTTTCTTCTAAGCTTCTTGATGTAACTGGCTCAACCCAGGCTAACATCTTGTCTGGTACCAGTCATTAAGGTGGGACATGACTCGGGCAGTTAAACTAATCCAACCCGTCTCCACTCGTGTCAGACTTCTAGGATGCATTAGAATAGGCCCTGGCATGTTAATCTACCAAATTCATAATCAACTTTAACGCCTCATGTGCTAGATTCCACGGTCCTAGAGAAACGACAATTATACGCCAGGCTACATAACCAGCGCGTTTCAATAACCAAAATTATTGCTGCGATCTGCGATTCTCAGACCTTAGAATTTATAAAGATTACTTCAAATGCCACCGATCCCAAAGATCTTAAAGATCTCTAGTATAGTATGGAAGAAGAAATGTCGACTGAATCTGTTCAGATTGCAGCAAGATCCGCCATTATTTGCTACATTAATAAGAGATCTGAAGCATCAAGAACATCGCCTTTTGGGCGTTGGTTGTTTAAGTTTTTGGCAGACTGATTATAAGAATTTTGGTGTGACAACATACAAGAAAGCCGTAGAAGTTATCAAAACACTTCGCGATTGATGTATCAACGTAGTATTTATACCCAAGAACTGTAGATCAATTGCTAAGGATATCATTGCAAGCGCCAAGGCTTGGGTATCATGGCCGGTAGAGGCGCCGAATTTTTATCAACAATCAGACACAACCATCAATTCTCTACAAACTTATCTGACAAAAACTAAAAATCTTTACACCCCCCCCCCCAAAATATAGATAAATATGATGATAAAATCAAATTCAAAAATTGAATTTTCTCTAATCGTGAACTAAATTACCCTCAGACGAAAAATGTTTCACATAGTTTTATCATTCTCTCCAGAATATATACTGACGACCTTAAATACAGCGAGGATACAGACAGTTTCGACTATAAGTATGGCATCTTTATTGATGTATGTGAAAAGACTGAAGTTTCAAGAGATGTGTACTTTAAAAAATTTCATACAATATTAAAGGGGACAGCTCTAAATCACTTTTACACATCAATTGAAACCAAACCTCAAACCAAAAATTATTCTAAGTCTGTGAAGACATCTGAAAACTCCTCAGAGGCAATGATTTCAAAAAATCAATCTTACTAGATGAACAACATGATTTTGAAAGCTATTTTAAATAATAATTCGGATAGAGATGTTAATCATGTTTCAGATCGCTTGTTAATGAACTACAAAGCACTAAACTTACTCTACAACACAACGTTCAGGACAATACAACACACCAGAACAAGTTGATTGTTACATTCCACCGCACCCAGCGTGTTCTATCGGGTCTTCTAAACCTGCTTTCTACTGATTTGGACTTAAAAATAATTTATGATTGGCATTAACAACTGTTTGGCTGCGCATAAGAGTTCGGAGCATGGACAACTTTCCCTCCAGTCTAATTCTAATCTTAATATAAACAATGAACAGTACGTCGACAATTGCAAATATGATCTAAGTCAACAATTCGGAAGTAGTCATTCCTCCCACTCCAACCCAAAATTTAAACAGCGTGGCCAATCAAAAAGATACTCTATCTGTCAGAACGGCTGTTAGTCAACTTGACATTCCCAAGAGGAAAGAGAACAAGCAAAATCTAATTTTAAGGTAAAGCTTTACAGAGCTATGGAGCAACACTACGACAAGCAAAATCTAATTTTAAGGTAAAGCTTTACAGAGCTATGGAGCAACACTACGACAAGCACATTGCTGATTTTGAAGAAATCGACCAAGAAGGCGTAAAGGATAAAGAAAACGAGGATCTGATTGTAGACCCCGACAGAACAGAGCTAAACAATACTGAGAGTTTTATCACTGAAGTAGACTAAATCAAAAATACAGCTGCACATATAACAATTTCTGAGCTAGCTGATGAATTGGTCACTTACGCTCTTCTGAAAAGTCACGAGAGTACTTAAGTTTTAAGCTCTAAAAAATTACCAGTCCTAGAGTCCCAATAGATAAATTACCTTTATTGACAGAATCAATTCCATTGTTTCACGATTGAGACTTGAGCAGCTGTTAAATCAACAGTCGAGCACAATTAATTTTTAGCAAACAATCGAATTTTCAAAGAAACCTAAATTAACTTGTATCTGTTGCGGGATCAGTTGATGGTGGTAAACTCCAGAGCAAGTCAAAAGGTAAAAGTGTTTTACGAGGTGTTTGAGTGGGAACATGCACTTGCCTAGTGATGCTTACTTGAAGTTGTACGGATAATTTTGAAGTGAGACAGTTAGATAAGTTATTGGAATATCAACTTGTGAGATAACAATAATGTATATTAATGACACATTGGTTGCCAGATGTAAATGATACTAAATACCCAAACAGTTCATCAGACACTTTCTTCATCAATCTCAGTCAGTGCATGTCCATCAGTAAATCTTTATGGATTTTATCCAGGTTTCCCAAGCGCCTCTGGTGGAAGAGGCTCCAGCACCTCATCCTGTTGTAAAAGATACAACACAGAGAGACAACGTTGCTGTTGACTCGAAGATAAAAAGAGAAAGAGATAATAATTCTTGTTAACTATATAATGACAGAGAGAAAATTATATATACATTAGTGTCCGTCCGTTCACGGATAACAGAAGATTGTTCATGCTGATGAGTCATAATATCCTTCCATGATTATGATTCATAGCGCAAGTTTCCATTTGTATAGAGAGCTAGACTAGATGCAGTCATGTACCGCTTTTATTTCAACACTTCCCCTCAGGACTGCATCTAACAATTCCTGAGAGTTGTTGATGAGCTGGCTTGGCCAGTGATTTTGTTAGTAGGTCTGCTAAATTTTCTTCGGATGGGATGTATTCCAGCTTGAACGTAGAGTCGACATGAGACCAAATAAAATGGTATTGAATGTCAATGTGTTTCGAGCGTTGAGATGTCCTTTGATTTTTAGACAGATCAATAGCCCCATTCGAATCCGCGTGAAGGACCGCCTCATAGAGTTGATCGAGATCTGATAAGGCTTCTTTGACCCAGATCATGTGTCGTGCCGAGGCAGATATGGCCATGTATTCGGCCTCAGTTGTTGACAGTGCAATGGTTTTCTGTTTCTTAGAACACCAACTGATGCAAGCTTCCCCTAAGCGAAAGACGTATCCAGAACAAGACTTCCGATTGTCAATGAAATTGCCGTATGAAGAGTCAGAATATCCGTGAAGAATGGAATCGTTTTTGCGAGGGTAGTGGAGTGTCCAGGTTACAGTGCCTTTCAGATATTGAAGTACTTTTTCGCTGCTGCGATGTGGATTTGATTAGGGCAAGAGGAGAATTGAGAAAGAAGGGTAAGCGTTTGGGCGAGGTCAGGTCGTGTACCAATACAGGCATACATTAGAGATCCTATGATTGATTGATACATTGTTGAATCGTTGATTTCTTTCTCTGGTACCCCCTTTTGAGGCTGTAAACTAGGGTCAAGAGGTGTGCCAACAGGATGACAGTTTTACATTCCAAATCTTTCTAGGACTTTGTTGATATATGTTTGCTGGTTCAACGAAATGCCTTGCTGTCAAGTTTCTAGCCTGCACGTGATAATTATAGTAAGAATCGCCGGGATAAAGAGCGATTGTGGGGCTTAGAGGGAAGTGATGACTAAGGAGTGGTTGGTGACTAGGTGGTGGTTGATGACTAAGAGGTGAGTGGTGACTAAGCGATGGTTGATGACTAAGCGGTGGGTGGTGACTAAGTGGTGGGTAGGGTAAAGGTAATAATTGAGACAAAGAACTAATCGTGCCCCGCCAATCCCGATGGGTGACCTGTACTATATACATAAAGCTTCGCGAAAAAGGAACAAACGCGCTAACAAAGATTTCGATTAACAATACCTCAGGCATCTATAACCTTGAATCCTTACATTACCCTCCCCCTTTTTCATGGAACGAGCTCCTGCGAGCGTGGTGCGTTAGGATATGACTTGTGAAAATCTAACAGTAGCTCTTGACATCCGGTTAAGTTTTGGTAAGGTTCCCAGGTAGTGTCTTCGCAGCCAGTCAAACAAATCAAATATTGTACCTTTTTTCTACAAACTCGAGAGTCTAGGACAGCTTCAACTTCATATATATCGGGTTCATTGGTCATAGTTTCTATCGGCAGTGGCCGTAATTGCTGTTGAGATGGGAAGCCCATATAGGCTGGGCGTAGGAGACTAACATGAAAATTATTGTCGATTTTGAGTTGAAATGGTAGGTCTAATTTAGCGACTAGTGGGCTTTTCATCAATGTTATACACCATGGACCAGCACGTATATGATCGAGTTTTTTAGTGGGTCTTGAAAGCCTAAGGTTTTTCAGCGATAGATATACGCGGTCCCCGACTTGATATCGCGGAGCAGGTAGTCGATTCTCGTTAGCAAATGATGACTGGTAAGCCTGAGCGAGGGTTATTTTTTCTGAACAAGATTTGACTAGGCCTGCCATACGCTTAGTGAATTCTGGGATTGTGCGAGTCGTGGAGGTATCTGATTCGGGCCTAAAATCTAAGCGAGGGTGATGACCAAATGACGCGAAGAAGGGGGTAACTCCTGTGGATGCGTTAATATGATTATTACAACAAAACTCAGCCAGAGGTAAATGTTTCGCCCAGTCGTCCTGATGGTGGTTCACATAATGTCGTAGATAAACCTCTAAAGTTTTGTTGGCTCTTTCAGTTTGGCCATCAGTTTGGGGATGGTAAGAAGTTGATAGTTTATGGCTTATTTTCAAGTTGGCACAGATGTCTTTCCACGTTGAGTCTATAAAGGCCCTTCCTTGATCTGACACTAAGGAATCTGGCAAATCCGCAAAACGAACCACGTGAGACAGAAAGGTTTCGGCTGTTTCCCGAGCGGAAGTACCTTCCATTGGCGCTATCCAGACTCGTTTTGTGAGGCGATCTACAACCTGAAGAATGAATCGGTATGAGAAGTTACGAATTCGACAGATGGGTAGGGGACCAATGAAGTCGAGGGCCAGGTGCCGGAAAGAAGCTTCCGGAGCCTGAAGTGGTTGAAGTAACCCGTATGGCTTTTGGGCTGAAGGGTTATTCCTTTGGCATGCCTCACATCCCCGAGCGTACTTTACTGAATCTTTGTGACAGTCCGGCCACCAATATTGCCGTGATATCATGCCATAAAGAGCAGCTGATCCCCGGTGCCCATACAAGGGATTGCTGTGAAGTTGGTTCAACAATATCTCGCGTAATGTCTTAGGGACGTATTCTTTCCCACTAAGCTTAAATGAGTGTTCGGTAGTTGCGCAGCTTGAAAGCTGTATTTCTTTTTGTTCAGTTTTAGAATTTGCGAGTGCGGATCTGATTTCTTGGCAGTATTTATCTTGGGCGCAATGCAATTTCCATTGATCCGTAGACAGCTCTGGGGTTTGGGGAGGATCCAAATTACCAGGATCATTAGATACTGCTGTGCTTAGACTTTGTAGAATTTGGTGAGGCTTCAGCAAAGTTTGGTGTTGGTGAAGGTTACGGTTATTGTCTGCGTTTTGAGGCCTATCAGAACTAATCCGGGTTAATGCGTCAGGCTTTCCACCTTGCTTACCGGGCCGGAAAACGATTTTGAAGTCATACTCTGATAGCAACTCGTTCCAGCGGACTTGTCTCCGATTTAATTTTTTGGTGGTTGTGAATTGCTCTAGATTCTTGTGGTCTGTGAGAATAAGTGTAGAAGCTTCCACTGATCCTAATTCCGATGTCCAAGTTTCAAAGGCATGAACGATGGCCAATAATTCCTTGTCAAATATCTCGTAATTACACTCAGCCGGGATCATTTTTTTTGACATAAAGGCCACCGGTCTGAGTATTCCGGACTTATCATATTGGGAAAGAATAGCGGCGGTCACGAAATCTGACGCATCAGTTTCTAGGACGGTTTGAAGCTTGGGGTTAAAATGTGCTAACATTGTGCTTTCTTTGAAAGCATTTTTGATCCGTAAAAATGCTGATTCGCATGCTGTATCCCAACGAAAGGGGACATCCTTCTTGGTGAGGTGCGTGAGTGGAGAGGCTAGTCGAGAGAATTCAGGTATAAAACGACGATAAAAATTTGCGAAACCAAGGAAACCTTGAATATCACGAACTGATCGAGGAGTGGGCCATTCTTGTACACAAGCAACCTTTTTCGGATCCATGTGAATTCCCTCTGTCGATACAATGAGACCTAGATAAGTGACTCTGGTTGTTTCAAAAGCACATTTACTGATATCCACTTGTAGGCCATGTTCTCTCAGACGCTGGAATACCGTTTTAACATGTTTACGGTGATCTTCAAGATTCTCAGAGTAGATAAGTATATCATCCATGTAAGCAGTGCAAAAACGGTCTAGTAATCCCCAAAGAGCATGGTTGATATAAGATTGGAAAGAAGCAGGGCCGTTACAAAGGCCAAAAGGAAGCACCAGGGGCTCAAATAATCCGTACCTGCATGTAAATGCTGCCTTCCACTCATCGCCTTCCTTGATTCTTAGCTTGTTGAAGGCTGATATAACATCCAGCTTGGTGCAATACTTGGCCCGTGACAATTGACTGAGTGTTTCCGTGATGAGGGGGAGAGCATGTTGATTTCTCACTGATATTGCATTAAGTCCTTGATAGTCGATACAAAAGCGGAGGTCTCCGTTAGCTTTTTTAACAAATAAAACTGGCGCGGCGGTGGGAGATCTTGACACCCGGATGAAGCCCTTAGAGAGCTCTTGATCGAGATATTCACGTAGTGCTTTTAATTCATATTGATTCATCGAATATGGCTTAGCTACGGGAGGCTGTTTTCCGGGCTGAAGGTCAATAGCATGGTCCCAGGTTCGATGAGGTAGAAGAATATTAGCTTGCTTTCGGTCAAAAATGTCAAGGAAGTCATGGTATTGAGGTGGCAAGTACTCCCTAGGATTGGCGTTTTTGGGAATAACCATAGAAGCATTTCCAATACGTAAACTATGCAGTCTTTCTGAAGAGTCATCAAGCATTATATCCATGTCTCGGAGGCTTAGGGCAAAGTATTTACTTCCAGGTTGCTGCATGTCAATCACAAATGCTGTAGCAAGTACCTGAACTGGATTTTTTGGCGTTGTGGGGCTTATAGTGATCTTTTCCCTATGATCATTATTATTTTTTCTTTCGTTGCGGGCTTTGACAGGGCTGTCGTGATACGGTATGGTGGTTTCAAAATTGCAGGAAGATGAATTTAGGCATAGCTCACCAAAAGTAATTGTGTTACTTTTCCAGTTAACGAAAGGTGAATGCTTTTCTAGCCATGGAAGTCCGAGAACTAGATTAAACTTACTAGGCTGAATTACAAAGGCTGAAATGGTTTCTCTATGATTTCCAAGGGCTAGTGGGAAAGATGCTTTATGCGTGACTTTCGAGCCGAGTTTGCCCTCAAAGCTAACGATTGCAATAGGAGATCTGAGCGGTTTGGGGATAATCTGGAGAATTTCACAGAGAGATTTAGAGACGAATGCGAATCCGGAGGCGCCGGTATCAACAAGAGCAGAGAGAGATGTTGTTCCTATTTTTGCATTTACATACATATGACGGGAATAAGAAAGGTCTCGACTACTCGTTTGCTTAACCGTTACAGACTCCAATGGGCGACTTACCATTGAAGTTAATCTTTTAACTGCTCATTCTGAGCGATATATGACAATGAGCTATCGACTGACGCAGCAGTGCGAGACCCTAGAGGACAGTTTGGGGTAGCGTGCCCTTGTCGGTTGCACCAAACACACCGATTCAATGTCCGGCGAGCTTCTTTGGCCTGTTATGTTAGGCGACCGTCGAGTCCTTTCTGTCGAGAAATAGCATCCAAATCCATTGCCGTGCCCCCTTGCGATACAGTCGGCTCCTTAAAAATAAGTGGGGTTGGGGCAGAATGTTGGGCTATGGGTGGCGCTTGCGGATAAAACCTGGGAGGAGCCATAGGTACGCTAGATGCGCGAGCTTCTTGAAACCCAGAATCTTTTTGCCGCAAGTAGGTTACAAATGAGTGATAATCATCAGGAATATCAGGAGCCATGACCAGAGCATCCTTAAGCTTTGGCGAAAGGCGTCTGCGGAGCATGATTTTCCACTGCGACTTATCCTGATGGGAGTAGGTGGAGTCGGCCATATTATCTTCAAAGATAGTTATAAATTTATGAAAAGGAGTATTACCCTGGGATAACCCATCAATTACACAACTTGCTCGCTCTTCTAGACCAGGATCCTGACAACGCTGGCGGAGAGCTGCCAGAAATTCGTCAAGAGTATTTATCTCTTGAGGGATAGAGGGGTCCTCTAGGTGACGAAAAGAAGACCTCATCTTGGATAGAGCTCCTGGGCCAAGACATTGGTACGCAAATCGAACTTTTGCCTCTTCAGACACAAATATTTCGCCGTTAATTTGATTAACAAGCTGGGAACAGAAAGCACGAAGATTGCTTGATTTTCCATCGTAGAGTGCCATTGGGGGGGCCCGTAGCTGAGGTATTGGAGGGGACATAGAGTTGGATGCTACTGGTGCTACGGTAGATGAAGACGAGGCGAAAAGCTGGCCCACACGCTCTTCATCTATGGTACTCGCTGCCTCAAGCATTGTAGGTGAGTGAGTGATGCAGGCCAAGCTCCAAAGATGTAGGGATATTAATTGAGGAGCTATCGAGGGGGGTTGTGTGTAACTTGGGTTACTATCTGTATCCATGAGATCCTCAGTACCAGGTGTATGAAACGAGTTACCCATTTCAAAGATAGTATTTATTTTCGACATTTAGTAATGTCAAGTTTCTAGCCTGCACGTGATAATTACAGTAAGAATCGCTGGGATAAAGAGCGATTGTGGGGCTTAGAGGGAAGTGATGACTAAGGAGTGGTTGGTGACTAGGTGGTGGTTGATGACTAAGAGGTGAGTGGTGACTAAGCGGTGGTTGATGACTAAGAGGTGGGTGGTGACTAAGCGGTGGTTGATGACTAAGCAGTGGTTGATGACTAAGCGGTGGGTGGTGACTAAGTGGTGGGTAGGGTAAAGGTAATAATTGAGACAAAGAACTAAACGTGCCCCGCCAATCCCGATGGGAGACCTGTACTATATACATAAAGCTTTGCGAAAAAGGAACAAATGCGCTAACAAAGATTTTGATTAACAATACCTCAGGCATCTATAACCTTGAATCCTTACACTTGCTCTGTGATGTCGACTTGGATTCCGAGAATATAGTGAGCAGTACCTAGATCTGTACATTCGAATTTTGCATGTAAAATGTTTTCTAGCTTATCTAGTTTCATGGGATCCTGGCCAAAAATCAGAATGTTGTCTACGTAGACAGCAAGATAGGTCTGCTTCTCGTAGTCAACAAAGACGCATGGGTCAAAATTTGTTGAAGTGAATCCCTCTTTGTTTAGGACGGACTTGAGTGTGTCGTACCAGACAAGAGGGGATTGCTTCAGCCTGTAGATACTCTCACGCAGGAGATAACATTTGCCAGATTCCTTGTACCCGTCGGGAATCTCCATATATATCTCCCAATCTAATTTTCCGTACAAAAATGCTGATTTAACATCCATTTGTCTTGGGGTCCATCCCCTATGCAAAGATAAGGCAAGCAGAAGGCGCAAGGAGTCGTATCGTGCGACCGGTGCATAGGTATCGTCGTAATCTGTGCCAGGCTGTTGAGAAAAACCTTTGGCAACAAGGCGAGCCTTGTAACGATCGACTGATCCATTGGCCTTATGCTTGATCTTGAAAACCCATTTACTGCCGACAACATTTCGATCTTTGGGTTTAGGCACGACATCCCAAGTTTTGTTATGGTGTAGAGCATTCATTTCTTCATCAATTGCAATCCTCCACAAATCTGAATCGTCATTTTTCATCGCTTGGTGGTACGTTGTTGGTTAAATTGAGACAGCAAGTGCTTGGTACCTTTGGGAATTTGGCACCATTCCTGGACCAGGATTCGCTTGTCATCGTTCTCGGGCTCCTTGCCTTAGAGCTTGTGATTTCTCGGAATTTAGCCAGTCTGGGATGACAGGGTCAGATTCTGGTTGAAGAGGGGTGACTGGTACAGGTGGCTGTGGCAACTTTGGTGTTTCAACAGAAGTTCCAGGAATATGCAGTGAGACAGGTGTAGGGGGCGATTGGGAATTGTAACAGAGGTAGGTGTTGAAATGATTGCTATCATGAAACAAGTAACGTCCAACTTTGGATGTGATAGTCGTTTGCACTCACGTAGATCTGCACGTACTAATCTTTCCATAAAGTTGTGAGGCTGGTATATACGCTAAACCATATTAACACAAATCACTAGATTTCTGTTTCTTTAGATAGATATTATATATATAGCAATCTGTTTTCTAAGCTGGAGTAATAAAGAACTCCACAGCTTACGATTAACAGCCTCTTACATTTCCAAAATCTGCAAGATCGTGATAAGTGCCTAATCAGTCTTAACAAACTGTTGCTAATCCCTTCCAAATTTCTACAGGTTATGAGCCCGGTGCACTAGCATAAGCACTTATTGTAAAGGTGAACCCTAAGCGCTAACATATCGTTTCTACAGATTCGATACCTCAAAGATGTCTAATTCATCTACTTCTCCGCTCCCTCAGACTAGCTCGTTGCAAAGTTCAGAAACTGTTGTTTCTAAAGATTTCTTCACGATAATTGCCAAAGAATACGGTGGTCGTTCCATAAACTTAACCCACGTCGAGCCCCTCGACGGGCAATCGAACTACGATTCATGGGCCTCAAGCATGATTGCTGTGTGGAATACGCTTGGGTTACACGAATTAGTTATTGAAGGTTTGAAACCAGTGGATGACGCCGACACTGAAGAGAAAAGGTCGTATAAGTCATTATACACTTTGGCTGTAGGTGTCTACATTCAAGTTGTTAAATCTGAGATACGACATAGTATCCTCGACAAGATTGACCCTCACTTGATGTGGACGCACCTAAAGATGATGTACAGGAGAGATACTGCGTATTCTCTTGTTTATCAATTAGGGAACCTACATGAGCCTAAATCAGTGTATAATGCTTCTCAGACTCTCTCTTCTTTCATCGAGCAGCTTGAAACACAATGGTTTAAACTTCACAAATTGTCACAAGAATCTACAGATCCTGATCGTCGTGAGATTGCATCCTTCTTTGAGAAAGATACTATTAAGCGTGATTTCCTTCTTGGATTCTTGGCCCGTCATAAAAAGAACGTCGTTGATAATCTCACGACTAAGAGTAATCTATCTTTTTCTGAGGTCAAGCAAAGACTCGTTGATACGGATGAGGTGGAAACTCCTCATTCCGCATTTTTAACTACCTTGGAAAAAAGGCCGAAACCACTAACCAGGCCCGCAAATATCTCCAAGAGAAAGGAATGCAATTTTTGTCGGAAACATCATCCGAACAAGGCATCCGGTCACGCGTGGAATAATTGTCGGATGTTGAAGGAGATGAAAAAGCATAAGGCAAAGGAAACTCCTCATGTTAGTGAAGAAGCTCTCATGACTCTCTCATCTACAGACAAGGTTAGTAAACAGAATTTCTATCTTGATACGTGCGCAACTTCTCACATGTGTCCATACTCAGATCGTTTCGAGCTCCTCTCAATATGTACCGGATTTGTGACGTCAAGTTCGGGGGAGGAGATGAAAATCTTGGGGAAAGGATCTATTGTGTTGAATTGTGTATTATCAGATAAATCTATTTCTTCATTTCGTCTCAGAGATGTCTTGTATGTGCCATCACTTAAACACCCTCTTTTTTTATGGAAAAAAGAAAGAGCTAAAGGCTATAAACTTTATGATGATGGTAACGTAATGCGTGTCATTAAAGACAAAAAGGTCTGGCTTGAAGCAATCTTCTGTGGCTCTCTACCGGTTATACCGGAGTTGAATCTACCAATTAAAGAAATTGAATATCTTACCTACTCTTTTTGGCACCAAGCATTATGCCACTGTGCCCCTTCAACTATATCTAAAACAGATAAGTTAATTCAGGATTCCAATAATATTCCTGATTGTCCTAAAGACTTTCACTGCGAGGCCTGTGCTCTGTCTAAGTCAACTCACAGTAAACCTCATGCAGCTACTTCGAGATCAATTACACCAGGAGAATATCTGCATTCCGACCTTTGTGGTCCGTTCCCAATAGTATCTCTGTGTTATTCTCGTTATTATATTTCATTCATTGATGATGCAACTCGTTATTCTTGGGTCCACCTCTTGGAATCTAAATCTGATGCTGTTCAAGCAACAATTGATATGATCACCAAGATTGAAACCCAAAATAACTGTCGAGTAAAATCGTTGAGAACCGATAATGGTGGTGAATATGTAAATGAAAAATTTTCAAAATACCTAGATCTGAAGGGGATAAATCATGACTTGACTCCTCCCTATTCTCCTGAATCTAATGGCGTCGCCGAAAGGTTAAATTGTTCCATCGGCGAGAGTCTACGCGCCATGCTAACAAGCACTACCAATAAAGGGTTATGGGCTGAAGAGGTCGAAACTTTCATATACACCAAAAACCGAATAGCTCATAGTTCCGTTAGTGGGCGGACACCTTTTGAGGCCTTCAATGGCGTAAAACCCACTATTAAATATCTTCAGCCATTTGGCAGAGCATGCTTTGTTCACATACCGGAAGCTAAGCGTACTTCAGGTTGTAAGCTGCTACCAAGGGCTGTAAGAGGTATATTCGTAGGATACACCAAGGTGCCACATCATTACCCTGTTTTCGTTCATGAATATGGTAGAGTAGTTGTCTCAGCTGATGTCAAATTTCCGCCACATGTGGATGAAAAAAATAGCACCAATTCTGGTGTTAATTATTCAAACCAGCGACTTCCTATCACTACTTCGTTACCACCACAATCAGTTGTTCTGGATAAAGTGTTTACTTCAAATGATGTTGTGATCAGACAAGGTCAGGCATGATGGAACCAGGCTGGCAGTGGCCACGTGACTAGCAAGGGTGGAGTGGCGCACGTGAGGACTATGTTTGCTCTGTTTGCTTGGGTTGTCTTAGGGCTAGGGTTGTTCGGTTAGTCCAGCTAGCCCACTGTGTAAATAGTAAGGGAATGTCATCCTCAAAGGGACACACTTTTCTGCAATCATAGAAACACCTTTATCAATTCATCCAGTTCTACAAAACATCAATCTACTATCCGCAGTATTAAAATCTAGCATACCTAGGCAAGTGCATGCACCTAATCAAACACCTCGTAAAACAACTGAACGACCAAATACAAATTGTGCAAGTAATATAATTCATACGGTCGAGCATAATCCATACCAACAAGTGTCAGAAGCCGCACCTTCAAATGACAATCCCTTAAATGTTGTGGAAATTACTCCACATTCCCATTCATCTGATTTTAACTGCAATGCTGAAACGCTCAGAAGATCCAACCGCACTGTACGACCTCGTGTGTTCGATGACACGATTACGGGGGAATAGTGGAAAAGATCTCGTGTACATCCTTCACCTCGTCTACCTGAATCAATCAATATGGTTGATGGTATAGAAGAAGAAAGCGCATTGATTAGTATTTCAGATGTCAGAGAACCAAAGAGTAACAGTGAAGCAAAAAGCTCATCTCAATGGTCTGATTGGGAGAAAGCCTTTTAGGATGAAATGGCATCTCTACAAGAGAACAATGTGTGGGATATAGTTCCAAGACTAAAAGGGCGGAAAGTTGTTAATGGTAAATGGGTTTGCAAAGTCAAGGGAGATGCTGAAGGTGAAATCAAACGATTTAAAGCTAGATATGTTGCAAAAGGATTTTCCCAAGTTCAGGGACTCGATTATGATGAAACCTTTGCTCCAGTTGTTCGGCTTGAGTCTTTACGATTGCTCCTAGCTATATCCGCAAATAAAGGATGGAAACCTGGACAACTCGATATTAAAACCGCATTTTTATACGGTATATTAAAAGAAGAAATTTATATGGAACTTCCTGAAGGGTACAGGATAGATAACCATGTGGCTCGCCTTAATCGGTGTATCTACGGACTGAAGCAATCACCCCGAGAATGGTATTTCAGATTGGTTGATTTTATCAATCCGCACGGTTTTGTTTCTACCTTTTTTGACCCATGTGTCTTAATCCATAATACTGGCAAACTCATATTTGCTATATACGTGGATGATTTAGTACTATTTGGTGATCAAGGAAAACTCATGGATGACATGGTCAACCTTCTCAAATCTGAATTCAAGGTTAATGACATGGGCACACTTCATTGGATACTTGGCATTCAAATTGAGTACTCAAATATAGGTATCAACTTGTCTCAGACCGTATACATTGATAGAGTCCTGAATAGATTTTCTATGCAAGATTGCAACCCAGTCTCCACGCCCATGGAGTCAAACCAAAGACTCATGGTAGCAGCAAATGGAGAGCCTAGGGTCAATGCCACTCTGTATCAGCAAATAATCGGATCTATAATGTACATCGCGACTGGAACTCGCCCTGATCTTGCGTATACAGTCACTCATCTCTCACAATATAATTCGGACCCATCATCCACTCATCTAGAAAGCAGCGTACTGTAGCTCACTCAACTTGTGAAGCGGAGTATATGGCTATCTCTCTTGCTACTAAACAATTCATTTGAATTGTGCGTGGTCTTCATCAGCTTGTTGACAAAGATATACCAGCAGCTTTATTTACGGACAACAATTCAGCTATTGATATTGCTCACAATCCAAGATTGAGTGATGCTACAAAGCACATTGACATTGCTTATCACTTTACTAGAGAACGGATTGATGATGGATTGCTTATCTTGTTACATGTTCCATTAGCTGAAAATTTGGCTGATATATGTACAAAGGCATTACCGAAACCGAGATTTAATCACTTGTGCACCCATATCTTTGGTACAAAGTGAGGAGGAGTGTTGAAATGATTGCTATCATGAAACAAGTAACGTCCAACTTTGGATGTGATAGTCGTTTGCACTCACATAGATCTGCACGTACTAATCTTTCCATAAAGTTTTGAGGCTGGTAAATACGCTAAACCGTATTAACACAAATCACTAGATTTCTGTTTCTTTAGATAGATATTATATATATAGCGATCTGTTTTCTAAGCTGGAGTAATAAAGAACTCCACAGCTTACGATTAACAGCCTCTTACATTCCAAAATCTGCAAGATCGTGATAAGTGCCTTATCAGTCTTAACAAACTGTTGCTAATCCCTTCCAAATTTCTACAGTAGGAGATTCGTGTGTAAAAGCTGGTGAAGTTATAGGTGGAATTGTTGTAGTTTCAAGATTGAGTGGCTCTGAGACTTCGATTAGTACTTCCCCTGACTTTGTGTTCGGGAATTGAACTTGTCAAGTGATTTGGATTGCACGGTTGCTTGGTATATAAATCCGGAAAATTTGGGATGAACCGGTGTATCCTACGAGTATACCTTCCAACGCTCTTGGTTGTAGATTGGATCCGCTTGATCTGGCCTCGTCAGGGATGTGAACGTAGACATTACATCCGAAGGCGTGGAGATGATTTACCATTGGTGTTGATATTGGTCTGCCGTTTATCAACTCAATCGGAGACTGGTAATCAATCGTCCGATGGGGTGTTCTGTTATAGAGATAGACAGCAGTTGCTATTGCTTCTGCCCAGAGAAATTTGGGAAGATCAAGAAGCATAGTCCGAGCTTTGGTGACAATTGTCCGATTAAAGCGTTCTGCCACTCCGTTGGACTCATGTTCATAGGGTGGAGAAAACTCATGATCAATACCGTGGTTCCCAAAGAATTGTTCAACTCGTCTGTCAATGTATTCTCCTCCGTTATCTGAGAAAACTTTCTTGATAGTAATTCCATGGTTTTGAATTTGTTTGACAAATTGTCGAATAGCATCATATGTGTCGTCTTTACTGCGAATAAAGTAGATCCATGCATATCGTGTAAAATCGTCAATGAATGAAATATAGTATCGCTTTCTCCCAAGTGATTCGACTGAGAACTTTCTAGAGAGATCAGAGTGGACAATATCAAACAAATTTCGGCTCGCTTTACCCTTGAATTTTCTACTTCGTGTGTTTATTTGGAGAGGACACATGCAGGACAGTGGAACTGTTCTGGTTTGTTTGGGATTTGACTGGGATACTTTCGCTTCAGATGTAGCATAGCGTTCTAACCAGGGTGGCCAAAGCACTCATGAGCTTCCAAGTAAGAGGCAAAAGACGATTTTTATTGGACTCCCTGAACTACAAACTGATTAAAACTATTTAGAACGCTGAACATGCATTCCTTCCCATTCTTAAAAACACGGCGGGTTCCATCCTTCAACACAATTTCATATCCCTTCCAATCTAAGACACTTTCGGAGATAAGATTCCCACCAGTCATGCCAGGTACGTACAACACGTCTTCTAGAATAGCTTTAGTAACTTCTCCAGAGCTTAGCTGAAGATCCATTTGTATGGTCCCGCGTCCATGGATAGGGTAATCTACGCTGGCAGCACTAGTAACATTTCCTACATAGTTAGACATGGAGAAGAATTCCTTACAGGATGTTATGTGTGCCGAGGCTCCGGAATCTAGTATCCAGTGAGAGAGGGAAATTTGGGACAAAGCAGAGACAAAAGCTTTTGCATAGTTGGAGGCGTAGGAGTCTTCAGGCGAGGTTGTTTCGGTGACTGTATTTGCTCTTTCATCCTTTGGTACAATTTCCTTCCCCTTACGTTTAGCTTCTGGAAGGCTATCAAGATGTGCCTTCAGCTTCCGACACTCGGTATGGTAGTGCCCTTCGTGACGACCACCATGTTTCCTGCACCATGTACAAGATTTGATCCTGTCATGCTTTACTGGTGCAGTTTCAGTGAAGTATGCCTTTGACGATGAGGCAGCTGAGGGCGAGGTGGATGACTTGTTTGAAGAGAGGTCAAGAAGCCGATTGTTAACATCAGCATATCTTAAATTCTCTTTTGTTGACAAGTTATCAATCACGTTTTCAAAAGAGGGGGGGAAGGAGAGAAAGAGACACATGATCTTAACTTCCTCCACAGAGAGAAAGACTCGGAGCGCGGCAGCTTCTGGGCGGCTGGAGATACAACATCTGCTATAAAGGTGTTCAAATGAGGTTTCGAATCTGGAGATGTGGTCAGAAACGGATTCACCCTCATCCATCTTCAGTTGTATGAAATTCTTGAAGAGGTGGAGGGTAGAGATTGTCGTTTTGTGGTCAAACTTTGTCTTTAACCTTCGCATGGCGACCCGCGCAGATTCTGGTTCCAGCGCACATCCACTAACTATTTCTTGGAGTTCCTCGGACACTCCAGAGAGCAAGGCAGCATGAGCTATGTCATTTCTTTCATTATACTCCTCAATCCGATGGAGGTCTTCTTCCTTTTCATCATTCTTCAAAGCCGACGGGCGACATTCCTTTCCAGGTCCATTGTTAACCACAGACCAATACTTTGCACTATTGGAATGGAAGATTTAAAGTTCAGTTGTTAGACTGGATAGGATCACTTATCAATCGTAGGGTAAACTTGGAACAAGTAAGAGTCTGTTAACGTAGTGTCTGGAGATGTTTATTTCTCCCACTTTGAACAGAGTGCTATCTACTAATAAAACTAACTAACAGTGATTGAGTGATCTTACTAATAAGGATTAGCGTATTGATGCTCATAATACACTTTAGGCTTAAGGTCAATGCATGTGCAATTAGGGGATTCAACCTTGCACGATCTTCCTCAGCCATCTCAATTAGAAGCACTAATTTCATCATCCCGCCTCACTTTGGACCAAATATACTGGTGCACAAGTGACTTAACCTTGGTTTTGGTAATGCTTTCGTACATATGTCTGCAAGATTCTCTTCAGATGGACAATGTAGTAAAGTTAAAGATCCGTCTGTTACTTTTTCTCTTGTAAAGTAATAGGCTATATTGATGTGTTTTGTTGCATCGTTAAGCCTTGGATTGTGAGCAACATCAATAGCAGCTTGGTTGTCGGTCATCAATGCTTTTGGGATATCTTTGTCAACTAATTGATGCAAGCCACGTACAATCCAGACGAACTATCTAGTAGCCGTTGACAACGCCATATATTCCGCTTCACAGGTGGAATGGGCTACAGTTCGCTGTTTGCGTGCTCTCCAACTGAACGTGGAGTTGCCAAGTTGAAATATATATCCAGCAAAGCTTCGACGAGTGTCAAGACAATTTCCGTAAGATGCATCACAGTATCCAGTTAAAATTAGAGGTGAATTTATCTTGTATGTTAGCTTGAGTTCGCTTGTACCCTCAAGGTAGCGTAGTACTCGTTTTGCCATACTAAGATGAGTAACAGAGGGTTCAGTATTATACTGTGAGAGGAGCGTGATGGTGTATGCTAGATCAGGGCGAGTGCCAGATACCACATACATCAGTGATCCGACAATCTGCTGATACAGTTGTGCATTAGCCCTAGGTTCTCCATTGGCTGCCGCAATGATCTTTTGGTGAGAGTCAATGGGCGTAGAGACCGGGTTGCAGTTTTGCATAGAGAATCGATTCAAGATTTTGTTAATGTATGCATTCTGTGACAAGATGATACCTGCATCTGAGTACTCAATTTGTATACCAAGGAGCCAGTTGAGCGTACCTAAATCATTAACCTTAAATTCTTTCTTAAGAAGGTTGATTGTGTCGTCCATGATTTTTCCTTGTTCACCAAAAAGTACTATATCATCCACGTAGATAGCAATTATTAATTTGCCAGAGTTGTGGAGTAAAACATAAGAGTCAAAATGGGAAGAAGCAAAGCCGTGCAGATGGATATATTCTACCAATCTGAGTTACCATTCTCAGGGCGATTGCTTTAGTCCGTAGATACACCTATTTAGGCGTGCCACATGGTTATCTATCCTGTACCCATCAGGAAGTTCCATGTAAGTTTCTTCATTCAGAATACCATGTAAAAAAGGCGGTTTTGATGTCAAGTTGACAAGGTTTCCACCCCTTAATTGCAGATATAGCGAGTAGCAATCTTAGAGATTCGAGCCGAACGACAGGTGCAAAGGTTTCATTATAGTCAATTCCTTGGATTTGTGAGTATCCTTTTTGTAGAAAATCGTAAGGATTATAACCGTTAATTCAAAAGACTTAATTTTTTATATCTAACTACGATACATGTAAATATAGATATTGAGCAGCCACTAGGAAAAAACTAGGAAAAGTTAAGATACGAACAACCCAAAAATAAATAATACGAGTATTTCGTAATGGTCGTATGCGATGTGAGATAGGACCTAACAACGGACGAACACATGCTAGCGAGGATATTGATCGACCATGGTGTTGAGCTTGGCGGGAAAAAATAGAAATGATGGTGGCGCTAGCGTTCTAGAACATCAAACTCTTCATTTTCCAACACTCCTCCTGACCGACGAGATCAGTTCACATCAAGTCCCATTACAGTTGAAATAATTCTTCGCATAAAGGTTTCGCCTTTGGATAGGATAGTGGCTTCGTCAGGATATCGGCCAACATCTCGTTGGAGCGAACATAATTCACATGAATTTCCCCCCTCTTGGCGCAGTCCCTGGAAAAATGGTAGGCAACATTGATATGTTTAGCTTTTTTCGAATTATTGCCTTGTACCAAAGAAATCGCACTTTGATTATCAGTTTTTATCAAGACCCCACTTCTACCTATCAATATTTTATCTAGATTTAGTTCTCCCAAAAACCTTGTCAACCAAATGGCCTGTTTCGAAGCCTCAAAAAGGGCAATATACTCGGCTTCCATGGTAGAAGTCGCGACTGATTTCTGTCTTTTAGATCGCCACAATACAGGGCCTCCTCCAATCATCAGCACGTAGCCACTAACCAATCGACGAGTCAAGGTATCGGACGCGTAATCTGAATCAGAGTAACATATGACCATATTTTCTGGTGTAATTTGACGAGAGCATGGACCGAATTTATAGGTAACAGAAAAATTCTCAGAGCCTTTGAGGTACCTGTAGACCCTACATACAGCATTCCAATGACGCTGGGTCGGCGACGAGTTAAACCTGCCTAATTGCGAAGTTGCGAAGGCAATGTCAGGTCTAGTGCTGTTCGAAGCGTAACCAAGACTTCCGACTGCACTTGCATAAGCAGACTCATCTGCCAAAGGCTCTCTATCCCGCATTGGTTGAATCGCATTATATCCCTCTAGTGGAGAGGTAAATGGTTTAGCATCCATAAGACCAAATGACCTAATCTTATCCTGTATATAGTGAGACTGTGAGATTGTTAATGTCCTGGTAGGTCGGTCTCGGGTGATCTTCCAGCCAATAACAGTATCAATTTTACCCAAGTCTTTTAACGGGAATCGACTGGATAATTGATCTTTGATAGATTGAACAACGTGTGTCTTCGCACCACAAATCACTAGGTCGTCAACGTAGACACCAATAACGCATCGCTCGCGAGGAGAAATAAAAATGCAAGAGTCACTTTCAGATCTTTTAAAATTAAGGGAAGTAAGTTGAAGGCTCAGCTTATCATACCATGCTTTTCCAGATTGCTTTAGGCCATAGAGAGCCTTGTTAACCCTGACATATTTAGAATCGTTGAATCCCTCAGGCGACTTCATATAAATTTCTTTGGTAATATCCCCCTCCAGGTACGCGGTCTTAACATCCACTTGGTCAATTTCTCAATCATTAAAGGTAGCAGCGGCGAGAAAAATTCTTAAAGAATCCATGCGCAACGTAGGAGAGTAGGTTTCATAATAGTCAACTCCTGGGATTTGACCAAAACCTTGTGCAACAAGCCTGGCCTTAAATCTCCCGTCGGACTTAACTGTGAATACCCATCTTGATCCAATAGGCTTCCTATCATGAGGCACATGTATCACAGGTGTAAAGATATTCTTTTCCTTGAGTGACTGAAACTCCTCATTTATAGCCCCTTGCCACTTATCTCTGTTAGGTCCATTTATCGCCTCTTTGCATGATTGAGGGATTTCAAAAATTCCTCCGACGTAAAGCGCATCGGATCTCGGCTGCCAAGCTGATCTAGGTAGGATCTGCTTTCGAGCGCGACTACTCCTCCTAACAATAGGCTCTTCTGAATATGATTCGGGTAATTTATTTTCTGGCCGTAACGCATTTTCTGCATTCATATCATCATAGGATTCTTGAAGTGGAGGTAGTGAGGCATCTGAAGAAGTTGGGGGAATAGGAGCTGGAGAGGCGTGAGTAGAAGGGTTCATCGAATTAGTGTCTATATCAGAGCTTGATTCGGAATCGGAACTGGATTCCAAGTCGAAATTATTAGAGGTGCGATCGTATGGGTTTTCAAGCAGTTTGGTCTGATCATCAAATTGTTCTGTAGATGATTTTTCCCAATCCCAGAACTTGTCCTCAAAGAACCGAACATTAGCAGAAAATATTATTTTGTCCCGCCCCTTTTTTGAAGGAGTATAAACTCGATATTGGGTTGTAGATTCGCAATAGCCTATAAATATACCTTTTTGTGACGTTGGCGACAATTTGTATCTTTGAGGATCCTTCTCATCGATAAGTGTATAACACAAACACCCCCAAACCTTAAGGTGAGAAATTGAAGGTAAAGTTCCATTCATATATTCGTATGGTGTTTTCTTATCGTCGAGAGAAGGCAACCTGTTGCGTAAGTACGATGCCGTTAAAATAGCGGCATCCCAAAACCGAAGTGGAAGACCAGCATGAAGAAGCATACATCTAGCCATCGTGACTAGGGTTCGGTTCATCCTTTCAGCGACACCATTCTGATGTTGGGTGTATGGTGCACTTATTTGCTGAATGATGCCACCAAATACAACTTTCTTATATTCAGTTCCTCCGTCAAAACGCATTGCTTTTAACCGACGATTGGTCAGAAGCTCCTTTTTCTCTTTATATAGACGAAATTTCTCTGGGACTTCTTGAGTACTTCGGAGAGGATAAATATCACAATACCGAGATGCGTCGTCAGTAAAGGATACGAAATAAAGACTGCCATAGAGACCCGTAGCACGACATTTTCCCCAAGTATCGGAATGAATTAGCTCAAGTAAATTTGATACTTTAGGCATAGGATTCCGATTGATCTTTTCGACATTTTTGCATGAATTGCAAACATCGCAACAACTTAGAGATATTTCGTCTATTCGGAAGTTAGGTTTCTTGATTATAGGAATTTTTAGACGTGATGTAACAATTTTTCGAAGCATTGGGAGACCAATATGACCAAACCTCTGGTGAATAAGGTCTGTGGTATTCTTATCTGTTTTATGCGAGAGGAATGAAGTTTCTAACGATTGTGCATCAACGCTAGAATTAGAGTTTGGTGACGTATTAAAAAGATAAAGGTCATCCCTGGACCGAGCCGTTGCAATGATGTGTCCTGAACGAGAGTAAACACCTAATCCCCGACTATTAGAGCTAATCTTAAAGCCTAAAGAAGTAAGCTGAGACCCAGATATCAGATTCTTTGTACATGACGGTAAGTACCACACATTATTGACCTCAATAACTTTACTCCTACCCTTATTCTCGAAGTCGAATATTATGAATTTCACGGCGCCAATACCAGAGACAGCCATTCGTTCGCCTGAAGCTGTCTGGATAGTTTTTGATATTAGAGATATAGAAACAAATAGGGAGCGGATGTTGAATATATGATGTGATGCACCAGTATCAAGGATAATATCTGTATGATTTGAATAATTCATGGATAGAGCGTGATCATAAACTGCCCAGACACCATCCGAAGCATAATCATTTGTGTTGTCAGAGAGACTTTTAGAGGTCTTTTCACCCTTCTTTTTATTACGTTTTTCTTTCAATTTTTTCGCCTTCGCAGCTTTCTCTGGATTCTTTGCAGCCCATTTCGAACCATCTGGAGTATCTAACCAAATAAAGCAGGATTCCCGAGTATGACCTTTGCGTTTGCAGTGAGCGCAAGTCTTAACTTTATTTGTCCACAAAGGGGCATCAGATTTTCTATCCCCCTGAGCAAAAGCTATTATTTGATCAGGATGATTTCGCTTATAGTTAATCTAATTAGTGCGCAAGGAATTGACAGCATCAAAAAAAGTGACTTTGTGATTGTTTCTTAACATAGTTGCAGTGCCGCTGTAATGACCGTCACGATAACCATTGAAATGATTTAGAATTCAATTCTTCATAATTAGATCTGAAGGGCGCTGCGATCTATCAACTGAAGTAATTTTTGTCTGTCGCTTAATAAGTTCTTCAGCAAAGATGTCCACGTCGGTTCCTTCATCCATCAAGAATTTCCAAAAACCTTCGAGCATCGAGTTAATACTAGAGTAACAGTAAGGCGAGAAGTACTCCTGGATCGCGCCCCACATTTCTTTCGAAGTTTCCTTGTCTTCAATAAGATAAAATAATGTTTCTGGTACCAATTGAAACAATGCGGCTTTGATGTTTCCATCTTGAGAATTTGATGAATTAATTAATTCCGCCTTTTTCGAATCATCAGCAATTGGCGTACTTGCTTCTGGTACCAAACCTCCTGTCACATATCTTTCAACTTGAAGATTAGTAAGGACTTGTATAAACAGTTTGCTCCATCTCATATAACTGGATTTGTTCAACTCAGGAGCACGCCTAAGAGATTTTAGGATCTCGTGAGTAGACATGGTATCGAGAAATGAAAGAATGTAGAGCCGAAGAATTATGAGAATTAACAAATGGAAATCCAAACAAACTGAAATTCAAGTAGTAAAAGAAACTGCTTGAAAATAAATCCGAAGTATGACAACAAATGGTAAGGTAGCCAATTTATAAAGACTTCGGCAGATATTCAGTAAAGCGTTGGTCTCATAATCTGTAGAAAATCATAAGGATTATAACCGTTAATTCAAAAGACTTAATTTTTTATATCTAACTACGATACATGTAAATATAGATATTGAGCAGCCACTAGGAAAAAACTAGGAAAAGTTAAGATACGAACAACCCAAAAATAAATAATACGAGTATTTCGTAATGGTCGTATGCGATGTGAGATAGGACCTAACAACGGACGAACACATGCTAGCGAGGATATTGATCGACCATGGTGTTGAGCTTGTTGGGAAAAAATAGAAATGATGGTGGCGCTAGCATTCTAGAACATCAAACTCTTCATTTTCCAACACTTTTGCAACATATCTGGCCTTAAATCTTTCGAGCTCGCCTTGCGCATTGCCTTTGACTTTACAAACCCATTTACCACTGACGATTTTGCGTCCTTCGGGTCGCGGCACAACTTGCCACACATTGTTTTCGTGAAAAGATGACATTTCATCTTCGAAAGCTTTTTTCCATTCAAACCAATATGCTGAGTGTTCCGCTTCCTTATAGGTTCTTGGTTCTGGAACTTCCAAGAAACTTATCAATGCCCTTTTGCATTCGTCATCTTTGACCATATTATTTGGTGCGAGCGGACTATTTGAAGGATGCACTCGAGAACTTTTCCACCACTCCCCCGTAATCGTGTCATCGAACACGCGAGGGCGGACAAGGCGATTAGATCTGATTCATGACTGGGCATTGAAAGGATTGTTGGATATTTGGACTTGTGGAGCAGTTTCACGGGCTGTAATGTGTTCGTCTGTTGGGCATGTTTTATCAGTTGGCTGAGAAACTATGTTTATTTCAACTTGATGGTTATCTGAAATTTTCTTTGAAGTGTTATCATTTGGTGTTGGCACATTGATGATATTTTTGATACGTTTTGCAACATATGGAGCAAATATAACATCAGTTGAGACAACCACATAATTTGCTGCAGGAATAAAAATTCGATAGTGGTGGGGCACTTTGATGTAACCTACAAACAAACCTTTAACCGCTTGTGGAAGAAGCTTACTGCCCGAAGGACGCTTAGCCTTGGGTATGTGTACATAGCATTCTCGCCCAAAGGGTTGTAGGTGTTCTATTGTGGGTTTTTTGCCATGGAAGGCTTCATAAGGTGTCTGCCCACAAACAGATGTATGATATAAACGGTTTTTGGTGTACGTGAAAGCTTGTACTGCTTCGGCCCACAAACGTTTTTCAGTGATGGGTAAAAGCATTGCGCGAATTCCTTCACCGATGGAGCGATTTAACCTTTCGGCGACGCCATTCGACTCAGGATTATAAGGGGGTGTTAAATTATGACATATTCCCTTTTGAGTTAAGTAACTACTCAAGCTTTTATTGATGTATTCACCACCGTTGTCAGTTCGTAATGCTTTAACCTTATAGTTAAATTGTGTTTCAATCTCTGCAATTATATTCACAATAACTTGTGCAGCATCAGATTTTGACTTTAAGAACTGAACAATTGTATACCTGGTAGCATCATCAACGAAACTGATGTAGTAGAGGGAATTTCCTAAAGATGATACTGGAAATGGACCACTGAGGTCAGAATGTAAGTATTCACCTTTTTCATAGGTTTTCCGGATTGCGGATCTAGGCTTGTTGTGAATTGATTTTGACAAGGCACAAGCTTCGCAATGAAAACTTTCGGGACGTTCAGGTATCACATTAGGGTTCTGAATAATTTTTAGGGATTTGGATATAGAAGATGGAGCTGCATGACACAGTGCATCATGCCAAAAGTCATATGTTAAGCATGCATAATCTTGAACTTTTGGAGCAGATTCTGAAATCAGCGGAAGTGGTCCATTAAATGTAGCTTCAAGGTACGTTTTGTTATGTTTTGTGAGCTTCATCACTTTTCCATCATCAACTAACGTATAGCCTTTATGTCTTTCTTGTCTCCGAGAAAACAGAGGATGCTGTAACCCAGGTACGTACAAAACATTGCTCAACTTGAATTGCGAAACAGTTTTATCAGATAACATGCAATATAAAACCACTGTCCCCCTTCCCAAGACTTTCATGTTTTGACCCGAGCTGGACATTACAAGTCCGGAACAGTCAGAAATACATTTGAATCTCTCTGGATATGGGCACATGTGAGCTGTTGCACAGGTGTCAAGATAAAAGTGTTTTTGACTGGCCTTTTTGTTGATAGGCCCAACTAACGTCATGTGGGCTTCATCGGTAGAGGCAATTAGTTGTTTAGCTTTTTGTATATTTCTCTCCTTTATTTTGGGGCATTTAAACCACGTATGGCCAGATGCTTGGGTTGGATGGTGCTTCTTACAGAAACTGCATGACTTTTTCTGAGAGATACCTGGTTTCATGGTTCTAGGCTTTTTGAATCCTTTGACAGCTGTAAAAAAAGCTGTTTCAGTAGACTCTTCATAGTCGAGGTCTATGAGTCGTTGCTTGACTTCAGCGAATGTAAGATCGCTCTTTGTAGTCAAGTTATCAACCATATTTCTCTTGTGGCGACTCAAAAATCCAAGTAGAAAATCGCGCTTGGCAAGATCTTCTTCAAGGAAACTTGCAAACTTGTGCCGATAAGAATCCGTAGAATCTCTGGCCAGTTTGTGAAGTTTAGACCATTCAGTCTCGAAAGACTGAACAAAGGTAGTTAGAGAGGTCGACGTGTTGAAAGAGGTTTTTAGCTCACATAGGTTGCCAACTTGATAGACTAGCGCGTACGCTGTGTCTCTTTTGTATTGAGCAACCAAGTGCGTCCACATCAAGTGTGGGTCTTCCTTATCGAGAACACTTTGGATGATCTCAGGGTTGACCACATGAATGTAAGCAGCTACTGCCTGATTATACAACACTTTGTACGACTTCTGCTCCTCAAGACCGGCACTAGCCATGGGTTTTACCCCTTCGACTACCAGCTCATACAGTCCCATACTGCGCCATATTGCAGTCATGGTTGTAGCCCATGAATCGTAATTCGCCTGTCCATTTAGGGGAGTAATGGTCGTTAAATTCATACTACGAATAGTGTACTCTTTGCAGAGGTTCGTGAAGAATGATTCGACTTGAGTAGCGGGTTCAGACAACGTGAGGTTTCTATTGGAAATGGAAAATTAGCTTCGCTGTCTCCAAAATTTTAATTAAGTGAATTTGTGCTTTAAGCACCGGGCTCAGAACCTATTGAAATGGAAGATTTAAAGATCAGTTGTTAGACTGGATAGGACCACTTATCAATCGTAGGGTAAACTTGGAACAAGTAAGAGTCTGTTAACGTAGTGTCTGGAGATGTTTTTTTCTCCCAGTTCGAACAAAGTGCTATCTACTAATAAAACTAACTAACAGTGATTGAGTGATCTTACTAATAAGGATTAGCGTATTGATGCTCATAATACACTTTAGGCTTAAGGTCAATGCATGTGCAATTAGGGGATTCAACCTTGCACGATCTTCCTCAGCCATCTCAATTAGAAGCACTAATTTCATCATGCACCACAAAGTACCACAAGCCAGGCATTGTACCAGCGACGGTAGTTCGATTGACCAGTGAGTATTGGCAGATTTGCCCGGACATTCCCAATGCAAATTGGAGTTGTGGTTGACGGCGTTGACATGATTGTATCTATTAAATAAAAATACCGAAGGTTAATTATTGCGTCAAACCCGGGGTCATAACCTGTTGTAAAAGATACAACACAGAGAGACAACGTTGCTGTTGACTCAAAGATAAAAAGAGAAAGAGATAATAATTCTTGTTAACTATATAATGACAGATAGAAAATTATATATACATTAGTGTCCGTCCGTGCACGGATAACAGAAGATTGTTCATGCTGATGAGTCATAATATCCTTCCATGATTATGATTCATAGCGCAAGTTTCCATTTGTATAGAGAGCTAGACTAGATGTAGTCATGTACCGCTTTTATTTTAACACATCCCCCATCAGCACAGCCAGCACAGCCAGCACCGTTGTCATCCCCAATTCCCCTTCCGCCATCACATCACCCTTCCACTTCTCAAGTCACTAGCACTGTTCAGGCGAACCAGCCAATCTTATAACCAGTTCCTCCCTCAAAATGTGTAGGGCCGCAGAATACATTCTCGGCCACCAATATATTAGAAAGCGAGCCTGACCTAGCTCCCGCTTACCTACCCAAGGAACTTGTTGAAATAATCAGGTCCTGTCAACGTCAGGAGAGAGCCTGGCACATACGACTTTCGATTTGTTCAGGCTTAATTTGCAATATTGATAGCACGCTCTCCTCCTACAAAGGAGAGTCAGAAAAAGAGGAAGCCGAGACTATCCGCAGCTATTTGCATCAAGCTATCGCTCGTCTCGTTGCCTCGGAGAAGGCCCCGTTGCTCCCTCCTATTCCAACACAATCAAAACCCCCCCCGAGCTACGAATAATACAGGTAGCAAGGAAAAGGTAACACGGAATCCGGTACCAGTGGCCACACCTATAATAAGCCCGTTTCGCGGCCCAAATCACAAAACTTCAAAACCAGGACCTGATAAACAGCCAATAAGTATTCCTCCAACAGAAAATACTTGGGCAAAAGTAGCCCATAATGGTTACAAGAGAGCTAAAGCAACAGCTGTCTTACAAACTGTCACAGGCTTTGCCTAGGATTGGATTGGGAGCAAATGCCACCAATACCAATCGGATATGCGGCCGCATATTTACGCGAGCGCGTACTATCATGTTTGTTTACATTCGCGATCATTTCTCTCTTTCTTAGTATATAGAATATAAACCGTATTAGGCCCTATTCCTGCTGTAAAAGCCTTAGTGAGCCGATCACATATATTCTATATCATTTTAGTAATATTTGCTTCGTCACGCAAAGATTGCAGACGAACAAACCAAAATCACCCATACTCCTAAATCTTTTATGCCAACCTACTTTGCGCCAACCCACCACACTTTAGACTCAGGCAGTACTACTCACTCTTGCCTACAAGAATCCGAAAATCAAAGCATCATACCAGAATTGACTAGCCTAAACTTTAGCTCGAGCCCAATTGAATATTTTGACGTCTCAGAAATGGAGCAAATCTCGGGCAAGCAGCCGTTGGATCCTTTGGATATCCAACCAAATGACATTAGTGGTGGTATAAATAATTCTCAGGCTGCGGATGAGCTGCAAAATGCTGTAAAAGAGCTCAACAATGCGGTACACTATATCCAACAAGCCGAGGCTTGTGTCAAAAGCCTGAGGCCTGACTTTCATTAGGCTAAGGCCTATTTTTTAATAATTACTCATCAGCTATCCTTGCTCATAAATTTAGTCACGAGACGCCAGGGTCACTAATTATGACACGTATATTGTGGGTTGGGCTGCTTCACTCATCTTAATACGCACACTATAAATAGCAAGCTTGGACCATGACCTTAACAAACTTAATTAAGGGACAAACGTGAAGCATATGTGAGACTGTCAATTGACGTTTATGGACGAAACTTATATGCAGCGAGATTATTCTCTAACTGATAACTGATCGAGTGTAACAGCGTGGATAAATGTGCATGAAGTTGAATTTCCTGGAGGCTTGTCAAGAAGGAAAAGGCTCTCTGGACAAGAGTCATGAGAATAATGTTGAAGAAGTATATATTAGGAATTTGCCTCAGAAATAGCTCTTCACTTCAAGATCTTCTTTTGTATCTAGCTCTAGATATTCTGCGAATAGCAATTATCTTTCGACCCTTACAGCTTGCGCAGCAAAGGCGGAGAGAAACTCTGAAGAATTTCGTAAAGCCTTACATGACCTCAGAGCACAAATGCGGACGATTCCGCAAATTAATCTTGCCCAGCCGCCTCCCCAGTTATCCAGGCTAACGCAGCGGTCGACAATGAGATGGGCCGAATGGAACGGCAATCCGGAGAACTTTGCATCCTGGATACAGCACAATTGTTCAAAGCTTAAGAACGATGTTGGCTCCCTTGCGGACAATGAAAGAATTTGTGCCGAAGTTGTGGCAACTATACCGGATTCAAAACGGGTCCGTGTTCTTCAGTGGCACAGTTCTGGGGGTCCTGATGAATTATGGAACCCCTCTACTTTTCTGGATCATATTAAATTAAGATTTGAGGTCAAAGAATCCAGAAAAAAGTCATCTCAACGCCTCTCGAGATTGCGGCAGGGTAAGTATCAAAGTTTTTCCAATTACTTGCAAGATTTTGAGGTCTTGCTGGGAAAGGCGGAAGGAATGGATTGGCCTGATTATCTTAAAATTGATGCCCTTGAAGAAAGCCTAGATTCAAAGCTAAAATCTTGTGTGGTACCCTTGGCGCTCCCTGAAAACTACGACGCCTGGGTGGTTGAAGTCACTCGTATTGCCAACCGTTACGAGGCAATGACAGACTGGTGTCCGCGCAACGCCAAAGCTGCAGATAAATGTTCTTTTTTTTGGACAATAATCGAATGCAAAACTTTGATGCCGGTAGCCAAATACTAGAAGCCAGACCACGCGTCGATGCGGAAGGGGATACTGTAATGTCGGGGATCAATAAAATTCAAGCCCTAATAGCCTCTCTTGGGCAAACAAACAAAGAACGCAGGAAGGGTAATGTCCCAGCAGCTGCTTGGCTAAGTAAAGAAGAATTTGAGAAACTAAGACTGAGTGGAAAATGCATCCGATCTCGTAGATCCGGACATGCTTGGAGGGACTGTCCCAGCTTTAGTCCAGCAATACATCCCAAGTCCAAAGTCAAGACAGTAAATAGTGCTGGTCTGCAACATGAAAGTGATGACTTCAAAGGTAATGAGTCGGAAAAAGAATAGCTCCTGGGCAAAGTCGTGCACAGGAGCATAGGTATACAAAGTTAGAACTTGTAGAAGCTCTGGATAAAATTTATAGCTCACCTTTCATAATGGATACACCTGTTAACAAAATAAGATACGTAGAATCATTTGTTGACTCTGGATGTTTGTGCTATGCCGTTTTCAGTGAAGATACTGTTCAATCTCTGAAACTACCACGCATACCTATAGAAAAACGAGGACTTAAGCTAGCTAAAGAATATGACCAAGAATACTCCATCTCAGAGGCCACATACGCAGACGTGGACTTAGATGGGCGCAAAGAGCGTGTTTGGGGCTACGTTATACCCGATTTGGCCTACCCGATAATCTTAGGGAAGCTCTGGATGGAGCATAACGACGTTGTGTATTTAGCTCGGAGACGGGCAATTCGATTCGGCAGAAGCAAGAGTGGATTTCTTGTACGAGAAAAAGGCTGGATGGATAGCAAGCCCGAAATAAAATCTAAAGTTATGCATGCAAAGAGTGCCAAGCTTGTCATAGGTACTGTAGTTGCTGCTTTAGTCCAACGTGCTCAGAGAAACAGTGAGAACGTCAGTTATAACCCCTCAAGTCAAGCTAGAGAAACTCGGATCCTTGCAATCTCAACCGCCGCCATTGAAAAAGCTCTCAAACCAAAAAAGGAAATGTCCCGAAGTGACGTGATGAAGCTTCCCCTTGAAATACAACATCACTATGACAAACTTTTCAAAGATGATGAAGGATCTTCCTGCCTCCCCACAAGTCTTATGACCACAAGATAAATTTAGAAAAAGACTTCAATGGCAAAGAAAAAGATGTCCCTTGGGGCTCCTTGTACGGCATGTCTCGTGAAGAATTATTAGTCCTACGTAAAACAATAACTGAATTGATGGATAAGAATTGGATTCGTGCCAGCAATTCTCCAGAAGGAGCTCCAGTTCTCTTTGTGAGGAAGCCAAACGGTGGATTACGATTCTGTGTAGATTACAGAGCACTAAACTCCATCACCAAACAGGATCGTTACCCTCTTCCTCTTATCCGGGAAACCTTGCGATCTATGGCAAACGCAAAATGGTATACCAAGGTAGATGTACGAGCAGCTTTCCATCGCCTGCGCGTAAAAGAAGGTGGTGAGTGGAAGACAGCGTTCAGAACTCGGTTTGGACTATTTGAATGGCTAGTCACACCGTTTGGGTTATGCAGAGCCCCGGCATCTTTTAAACAATACATTAATGGCACCCTTAGCGACTACTTAGATAAATTCTGTTCAGTATATATGGATGATGTTCTGATATACTCAGATGGGACCTACCAAGATCAGATGAAGGTCAATATGATCCTAAATCGACTTGCAGCCGCTGGTTTGCGTCTCGACGTAGAAAAATGCGAATTTGCAGTTCAGGAAGTTAAATACTTGGGATTTATCCTAGTTGTTGGAAAAGGCATAAAAGTTGATCCGGCTAAGGTCGAAACCATTAAAAATTGGAATCCGCCTACAGATGTCAAAGGAGTGCGGAGCTTCATCGGATTTGCCAATTTCTACAGGGAATTTATTCCCAATTTCAGTGAGACATCAGGCCCACTCATTAAACTTACCAAGAAAGACGCCCCATTTCATTGGTCATCTATAGAACAGCAAGCATTTGAAAGCCTTAAAACGCTCTTTATTACTGCTCCCATACTCGCCCATTGGGACCCAGATGCACCAACAGTCTTAGAAGCTGACTGCTCAGGATATGTCATCGGTGCTTGTCTCTCACAAGTAGACAAAAATGGAATTCTCCGGCCCAACGCTTACTTTTCAAAGAAATTGTCCCCAGCCGAAAGCAACTACGAAATCCACGATAAAGATTTACTAGCAATTATCCGCGCACTTGAAGAATGGAGAGGAGAACTTATCAGTACTAAAGATCCCTTCACTATATTGTCAGACCATAAGAATCTGCAATATTTTATGACATCAAAAAAACTCTCGGAACGCCATGTTCGCTGGGCAGAAACCTTATCCCACTTTCGATTTCTTTTGAAATTCCGAGCAGGGTCTAAGTCTCAACGTCCCGATGCCTTATCTCGTCGAGCTCAAGACATGCCACAGGGAGAGGACGATGAAAGACTGAAAAGTCGAGTGCAGCAATTGATCAAAAATGAATGGCTCCCACAGCCAAAATCTATACAAAATCAGCCTCAAACTGTTGGGCTTAATCCTCTCGCAACAAAGTCATTTGTTCTACCGAGGGGAAAAACACTTTTCACTGAAGAAGAATTTCAGAAATTATGGCATATAACAGTAGAAAAAGACCTCGCTTTTTAAGAAGCTTGGAAGTCCACTCAACAGGGTACACGGGTATTTCCCCATGAAGTGACTGCAAAGGTTTCTATCGCAGAATGTGAAATAGACGATCGAGGCGCTCTTCTTTTCAGGAAAAGAATTTGGATTCCTCAATACGAACCACTTCAAACAAGACTTATACAAACAACCCATGACTCTCACATCACGGGCTATCCTGGTCGTGACAGTATGCTTGCAATCCTCTCTCAAAGCTACTATTGGCCACAAATTTCAAAGATGGTTCGGAGGTTTTGCCGAAATTGTGACGTATGTGGAAGAGCCCACGTCTGGCACTCTCGAAAGCAAGGACTTCTCCAGCTACTTCCAATTTCAGAACGCTACCACAGCGAGCTATCTATTGATTTTATGACAGACTTGCCTGCCAAAAGGGAAAAGGATCCCAGATTCATGATGGTGATTGTAGATCGTCTAGCGAAAAGTGTTACTTTGGAAGCTATGACTTCAATGAATGCAGAAGCATGTGCGGAAAGATTCATCCAATGTCACTTTCGATTCCACGGATTTCCTTCAGCGCTTACATCGGATAGGGGCTCGAACTGGGTCAGTAAATTCTGGACACAGCTTTGTAAACTCCTTAAAATAGAGCAGCGCCTATCTACATCACATCATCCGCAAACAGATGGTGCTACAGAACGCATGGATCAAGAAGTTCTTGCGTATCTACGCGCTTACGTAACGTTGGCACAGTTTGACTGGGTTGAGTTACTCCCTGGAGCAATGTTAGCAATCAACAATAGAGACACAAGCCTGGGAATAAGCCCCTTCTTTTTAACTCACGGTTATCATGTTGATCCGGTCCCAACAATCGACAAACGCAAATCAACCAAAACACCAGAGGGACGAGCAAAAGAATTTATACAAAGGCTGCGTGAAGGAACTGAGTTTACACAGGCAGGTATGGCATCAGCTCAACAACTAATGGAAGAGTATGCCAATTGTTCAAGGAGACATGCAGAGGCATTTAGAGTTGGTGATCACGTCTGGCGTAACCTCAAGAATATTGAAACTCCACAAATGTCCAAAAAATTGTTATCGATTCATGGAAAATATCAAGTGATTGCTACCCACGGTCCAAATGTTGTCACTCTAGACGTGCCTACGGGGATATTTCCAAAGTTTCATGTGGACCTATTACAGAGGGCTCACAATGATCCATTACCATCCCAGATCCGAGACGATCCCCAACCACCACCCCTTATCCCCGCAACTGAAGATCAAGATCCACACTGGGAAATTGAAGAGATATTAAGAGCTGAAAAACATCGCCGTGGTAGAGGTTTTATTTGTCGGGTGCTAGTAAAATGGAAAGGTTACCATGCACTAACTTGGGAACCTCGAAGCGAATTACATAATACAGATGCCATGAAAGAATTTACGAATAGCTATGGAAGAGGAGATTGGGTTGGCGAGAATGTCGGAGCTAGCATTGGACGGACTAATAAACAAAAAAAAAAAAAATCTGAAATTATAGTAAAGGAGGGGTGTATGTCACAGGCTTTGCCTAGGATTGGATCGGGAGCAAAGGTCACCAATCCCGATCAGATATGCGGCCGCATATTTACGCGAGCGCGTACTATCATGTCTGTTTACATTCACAACCATTTCTCTCTTTCTCAGTATATAGAATATAAACCTTATTTGGCCCTATTCCTGCTGTAAAAGCCTTAGTGAGCCGTTCACACAAACACTTCTATCTTCTTCTCCATCTTCACAGGCTAGATGCCAATCTGCATCGTCTATGCTCCCCACAAATGCCAAAGCTAGCCGCAGCAAACTTAGTGAGAAAATTGACAACAGACTTTTTATTCGCCTCCCATTAAACCATGATTGGCGAAAACTATCTCCGACTGGCCTCCGCAATGCAATCATCGAACGGATGTCGATCTCAACCACCACCATTGGGCTGATAAAACCAGTACGATCTGGATTTGCTCTCAGCCCAAGTAGTGCACAGGCACGCGAAGAACTTCTCAAGGCCTCTGGTGGACTTTTCCTATCAGGAGCTACCTTGGAGCCAGCTACCAACTGGGTCGGTCTTCTTGTGCCCACAGTTCCCAGGGTCATCTACACTTTAAAGAAACTGTTGGAAGTCACGGGCGCTTTGCTTGCGGGCAAAATTGAACGGGTATCATCTATACGTCCCGCCGCCGTCAAATCATACGGTATGAATAATCCGGAGGCTCCTCACTGCACATGGCTAGCCCTTTTCACAAAGGCTCCACGGCCGGGTTTCCGAGTATTCGAGGAATCAGGGCCCGTCAGGCCGTTCAAGAAGCAACGCCCCTTGCACTTCTGCAAACGGTGCAACGGACACCACTCCGCCAAATACTGTTCACGAGCTCCCTCGTGTGGTAATTGCGGCTCAACCATGCACTGCCAGGAGTCTTGCCGAGCACCAACCAAATGCAGAAATTGCGGTGTTCCATACCGCTTAGATAGTCATAGATGCCTTGCCAGACCCACTCGTGCTGGGCCACCATCAAAAGAACAACTTAAAGTCTACCGCCAGGCAGGTGAACGTGAATACCAAGCATTTGCCAGAGCTAGAGCAGCAGAAGAAAGCGCTACCGCCGTTACTGACCAAACCCCAGACATTGAAGCTGATAACACTCCAACACCACACGACGAGGATGTGTCCAATGATCAAATGCGTTTATCAAGGGCCCCTCACAAGCCCGTCAACCACCTCTTTATTTTCTTAAGTTCATGTCCATAAATGTAGGAAGAGGAGGATCTGCACACAATATCGCGCTAGCCCGCGCATGCGACCTAAAACTTGATGTTCTATTGATTCAAGAACCATGGTGGTCAGGGCGCACCAAGTCGCATCCTTATCTTGACCGCCATATTCCTTTCGGGGGTGCTCACGTCAGACCGCGGGCCATAACTTATACGCGAAAGAATTCCAAACAATTGATAGCAATTCAGAACTTTCCCCTTCATCCCACTGGCGATTACTGTTGGGTGATAGTGAATGGCGTCACGTTTCTAAACGTGTACAAATCGCCACAGGATCCTTTAGCCGCCAAACCCTTGCTAGAATGGACCCCACCATCAAAGTCTATTGCGATCGGCGACTTCATTGCAGTACATAGGACTTGGCAACCCGGTGCTTCTAACCCCCATGGCCAGGGCGAAGCAATCAAAAAGCGGGCTGATGACCATAATCTGACCTGCTTAATAGTTGGTGAACCCATCCGCCGCGCTGGAAATACTCTAGACTTAGCCTGGACAAAAATTAGCGGCACAAGTGCATGGGTTGATTGTGAGGAATGTGTTACTAGTGATCATCTACCCATCCGTAGTCTAATCCCTGACTGTGACCGGGTAACAGTCAGTCCGACAGGTCCGCTCAGTGTTTCAAAGAATAACCTGCCTCAATTTGCCAAGGTGGTTGCGCAATGGATTCCGCCTGTTCCTTCCCTAAACACAATTGAGGAAGTGGTGGATTTCGCCCATGACTTTACCAAAACATTGACTGACGCACTGAGAGCAGTTGGTAAGCATCCGAATCGGAAAAGCGGTAGGTCCGCGCCTTGGTGGACCCCAGAATGCAAGGAAACCCACCTAGAATATCGAGCTGCAGTGTTAGAATCCGAGCGCGCTATTCTTGGAAAGGCTTTTAGAGGTGGTCGCCAAGGCCAACCACGAGTACTGGAAGAAACGCATCAAATTGATGCACATTCCCTCTAATGTTTTCAACCTCATAGACTGGCTGACCCCAAGATAGGAAATAATTCCACCTCCACTCTTGCACAACGGGAATTTTATCTCAAACCAAGCTGAGCGTGCGACAGTCTTACGAGATAGTCTCCTGGCTCGTCACCAAGCGTTAGACGACTTACCCAATTTTACAATATCAAATGAAGGCCATATCCCGTGGACATATGGTCTGACAGAGTCGGAAGTACGGACATGCACAATTGGAAGCGGAAACACCTGCCCAAGGGCAGATGGGATCTCAGTGGAACTTCTTGCTACTTGCTGGGACAGTATCGGAATACATGTCACCCAGCTATATCGTGCATGTCTCCGGCTTGGATACCATCCGTCCTGCTTCCAGCTAGCAGAGATAGTATTTCTTCCAAAGCCTGGTCGGGATCCACCAACGACTAGAGGATGGATGCCAATTGCGCTTCTTTCTTGCCTCGCGAAGGGTCTTGAAAGAATTATCGCCAAGCGAATGTCCTATCATGCCATCACACCAAGTGTAGTAGGTTGCCAACAATTTGGCGCACTGCCTAAGCGATCGGCAACTGACCTTGTCTCTTGCGTGGTGCACGACATAGAGGAGGCTCGCTCACAGGGATGGGCCGCGACATTTCTAACACTGGATGTGCAGGGCGCTTTCGACGATGTCTTACTTAACAGGCTGTTACAACGAAAGCAAGCACAAGGCTGGCCTGCTTCTATTCTCCGCTGGACTTCGTCATTTCTCAGCAACCGGAGAGTGCAGGTGCGCTACCATGGCGGGGTCACAAGCCCAAAGAAGCTAGAGTGTGGAGTACCGCAAGGTTCTCCCATCTCCCCCCTTTTATTTCTTCTTTATATGGCAGAATCATTGCGCAGTGGTAATCCTCGAGCAAGGTTTGGGTACGCCGATGATACAGGGATCCTGGGAATTGGACCTATTAGTGTGGAATCGGCTTTAGCTGCTCAACGGGAAGTGGACAGCTTGCTGGGATGGGCAAAGGAGAATGCCGTCTCATTTGATACTGGGAAATCGGAAGTAATTCATTTTAAGTGTCGTCGCCAAGATGAGCCGATAAGTATCCTTGTCAACGACTCTAGAATTGAACCCGCTGAACATATACGTTAGCTTGGAGTCCATCTTGATTCAAAACTATATTTTAAACACCACGCTGCCACGTGGTGCAGCAAAGCACTTAAAATGGCTCAGCGCATGAGAATACTGAACCCAGTAAAGCGAGGAGCAACCCCCGGGGCTTTAGTAATCGCTGTCAATACATGCGTCATTCCAGTTGCTACATTTGGAGCGAAGGTGTGGTGGCCAGGGACATCTCGACCATCGAGACACGGAAATGTAATCCCTCCTACTTCTTTTCTGTGTGGCTTCATCGATAAGTCATTACATTTAGCACTAAGAGCCGCACTTCCAGTATGGAGGACAACACCCAACGCAGTGCTTCACAGGGAAGCAGGGATACCTGCAGCAAAAGTTCTCCTGGAAGGAAATCGACTCCGACTAGCAGCACGACTAAATTCTCTGGACAGTGCTCACCCGCTGCGCAGTAGAGCAAGTTCTTGCCCCATCTCAAGAAAGCACAAATACAAGAAGAGGCCTAGACCGTCGCAACAGCCTGAGATTTTAATGACGCGGATCCAACGAGCCATTCGGCAACTTCCTCCATGCGAAGATGCAGAGCCACTGGCGTTTCCAGAATATCCTCCAAAGTTAGGGACGAGAGTGGAAGGATTAGCTGAACATCGCATCTGGACCGCGTCAATATCATTATCAGATATTTGCGCCTACTCGGATGGCTCATCAGAAAGCCATGGTCGCTCCTCCTGGGGCTTTGTCTTACAACTTGGGGGCATTACATTCAAGACGGGACATGTTACCCTACATGGTGGAGAAGTCTAAGATGCCGAACTCTACGGGGCGACTGCCGCTCTAGAAGCAGCACTATCCGTGAGGGAAAATAACGAAAAGATTTACGTTTTGCTAGATAATCAGGCGGCAATCCTAGCCTTAGAAACTGGGAGAACCACTTCTAGCCTCCGTCTCACGCGTGTTTTTCACGAAGTCGCCAAGAAAGCTAATGCTCACATTAGGTGGGTGCCAGGACACCCGGGGATAAGTGGGAATGAGGAAGCGGATGCAGCAGCCAGAGCTGCACTCTAGGAACTTCCCCCTCGCCATACGCAGCCTGGCTACATTACTCTAGCATACCTTCGTAGGCTTATGCAGCAGTATCGGCAGAATCTGATAGATTGTTGGTGGTCATCTGTTTGTCCAGCTCGATATAAAAATCTAGACCTTCAAATGCGTCGCCGCAAGCCCTCAGAGTTAAATCTCCCTCGGTTGCTTCTCCAGAGGCTAATTGCAGCAAGATCAGGGCATGGCGATTTTGCGGAATACCATCGCAGGTTCCATCACGAAAATGCAGTTCTTGACTGCGCCTGTGGGCTGGAAAAATCTCCCACACATTTTGTTCGTTGCCGAATACACGCCAGTCACATGCGTAAGCTCAGGAAAGGTAGAACCATCAATGATTTTATTAGTCATCTTCTTGGACCAGACGGTTATGAGAAGTTTACGGAATTTGCAAAGACTACAGGTTGTGTTATAGCATAAAAGCATGAAGATTGTATTGAGGTTACTAATTATGAATATATACATGGCATCACGTGATAATTAGTAATCTTCCTCTACAGGTTGTTTCGGGAACATACCTGCAGAATTGTTCTCTGCTGGACGCGAGAACAGTTAATTTTAGATTGCTTGGTCGTAAGAGCGGCGGGTTAGACACAGTCTGGGAAGCACCAGGCTGATCCTTTATTACGGTGTTGCGGCTTACTCTTTCTTTATTTTTCAGTAACTTAGCTACTTGTATTAATATCTATTTATTTGATTTTGATTTGATTTCAATTAACCCGTTCAGGAAACCCAAGGACCCATGCAGGTGTCTAACTATTATATATACACAGGAGGAAACCTAGCGGTAAAAACCCCCCAAAACTGCAATCTGGTATCTGTCTGGTTTTCAGTTTACCTCCAAAAAGTGCCTTACACTGTACGTCCAGTGTGTGATCCGTCTCACCCCTTCCCTGCTCTGTGCATCATTAGCCGCATCGTCGCCTCAACTTGACTGACAAGTCGAAACTGTTCTAGTTATCCTTCGTCTAATATCCACTTCGTGATTCTTGCCACATCTTCCGGGCCTTGGATCATGGCCTGATAGGACCTATCTTTTGCTTTTTGCAGGAAATCCCCTCGTCCCCTCACCCACTGCGGACACGTCATAACCATATGCCTGACGTTCTGTGACGGATACCCACACTGGCATTTTGGGCTTTCAACTCCAGGTGCTTTTCTTCTGTACAGATAAGAATTGAGCCCGATATGCTCGCTTCTTATCTGTATGGCGATACTACTTCGGGCCCTGCTAAGGAAAGCTACTCGCTAATGATATATAAACTTGGCCTCGCTTATTATTACGCTAAGTCCACAAATAATTTAAGTAAATACAACAGTACGTGTTCGTCATGTGTACCGCACGGATGTTCATGTCGCCGCTAGTGCCCTTCCTGTGCCTAACCCTAGCTGAGCACAACAAAACGTCAGTTAATTATTCTAATCTACCGAAAGAACTTTAAGGAGCATCTTAGTCCTCATGTGTATACATGTTCGTTGTCTTGCCCCAAGCCTGCTCGCAACTCTGCATTCCTTCAAATACCAACCCCACGAATGTGATATGAATCTCCACTAGGTGAACATCCAGCCTCGCGGGTTTCGTCATGTCAGCTTCACGGCAATTAGCCTTGGCAATGTGTAATACCAGCCTCGCGGGTATTACAGTCGTCCCTCTCTAACTCGATAGTGGGTCCCGGTATAAGTGTTGAAAATATTCATTGAAATTCAACAATTTACATTTGCAATACTTACCCCTGCACGCAAAATGACCTGCAAGGGTAAGTGTTGCAAATATAAAAGTCCAAGTTACAATGAATCTTTTCAACACTTATACAGGGACCCACTATCGAGTTAGAGAGGGACGACTATATATGTTTTCATATTGACAAAGCCAACAGGCCGTTTCTATTGAGTCTGGATGGGGGACGAAGACGGCGTTTCTACCTGTACGTGGTGTCCCCTACGAACCTGGATTTTATCTTCAGAGCCAACAGAAACACGCATTACTTGGTCACGGAGGAAAAATCACCCAATTGAGTTTCCGGGGCGTACCCAGCTCCCGTTATGGTGGTGATGGATCAGACTAAGTTGGCCCTTTTTACCAAGATGAATTCTCACTGTTTACAGATATTCTGGCATTACACTGTCTCCCGAGGAAAGAGCACCGCTACCTGAGCGCTAGTCGTGTCGGTATAAGGAGGATATCTGGACTATGGGATATTAGGGAGATACAGATGGGGATACGCACCTCGTGTGGCTCTGGTGTCTAGGCCTCGCGTGGCTGGAGTTGCAGGTTTTTGGAGACTTTTTCCCGCGTACCGGTTTCCATGGCTGCTCTTTTTCAATTTTTTTTGAGCAGAAGGTTCCGTAGAAAAGGTGGTTGAATTCTACGGGTAATTACTGAGCTAGATGGCTACCCGTCATGGGTCAATGTATCAATGATCTTAGGTTCGATGTAAAAGGGGATAGGAGCACTGTAAAAGGTGTGGGCTGGGTCAGAGAGGAGCCCTAGTGTTATAATAGTCTTGGACTCTACATAGCACGAATAAACAAAACTACTACTATTGAGCCTGAATAACATGGACAAAAAGGACATTATGCTAAATAATGCGAGAAATCAATTAACCGATAACACCCAAAGAAAGATCCCTGTCAATAGACGCTTTGGGTATCTGTTCATGGTGCGGGGCTTATGATCACAACGCCATGTAATCTAATAGAGACTAAATTAACGACCCTACACTGCCGGCTCGGATATTCATCCGCTATCCGGCTAGATCATTTACCGGAAAATCTGAGCACGATAAATCACAGCATTTACGGATACTAGTAAAAAATCGAGAAATTCTCTCTTAATTTTCAAAATTTTTCAGGAGCCACTATGTAGCTCAAATTTACACTATGCGATGATTTCGACCCCAACCATTTAATCTTTATTGATGCCATATATATCTTGGGCTCGCAGCACATCACATTTTTTAACGAAGCAACACGTTTTCAGGCCGGAACATAGTCAAAAAATGACATCAAAATATTTTAGATCACTCTCCGGCTGTGTTGGATCGATATCTACCTGGAGCCCTCAGACACAATAAACCACCACGCGGAGATAAATTTTTTTCTTCTAAATTTCAACGGCATGCTAAACCGCCCGTGATTAATACGAAGGAAGCATCTGTTGGGTGGGTATATACAATTGGTATTGTCAAAAGATATCACAAAACTCTTCGTGGAGCGTACGAAATAATTATCGATACAATTAATGCAAATAATTCCCAGGAACAAAAAGAAATCGTCCTACAAATGGCAATGAAGCTGCCAATGATACAGCTGGGTGAGATGATATTGTCGCAACGTTATTAGTACTTGATGCACTACTCAAGATATCTGAACATGATTTTTCTGACTTATCGATTGTAAAAAGAGCCGCCCCACTCCAAGAGACATTGGGCGAAGTCTCAAAATTACGGGCAAGAAGGCATGTCATAAATGCTCTTCGAACTAGAAATGGTCCTGTCACATCAAACATACCCATAAGATCAGATATTCTCGTATGGTGAAGCCGCGAATAAGATTGGATTAGGCTTTGTACCCTAACAGCTATTGACGGAGAGATAGCCAGCGTGAAAATTGCGCCCGGCCCCTCTAATTCTAGAAGAACATGTATCCAACATTTCAAAAGTAAAAAGATAGGTCCCTTGAGGTCATAATTCAAAGTTCGAATGTGGCTAGAATTAGACAGTGGATTTTAGACGGAGGATACTTAAAACAGTTTCGACCCGTTAGTCGAGTTGAAGCGGTGAACAGGAAAGAATTAATAGATCAAGGAGTAAGACGGAATTCATACTGGATGTATAGTGTAACCCACAGCGTGAAGGCAAATCGAACACGAGAAAGATATCAAATAACAGTTTTGGAGAATATTTACCGAAAGGTTGAGTCCCGTGTAAATAGAATCAGTTAGACACCTTTGTGGGCCCTTGAGATTCCGGGCCGGGTCAGTTGAAATCAATTTCAATTCTAAAAACATAGTATTGGAGTAGAAATTTTACCGCTCATAATGGATAAAGAGGCAAGAGATAATCCTCTTGTCTAAAACCCCACTAGCCCTTTTTCTCCTGCGCCATCGAACAACAGGACATCATCAAATTTTATCATATCTGTTCAGAATGCCCAGAGCTATTATCAGCTTGGATGGCGGAGTATAATAAGATGGTGAGCAACACGCGTATCGTGTCGGACGTCCAAATCCGACGATTTGTTTCGACTGCCAATTCCCTAAGGATTTCCTAACCAACTGACTGAATTCTTATTTTTCTGTTTTAATCGATAGATAAGAAACGTCGCCTCTACATAAAAAAATTCAAGGATGTCTGCCATTAATGTGCTTTGTAAAAAGCCTCAAAGATTGTGGAGTTGAAACAGATTGTTGAATTTAATTTCCGATATCATAGATACATTTAACTGTCGGATAATAAAAAGGCACCTTTGCAATGATCAATGGGAGCCGATTTTGAAGTACTGGAAAGATTACGGCAGTAACTGGAATTATTACAGGTCAGCGTTAGAGTTCAGAATCTTTAATTTTTGTATATTTCGATCTTGTTAATGTCGGAAAATTACTTTGACCTCGATATACAAGTGACCATTCGTAAAACCCTATCAGACGTACAACAAATCTAAGAAATACGAGAACTTCAGCATTAATAAGGAATCCCGATAAATCTCACTATAGCAAGATCCTTGTGTTTGGTAGTTCCAATGATTAACTGGGAGGATGAAAATGTTGGCGATAATTGTAGTGAAACATATTGCACCATTCTTGGAATATCAAACCAGGCAAGCTAAAAGTTGCGGTCATAACATAGCCAGCGTAACACGTGATTTAGAGATGTGAAGCTTCAAGTAAAAAATCCTCAAAATTACATGTAGATAAGGTTTCATGCGCCTAAATCTTTTACAGCTCGAGAGGTAAAATGCCCTAATACCTCGGTTGAGAACACTACCCAAGGCATATAGTCGAGATTTCGACTGGCTAAAGATGCAGCCAGGTTGATCTCAAAATGGTATGACTGAGACACTCGCAATAGGCCTCATGAGACATGTTGGAAATTTCTTTCTGCGTTAAATCACTTAATTGTCTAATCTTTCGCCTTTTCATCATGCGTGTGGCCGTGTAGTTCATGAGATAGATCAAATAAAGTCTGATTTATGCGAGGCATCTTTATTTGAAATTCGAGAGGGCATCAATGGCAAATGGTGCTGCGAAACCATATTGTTAGGTTCAGAAATTAAATCGAGAATGCTGCTTACAGAGATACAAAAGAATTGATGCGACAAGGACTCTCTGAATAGTCTGATTTGCCTCCTCCTCCTGCTCTCTTATCTCAGCAGCACTCAGAGCTTCGGGAACTAGAATATTAGTTAATTTTGAGAAATTTTGATTAGGTTGACTCACTCCCACCAGGTAGACCGAACATGATTGATGGATTGATCGAGATTAATGTCGCTTCTGTGATCGAAAAAAAAAGTTTGATAACTTTAGCCAATTAATGGTGGTATTTTTTGGTTCAAATCGTTGCATGGACTCTGTGGCTATCACTACATCGGCACAAGGCCTACAGTACATTCTCATTATAGAAATGTGGGGCAAGACTTAGATAAGGTTCCGCATTGAAGGATTTAATTAGATTGGCCAATCAGAGCCCTTTTTAAGGTCTTACCCCATATCCTTATAACGAGAGTGTATAGGATATTAGGGGAAAAAGTGCAACTTGCTTGTAGTGTTGCAGCCCTAGAGATTTTTATTGATTAGCATTAATTCAGTATGACATTGCCCTTCTAACTACTGGCTTAATCTACAGAACAAACGCCCACCTGTAACAATCTTAAGGGTTGCAACACTAAATTCAAGTTGTAATTTTTCCCCTTATACCCTGAATGTGAATACTCTAAGAACTCGCATGTTCGATGTATGTAGAAAATGATTTACAATTAAAATACATGGAGCTTTTTCCAGAAACTTTTGACTACCTCGTATAGCAGGTCACCTGTAATAGGAACATCTGTGTCATAGTATTGATGGCATTCAAAAAAAGCTAATTCTAGCACTTGCTATTGTGCCGTTTGAGTCTTGGTTGTGGAGGTATTTTATTGTTGTCTAGAACCATCTAAATCTTTGAATTTGATGGATATGGACCTGGAGATCGTAGCTGGAGAGGGATGGTGACCAAACTGCCCTGTAAACCCAGAGGCCAACGAGGTCTACTGGAGACAAGGGTATTTGGCGAGGTTTTTTCGAAGGGCTTGCAATTGACAAACGGAAGTCGGATCCCTCTTGCGCTTTGAGGTGGCAGTAGGGGTTGGGGAAGCCATCGAGAGAAGAATTGATCGGTGAATTGAAGGTGGGATTGAAATTAGACTCGAATGCCTTTTTTTTAAATCATACTGTATCCAGCCTCTGAGCTATGACAGGAGGATCTTCGTTATTACCCCCGCGACCCTTTAGTTAGCAAAGTTGCGTCACAAGGATAAAACTTTCGCAAAATTGTGAAATTCGTTGTATGTGTGTATGTACAGTACAATCTCGCTATAACAGTGTGGGGCAAAACTTAACCAAGGCTCCCGATTGGCCAATTCAATTGAATCCTCCAATCGAGAGCCTTGGTTAAGTTTTGCCCCACATTATTATAGCGGGATTGTACTGTAGTATTTTTTATTCGTGCTACTCTCATGATAGGGTATTGTTCGTTGATCCGCTTCTTATAGGGTACAGGGGTTAAAGCGGGGATAAAGTGGAGATAAAGTGGTGATATTCCAGGTTACCTCACGATAGATCCACAGTATCCCTGTTAGCTTCAAATTTTAAAATCTTATGGCCTAAGGCATAAGAGATATGCATCTGTATATGAAGTCCAACGCCCACCTTCATGCCTGCACCTTTCTTCACTCGCGCACACCTGAGGTCGTTTCGTTTAAATCATTGTCAGCTATTTACTATTATTTTGCTCAACGGCATACTTTTATTTCATTCATCTATCTAATTTTTACTTCATGTGAGTGCATCTGAACCTTAAGTCAACTACTTTAGAAGATTTTAATTTACTGTACTAGATTGCCGCAAAGATGGATTCACCTCAACAACCTTCTCCATCATCAGCATCTCCTACTTATGCAAAACGCCTAACACAAACTCAACGTATTCAAGTAAGTCTGAAATCTACAAATTGATAAGGTTAAGAGAGTAACATGTGCAGGTTAGAACCTTGGCCAGTGAGGGACACAGTTACGTCAAAATCTCTCAACGCCTTGGGATTACATGGCGACAGGTACAATACACCATGAGCGTTGAAAATACCGAGCCTCAGTACTCCAGTGGTAGGCCACCTATTCTAAGTAGTTCCCAGGTCGATGAAATAGAATTTTTCGTCTGTTTATCATCGGAAAATCGTCGGATGTCATTTTTCCAACTTGCACATTTTATATTTCGGCACTTTGGTGTGAGCGAGAATGTGATCCGACGTGAACTGGCAAAGAGGGGATATGCACGCAGGATTGCACGATTAAAACCTCCTATCTCTTCAGTCAACAAACTGAAGAGATATGAGTTTGCCAGAATACATCTCCACTGGCGGAAGGAACATTGGATGAGAGTCCTCTGGTCCGACGAGACTTGGGCTATGAATGGTCGGCAAAGTGATCGTTGGGTCACAAGAAAGGTCAGTAGTCCCTTAAAGGCTCCTAAGATTTAGAGTTCCCTTGAGCTAAGTTTAAGTCAAAGATTGGGGAAGAGTACGAAGATACCTGTGTCCTAGCCAAGACGCGGAGGAGAGTTGGGTGGATGTTCTGGGGATCTTTCTTTGGACGACAGAAGGGGCCTTGCCTGATTTGGGAGAAGGAGTGGGGCCATATCACTGCGGCCAGTTACTGCGAGAGGATAGTGCCTCTCATAGAGAGTGCGGTCTTTCGGGAACCAGGACTAGATGTGATGCAGGACAACGCCCCTCCTCACAAGTCGAGGCAAACTATGCGTGAGTTTGAAAGGAGGAATATTTCTCTAATGGAGTGGCCGCCATATTCTCCTGATTTAAATCCGATAGAAACTTTGTGGAGTTATATGAAAGCGTACATGGAGCGTCTTTATCCAGCGTTGGATCAAGGGGGCAGCGGAGTCAAGGGCATCTTCGTCAAATAGTGAACGAGGCGTGGGATCTGGGGTTTAATGGGGATGACTTGGAGAAACTGATAGATTCGATGCCCCGAAGAATCAGAGCCGTTTACGAAGCTGAAGGCGGATATGTAAATTATTAGCTAGATAGAAGTATAATTTATTTATGAAATGTATTAATGAATTAAAAAGTGAATAGAGGGCTATAATGGACCAAAAAAGCAAAACCAACGAATATTTCGTTGTGAAATTTTTGCCATACAAATTTAAAGTTTAGGTGGGGAGATCTACTTATCGTCATGCTAATTCAAGTTAGTAAAAGCCTATATACCCTGTAAAAGTCGAATTTTAGCGCCTATACACGATTAATACCGTAGTATCAGAGTATATAGAGTCCAAGACTATTATAACACTAGGGCTCCTCTCTTACCCAGGCCACACCTTGCACAGTACAGTAAAACTTCTCTAACACGATAGTGGGTCCCGGCATAAGTGTTGAAAATATTCATTGTAACTTGCACTTTTATATTTGCAACACTTACCCTTACAGGTCATTTTGGGTGCAGGGGCAAGTATTGCAAATATAAATGGATGAATTTCAATGAATATTTTCAACACTTATGCCAGGACCCAATATCGTGTTAGAGAAGTTTTACTGTACTCCTATTCCCTTTTACCTCGAATCTAAGATCATTGATACATTGACCCATGACGGGTAGCCATTTAGCTCAGTAATTACCCGTAGAATTCAACCACCTTTTCTACGGAACCTTCTGCTCAAAAAAAATTGAAAAAGAGCAGCCATGGAAACCGGTACGCGGGAAAAAGTCTCCAAAAACCTGCAACTCTAGCCAGGCGAGGCCTAGACACCAGAGCCACACGAGGTGCGTATCCCCATCTGTATCTCCCTAACATCCCATAATCCAGATATCCTCCTTATACCGACACTACGAGCGCTCAGGTGGTGGTGCTCTCTCCTCGGGAGACAGTATAATGCCAGAATATCTGTAAACAGTGAGAATTCATCTTGGTAAAAAGGGCCAACTTAGTCTGATCCATCACCACCATAACGGGAGCTGGGTACGCCCCGGAAACTCATTTGGGTGATTTTTCCTCCGTGACCAAGTAATGCGTGTTTCTGTTGGCTCTGAAGATAAAATCCAGGTTCGTAGAGGACACTACGTACAGGTAGAAACTCCGTCTTTGTCCCCCTGAAATTCGTTGTAATGATATTCGGATAACTGAGGTTTATTATATTATTATTATTATAATATAATAAAATTAGGGGACTTTTGACTGTGTTTATCTTGGGTGATGTTTTTACCTGACCTTGGATTTGCCCTTAACGCTGAAGATTGGAGCTTAACCCGATTTAGAAGCCTTGTTATGCCTCAAAATTACTTGAAAAATTACGAAAATGTGGAAAACATCCTTGCCCTGCGTTAGCGCGTCCCATAGATGCACATCTTATCGGCACGATTCCTGTGATATGATCCAATCTTTATAGCTAAAGAAAAGTCTGCATGTTCGATAAATTTTTACGATGTCCTGCAATTCGTCATGTGGTCATCGTCTTCCCCCTCCCTTTCCCGGAAAAAATATTTAATCCCATCCTTCTTCCTATTCTGTACCTGGTCCATTGCATTAGGAGTAGAAGAGTGTAGCGGCCATTCGACAGATGAGACGCACCTCCACCTGGACTCCTGGAGTGCTCCAGAAAACATGTGCAATGGTACATCGTCCTGCGTCACTGGAATTCATGTTATAATTGCAGACATGCTCTCGAAGAGAGTCCTTATCTTTTGACAATAGGAATCAGATCTAATAGATCCACATTCTTCCCTCCCACAAGGGCCTTCAACTGAGCGAAACATTCTCAGATTTTCCAAACATACTTTTAATTTGCCTTGTTCGTCACATACTGGATGCGGGCTTTTTTTCCTGCCTGCCTTGACTAGGGAGTTATTCTAAAAATTGTAGAAGTTGAAGTATGAGAAACAAAAGTTGCGGGTTGTTCAGTCTCTTCTACGCTGTCCGTTCGTGACCCAAGTCTCATCGATGATGAAGATGGCAATGAAAATGGTGGTGGCGATAAGGAGATAGGGGAATAAGGAAATTTTTGAATATAGCTTACAGTGTCTCAGCCCTAAAGATTGTTAGTGGCCGATATTAGTTCTGTGTGTCTACTCTCATGATAGGGTATTGTTCGTTGATCCGCTTCTTATAGGGTACAGGGGTTAAAGCGGGGATAAAGTGGAGATAAAGTGGTGATATTCCAGGTTACCTCACGACAGATCCACAGTATCCCTGTTAGCTTCAAATTTTAAAATCTTATGGCCTAAGGCATAAGAGATATGCATCTGTATATGAAGTCCAACGCCCACATTCATGCCTGCACCTTTCTTCACTCGCGCACACCTGAGGTCGTTTCGTTTAAATCATTGTCAGCTATTTACTATTATTTTGCTCAACGGCATACTTTTATTTCATTCATCTATCTAATTTTTACTTCATGTGAGTGCATCTGAACCTTAAGTCAACTACTTTAGAAGATTTTAATTTACTGTACTAGATTGCCGCAAAGATGGATTCACCTCAACAACCTTCTCCATCATCAGCATCTCCTACTTATGCAAAACGCCCAACACAAACTCAACGTATTCAAGTAAGTCTGAAATCTACAAATTGATAAGGTTAAGAGAGTAACATGTGCAGGTTAGAACCTTGGCCAGTGAGGGACACAGTTACGTCAAAATCTCTCAACGCCTTGGGATTACATGGCGACAGGTACAATACACCATGAGCGTTGAAAATACCGAGCCTCAGTACTCCAGTGGTAGGCCACCTATTCTAAGTAGTTCCCAGGTCGATGAAATAGAATTTTTCGTCTGTTTATCATCGGAAAATCGTCGGATGTCATTTTTCCAACTTGCACATTTTATATTTCGGCACTTTGGTGTGAGCGAGAATGTGATCCGACGTGAACTGGCAAAGAGGGGATATGCACGCAGGATTGCACGATTAAAACCTCCTATCTCTTCAGTCAACAAACTGAAGAGATATGAGTTTGCCAGAATACATCTCCACTGGCGGAAGGAACATTGGATGAGAGTCCTCTGGTCCGACGAGACTTGGGCTATGAATGGTCGGCAAAGTGATCGTTGGGTCACAAGAAAGGTCAGTAGTCCCTTAAAGGCTCCTAAGATTTAGAGTTCCCTTGAGCTAAGTTTAAGTCAAAGATTGGGGAAGAGTACGAAGATACCTGTGTCCTAGCCAAGACGCGGAGGAGAGTTGGGAGGATGTTCTGGGGATCTTTCTTTGGACGACAGAAGGGGCCTTGCCTGATTTGGGAGAAGGAGTGGGGCCATATCACTGCGGCCAGTTACTGCGAGAGGATAGTGCCTCTCATAGAGAGTGCGGTCTTTCGGGAACCAGGACTAGATGTGATGCAGGACAACGCCCCTCCTCACAAGTCGAGGCAAACTATGCGTGAGTTTGAAAGGAGGAATATTTCTCTAATGGAGTGGCCGCCATACTCTCCTGATTTAAATCCGATAGAAACTTTGTGGAGTTATATGAAAGCGTACATGGAGCGTCTTTATCCAGCGTTGGATCAAGGGGGGCAGCGGAGTCAAGGGCATCTTCGTCAAATAGTGAACGAGGCGTGGGATCTGGGGTTTAATGGGGATGACTTGGAGAAACTGATAGATTCGATGCCCCGAAGAATCAGAGCCGTTTACGAAGCTGAAGGCGGATATGTAAATTATTAGCTAGATAGAAGTATAATTTATTTATGAAATGTATTAATGAATTAGAAAGTGAATAGAGGGCTATAATGGACCAAAAAAGCAAAACCAACGAATATTTCGTTGTGAAATTTTTGCCATACAAATTTAAAGTTTAGGTGGGGAGATCTACTTATCGTCATGCTAATTCAAGTTAGTAAAAGCCTATATACCCTGTAAAAGTCGAATTTTAGCGCCTATACACGATTAATACCGTAGTATCAGAGTACACCTTGCAGTCACTTATCTTATCATACAAAACTAGTATCAGCCACTAACAATCTTTAGGGCTGAGACACTGTACATCCAACCACTAAATCTGACCATTCTCTTCAATACCAAAGTTGGTAGATACTGTCTTCTGAAATTCTTACAATCCAATCAGTGCATTTCAAAATATACATCCCCACAAATTGAAACTTACACATAGCACAATTACATTCTATGAATCACTTCATGTTACAAAATTATAATGCTTTCTTTTGAATTTTTATCTACATCATCTATTTATTTAAAATTGATTTATGTCATAATTTATTTTATTTTTCTATTTAACAAAAAACAGCCCATCCATACCATCAAGAAATTATTTTTAAAAAAAAAATTATTGTATTACTGAATGTTTGCTTAAGAGTGCAACCACAGGATGAAACAAATGTTTGATAATCTTCATTAAGTTATGAGCCAAGACTACTCTCATACATGGGTCCGGAATGTCAAAAGGGTATTCCCTGTCCATTGGACTTTGTACAGGGTCTACCCCTAGTAATATCTACGGGCTAATTTACAGTAATTATCCATACATCTGACATAACGCCTGCTCCTCATCCAGTCACCCAACAAGAATATATCGCCAACGTCTAGTTTTACACCAGTCAAAAATCCGAGCGACTTACAATGAATCGTTGTTGAAAGTGAGGCATGCTTTAAATGACCCTAACGCTATATATCGTACCAATTGTAGCGATAGACGAACAGCGAGGAAACATCTCCTGCGAGGCGTAGCTACTCGAGAAGAGCTTCAGCAGATAAGTGCCTTCAGGTCATTCTTTACTGGATTTGGAAAGATCTCAGCTAAATAACTCCAGGTAATTACTTTACACAATGCTGGCCACGAACGAGGCGAAATTGCATCTATCCTCGACTTGAGCTACAAACAAGTTATTCACATCATCAATAGAGGCACTACCTCTCCCAAAAGAAATCCGGGTGGAAAACGAAAACTGGATCAGGCCCAAGCTGATGAGCTAGAAACTTTTGTGCGACCCTCTCGAAGGAATCGCCAGATGACGTATATAGAGCTTGCCATGGAGTTTAGTTGCTGGGGCGCTTGGGTTTATGCGATCAGAAGTGCGCTCAAAGATAGAGGTTACTCCAGGAGTTTGTCTCGAGCAAAGCCACCTATATCCGAGGTCAAAATGATAAAAAGGTTAGAGTGGGCTCTAAATCATCGTCACTGGACCATTGACGATTGGAGTCAAATCCTTTGGAGAGACGAGACATGGGTAACAGATGGTAGACATCAAGATGCCTACATAACGAGAAAGGTTTGTACCGCGTGTCATTAGCTAGAATTTAGATGGCTAATAATATACAGCCTGGTGACGAGCTTGAATACACCTGCCTCGTCGACAAGACTAGAAAGAGCACAGCCTGGATGTTCTGGGGGAGTTTTCACGGAACTCAGAAAGGGACCTGCTTATTCTGGGAAAAAATTGGGGTTCAATAATAGGGCCGAGTTATTGTGAACACATTGTTCCCCATGTGGCTGACTACATGGAGGTGAATCCTGAATTGCAATTCATGCAAGATAATGCACCGCCACATAAAGCGGCCTTCACTCGGGAAAGTTTAAGGGTTAAAAATATTGAGCCCGTAAACTGGCCTCCTTACTCCCCAGACCTCAACCCGATTGAGGCTGTGTGGAGCGAGATGAAGGATTATATTGAAAATCAATATCCTGAACTCGAGGATGGGCGGGAGCGGTCTTCGGCTGAGCTTCGCATTATCATACTGGAAGCATGGGATTCTATAAGTCATAACTCTTTGCAGTATCTCATCGGAAGTATGCCGGTGCGATGTCAGGCGGAGATTGTATCCGGTGGGGGAGCTACGAGATATTGAAGATTTATTTTTACGGCTAGTCACTAGCTTTAACTTTAGTCGTATTTAGCGCGTAATCTGCTATAAAATTTACCAGATTAAGCTTAGTCTCATGAAAGCTCCAAGGCCCTCCCTTTTGACATTCGCGATTTCGAGTACACGTAATACACACAAATTTTCGAGTATCCCTTCCATAGTGGGCCTAGATAAATAATTTTTATAGAAATTTGTATGGCGAGACCCTGGTCAAAAAGTGGGTTTGACAATCAGCACCCATCAACGAGAGTAGTGCCAAAGGAGGGCGGAGTTAGGGATACAAGGAAAAAGGTTAACAAAAAATATTGTATTCAAATCTTTTGTCATAGCTATGAGGCTGAATACAATATGATTTAAAAAAAAAGAAGAGGATGATAATAAAGGGTCGCGGGGGTAATACTTTGCCCGCATAAAGTGAGCTCTGCCACTTTATGCGGGCAAAGTATTACCCCCGCGACCCTGTATGTTGTGAAAAGCGTGACTACTCAAGCTTATTTATAAAGTTCGTTTAGTTTGAAATCTAGTAGGGATAGGGTAGGAATACAGTAGAACCCCTCTTAGCTAATAGTGGGTCCCGGTATGATTACTAAAGAGATTCATAGAAATTTTGCCGTTTATATTTGCAGTACTTACCCCTGCACGCAAAATGACCTGTAAAGGTAAGTGTTGCAAATATAAAAGTCCAAGTTACAATGAATCTTTTCAACATTTATACCGGGGACCACTATTAGCTAAGAGGGGTTCTACTGTATTAGGGTTCTTTCCCCTGGAGTGAAGTTTAGTCCGCAGGACAAAACTACCGTGGCGAGAGAATAATTTATAATTAGTTAGATCCATCGAATCGCGTTATGACGCTTAGACTTCTCCGATTATTCCTAGTCAAGGATCCGATAGGCTAAATGCTGTTACTTACATATCTACGACCTGATCTTCAGGCGCCGACTACCAATTCATCATTATATTATTGCGCTCGTTTTCTCTCCAATTGTTCGTGCGATTGTATAGATACGGTATGGTTTTGTATCCAGTGAACTAATCATTTACTCTGACACTCTATGATAGGCCTTGTCATCGTGACTCAAACCTGATGGCTACCACAATTGTCGCTACACGAGCTCAGCTCCGCAGAATTTCTTATCATGGCGGTAGCATCACTCAGACCAATCTAGAGCTCCGAAGACTATTGGGCTGTAGACAGCCGCTTCGAATGAAAATCTTATCAAGGACTTATCATGGGAATTCTGCGACCGAGATTAATGATTCAAATCAAACATCCCGAGCGTCATACCTCCCTTTGGATACATTCGCAAGAAGACACATCGGGCCTTCATCGGAAGCTACTGAGGAGATGCTCAAGGCCTTAGACCCTCCCGTCTCAACACTCAATGAGTTCATCAAGCAAGTTCTTCCTGCAGATATTCTCTCAACAAACGACCTAAAACTTAATACCCCATCTCAGAAAAGCAAAGATTCATACTCTGAAAGTGAAATTATCGATTTACTTAAAAAAATAATGGATGATAACAACTCAAAAAGTATCAGAAGCTACATTGGTTGTGGATATGTAAACGCTCTTGTACCGGAAGTTATCAAGAGAAACGTACTTGAGAATCCTGCGTGGTACACTAGTTATACTCCATACCAATCCGAAATATCCCAAGGTAGACTTGAGTCATTATTGAATTTCCAGACCTTGGTTTGCGATCTTACAGCTTTACCCGTCGCCAATGCTTCTTTGTTGGATGAGTCAACTGCCGCCGCTGAAGCAATGACATTATCATTCAACGCTTTATCAGCATCTAGGCAGAAAAGTCCTAATAAAACTTATTTTGTCAGCCATCTTGTGCATCCTCAAACCAAAGCTGTGATACAAAGTCGGGCTAACGGATTTGGCATAAAAATTGAGGTTGGAGATGTTCTCCTTGACGGCAGTAAGAGAATCAGGGAGCTTGGTTCTGACTTGATCGGAGTTCTTGTTCAATACCCAGATACTGAGGGTGGCGTTGAAGACTTCAAATCTCTTGCAAGCATCGTCCATGAGCAAGGTGCAACTCTCAGTGTTGGAACTGATCTTTTAGCATTAACAGTCCTCACCCCCCCAGGAGAATTCGGAGCCGATATCGCCTTTGGTAACTCTCAAAGATTCGGTGTGCCCGTGGGTTTTGGTGGACCACACGCCGCATTCTTCGCTGTGAATGACAAGCTCAAGCGTAAAATACCTGGGCGATTGATCGGAGTATCAAAAGATAGACAAGGGAATAAAGCATTACGGCTTACTTTGCAAACACGAGAACAACATATCCGACGTGAGAAGGCCACTAGTAATGTTTGTACAGCTCAAGCATTACTGGCAAACATGAGCGCTTTCTACGCTATCTACCACGGTCCACAGGGCCTCAAAGATATATCCGAAAAGGTGATTCGGGGAGCTAGAATACTAGAAGAAGGTCTGAGAAGCCTAGGGCTTGAGACTGGATCCAGCGGGAAAGGAAAGGATGGGAGAGTCCTCTTTGATACTGTCGTTGTCCATGTCCCAGGGAAGGCCCGTGTGGTACAGGATCTTGCACTATCTACTCAAAATATTAATCTGAGATTATTTGATGAGAACCGAGTGGGAATAACTGTTGATGAAACTGTCACAGCGTCGGATTTAAAAGACCTACTGTCAATTTTTAGCCTATATCAACAAAAATATGGTGTCCTAAACCTTGAAGTGGACCAGTTACTCGACAAACTCCAGAAGGCCGGAGCTGATAAGATCCCAAAAAGTTACAGGAGAATATCGAAGTTTCTCACACACCCCGTTTTCAATACAAATCACTCAGAAACGGAAATCCTTCGATATATTTATCATCTTCAATCGAAAGATTTATCACTGGTTCACTCTATGATTCCCTTGGGATCTTGTACTATGAAGCTCAACTCGACTACTGAAATGATTCCAATAAGTTGGCCACAATTCTCTAACGTACATCCCTTTGTTCCAGAAAACCAAACCAAAGGCTACACTCGTATTATCAAAGAATTAGAAGCCGATCTTTGTACAATCACTGGCTTTGATGCCGTCTCTCTCCAACCGAACTCGGGCGCTCAAGGTGAGTATGCTGGGCTCCAAGTGATTGCAAAGTATCAACAACAGAAGCCTGGCACAAAACGAGATATCTGCCTGATTCCTGTCTCGGCTCATGGTACAAACCCTGCTTCGGCTTCAATGGCGGGGATGCGTGTAGTAAGTGTAAAATGTATTACTAAGACCGGAAATTTAGATATGGATGATCTCAAAGCGAAGTGTGAGAAGTACGATCAAGAATTAGCAGCAATTATGGTCACATATCCTAGCACTTTTGGTGTCTTTGAACCTGAGATAAAAGCTATTTGCAACATAGTCCATGAGCATGGCGGCCAAGTTTACATGGATGGGGCGAACGTGAATGCTCAAATCGGACTTTGCTCTCCCGCCGAGATTGGGGCTGATGTGTGTCACTTGAACCTACACAAAACTTTTTGTATACCCCATGGTGGTGGTGGCCCGGGCGTCGGTCCCATCGGGGTAAAGGCTCATTTAGCCCCTTTTCTTCCAGGCCATCCGCTCATAAAAACAGGGGGTAGCTCGGCGATAGCTCCAGTTAGTGGTGCACCCTTTGGTAGTGCTTCTATTCTACCCATCAGTTGGGCCTACATCAAGATGATGGGTGGACGTGGTCTAACTCACGCAACCAAGATTACGCTTCTTAATGCTAACTACCTCATGTCACGTCTTCGTCCTCATTACCCTATTCTCTACACAAACCCTAATCTTCGCTGCGCTCACGAATTTATTTTGGATATTCGTGGCTTTAAAGAAACGGCTGGGATTGAAGCCATTGATGTTGCGAAGCGACTACAAGATTACGGGTTCCATGCTCCGACTATGTCCTGGCCAGTTGCGAATACATTGATGGTCGAACCTACTGAATCCGAGAATAAAGCTGAGCTTGATCGTTTTATCGATGCTCTTGTCTCTATTAGGGCCGAGATAAAAGATATAGAAGAAGGTAAGGTATCCAGAGATGTTAATTTATTAAAGTTTTCACCCCACAATCAAAGTGATTTGATCGTGGGTGACTGGGACCGTCCGTACACTCGTGAAGAAGCAGCATACCCCTTACCATGGCTCAAGGAGAAGAAGTTCTGGCCTTCTACAACGAGAGTAAATGATGGCAAGTTTTCCTCCTTTAACCAGTGGATCTAAGCTAACATCATTCGTAGCCTATGGTGACATTAATTTATTTTGTACATGCCCTCCCGTTGAGGAACTCGAATGATTGTGTAATATGACTTGCATCTTTAAGCCAAAAATTGTAACTGCTTTGGATAATATGCGTTTAGAGGGTTTATTATGAAGAGGATGCTATGTAGAAGATTTCAACACTCTTGACGACGGACTATTTGAAACTGAGGCGTTTGTTAACCATTAACTGGTTGGATACAGGTAGACATCGATTTCTAGAATTTTGCGCATTGATAATGAATACGGGAAGTAATAGAGATAAAATTTTACGTTCAACGGATAATCTAAGTGTTGTATTGGTTAGCAGTAACATTAAAGCATTATGTACTTGAAATTCAGCATGAATACTGACGATTGCAACCGGACCACTCCCTCAGTGCTAAGTTCTCTTGAGAGGTACCTAAAAACAACTGTCACATGACTTGAGTTTGGTAAGTAATTTAGGGAATAAGTTGATCCGACGTCATGCTGATTAGTCTGCGTAAAAGTTGGATTAGTCAAAATAATAGTCATCCCAACTCATCGTTTTTAGTACGAGAAAATCCAAGTCAAACGTAAGTATGAAGAGGAGCCAATATTTATTCGCAGCTTCATATCTGCTAGTTTTACAGTTTACGACCATAAATCTTATCAATGGAATAGTTAGCCCAAATCTTAGTTCAACGGTACCATATTACAAGATAAAAGAGCTATAATGAGACAATGTAATAATCTTTTTACATCAGTTTTCTACTATATCACTTTATTAGTGGTAAAAATAATAATTGGTGACACATGGTTGTCAGATTTCTATAGTAAGTCTAAGTGGGAATTGTAGTGCGCCTCCTCCACCGCTGCTCTATTTCTTCCAACAGCATTAACTTACTTGCGTTCTGCCTAATGAATCTTTCAGCAACTTGTCTATTGTCTGTAGAATGCTGTTCTGTGAAGTATTCTAGCAAGCGAATCATCTTGGAGATAAATTCGGAAGCATCATGAGTTGCAACTGGATCGTCATCCATTTCAACAAGTTTATCTTTCTCCAGGCAATCCTCAGATTCATCATTGCTTTCAGGGTCTGTCATTGATTCTGCAACTGATTCATCTGGCACATCCCTGAGGATATCCATCGAAGGCTGGAACTCCGAACAAAGAGTCAACTAATACTAGGTCCAGAATGGACTGGCTCTTTGACGACAGACAGCAAGGAAGAATTTATTGGAATCTTGAAGATCCTCGTAACAATGTGAGATATGTTTACAAAGCAGAAACCGACTCAAGAGAAAAGATTCACATCCACACGTCCAAGTCGCTGCGTCCGTGTGATATTTCATTAGGTACTCTGCGTTAACCACTTGCTAAGAACAGTTCTTCCACTGCTCCTTTAATTTCTTCCTCCAGCTAGTGACCGCCTTTCGGTTATTGCCTTCCCTAATTGCTTCAATTTTGTCGAGCCCCTATGGAATTGACCGAGAAACCAAGGTCCACCATCAAATCAATTTGAGATCGGTTAGGTCGTTGGTAAAAGTCACGCTTTAATCTACGCCAGTGTGATTCGACTATCAATGTGGTCTTCAACACTGGAATTTCTTGTCGACACAGTGCGCGGGCCCACAATTCCCATTGTCTTGACTTATACCAATTCGTGTATAAATATGCCATAACCGGAAATAATTCCGTGATCTACACCAAGTGTACATCTCGCTGGCACACTCATGGTGAGTTGTTTCAGGAGATCGAAGTAAACCGTTTGAATATGGAATTAACGATTTCGCATTGAAATGCCAGCTGACAATTGCAAGAATCTGATTCCGAATATCGGGATTTGAAATTCCTTGCCGGCCATTACCCTCAAACATGATATTCTTCGTCTCGCACTCACATCTTCCAAGCCTACAATCGATTTTAGCTTACTCGGTTATCTTTTCAAGAAAGAATAGTTTGTAACGTACCTATGATCTTCTCCAGATGTGTTTTTAGGGTAGGAGCCCCAGCATATTTCGAGGTAAGGTACCAAAATATTGACACCATTGGGCATGTAATTACTTGAAGAATTTGCTTTGTTGCAATCCTTCAGCTTCATCTGAATGGCACTCTTTGCATGCCAGAAGTACATTTGCACTTTTGCTGATGACCAGACATGCTGGATAGCATTGATCTCTGACCGATCTTTATCACATCCGAGAAAGGATGGATTGAACCCAAGATCGAGTAAGTGCCTAAGAAACTGTGCAAGAAGCAGTGTTGTTTTTCCCGGCGTGTGTGACGAATTGGACTCAGTTTGCACAGATTTCTCGACAAATAGATATGCTTATGGAACACCAGTCCCATCGTATTCTTCAAGTACAGCAAAAAGGTCACATCCCGCGCAATTGGTTCCATGAGCAGCATCAATCGCTAATTCTTTTGCCTTTGATGCAAGAAAGGCTGTTGAAACTTTAACGTATAACGCTAGTCTGTGGTAGTTACCCACCCGAAATTCTAGTTTACGACACAATCACCTTATTCTTTGAGCAGTAGCTTTGAAGACTCGAATTGATTTTTATCGCGTTGTCATTATTTCGTGCTTACCTTCTTTCACAAATAATATATGTTTTTGATTGAACAGTAAGCTGGTATCCTGAAACTTTCAGTTCTTGAATGTTATGAAAGATTTCAGATGGCGATTGAGAGCGACTATGTCTCTCAACAAATTCCCGGATCTCTTCCGACAAGTGGATTTCTGCATATGAAGTATGATATCTATGATATATTTTCAATCCTAGAGTTCGATTCTTTACAGAGGGATGTAATGTAAGTTTACTTGCACCATTGAAACGGCTCGTCTGGTTACGGTCCCGCATTTTGTTGGATTATTTATTTATTTATTTATTTTACTATTTAACGTCTAAACTAAGTCTCACGTGACTTGCACGTTCAACTCTATTCCTAACTAGGGACAAATGACGCTAGAGCCAGGGCTCTAGAGCGGTAGGCTTAGATAAGCAGTTGCATGTATGATGCAAGGCGTTGTGTGAAACAGCCAGCATTTAATAGGGTTAAAGGGTTTATTCTACTATACCAAACAAACTTCAGTTTTTATGTTGTCCTTTTATTATCTTACCGAGGGCATATATTTGCAAAGAAATCGGCTTTCTCGAGCCATTTCGATAATTTCAAGGCTCCTTCTGGAGTTCCAAGTAGGGTAGGAACGAGAGAGCTAATTGGTCCTGGAGGGCGTCCGCCTCGGCGACGTAGTATTCTACAAAAGAATAAATGAAGCGGTGCCTTGAGTGATCCGCAATGACAGTGTAGGTTTGCATCATGATGCTTGAAGCGTTTATGATAGTTAGCAAAATCTCCGTGGCCTGTTCTCGCCGCAATCAAGTGTCCCAAAAATTTTCTGCCTAGACTAAGTTCTTTAGGTAAGGATGGGGCAGACCCAATTTCAAGGTCCTTATACGAGCAGGGAGACTCAGCTTGCCACCAATTTTCTCTTGAGCTGTCCATTTTTGTTTTTTGCCAATTCTGTAGTGATGAGAAGGAGAGTTCTAGTGGCCCATTGTAGTGCATGGATGCTCCTTTTTTTGCTTCAATATCTGCTAGATGATTGCCATGGATTCCAGAGTGACTGGGCACCCATCGTATGTTAATCTCACCTTCTGAAATATGTGGGAGTCTTTCTCTTGTTTTCCATAGTTTTGTGATTTCTATGGTCTCAGAGTATGTTGATTGAGACGAGAACACAGGAGTTTTGGAAAGAATTTTGTTTGCCACGTTACGGTTATCTATGAAAACCCAGAGGTCCTTTGAAAAACGAGTCGTTGGAAGTGCAATGGCAGCTTTTATTCCCTGGAGTGCTGCTCGAACTTCGGCATCTTCTACTTCAATCGAGCTTCCTAAAGGTGAAGCGCCTGAGCATACTAGTCGTCCGTGCTGAAATATTACAAAACCGGCTCCTAAGTTTCCATTAGGAAGTTTTGATCCGTCACTATAGACTTGAATATCGTTCTTCGGGAGGGAGTTGAGATATTCTTGAAAAATCTAGTTCTTAGTAAATTGGATGTTGAAGCTTGGTCTGTAGGAAAGATGGAACTATTTCTTAATTCTCCAATATCCCACGGGGGATATATCAGTGGATCTATTTTCTCTGACGATGGTATAGAAGCTGCATTTCGGGCAAAGCGTGTCAAATGTTGTGTTGAGGTCAGTTTCTCTACACGCTGAGAGAGTGGGTGACGATGGTCAAGACGACGAATTCGGATCGCCGCTTTCTTCGCTATACTATTGAGAGATATCTCCGCTGGGTTTAATCCTGATTCCCTTAGCAGAGCATGTATGGGTGTTGTCCGGAAAACCGGTAGGATTGCTCTTGCTGCTGTTGTACAGACTTTGTTCAGTGCTTTAAGATGTGTCCCAACCCTGTTACTGACTATTTTTGAGTTTTTAGTTCTCGTTTTTCCCGGCCACCAAGTCTCCGCCGCAAAATATGCTACTGGTATGACGCATGATAGTACAGCTTGTCCAATTTGCCGTGCAGGCGCTCCCCTTGTCGTGTTTCCAAGGTAGCTTAGAGCGTGTGCGACATTCAGAGCTTTAGAGGCCTGAATTAAAGCGTGGCTTTTGAATGTGAGTTTTCTATCGAAATGTACGCCTAGCCATTTCAGATATGGCCGTTCAAAGTTTTCCGAAATCACAAATTGATCTGTATATATTTTTGGGCTGTTTCTTTTATCCTTATGCTTTCTTGAAAAATGCATTAGCTCCGATTTGCTTGGGTCAAATGTTATGCCTTCTTTGTTTCCCCACGCTAGAACACTATTAATGGCTGTTTGTATTTTTGATGAATTTTCTTCAAGTGTGGAGGAGGTTTGAAGAAGTGCAACATCGTCTGCGTATCCAAATGCTTTGTTAAGGCCTTTGAGACGAAATAGGGGAGATATGTATAACATGAATAAAATAGGAGAAATCGGAGAACCTTGAGGTAGACCGCAATGAATTGTTCTGAGAGGCCCATTTTGACCATCTAATCGGACTGAAACATTGCGTTCTGTTGCGAAGGATCCAATCCAATTACATAGCTGTGTTGGCCAGCCCTGTTCTCTTAATCGGTGGGTAAGTCGCCCTGGGAGTACTGCATCAAATGCTCCTTTAATGTCAAGAGTAGCGACTGTTGCTGTATGACCTTTGGCTAAGGAGGATTCAATGTCATGAGTGAGACAGGTGGTTAGGTCTACTGACGACCGGAGCGGCAAGGCATCAAATTGTTGATTTGCAAGGATCCTATATTTGATGGAAATCCATACCATACGTCTTGCAACAAGCCTTTCTAAACCTTTGCCCAAAACTGAGAGTAATGCAATTGGCCTATAGGATCTGGGACTGCTCATATCTGCTTTATTTGGTTTTCCAATAATTGTTATAATGGCAGTGCGGAAACAGCGAGGATGGTACCCAATATCGATGCACGCCTGAAAAAGGTCCAAAACCAAATTAGAGATAAATTTCCATGCAATACGTAGCAGTGTGCTAGTTATCCCATCTTTACCTGGTGTCGTATTCCTAGCTTCCAAGATAGCCCGAGACACTTCTAACATTGTTAGTTTTGGGAAAGGAAGAGACTGTCTTGGAACCAATGGAGTATCTAAGGGAAAATCTACAACTTCAGATTGATTGCATAATAGATTTCTGACGAGAACCTCCCTCTTGTCTTCGAGATTGTGTGCTGGTGGGTCATTTGGGGCAAGAGGATTTTGAAGGGGGGGAGTACGAAAGACACCTTTTGTGTTTTGCCGTTTGATTATGTCAAAAATTTCTTTTGCCTTACTGATCTCGTCTATCTTTCTTTGATAGAATAATCGCTTTGCACTTCTAATGACTCTCCTAAACTCTTTCTTGTCATCTTGGGTGGCATTTCCGGTGCGGATTTTATCTCGATATTTTCTACGTGCCTCTCTACAGTTTAGATCCCACCAGGGTTTCCCGTTACTATGGGGCAAGGATTTTTTCGCGGATCCAGCAAAGGAGGACTGCAATATTTCAACTATCTTTTCAGCTCTCTTATCAATAGATGAGGGGGACTTATCTTCCAGTGTATCTATATCGGCAACACTTAGAGTTAGTAGAGTCTTGAAAACTTCTTCGTTTAATGATGCGATTCGTAGCCTCGGTTCGGTATATCTGATAGGAAATTCTAAAGGTACATGTACAAGTATTGGGAGATGGTCAGAAGTGACGTCCAGATCTTGTTGTACAGAGGCCGTGCAACCTTTTGCCAATAGAGAGTGTGATGAAAAACATAGATCTAGTACATTTCCTCGGTTATGTGTGGGGGTGTCAATTTCTGATATAAAGGAAAAGTTTTTCGCATCTAGCCACTCCACAAGAGGTATTGATTGTGGTGAGGGGCTTCCTGGATAAGAAGGTTGCCAATAGTGGTGGTGTAGATTGAAGTCACCAGCAACAATACACTTTTTAAAAGAGAAAGTATTTGGTAATGAAAATAAATAGTTTAGTGCAGCACCTGGATTAGTAGCTCCGGGGGGGGCGTTGTAAATGTTAATGATAGTGAGATAGTTATTACCAAAGGTTTTAATTTTTAGAAATAAAATATCAGTAATGCCTTGATTGATGTGTGGCTCGGGACGATCTTGTGTGAAGGTGAGTCCCGAATTTCTCTTCGTATACGTTATAACACGGGGTCGATTTGACCAATCATCGGTAGGGGTAAAGCTCTCAAAAGCGGGGTGTGTGCAAGTTATTCTTCTACTTACATCCCTATGAATGTACGGTTCTTGAACCAGCAAGATGTCGATATTGGATCTGAAGGCAGTTTCAAGTGAAAGTGTATGTGCAGCGGTACTGCGGGCAACGTTGATGGACAGTATCTTCACGTTCTGTTTTATATTGTTCATGTAGAGGTAATAGTATAATTTTCACAGTACTGTCGGGCGTCTTCTGCCAGAGCTGCAAAACAGTTTTGGGATCCAAAACTAGGTCTTAAGACTTCTTGATCCTGAGATTGAGTACCTAGTGGAGCTTGTGTTCCTTGTACGATATTTTCGCAGTTAGTGATTTGAGTACTTAAGGCTCCGCAATGTGCTGTTTTAAGACGGAGTCTAGCTGCATTTGCTGCCTTTCGGATCTGTGTGATCTGTGTCTTATTAGGTAATGAGTTGTCTTTCCTAGGACGGATGAGACATTCGAGTGAGTCAGCGGGATGTGGGCCGTGACAGTTTACACATTTTGGTGGGCATTCATGAGCTCTGGTGGGGTCACAAGTTGTATGGTTTGACTCAACGTGTTGGGTAGAGCCGCATATTCTGCATCGAGCAGTTCTTGAATAAGCCCGCTCATTATGCCATCCAAAGCAGTTTCCACATTGAGGAGTTTTAATCCTTTTCGGTAGTAGTTTCACAGGGACACGGACGCCAAATAGTGGTAGACTTTTTGAGAGGTTTGAACCTTCAGGATAGAAAGCTATCCAATTCTTCTTGTGGGAGAATTGGTTGTCGGTGGAGCTTTGACATTCAAGCACATTCACTGGTCGAACGTTTGTAAGGTCAAAAAGAGCCTCGGCAATAGTGGTGGCAGTAATATCTATGAGCTCTATCCCCGAGCCATTATACCCTGAGTATGAGCGAGGTATGCCAGAAAGCTTAAAAGCAGAGAATTGTTGAGGTTTTTCGACTTTGCAGTCTCCTTCTGTTGACAAAAAGGCTTCAATCTCGGGCATGCGTGTTAGCAATGTTTCATGTGCATCGTTAGATGCCGGGCAGATGGCGAATCCTGTTTTAATTTTCTGAACCTCGCGCACAAGCTTTCCTTTCAAAAATCCATTCAGTTGTAGCATTATGGCGTATGGGGACATGCTTAGGCATGTATGTCCGGAAGATAACCTTACAAGGATTCGATTGTCTTCATGAGATTTTTTGGGCTGAGTTTTAATAGAACTGAGCCTTGGTGGCTGTACTGTTGGTAGTCGCGATACCGATCTTGATTGAGGTCCTTGTTCTGGAACTTTGTTCTTGGCTGCATTTGAGTAGGACGTATGTATTTTTGGGCCCGGTTCAAATTGAGTTTTATTTTTTGGCTGGGGGTTAGTTGCCGAAGAGGTTAAAGTTGATTTTACAGGATAAGATGTGAGAGAGCGAGAAGTTCCTCTGACGTGGCATTCAAAGTGTTGTCGGGCAACTGCATTCAGATCGGTGATGAAGTCTTGAAAGTTCTTATGTAGGTGCTGTGGAAGTACAATCTCTTTTAGTGCATCATCTAGAATTGATACTATGTTTTGGAACATTAACGTAGCCTCCTCGATCCTGTTAGTGGCGGCGGAAGTTGTTTGCAGTAGGGTTTCTGCCAGCGAGCCTTTTCCGACCGACTGAACGGTTATAGGTGGATGGGGAAGGAGAGGATTAGGGGGAATGAGAGGGATATGGGGGGGATTAGGCATGGTAGTTTAAATATTGGAAATCTTTTTGAGGATCGAAATATTCATTCAATGTCGCATTTTGTTGGATAAAGTACGGCTAAATACGTCTTTGCCGTGCGCACAGTGGTACGTTCACGTGAGATACTGATTATGCGATCTTCATTTTCTATATCCGAAGCCTCCATTATTTCAAATGAGTTCAGCGCAAGTCTACAGCTTTGTTAAGTTCTGAATCGTCAGAAGTGTCGTCTTCTGACGTCTCTAACCACAACCCAAAAGCGACCGGTAATTTATCTATGTTAAAGATACACTCCATGTTTAATGTTTTGGATTGAGACTATAGTCAGTCACCGTTTGCTGTGAAATTCATACACTTGATACCAAAGACATACCGGTCGATGCCAGTCTCTGATTTCAAATAGAAAACCATTCAAAGTATCAAGAGTAGGCTGTTTGCGCTTGTTTGTGTGCCTTACACACGTCTTCAGTAGTTCGCCATTCCTTTTCTTACGAAACTCATCTAAGGAATGGCGAGAGCCACGGTTCAGTACTTAGGAGACTCCGTTTGAAAATTTGAAAAATTTCACCCTGATAAATTAGTGGGCTGTAACGTGGTAGAGTGGTAATCAGATATGTACGTTAGGTATGTGACGGAAATAACGGGCGTTAAGTATATTCTCAATTGCATATTAAAGATGGTGATGATAAATTGCGTCTTTGTGCACGCGTCTAGGTCGCGCTTGGGGAAAAAATATATTTCCGATCGGATTAAATATTCCGTAAATTATTTACCAAATTCAATTCATGAAACAATTGTTATTAGGTACCTATTAAGGTTCTTACGTCGCGGTATCTCATACATGATCGATAGATGCGGTTCCTGGTTTACTAAGCCCAGTAAAAATAATGACAAGGTTCTCTATCTAATTATAGATTACATGTCAACCGCTATCAAATATGATATTATTCGGGGCAGAGTACCCTCTCCTTAGGGTAGTAATTTTGCAGTGGGGAAATATGGGTCTGCATGCCGCTTCAGGGGTTTGACCCCTACTAGTCTTATGATCTGCAAATATCTATTATTCTGGCCTTAGTTATCGGGCCATTATCTGCAGAAGTCGATTTCTCCTCAGAAACATAAATATATTCCTTCACACGTCTCTTTTCACACACTCAACGGCTTGTTTAACTATTATCGTTATTATTGATACTTTCATCATCAAGTGAGAGACTTGATGCTTTAATCTATTTCATATTACATCATATTATCATAATTAGCTATTGGGTATTAGGTATCCTCAGCTTTTTTAAATAAACTTTCTCCTTACCTCAGCCAAGGTATTTAATTCGGAAGACAGTGACTTAAATAGCTACTAAATTTACACCAGACATGGAATCATCACGGCCGCCTCAATTTCCACCTTCGACACCTAGATGCAAACACTTGTCAAGAGACCAATGCCTGCAAGTAAGTGTAAAATTAAGGAAGAATTTGACTGATATTTAGCTAATACTTTAGACAATGGCTCTGTATGAAGGTGGTAAAAACCAATCCCAAATTGCGGCACAACTTGAGATTTCTAGGGGACAGGTTCATTATTTGCTACGCCGCGGCTTTGTCACGCCGAAAAAGAGGAAAGGTCGTCTACCGAAACTCTCAACTGAGGCTGTCGACGGAATTGAGAAGTTCATTAATGAATCTTATGAAAATCGAAGGATGAGTTACATGGAACTTGCTTAGGGGCCATTCAGTCACCTGGATGTCAGCGAGCGCGTCATCCAAAGCGAATTACAGAAGAGGGGTTACAGGCGTCATCCTGCTCACAACAAGACTCCAGTCTCCGAAATAACTAGAAGGAGGTGCAGAGAATGGGCTTCAGCTCATATTGACTGGACTGTAGAAGACTGGAGATCGATTCTTTGGACGGACGAAGCCTGGGTTAAAGACGGTCAACACACTAGAGACTGGATCGCAAGGACGTTCAATACAATGCTTTTTGGTTTGAAAGACTTTCTCTCCCTAATAAGTTGAATTAGACCAACCTGGAATTTCATATCACGTGTGTTGGTGACAAGATAAGAAAGAAAAACGGTTGGATGTTCTGGGGATCCTTTGCAGGGTCAGAGAAAGGTCCTAGCTTGTTCTGGGAAAAAGAGTTGAAGACTATCGACTCCGAAAAGTACTGCTCTAAGATACTACCTTTAATTAACGGTATTGCCTCGATGAGACCTTGGCTCTTTGTGATGCAGGATATGCTCCTGCTCACGCTTCTTAAAGAACGATGAAAGAGTTCCAGGAGAGAAATAAAGATCCTATCGACTGGCCACCCTATTCGCTAGATTCGAATCCGATTGAAGCAGTTTGGGATAAAATGAAAGATTATGTCCAAGAGAGATATCCGAGCCTGTGTCGGGGAAAGCAGCGTACCCACGACGAGGTGCGGGCTATTGTACAAGAAGCATGGAATTCTGTGCCTGATGAATATCTTGATAGTCTGATAGGAAGTATGCCGAAAAGGCGTCGAGCTGTGTTGGAAGCTGATGGAGGACCAACTATATATTGATTCTCAGTAATTTCTAAAGTAGTCCTTGATATTTGTCTGCTCTTGCTTGTTGTCTTCATGTAAATTTGGAGTCAATTTTCCTTATTCGCGGATTTGGTAGTTAGGAAGATAAATTTAGCATCAATGCACAATTTTATGCAGTCAATCATTATACCAATTGAGCTTAGCGGCAAGGAAGACTCACTGCAAAATTCTTTTGTCAGAGAAAATTGTAATACTAAAAGTTTGAGAAAAATTTCATAAACTTTCATAAATACAGGGGCTAAACTCTATTAGTTTAAAGACCATACCAAATTAGGCCTAGCAGACCCACACAAAACCCTGTCTTGGACCCACTGCAAAATTCCTACCCTAAGGGTAGGGTATGTTGAATGGAGTGCTACAAATTGAGGTGGCTGAGGAAGATCAAGCCAGGTTGTTTCCCCCCTACTCGCATACGCATTGACTTGAATCCTAAGTGTATTATGAGCATCACCACGCTAGGCCATACTAGCGGTGTCACTCAGTACTTGAGTTAGATTCTAAAATCGTTACCGATTGGTCCTGTGGTGGGACGATATACAGTAGCTTACAAAAGTGGTCGAATAAATCACCAAATCTAATACATTTGACCATAACTTTACAACATGATCTTGAAATTATAATATTACAGTGTTACATGAAATTTTTAATTACTTTACTATTGCTGAGACATTTTTGAAGCAAAAGAAAAGAGAATTGATTATTCTATTGTGGTCATGGCGTTCTCAATTACTCGACCAGTTTTGGGAGCATCATTTTAATACTTAGTATGACCCCCTTTGGCCTTTATTACAGCTGCAACACGCGACGGCTACTCTCAACCAGAGTCTCACATAAAATTAGATCTAAGTTTTGCCAAATTTCCCTAAGTCTTTCCCACAATTCATGTATACCTTTCGGTGGCTCTGAATACTCACCGAGTCGACACTTGAGTCGACCCCAAAGATGCTCACTCGGGCTCATATCCGGCGATTGAGAGGGCCAATTCATTGTCTTCAGATTTGTAGAAGCTATCCAGCTTTTTGTGTTCTTGGATGTGTGATTTGGGTCGTTATCTTGCTGGTAGATTAGCTCAGTTGCAGGTACCGAGTCGGGCTTTCTGGCAATTCTATCCATAGTAGGTACTAGAAAATGATCCAAGATTTCCAAATACTGTTTAGAATCCATTCATCCAACTATACGGCCCATTCCACCTATCCCATACCATGACATACACCCCCATATCATTAGATTGCCCCCACCAAACTTCAGGGTCTCTTCGATCGCTTCTGGTTGCAAATTCTTTGGGCCTTTAACCCAAGAATATTTAATCCCATCGCTATTTAACCTGTTTATTTTGGTTTCTTCTGACCAAGTCACCCTTTTCCAGTCTTCTTTCATCCAATTTTCGTGGCATAAAGCCCGGTTCAAGCGAGCTCTCTGATGAGCTTTTGACAGCTTTGGTTTCTTCTTCTTTTTTATCGCCTTCAGATCTTGCTCCCTTTAAGCCCGCTGGACAGTCTGAGCGGAAACTTTATCTTCTCTTTCTGAATTTACTAGTTTGGACGCTCCTACTGTCGTCTTAGCGCTCCCATTTACCATTAAACGGGTGATTTCTCGCTTGTCTCTAGCTGATAGTTTTTGTGGCCGTCCATTCTTTAATTTCAGTGCTTCCTTCACTATCATCTTTTGGTATTTTACAGTGGCATGACTGAGTCCTAATATTGCTGAAATTTCATTCGTTGATTTCCCTTCATGGACTAATTTTGCAATGGATGTTATTTGGTCGGGAGATATCTTTTTCATATTCTTTAAAGAAAAGATTACTTTGATAAAAATCCCAAATAATCTCGTTCAGGGTAGAAGTATTTTCAAAATATAAATTTGAATCAATAGATTAAATAATTTTGATACTGGAGGCTGAATGATTCCTGTAAATACAATTAATCTGACTTTTATGTTTCCTTTTTACACGATGGTTGGAGTTCTTTTACGCCTTAGTTCAAACTCTATCTTTTCCAATCGATTGAATTCCATTGAGATTCAAATTACGCTACAGATGCACTTATCACCTCACCAATCGACTCGATTGTATTTCAAATAGCGCTACTTCTGTAGCTTTTACCTAATTGACAGGTCGTATCTTCACTATTCATCTATATATTAGCTCAGAAATCGGTTGATTCATTTTCCATGGTTGTTTAAAGGTACAGATAATAAGAAATTACAGAATGCAAGAGAAAATATCTTGTGGATTGGATGGCTAGTTGGGAAAAGATCTTTGAGTTCTTGTATCAAAATGATGCTTCCAAAACTGGTTGAGTAATCGAGAACGCCAAGACCACAATAGAATAATCAATTCTCTTTTTTTTGCTTCAGAAATGTCTCAGCGATAGTAAAGTAATTAAAATTTCATTTAATACTATAATATTATAATTTCAAGATCATGTTGTTAAGTTATGGTCAAATGTATTAGATTTGGTGATTTATTCGACCACTTTTGTAAGCTACTATAGTTCCTACCATTACTCCGTTAACAGATTCCTCCTTGGGCCAAGTTCCCAAATTCACGTGTGCTAAGTGATTTAATCCAATGTGACAAGTGTCTTTGATCTATCCATTTCAACTGATTACAATGGCGTTACTGGTGTTCATAGCATAATATACTGATGTCTAGAATTACATCGATTGATGTTTTACTGACCATTATAATAAAGTATTTGCGGGCTTTCTGAAAGAAGACTACAACGATGCATTTACAGATGCAGACGGGGGAATGGTCTTCAAAGATCGTCAAGTTCTTTATGGCCTTAATCAATTGATTAATGTGTGAGCGACCTGTTGGAGGGACTCTAAATTCGATTTTGTCACGCGATCAACCACGGCGACAGAAGATATCCTGCCAAGCAGTTCAGTTTGACTTATTTGATGGGCTTTGCGGATTACGGCAGATTTCGAAATACATCAAAAGTGACATCCCATTGATCCTCGGTGTAAATAAAGGGACTGTTCAAAAATCGAAGGATGTCTCTGATAATTCGAAATTCCGTCAGCAGAATTGTTTTTTCATCTCGTAGTAACTCTGGCACATTTTATGAGCTGTGCGATAATCAATCTCCACATTAACATAGCTAGAGGCACTCGACGTAGAACGGCTATGTAAAGTAGCAACAAGACGCCGGCATGGGTCGGATGGCGGTGTGGTACACCATACGGGCCGTTCTCCCAAGACAAATCTGGGTAGCCCGGACACATACCGCACTTGGGACCCGAGAAAGCCAGTTCGAATTTAGTAAGACCCTTCCATGTATCACACATGGTGACTTGATTTGAATTCTGGTCGTATCAGGCACAACCCCTGCACCGAAGAGGCGTGGTACGGTAGCCAATCCCTAACTATTCCTAGTCAATATTGGCTACCAAAAAAGCAAAAACACACAAGTAGCAAAGGCTCAATGCCCTGCTTCTCCACCCACCTCTGTGTTACAATGTTCACGCAACAGAGAGATTTCCCAACAGTATCCCGACTCCCGCCGAGTTCCATCGTCACGACCCGAGATGCCTTACCCGCCTCCTATAGAATCGCAGGCAATGTAGAAAATGGTTGCTGCGGTTATCCGAGCCGAATCTTGGCAGATAGAACCCTCCCTAAGTGTCTGATTCTCTTCAACAATAACTTCCCCCTCTTACAAAATGTTTTAATATTCTATGATTTGCCCGAGTTATTCTCCTTTCCACCTCCTGTAGCTCCCTTCTCACTCATGGCTTCCCAAATCTGGAACCTCCCCTTCAGTTTTGTACCTACAGCTTTCGTCCTTGGTCAGGTATCCACATCACCGTGAGCTTGTATTCTATGACTAGGCAGAGTGAATGGCGAAAATTCGTTCCGTTGCAGTCCACACAGTCCCTCAGAGACTTCAATATAGGACTGACGAGGATAGGGCGTTGGATTTGCCAGAAGCCCTATCCTGGTGGGAAAAATAGAACAGATGAATTTTTTCGACTTGGGAGGTGGTAGTTTGCATGTCGGCCTGATTTCAAATGCAACTCTTTTTGGCTTTCTCAGCAGTGCACCGAACGTAGTGAACATCAACAGCCGGCACCGCGTCAAGCCGAGGATTTCGACTTTGACAGCTCTTTTTTCAACCGACGTTCCTTGTAATTTGACAGTATTACTCCTCTGCCAATTCATACTCGTCAGTTTGGAAACATAAGTCGCAGCTATCGCGTTGAATCTCCGTCGTTGTAGCGCGTATTTTCTTTACAGTTCTCACCCAGGCGCTCATTGCCCATGGACACCAGTAAGCTGCCCTGATTCGCAGATCCCTGAGGAGAGAATTTGACTTTCAGTATGCGCAAGATTGTATGCCAAAACTACACATGCATATTCATGGCTGCAAGGATATTGACGGAGAAGTAAGTAGCCAGAAGACAGCCTCAGTCAGTAATGTGAGAGTGTATATTTATCAGCCGCTCATTGTAGCCATTGCATTTATCCCCATGACGTGTGGAATATCCGACTCGATCGCGATATACCATAATTGAGCAACGTCCGGAGCCAGTGGCTCTGGTCACATGACCAAACTGCTGATCAAAAATCTTTAACGATGATGTCGATTTCATATGTCCTACACCGCACACATATGTACTCCATATATGTGGCCGGACATCCAAATCCAACAATTTGGTTCAACTGCAAAATCCCCAAGGATTTCCCAACAACACACTGAATCCGTATTATTCAGTAATAATCGATACACGAGTACTTGTGCCTTAACAAGATTCAAAGAAACCCATCATAAATGTGAATGGTAATGAGTCTTAGGGATTTTGAATTTGAAATCAATTGTTGGATTTGGATGTCCGACACCAGACAAGTACTGATAACGTGCATGAGGTAATTTTCAACTGCGCCACCATCGCACGTGATCGGCTCCAATTTTATACCCTGATAATCCCTGGATCGTATGAGGGCTAATTTTTATGCCTGCCAGTCTATGTTTATGTACAGTTAAATACAGTCGTCCCTCTCTAACTCGATAGTGGGTCCCGGTATAAGTGTTAAAAATATTCATCGTAACTTGGACTTTTATATTTGCAACACTTACCCTTACAGGTCATTTTGCGCGCAGGGGTAAGTATTGCAAATGTAAATGGTTGAATTTCAATGAATATTTTCAACGTTTATACCGGGACCCACTTTCGAGTTAGAGAGGGACGTCTGTACAAAGCGCAGTTGACACTATTCAAGGTATCCTTCCCTTGTGCAGCTTCCGGGAACACACCTCTTGCAGCTCGGCAGTACATGTACCGGTATTGGCACATGTACGTACATGTACATGTACACCACGATAGGTACTGATACTGGTACTGGTACAGTAGAGCCCCTCTTAGCTAATAGTGGGTCCCGGTGTAATTATTGAAAAGATTCATTGGAATTTTACCGTTTATATTTGCAATACTTATCCATGCGCGCAAGATGGCCTGTAGGGATAAGTATTGCAAAAACAAACAATCAAATTCCCATGAATCTTATCAATAATTACACCGGAACCCATCATTAGCTAAGAGGGGTTCTACTGTACATGCACCTCAAGGCTTGCCCCTCTTCATCGGCTGTGACCGCTGCCGCATTATCGATCGACATCCGGTTTGTATGTGTGTTTCCAATTCTGGAATAGCGGGGACGCGTGAAGCTTCTGTCCTATCTCAGTCGTGCGGAAAGGGCAAAATGTCAAATGTCGTCGGAATGCACGCTGTCAGTCCCGTGGAGCTAGAACATAGGAATCCTACTCGTCGCTCATGTATCGGTAGTAGAGGGTCAACTTTAGAGGATTGAGGGTGCGTCGTCTCATGCTGAGATGAATGAGATAGTATTGAAGCAGAAGCCTTCCATGATCTACGTGTACGAGTGCGTGTGTTGGCCCAACCTACGCCATAAATTACTATTCTCCCACGGGAGAACATCATAATTATACGTACGATGAACAGCGACGCTTCATGCGTGGAATAGATAACTCTGACTCTGTTACGTCGTGTTCCGTTATCTGCCACATGATGATACATATACAGTATCTCGGCCCTGAAACTTGTCGGTAACTGGAGTTGGTTTTGTACATCGCGGCCGCGCAATTGATCATAGTGACGCACGAAATAAATTTCAGCCACTAGCTATCTTTACCCCTGCAGTACTGTACAGGTACCGACACGCCATTATGCACAAAATCTACACCTGTGCATGGACAAAGATTGCGATAAATTGGGAGAATAGTTATCAGAATCTGATAAGGCGTGTGTTTTGCAGCTCATACTCGTAGGGCTTTCGCCAATGAGAGTGTTGCCATGTGGCACGAGAACGCATGCGCTCCGGCGAAGATCCAAATGCCTGTTGCTTAGTCAGAGGAATACGGAGAGAAAACTGGAATAAGCACGGTACGGTGCAATGAGAGCTCACTAGGACTTTCCCGGGCATTGATTACAATGCATGTTGGATTTACATTAACGAATAAAGCCGTACTTCACTTTTCAATCTCAACCATCCTTTCAACCCTCAGAAGGTATGACTATCTGCCTGTGCCAGGCATCGAAGGGTTCCAAGAACCTCCTCTACTTACATTACTTCACTTGAAAATTATAGCAGATTTCTACCCTGCAAAGATTCTCCAAATCTGGGGGAATGGAATACTAAGGCCATCTAATATTACGTACCGCCACGATATCGGTTGTCGTTCTTGGTCGGAAAAATTGGCCTATCAAAATATTAACAGAAAGAAGATGCGGCTGAGTCAGTTAATCGGAATGTTAGGGGACTTGGTAACATTATGAGATATTCCAAAAATCTTTTGTGAAGTAAAATTTGGTTTGATCCACTTCCTATGCTCTCACATAATCTTGCTGAATGAATGCCAGGGCAGAATGTTTTACTAAAGTAGAAAATAATCTCGTGAAATATGACGTGAGCAATTTAGACATGCCTAATTAGGTGTCCCGGGGAGCCTTAGTACTTTGTAGATCAACTTTGCACGAGTAAGGTGCTTCTATTTTGTCATACCTATGAGAGTTGGGAGAAGATTTCTTCTCTCATCATGAATTATTCCACTGGATAACAATTTAGCTCATGCCATTTAGATGAAATTTGTTTTATGGGAGCGATCTTGCAGGGTTGTTAGAGCTCGATTTCATATCGAGCACAACTTGAACAGACGATGAGAAGCTGAAAAGAGAGCGAGGGTCATATTTTTTCCGAAGAGTCGTCGATATATTAGATTTAAATCATCCTAAACATCTTTTTATCTTACCATTTATCCCGTCATCCCTGGGGCAATATACCTCGCTGCCCTAGATATATGCCCTTAATCCCCCAAACAGCTAAGTTGCTGTGCTTTCAATAACTCCAAAAGGCTTGAACTCCATGCTTAAATGTAATCAATAATTTTGTACAGAACGATAACAGTGGGTATATATTTCAGTCAAGGAAGATACCCTCATACCTGACTTGAAATGAACGAATTTTAAAATTAAACTATCGACAAATTTCTGCAAAGCGTTCCGTCATTTCAATTAAATATCAATTCTAGTCTGAGAATAATATCATTCGAAGTTCTCGGGATTATTAGTATTGTGGTGGTTATGATACTGAGTGGGAATGATATTGTGCTATTTAGCCGCCTTGATAAGAGGGGTCGTATGGCCCGTGTGGATGACCAGATACAGATGGGGTGGTACCCGTTGATGAACTTAGAGTTGTTGGATGATATCGCGGATCAGGATGCAGAACACCCGCTAAATGCTGATTTTGCGATGATTGATTGGTTTCTCTTGTGGAGGAGCCGGAGAGAGCTGGTAGATAGGACGACTCGGATGGAGTTGAGGTGGAGACTTCAATGAATTCACCTCCGAAATGAGTGCGACGTCTTCTCGGAGCTCTTTCAAAGTTTGGATCTTCGGTTCGTGGCGGAAGAGGTGTTGTTTCTAATGAAGTACTGACTGCTATGTGCCCCGTAATTGTGGGAGATCTACATGTAACTGGACTCGGAGGTGATTGAATGGTCAATTCATTTGCTTCTGGTGCCCTTAATACGGCATCGCGTAATCGATCTCTTTCCGAGCGGTAAAAGTTGCGTTCTGACTGTGTTTCCTTTAAGATTTTTTCGAGATCTCTTACTTGGGTTTGCAACTTTTCGATGGCTGTATTAGCTTCGATCTCTTTTTCCTTTCGGCGCTGACGAAACCGGGCTGAAGCACCTGCATTACGTGCACGTTTCTCGTCAGCTAGTCGGGACGCATGGTGTACGTCAACAGGTAAAGTATAAGAGCCTTGACTGGTATTTAAAGTGAGGATTTGGATGGGATCTGAGGCCGACATCTGCCTTGAGCTGGATGAACTACTTGAATGGAAGGGATTGCTTTGAGGTAGGGCATTCGGGGCACTGTACGGACCTTCAGAATTTTCCAACGCTCCTTTTTTTTTAATAACACCTGCTTGTTGCTGATTTGACCTATCAAACCTTGAGCCTGGATAGTAATACGTATTGCTTTGTGATATTTGTGCATTTTTAGCAAGTGCAGAAGTTGGGGAGCTCTGTTTGGCCGAGAGGGTATAAGGGGTTGTCGCAATATTAGGGCTTGTTTGCTGTGATATCGAGCTTCGCATCGCTACATGTGAGTTTGAGCTTGCGGGGGGTGGTACAGAATTTGAATATCCATAATAGTGCTGAGACTGCTGTCCAGTTATGGGATGAGCTAGTATTGATGATCCTTGTGAGGATGATGATAGAATTGAATCATGGATATTCTCTACTGCTCTTCGAGGTGGCAAAAACGGTGACCGTAACGTGTTGGCGTTTTCAGGAGTTACTGATCCTCCTATTCTTAGTATATGAGATGGTGATCTTGGGTTTACTGTTCGACGCTGTCCCGAAACCATGTTTCCTTCGCTGCTTTCTTTATTTACTTGAGTATTAGAATAGGGAACATTTTGACCTGAATGGGCCGAATGTGGAGTAGTCCGATGCCGGGATCCTATGCTAAATTGTTTTGTCTCGACGCTTTCACTGAATGGACGATTGAATTCTTTACTGTCATTAGAAAATGTAGGATTTAGCATAGAGTGTACTGCTACGTCCCGCGTTCGAGTGGGCAAGTTTTGCTCAAATTTGGATACCGCAGGCCGAATGTTCTGTATTGCCTGAAGCGGCGCGTGTGGTACATATGTCTCTGCTTCGGTACGCAGCCTTTCAGACGGATTTTCCCTCTCGAATGCGTCATCTCGTAACTGAACTGGTGGTAAGAATATCCTTCGACCATCGGTAGGCGAACGAGGTGCAGGACGAGACGCAGGAAGCCTCTGCGACATCGAATCCTGACCCCCTAATCCTGGATAGTTCTGAGGTCCAGAACATTGACGTTTACAAATCCCCTCTTTACTTAAGTCTGCTGACAAGCTCTATTTGTTAATTGATAGGATATTTTTGAAGGCTACCGAAGTTTGGGTTTGATAAAGTGCTTTTCCCGTTCAAAATTCCCCGAATTGTACCGAGCTGGCGCGGACACTGCAGGATTGCTAGGCGAAAGGGAAAATATCCGCTTTGGGTAAGATAAGATGTTTCCAGGTCTTCACTTTGCGGTTCAAATCCTAGTAGTATAGACAAACTTTCGAGAGAGCTACTTCTTAAAGGCTGGAAGCATAAGAATTCCCTATTAATAAGTAGATATCAAGGAAACCCAGGCCCCAGTGGGAGATTCTTGCAACAGAGGCGAATTATCGGACCATTCAAGACTTCAAGCAATGTAGAAAAGCTCAATTATGGCACAAATTAATCGGCGGTTGTGGACGGATTCACTAGATGTTAGTGACTTGTTTGTAGGTCAAGAGATATGAGCGTTAAGATGAAATTACCAATCTTTCGATACCATTCAATAAATGGGCCAAGTGAGGAGGGCTTTTGCTAGGCCGAACACTTTTCGCATGTAGGGATTGAGTGTGGCTCGTGACGGGGCGTTTAGGTCAAGCATTCCCACAGCTCGTTTTAGGGAATCAGACGCGACGAATCAGTTGTAGTCTTAATAAGGAGGGCTAACTATGTCTCATTCTGTGTAAGCGACGGGGGCTCCGACAAGTACATCAAGCATTGCTTAACGCAGATGCGCAGCGCAAGGGTTTCGATCGCGTAAGGAGCCCCAGGCTTTTTGGGCTATGTCGCCAAGTCGACTGCCCTGTTCCTTTTCAGCCCCTCCCCCAGTCAAGCTTCATGGGCCACATATTGTTGATCGTCTTCAGATCCGTTTCCCCGGGCCCTTTTGTTCGTATCTAAAAGTCAATTGATTGGAACTGATGGTCTGGTCAAATGTGACTTATTCAGACCGGAAAAACGTTTAAAATGCTCCAAAGGCTGCTTAAGGTGCTTGAATTTTCATGGTGTTTCTATCTTGTGTTTTTAATCATCAAACCTGCCGTCTAGCGGCCCTGAGTTGCCATGTAAACTTTACAAGATCGTGACCAGAGAGGTTGGCTTGCCAAGTATCGCTGTACTAAGTTCAAAAATTTGGCTATTCGCTCGGGCGGAAAGCGGGAAGCCACGTGTAGATCAGGAACCAGAGCCATGGGTACAAGGGTTTTACATGGATTCGGTGGAGTTTGCAATGCACTAGAAGACAGACCCTCGCTCTCCCCATGATGGTTCATGACTTAAAATAAACGTGTTGGCACGCATGTGAGCTGTTGTACTTTTTTGACATCAGTATGAGTATGATAAAATATTAATTTATATTAACCATCCTCTGTAGATACTCCTCTGTTTCTCTAGGCTCGACGAGCCTGTGTGACTGACAATCGTTTTGGTCACAGCTTAGGAATAGCTTTCTAATTGTTAAAAAGAAATCATCTCACGACTGGATCGCATACAGTGTTGATGTGTTAATTTTATTTTGGTATGTTGCGATAAAATCTGCCATTTGATAACTTGGCACTTTTATGCAATGCTGGCAATTAGCTTACGTTGTGAGATTTCTGCACAAATTCACCCGGGCGAGACAATGAGATTCTACAAGGCTCAGAGGTATTTAGACTTAAAGCTATTCATAGCCATTGATTACAACGAACCAAAGCCCTTTGCTTTGTGGGAACAGGAACAAATTTGTTCAGTCATTTTTTCCATCTCATGTTGTACAGGGGGGTTTTTTTTTTTTAAATCATTTTTTTGCGTATGCAGCTTGAGGCTATGACGCGAATGATTACGGAAGATATGTATGTGACGCAGAATAACTCTGTTTGACGTTTGGAACACTCATACTCAGATTTCATTTGCAGATACCAGTACGAGAATAACGCCTTACGACATGTACCCTCTTCCGTGAATACCCACCACAGGGAAAAGCGATAAAAACCTGTGGCTATCTGAGCATGCTTTCGTCATTCTACGAATACAGTATCACCGCGAGAGAAGTTATGTGAGGGTCTTGCTGGATTCGAACCAGCTTTCTCCTGTCTCAAGTGGGGCATGTGTCCAAGCTACCCAGACTCTACTTGGAAGAACGGCCCGGATAGTGTACCACTGCACCATCCGACCCTTGTACAGGGTTGATTGAGCACGGATTATAACGTGTTCTTCTCGGGTAATAAATCCGATAATATTCGCCCGTGGCATGAGCGGGGTAGACGATCGATGCTTTATTTGGAAGTAAAGAAGCATTCGAATTTTAATCCATTCTGACATCTTCGATCTTTCTGTCCATACAGCGAAAGTAGTGCGATCTGCATCGGGGATATTAAATATGACCAATGGTAAATCTGCACCATCATAAATCGGCACAACATAAGATGATTTTTGCGGGAGTACGAGATAGGTCTCATGAAACTCCATCCTCTTCTCCTTTCATGATAGTTCTTTATCTACTCAGATTTGGCAGAAATTGGAAATCATGACTCCGATGTGTTTTTGCACGAATTGATTCAATCAGGAATGTTTCAAGTGCCATGTTGGTGAGCAAATTTTCATCATTCTTCAATATGAATAAGCCCCCCAGAATGATCTTCTGCCATGACATGCATCTAAAATAGCCTATAACTGTGTTCAGTGACTGCGAAGCTTCTCCCGATTTCGATATATATTTTTGTGCTTCATTGAAAATAAAAGAGTCTGTTCCTGATGAGGAGGTTATTGAGTCTGAGTAAAGTAATATGGACAGGTGCAGTCAGTATCGGTATCTGGAAATTTTAAAGCTGCTTAGAAACCACATACCATCGACAATCGACTAGAGTGTAGTTAGCTTGATCATCAACAGCACTACATATAGCTTACATACGGGCATGACTCACTATGTGTACATGTATTTCTTTGATCTGCAATAGCTCGGTAAGCCTGCAAGTTGAGCGAGCCGCGCCGTCCCGCTAGACTATGATCTCTGTGTTAACTTCCAAACTATAAGACAGAATAATTGCCTTGGCTTCTTTTTTGTTTTCTCTTATTCATACCGTTTTGTGTACAAGTACGATTAATAATATTCTATTCTGCAGTATTCTATGAGGAAGAGAAATACGAGTACTGATGTGTGCTTGCAAGGACAGCGCCGTCAAGAAGGAAAATTTTTTCTACCAGTACAGGGTCCAGATCTAAGTAACGGAGATTAGAAAGGGGACCTAGAGAGTACTGCCTTATCGGAGTAAAATCATTCGAGGCCTTCCAGATGGAGAATACAGTACACTCTCGTTATAAGAATGTAGGGTAAGACTTAAACAGAGGCTCTAATTGGCCAATTCGATTAAATCATCCAACGAGGAGCCTTATTTAAGTCTTGCACCAAATTCTCCTAACGAGAGTGTACTGTAGGTGAGAATTAGTTTTTTCGTTTGTTTGATAGAGATTACATTACCGGTGCCTGTACTGGTACAGTAGAGCCTCTCATAGCTAGTAGTGGGTCCTGGCTTAAATATTGTTGAGATTTATTGTGTGGTTGGAGCTTAGTTCTGCAACACTTACCCTTACAGGTCATTTTGCGTGCAGGGGTAAGTATTGCAAATATAAGCGGTAAAATTTTTATGAATCTCTTCAGTAATTATACCGGGACTCACTATTAGCTAAGAGGGGTTTTACTGTATGATATTTTTCCAGGGGGTTTCAACGAAAATGCCCGCAGCTCTCTATCAAATATGGACATGATCTTCGATGATCAGCCGCTAAAAATGGTTATTCATGTGGCATTTAAAGGGAAAGATTTCACCCGGACAAAAGTGAAGAGCGTTGTTGTTGTTCCCTGTCAGTCTCCAGATCGAATTTGATTCGTTGTCAAAACATATTTGCTTACTAAAGTGCTCAGGTAGCGACGCAAGCTCAGATCAAACTGACCAACACAGGGATAGGGGATTACAAAGAACATTCCTCGGAAAAACCTATTTTAAACTTGAAATTACTTGTAAAATTTAGATGCTACGAATGAGATTGAGTGATAAAATAAGATACTACAGACTGGACCAAGCGTCGATGATACATCAGTCATCAGGATGTAGTGGACCCCCTTTAGCCTCAACTACTGCACAACACCTGGAAGACATGCTAGTAATAAGATGACCAGATTCAATGTTATTAAATCAGAACTCAATCTGGGTCGGATGGTGCAGTGGTACACTGACCGGGCTGTACTCCCTAATAGACACTGGGCAGCTTGGACACATGCCCCATTTGAGACAGGAGAAAGTTGGTGTCAAGGTACAAATCCCTCCCCCTTGAAGAAATACAGTAGAACCCCTCTTAGCTAATAGTGGGTCCTGGTATAATTACTGAAGTGATTCATAGAAATTTTACCGTTTATATTTGCAATACTTACCCCTACACGCAAAATGACCTGTAAGGGCAAGTGTTGCAAATATAAACGGTAAAATTTCTATGAATCTTTTCAGTAATTATACCGGGACCTACTATTAGCTAAGAGGAGCTCTACTGTATTTCCCCCCATCCCATGAAAAACTTAGTCTGCCTGGAAATATGTTTTTATCGATTAGCCCCACAAAATTTAAGAAAAAATTGTCTAATTATAATCTGTGAATAATAAACACTAAACGTACGTACAAGTATATGTGTGCTATATCATTTTTGTACATTTTTGTTGTACAACATCTCGAAATTTTACAGCCTATTAATTAATTTATGGTTTTTGGACAAAGTACGGACTGTATTTCATTTGGATGAAATTAAATCAGATACTCTATCAACTTGGTAAATCTGCTGCATGCATGAACTGTTTGGGTATTTAGTATCAAATAAAACTATTTTATGGTCGAAGTTCGATGCCATTACACAAAACAATTTCGCTCCGTAGCATTGTTTCAATTTAATGTGAGAAATGCCCCTAATTATCAGGCTATTAATTACGAGTATTGCCAGTTGCCCTACATCCTTGATATCTTGATTTAATGTATCCGAACTCAACACAAGTTAAGCAATATCGTAAAACTCTTGGCATGGTCATATGTTGAGACAGGCTCGACCAGCTGCCTATCATGCACCCTATTCTGTGTGAAGTTGCGTTTATTCGTGCTATCTTGAGTCTAAGACTATCATAAGACTAGGGCACCTCTCTAGCCTTGAATCTGAAATGACAGTTGGTATTTTGCGTTCATCTACGTCGTTTCCTGCATGTCTCGTCCACTTCGCTGCGAAATATTATAATTTTCTAACAGACTAGCAGGTTCATTCTTCGCCCTTTTCTCTATTCTGAATTGCTGGTGGTGATGGTGATGGCATATCCAGCAGACCTAGCGTGATTTTGGACCACCCCATACAATTTTTTAATAGAAACGTAAGATCTGGATAGATTCCATTTCGACGAAGTAATTCTGCCACTGTTAGTTTTAGAGCTGGACGTCAGTTTCGCTCAAATTGATAAAAACGTACATGGAAACAGTTAGAAGATCAATTAGTAATGAAGGATTACTAGATAGAACCTTTGAAATTGAGAGACTGTGGAATAAGTAAATGGCCCGAAGTAAATGTGTTTTGTGAGTTTGTTACATTTTTTATTTCTTGATTCATCTTGCAATCGGCCTGTAAGTTACGACAAGTGTTTAAAGAGTTGAAAGTTGCCAGAAATGCTTCACCGGTTTGGTTGTACGCGATTGATAATAACAATTTGCACGTAATTTTACTGGACTTGATTATGTCTGCTTCTGTAGCGACGCGGATAAAATACTCAATTTAATTAGTAATTCAAATTGCGTTCAGCGCTCGACGGATTAAGCATCAAAAAACTGTTGCAACAAAATTTCAAGGGGGAGGGGGTTTGTACATATCACGACTCGTGTGGTGGGTGCTTAGGTTTTTCGGTTCGGTTAAGTGCTGCCAACAATTTATAAACTAGCTCCGCTTCCTTTTCGGAGGCGGGACATGCGGCTTCGGTCGTGACGACGGTACTAGGCACTAGTCGGTGTAGTATTGGGAAATCTATCTGTTGCGTGGATGCTTGCGGCGGAGAGGTAGGGGGAAGTAGGGGGATTGATTGATTGAGTGATTGAATTCTGATCGTATCAGACACAAGCCCTGCGCCCAAGAGGCGTGATACAGGTAGTCGATCCCTAGAGATTCTGAACTACCCGATTCCCTGACTATTACTAGCCAGTATATGCTAAAAAAAAGCCAAAAAGACACAAAAGTGCCAAAGGTTCGACGCCCTGCATCTCCCCCTTCCTCTCCGCCGCGAACGTCCACGCAACATAGAGATTTCCCAACAGTACCCCGACTCGCGCCGAGTACTGTCGTCACTACCGAAGCCGCATGTCTCGCCTCCGAAAAGTAAGCGCAGCCAATATTGAAAGTGCAAGCAGCACTTATCCGAACCGAGATCTTGGCACGCACAACTATCCCAAAGTCGAAAACCCCACACAAAACTCAGAATTTTCCTCCTGTGCAAGACCTTAACCTCCCTTACCGTTGCCAACCTATCTTCCCTATCTCGTATATGCTTACTCATTCCCAGCTTTCCAGAAAATGTCGTGACGACCTCTCCAACTTTGTGCCCTACGACTTTTATCCTCCGTCGGGTACTATAACATCGTGAGCTTGTGACTGGAGACCAAGAAAGACAAGGCAAAAGGTCGCTTATTCCTAGTCGTCATGGTCACTTGTAGAGGATTTCGTTTGATAGGTCGCAGATTTTAGATGGCGGTGGTTTGATCGGAATGGGGAGGTAAGGGGAGATGCAGGGCTTCGGACTTTTGGCAATTTTGCCACATGTGTCTGTTTTTTCTTTTTTTAAGCAACTACTGGCTAGCAAAAGTCAGGGAATTAGGTAGTTTGGAGTTCCTAGAGATCGACTACCCGTATCACGCCGCTTGAGTGCAGGGCTTGTGCCTGATATGACCAGAATTCAAATAAAATCAAATAGATACATTTCGAATTTTGTATTCGGTTTCATTGACCTGATTCAGCGCCTCTATTAGCCCATGCAGGAATCTCCGTACGATAATATTTACACTAGGGGAAATCTCCGGGTAAAAACCCCATCACTCTGCCTGATGTTTTCTTTACATTTTCCCCGGTTTTCCCAGGGTCTCCTTCAGGGAGCACGTTTACGCTGCTATGCCCAGTGTGGCTACCATATCGTCAGTTACTTACTTTGGTTCCTTCGTGAGTCTTCTCTCAGCTTTAATTGTGCCTCAACTTTCCCAGACAGTCGAAATTGTTCTATTTATCTCTGTTCTAAGATCCACTGTGTGATTCTTCTAATATCTGCTGGGTTGCTCATCATTGCTTCAAATGACCGATTTTTGACCTTTTGCCAGACTTTTGTTCTTTCCTTGGGCCATAGGGAGCAGGCCATTATCATATGTTTGACGTTCTGTGATCGGTATCCGCATGGGCAACTTTTGTTATCAACGTCAGGGACTGTTCTTCGTTACAGATATGAATTGAGCCCTATATGGTCGCTTCTTATCTACATGGCTAAACTACTTTGGGCCCTTTGGAGGAATATGTAAACATTAGGGAAGTGTTGATTAATTCTGGCAAGGGCCCAAAGCAGCATAGACACATAGATAAGAAGCGTACACATGGGGTTCAATTCTTATCTTCGCTGAAGAAAAATCCCTGGAGTAGACGCCCCAAGTTGTCCATGTGGATACCCCTCCTAAACTGTGAAGCATATGATCATGGCATGCCTGCGATGGTCGAAAGGAAGAGCTGAATTGTGGGGGAAGGCAAGAGAACTGTCCTATAAGGCGATGATGGATAGCCCAAATGATATTGCCAGAATAACTCAATGGATTCTAAAAGGACAACTCAAGCAGTTTCGCCTCGTGAGAGATGTTGAAGCCACCATAGAAGCAAGGAAAAGTAGGTCGGAGAGAAGAGGAGTAGGATCAAAAGAGTGGGAAAGGGGTCCATATGCGACGTTACAGCATTCACCGCGCTTCCTGAAGGTAAGTCTTTGACTGACTTATAAACAAAATAATAAGACAGGCAAGACCAGGAGGTTTTCACTTAAAGGTTTCTTCTTATGTGCATATAATAGTTGAAGATTCCTGCATGGACCATTCAAGGCACTATACCAGGTTAATGAAATCAAATTCAAATATTAATCATTTTTTTTACCTTCTTTCTATTACGTTGATTTCTATGGCTATTTACCCGTCCCCTTATTAAATTACAGAAGTTTCTTTGGTGCTGGCTGTAAACGCTATATATGTTCGCTGCATATTTGAGATAGTCAAGAGTCGCATACGATCAGGGTCAGAGGTCCCCAAGAATTCTCAGTTGGAGCCCTCTCGACACGTCAAGGGTTCCCTTTGCCATAACTTGACCACTTGACCTTAACCTCTTATGCATATCTGTCAACTTTACAACCCATCGATTATTTTCCTACTTTGGACCACTCCTAATGAAATTGACGCAGCTCGTACATTGTTAAGATACCAAAATATGCGCCCTCGATGATATGGATACCCTACCGAGGATGAAAGTCGTTGGGCACAAATTTACGAAGGTAGGTTGCTCGTGACAATCGAGGAAGGATACGGTTTTAGTGGACATCTTAAGAGAGACTGAAGGACATGTAAGATGGATGTAGAGGGTGGAGAGAATTATTGAAAGGGAATTATGAACGGCTATTTCGGCCTCGAGAGCTTTGTGCGTGCTATGGCCCCAATCATCAAAAGAAAGTGTTGTGGTCCGCTATCTGGGTCATGTCAAGGTTGAAAATCCTGTGGCCCCAACATCTGCCAGGACAAGATACGAGGACGGTGTAAGATCATACCTCGTGCGGTCGCGAAGGACAGGATAATGAAGTATACTGAGGAGTCTGAGGGTTTTGCCTTGTTTTTTCCTTGGGCAGGTATTCACAGTTGAGGGGAGAAGCGGGGCGTAAATCTCAACAAGTGTCGCCCTGCAGTGATGCCAGGGAATGCTTCTTTAGTGTGAGAGTTCAGCGTCAAGAATAATTTATCTTAATTCTAGTGACTGAGGATAGCGCACGCTTTCCGAGCTCGTGGCTCGCAACAGGGAGATTAAGGCTGCGTGGCTGCACTTTTATCCGTAGATCTAATAAACAATACAACAACTTCAGTGGGCTCTCGTCACAAAAATACATGTCATAACGATATTCACGTTGTAACAACAATCTTGGCAGTGCCCCATTTTGCGCACATCCAAATTATATGTATACTCGCTATGAGAATGTATTGGTATGCGACCTGGTATCGTTGGTGGAACAATGCTATACCGTGAGACGGTTCGGCAGGATGCTGCCGAAAAGGACGGCTTTCCAGGTAGATGAGAAGATAACCTTGAGGGTACAGCATACGCAGTTTCTCCACCAATCCCAGAAGGAGCTCGCTCATTGGTTTGACGTCCAGTTTGGCAGGGCCATTACGCAGAGAACAGTCAGCCAGGTACTGAGCAAAGCGAGTGCTTACCTTCACTGGGAGGAAGCCTCATTGACGAAAAGGAAGCAGCACCAAGATGGCTATCCAGTGCTCGAGAAGGCGCTCGCCCAGTTTATCCTTGAGCGGCAGCAGAAGCTTATCATCACCAGCGAGTAATAAGAAATGCGGCTCGTCAACTTTAGAGAGATCCTTCTCAATACCAAGGCCAAGAGGTGCCGCAGTTTAGCGTCGGCTGGATTACCAAATTCAAGAGCCGCCACAGCATCAAGGAGTTTCGAAGGCATATTGAAGCTGCCAGCCTCGACGAAGCAACAATGGCTACAGCATTTGTAAACAAGATCGCGATACAGCGAGGTATTCGCTAACTTCTCGAGGCCTTGGTCCAAGCCAGAATAGCTCAGTAGGCCCCGAACGACCAGTACAACTGCGACGAGACCGGTCTCTTCTCGAAGGTCATACCTGATAGGAGCCTGGCTACCATGTAGCTCCCGGGTATGAAAAAAGAGAAGGCCAGAATCACAAAAAACCTCTACTGTAATGCGACTGGCGCATACAAGCTGCCAATGTGGATGATTACGCGACAAAAGAGGCCACGGCGCTTTACAGCTGCTGTTGTGAGGGACCCTGGGGCGCTGGGCATCAAATAGCGTGCAAGTAAGAAGGCGTGGATGATAACGGAGATCATGGAAGAGTGGCTGCTTTGATTTGTTAAGCAGGTGGTGTGAAGGGCTATCACCAAAACGATGTAAAAAAGTAAGCTGGCCGAAATACAGTCTATTTTCTAAACTACTAGGAAAAGTCTTATGTCTGGGCCTCGAGGATATTTGAGGCTTACTTCCAAAGGAACTTGCTCTGATGTCATTGATGGCATAGAATCCCATACGTCATTGATCATCCATAATCTCTAAAGTTTTTACAGCATTCTTTCACTACCATCAGGACATTTAGTTGAACTAAAAATACCCCCGTCGATGATTATTTTCCGGACATGACGCAGTACTGTTTAATAGCGTATGAAGGCGTAGCCTGTAACATTACCGTCCTTCTCATATTTTTTTTAATTAAATTTTATGTCTTTTCCCCATGGATCCTGTACGTGCTCCAACGTCCTCTCCAACGCCATCACCTTTCCCGTATTTAGATTCAAAAATATTTAGGGCTTCAGTCTCTTCGAGATTATTCCGTGGCTCCCAGTTGGGCTCTTCAAATTGCTTCCACTTAACAGGAACTTCTCTTCTATAATACCGGCCTCGACGCCTCTTTCCTGCCCGCAATATTCGCTCTACAATCTGTTCTTCTTCTCCTAGGGAATTCAAGAGTGGTGGAGGTTAGGCGTCTATCGGCTTTTGGGACGGAAGGGGGTTATTGGGGTCCCTCTTGAGTAGATCAACGTGGAATTTTGGCCAGATGCCTGAGGCCACGTCAAGTTCCACAACTTGTGACGAAATAACCTTGTTGACGCGGTATTTCGCATTTACCCATGAAAGTTTTTTTGACAGTTGCGGTGTGCTAATATTTTTCAAATTTAACCATACGTGGTCTCCCTTTTCGAATCGCTCCTGGGGCGATCTATTTTTATTTGCTGAGGATTCCATTCGTTGTTGAGTCAAAGCCATTGTAGCCTGTGCGTATTCCCGTACCTCTCTGAGTCTTTTAACAAAATCAAGGGCCCTTTTTGTAGGCTCTGATGCTTTTATTCCTTGAGATGGTACTTGATCTATGGGATCAGCATGGTAGCCGTGTGTAAGATAAAATGGGCTGAGGCCAATTGATGTGTCTCGATTATTTAGGGCTAGCATAGCCATAGGCAGCATTGATGGCCATTCAAATTGAGCATAAGAAATAAATGCTCGTAAATATGCGAGAACCTCCTGATTCATTCTTTCTGTACTTCCATCTGTTTACGGATGAAAAGCAGTCGAGAGGCGTTGTTCGATTTTGACCAGTTTGCAAAGGCGAGACCAAAAATCTCCGACTCAATTAGAGTCACGTTCAGATGTTAAAGACGAAGGGGAACCGTGATAACGGTAGTAAAATTGGATAAATTTTTCTGCACAGCTCTGAGCCGACATTGAACTCATAGCCTCGAGCGTGCAGCTTTTCAATAGCCTCTCGGTTATGACCACGAGGAAACGCGGCTCGTCTCGTGATATTGCTGGAAGATCGGTCATGAAATCAATTGATAGCTCGGAATGAAACCGATCTGGGATTAGTAGTGGCAGAAGCAGTCCTTTTTTCTTTCTCTCCAGACGTGGGATCGCCCGCAGACATCGCAATTTTCACAAAACCTTCTTACCATTGATGAAGCGCCTGGCCAAAAAACTTCTTGATAACATAGCATACGTGCTATCTCGGCCAGGGTGACCGGTGACATAAGAATCATGGGTTTTTTGGATCAGGGCTGTCTGTAACGGTTCCCAATTTGGTACCAATACTCTTTTCCGGAATCGAAGGGCACCTCTTTCATCTAGATCGCATTCTGAACTTACTACTTTAAGGTTAAGATTTGTTGGAAAGCTCCGGTCTTTATTTAGAGTGATTTATAGGTTGCTTCAAAATTCAGCTCTTCACTACATCCTTTATCCCATAACAATTGGAGTTCTGGCTCATGAAATATTTCACACCCTCGTGGCACGATACGAAAATTTTCGTTAGACAGGCCTGAAACTGGAGCAATTGAAACTGACGTAATATGAGCCCTTACAGTTTCACCGTTTGGACATGGTGGTTGCACCCAAGAATCCTTTATCAATTGCATTTCGCGGCTTGTTAATTGTTCATCTTCGGCGTTGCTCGGCATGTCTTGTTCTCTTCTTGAAAGCGCATCTGGTCGTGCTGAATTTTTGCCAGCTCTAAATCTCAGTTGAAAATTAAATTGAGAAAAGGTATAACTCCATCTGACTTGTCGCTCAGATAACTTTTTGGTCGTCATAAAGTACTCTAAATTCTTATGATCCGATAAAACCAGGAAAGGGTCTTTCAACCCCATGAGTTCGCCCCTCGATTCTTCTAGAGCGGAGACTACAGCCAGTAATTCCTTGTCATGTATCTCATAATTACATTCGGCCGGTGCTAGTTTTCTTGAGAAATAGTCTACTGGTCGCAACGCTTTTGAGACATCAAATTGAGATAAACAGGCTCCCATCACGTATCCAGAGCAATCAGCTTCAATAACTGTCTTATTTTCAGGGTCGTAAAGTGCTAGCACTGGTGCTGTAATGAATAATTCTTTGAGTTTTTCAAATGCTTCGTCATGTTCTCTGAGCCAAAGAAAAGCTCGATTTTTCTTGGTTAAGTTATTCAAAGGCTGCGAAATCTCGCTAAAATTAGGGATAAATTGTCTGTAAAAATTTGCGAACCCTAGAAAGCTTTGAACTCCTTTCACTGTTGTCGGGATTTTCCAAGATTTAACCGCTTAGACTTTATCTGGATCGACTTTGATACCCTCTCCCAGACTTATTGTCAAGGTTTCCTAGCTGGAAATAGTGAATTCAATTGATTATTTTACTATAGGGAAGAAAGAATACAACAATCTAAATTACAAGTTATAACCTCTGACGCGCGACGGGTGATCACATTATTGCTGAGGTAATCACCTAAGTCTTGTCAAACAGTCAAACCATAACATCACCCCCCCCCCTTTATTCTCTATACCGGGTCTTCTTTAATGAGGGCCCATTGCATGATTCAGCTGAGCGCATTTAGTTTCCCATTTTGTAAGGCTTCACGGATCATGAGCTCGGAGTATCAGGAAACAGCTTTCGATTGTATTTCTAAGATGGAGAACTAAACTTTACTGCAGATAATGCTGCTATTATATACAAACAAATGGGGCTATGCCGCTAGGTTTTAAAGCCAAGAGAACATGACAGAGACTGAGAGGAGTGTTGAAATGATTGCTATCATGAAACAAGTAACGTCCAAGTTTGGATGTGATAGTCGTTTGCACTCACGTAGATCTGCACGTACTAATCTTTCCATAAAGTTGTGAGGCTGGTAAATACGCTAAACCGTATTAACACAAATCACTAGATTTCTGTTTCTTTAGATAGATATTATATATATAGCAATCTGTTTTCTAAGCTGGAGTAATAAAGAACTCCACAGCTTACGATTAACAGCCTCTTACATTCCAAAATCTGCAAGATCGTGATAAGTGCCTAATCAGTCTTAACAAACTGTTGCTAATACCTTCCAAATTTCTACAGTATCTTTGAAAAGCAGCTGGAGCTCCTTGGAGACTGAAAGGTGTGACAAGCCATTCGAAAGAGCCGAACCTCGTGCGAAAAGCTGTCTTTTCCTCGTCCCCTTCTCTTACTCTAAGCTTATGGAACGCAGCACAAACATCAACTTTAGTTATCTATGTGGACTTGGAGACAGTTCTCAATGTCTCCCTAATCAGTGGTAGGGGATAACGGTTTTTTTCTGTGATTGCATTCAGAACTCTATAATCCACGCAGAATCTCAAGCCACCTCCAGGTTTTTTTACAAACAACACCAGTGCACCCCCTGGTGAACTACTTGCTCTTATCTATCCTTTGTCCAAATGATCTGTCAAAGTTTTTCTCAGCACCAACAACTCGTCTCTTGATATGCCATAGAGCGGACCCCAAGGTATTGGCTTATCCCTGCCCTTATTTTCCTTTTCCGAATTTATTTTTATATCAGATGTTCGAAGTGGGGGAAGAGTACTCTCTTGATCTTTGATAAAGATTTGTGACCAGTGTTTGATTTGATGCGGGAGTTGGGCTTTCACAGATTCCGGTGTTTTGATCGTTTTTATTTCTAAAGCTTTATTTATATCTTCCATAGATATAGCAAAGATGCGCGATCCGGCTTGTCTTTTTGCCAGCCTAGTTAGCAAGATAAAAGTTGCAAGTACTACTTTTACAGCTGTGGCGACATTATGTATGTTTGCTCTAACATTAGGGGAGTTTATTTTGTGATGCCAGCCCTGGTCTCTGAAAACTAACTTGTTTGCATTTGATCCAAACCGAATTTCTCTTTTCTTAGCAATATAAACAACATTGTTCTGTTCCATCCATGGTTTCCCAAGTATGAGCTGGTAGGCAAGGTCTTGGATTACATACCCATAAACTCTTTCTCGTCTCCCATCAATATCTAAATCAGCGAACGTTATCTCACTGATTGTCCTCTCTTTTTCATCTTTCTCGGCTAACTGTAAGGTTTTTTCTGGAATTTTTATGCGCGGGAGGTTATTCTTTTTCACAAGGTCTTTAGAGAATGCAGCAAAGCAAAGGCAGCCTGCGTCAATCAAGGCTTTTAAAAAGAAGCTTGAATTTAATTGGCAATCAATTAAAAATGGTGAACTATTCATTTTGCCTAGAGCTGTTTCAATGTTACTGGTGAAAATTCCTCCCTTCCTCTGAATGCGTCGTTGTTCAGAGGCTAATCTTCCCCCGACAGTTCGGTTTCCTCAGACGTTTCTACCCCTCCCTCGATATCCTCATCTTTTCTTTTCAAGTTCCTCGCGCCTGAATTTTTTAAGTGAGCAATTACCTTTGGTTTTGTTGCTGGTCAATAAGTTGGGCAGTTTCTAGTTTAATGTCCTACTTTTCGACATCTAATACACTTAACTTCGTTTTAAAGCTTTTCGAATTCTTCTGGTGATCTCCACTTAGATCTGGGTCTGTTGTTAACCGGTTTATTTTGAGCAGCGCTCAGGGCCAAAACAGCTGTTTGAAGAGTCTGGAGAGCATTTACTCCTCCCATTCTTGTATCACCATCTGCATCCAGGCTTGACTGTGAACTGGAAATTTTCGCAGGAGGAGCAACAGGCAAACTGGATCCATTGTGGGTGATATACCATGTTTTACTTCTAGAAGAGCCGCGTGGTCGATAAGAAGAAGAGTTTTCGAGACGACCAGCAACTCTCTTAACTTCGGTAACCCATTTGGCGTAATCATCATCTGGCAAATTTTTATTCCCAAGGAGCTGTCGAAGAGGTGCATTAATACCAATTTCAAGGTGCATGATCTTGAAATCATCAGTCCAACCCGTTCTCCCACATTACGCGATTCTGAATTCATAATCCTGAAGATAGTCCATGAAATACTGAGTGGACCCCATTCGCATACGGCCAAGTAAGTCAGTTGCGGTCTGGCGAGCTAATTTATTCTCAAATTGTTCATTCAAAATGTCTAGAAATATATTCCAATTGTAGGTGTTATCAGGCCCCCCTGTCTCAAGCCAATTTTGGATCCTAGGCTGTTTATTTGATGAGACAGAGCGGAAAATATCGAAACAAACGGCTCTATTAGAGCCAAGCACAGCCCGATCCTCTTCAATCTTAATTTTGAGTAAAAATAGATGGGCTTGGAGAGGAGTAGCTAAATCGTCCCATGTTGGCAATTGGCTTGGTTGCTTTGTAGGGGTATGTTGTAACGGGAAGGGTTGTTGAAAGGTTTAGGAGATTTGAGAGGTTTGGGTTTGCTGAGAGTTGTTGCTGTTAATTTCTGCTACTATCAGGTCTCGGAGAGCTTGATATTGAGAGAGCGTGATATTGGGTCGGTTAGCTGACCCATTTTGTTCTGATAGACTTGGCTGCTCTAGAGATCTTTGTGAGGCATCCTGTTGCTCCAAAGTCGAAGGAACGTGATCTAACATTTCCTGATCTGACATTATTTGATCTTCTTGGGAGTAAAAAGAATGATAGTCACTTGAGCTTTTCTCTGAATCTGGAGCTCGAGGATAGTCTTTGTCCGCTGAGTCTTTTTCTGAAATTGAGACTCCAGATATATTATCGTCGCTTGGGTATTTGTCAGAGTCAGGGACTCGGTACATACACGACGAAAAATCTACTGCTTCTTAACTGGTACGCAGTGGAAAAAAAATCTAGAAAAAAGTTTAGAAAATATGTGAAGGGCTATCACCAAAATAATGTAAAAAAGTAAGCTGGCCGAAATACAGTCTATTTTCTAAACTACTAGGAAAAGTCTTATGTCTGGGCCTCGAGGATATTTAAGGCTTACTTCCAAAGGAACTTGCTCTGATGTCATTGATGGCATAGAATCCCATACGTCATTGATCATCCATAATCTCTAAAGTTTTTACAGCATTCTTTCACTACCATTAGGACATTTAGTTGAACTAAAAATACCCCCATCGATGATTATTTTCCGGACATGACGCAGTACTGTTTAATAGCGTATGAAGGCGTAGCCTGTAACAGGTGGCCAGCCGCAAGGTCATCCTATTGCTTGACAACTTCAGTGCGCGCGAAGCAGCTGTAAATGAGCTTGCAGCATTGTCACCTGGTTTTGGCCCTTTGAACATGGAGATCTGCTGATTATCTCTTAACACAACAAGCCGATTAAGACCTCTCGATCAGGGCATCATCGCTTCGTTCAAAGTGCAAAATTGCCGGCGGTGGATTACATACATGCTTGAGCAGCATGATCTTGGTCATGACGCTCTTGGTACGCTGAATGTGCTTAAAGCGATACGCTTCTCGATCAGGGAATGGAACGAGATTATACCGAAAAAAATCACGAATTTCTGGCGTTATTCTATTGACAATCTTCAGCCCCAGGAAATCAGTCTAGAGGTTACGATTGTGGCAGTCAGCGAGCTCCAAGACGAGCTAAATGAACCCCATCGGCAGTAGCGGATCCAGTGGCTCATGGACGTCAACCATCTATTCCATCTACCTGAGGAGCTTGTTACAGACTGGGCTGCAGATGTTTATGATTGCCTTATACAGCTGTATAGCCCTGTTGAAGACCAAGAGTCAGAAGAGGAGGGAGTCGAGGAGCTGCCTCGTGTTCAACCACGTCAAGTATTGCTCTTATTGAAGCAACTTTGGCTCTACAAATGACAAAAGTCAGAGCTAGACACATTGTGCATAAGCAGTTTGTACAGTTACCAGAAGGTGCTCAAGAAGGAGCAGACTGAGGGCCACAAACAGTAGAGTTTGGATACGTACTTCATGGTCTTACGTGACCATTTGATATAACAATATCTCGCTATAAAAATACAAATCTATGACTACCAAATTATTTTTGTAACGAGAACCCACTGCACAGGAGATTCAGCGAGGCTTACAGAGATATTATCAGATGAACCAAAGCCTACGAGATCAGATTCTCAACGGCTGTCAAAGGCGTTCCAGAATGTAAAATGGCTTGATATAATCAAGCCCCAACGTTTGAAGATGTGGTTGCTCAAATTAGAAACACGCTATTCTCTAAGGAACAACAACCAAGCACTTTGAATCATCTCCTTGCTGTCTCTTCAAGCCAATCTGTTGGCGCTGATTAAAAATATACAGAGCGAAAATACAGAAGTGCACGCGGTCATGGAAATTATAGCTCAAAAGATTTGAATCACGATACTGAAGGACACCCAAATAGGCCAAGAAAAAATTGCGGCTGATTAGACAGAAAAATTGTTATATTTGTAGTAAAATTGGGTGCTGGTCTTCCACTTATTCTCCGGAGGAAAAAAAAGCATCATTTTCTAAATTTTCCAGAGGGCCTCATTTTGAAATCCACCCCACTACAATGGCAAAATATCAGTCTTTTATGGCCGAATGGGAAGAAGTAGAGGAAATGATTGACTTTGAGGTTTATGATGTTGACCAATTTCTCCTAAAACTGAGTGGAATTGAACAGAATTTTGATAGTGATGACTATCAAAGCCAAAACCAGCAACAATAATCTTTTTTCGCAGATTTTAAGCATGCTAACCCTGATAAATTGATTCGGCACTCAGCAAATCAAGCAGTACTTCACATTATCACTGGAAAAGTTATTTTTAGATGTAATGATGGTGAAATTGCGCCCCTAGAATCTCCAGAAAGAAACTCTGTGTGGAATGTAGAAAATTTGATTATGCCATGGCACTCATCGACTGAGTTTCAAGGAATCATATCTGACACTGGAGCAAAAAGAGTTTCTACCGCAGGATATCCTTAAGTTATTGCCCTCCAGAAACTTACTGCCAGCATCCAAGTCGATAAATCAAGAGCTGGCGAACACTAGACTAGATTTTGGAAAGGAGACGCTATTTCACTAAGTACAATCGAGGTAGATAAACCAGTAGGAACGATAATATTCCACATCGTACCTACAAATACTCCACTTCTATGCCGGCCTCAAGATATGAAAAAGATGGGGTTATATCTTGGTAACTTTAAAATTTTTCTAGTCCAAGGCTAGAAGCTGATCCCTGCTATTATCAAGTTTGGTCACCAATGGATGTTACTGTATGACACAAGTCAAAATATTGCCTATTGCAATCTGACCAAGACAGAGTTGAAGTAACTACACAGAAGATTTGGCCATCCGTTGGCTGCTAGACTTACTGAGGTCTTATGCAGAGCTGGCCACGATGTAGAACACAAAATAGTCAAAAGACTTACCCATTACTGCCGGCAGTGTCAAATGCACAGTAAGTCACCTGGCAGATTGGAGGTCAAATTGCCTAAGGAATTCAATTTTAATCATACTATCACTCTTGATACTTTTAATCTGGAAGACAAGAATATGCTACATGCTATAGACAAGTTAATAAACTATCAGGCTGCAAGATTTCTAGTCGATATAACTGCATTCACTCTTTGAAACGCGTTTAGAGTGTCTTAGGTGTGTAATTGGGCCCGCCAAATTTTGTCGTCCACAATGCCGGAACTATTTTCGCATCAGGAGAATTTTGTTGAAATGCTGGGTCTATGGAAATTTCTGTTCGAGAACTTCCTGTAGAAGCTTATAACAGGATCGTAAAAGTGGAACGTAACCACGGTCTTTTACAAAAACCATCTAAGATTATCCACAATAAGTGATGAGGTCAGAAGATTTCTTAAGAAATACTACTTCAAATGGCGTTCAAGGCTATGAATGACTCCGTTGGATCCCACGGTCTTATCCTTGCACCTCTTGTGTATGGTGTCTATCCTTGAATCACTAAAGATTCTGCACCATCCCCTTCAATCACAGCAAGAGCAGAGATTATCGACAAGGCCACGAATGTATTTGCTGCAATTCGAGCTGAACGAAGTGTAAAAGATGCATTATCAACAAATAATGGCCTAAACAACCTTCCAATTATGAATGCTCCACTGAACTCAGAAATCTTAGTGTGGAGAGAAAATAAAAGATAGAACAGTCCATATTCTTTAGTTGCAATTGATGTCAATCATCAGGGATGTGTAGTGCAACTAACTTATAGGCTTACTAGATTTAGGTCTACTAAGGTGAAACCATTCAATAAAGACTATGAGCTAGATAAGTCCAGAAAATCTTCTACATATATCCCTTATTTAGATGTAGATGTGAATAATGAATTGGATACAGAAATTGATACCTCGAACTTAACCTCTGACTACAATTATACTCCAAAAAATCAAATTATTAATTTTACTAAAAGAGGTAGAGGAAGGCTGAAAGGATCAAAAAATCGTGCTGAGAATATCCTGTGGCACTACGCAGTAATTTTCATGTTGGCCAAGGAAGAAGTAGATCTGAAGCTCTTGATCAAATCACGAGATGAAGGGGCCATAAATACTCCCGCAACACTATTTGAAAGTTCAGATCGTGTCGGATTTGAGAGTTTAATTAAAAACGAAGTCATTAAGGTCGAAAAGTTTGATCAGACTAAGCGTGGAAATGTCAGGCTATTCAACGCATACTTAGTTCGTGAAATTAAAGGGAAAGGCACCGACAGCCCTTATGAGAAATCTCGAATGGTAATTGTTGTATGTCGTTATCGTAGTGGCGGTTTTGATTACGTAAGAGGTGGTTGTGTGCTTAGTAAGGATTTTATCCTACATGTATATAGGAACATGTAGTTACTTTAGAAAGAGGAGAACAGAATGATTTAACTCCCCATCCTACCTTGTTATCTGATCAGATACCGAGACATGGCCTATCCAACATTGATCAATGGTTGTTGGCAACACAACCCTTGACGTGGAAGATAGAAGAGATAGTGATACTACAAGTTATTGACACTGACCCCTGTGGTATCATTGTGCTACGACATCACGGTTTACAATACTGTTTACTTACTTCTAACCTGTTGTAAATACGTGAGAAAGGCAACTTCTGAAGAACTTTGAAAGACTTTCCTAGGACTAAAGAAGAAGCGGGCGTCCCATCACGCTAAACCCTTACCTGATCATTATCTTTTTACCCAGCATATCTACCTCTTTGATACAATAAAATGGCCAACGATCCTATCTCTGACGAAGGACCATCCTCTCATAATGCTTCCAAATCTCCAGATATCGATAAGTTAACTATTGCACGATACATGAAGGGAATCGACTTTGGCCCTGGCAACCTAGATTTTATCGAATTACCCTTCTGGGGGACAGATCCCACCTCAAAATCCACCCCTAATCATCTGGCTACCCACGTTGCTAAGATGATGTCCGATACTACTGCCGAACGACAATTTGACGATAATCTTTTCTATGCCTATTGTGAGGAGTTCGAAGGTTGGAATATCGATATGTTCGCCACGCTTCCCCGAGCAGTCCGTCGGCAACTCAAGATATTTCTTCGTACTCGTGGCGTTTTCACAGGAAAGAACAACGGCAAGACGGCTCCTCAGTTGATGGAATTGACTACCCTTGAAGAACCATGGCGGTGGATAAATACAGAGTTGGCACAAACTGAAATCGTTCCAGGTTCCCGTTTTCACAAGGACAAGAATAACATCTTATTACGGGAAGCTGTAGCCAAATCGGAAACCGCAAGCTTACCAATCTCGAAGCAGGAGATTCAGATCTCTAACGAAGCCACTGTCCGAAAACCTACCAACTCACTCACAAATCCGTCAGATCTCTCCGACTCTTCTCTAAAGGGAGCACATACCCAAATCCCGGAGCAGTGGCCAAGCCGAAGCCCCTATCCTGTCCCGACTCCATATACTCCTCAATTGCGTTCCGGGACATATGATCCGTATAGCTCTCATCCTCCAGTTCCAGTCCCTAATGAGCAGCTAGACCCCTCGATAATGCTACAATTTACAAAGACGTACGACCGAGAGAAGAAGTACACCGGCAATGCGTACGATTTGTTGGACGACAAACTGAAGATCTTTTTCAATATCTGCTTCCATACACGGATTACCCCTGGCCAATTCTACGCGGTATTCCCTCGGATCCTGACCGGAAGTGCAGAGCAGTACTATCTTCATTACGTTAATCGGGAGGACGACTTCTACACAGCCTATACGAAGATCAAAAATCACTTTGATACGGAGGTCAACCACAATCACTATTTTACCGATTGGACAACCACAACGTTCATGAAGATCCGCCAAGAAAACCCTGAAAATGGTCTACAGGACGTTCTTCAAATTCTCCTTGATAAGTTACAACTGTGCCAGAGGGCTCTGGGGCCTGAGTATGCTGGAGAAGGTAACCTCCGTACTACTGTTATTAAGGCCTGCCGTGGAATTCCAGAATTGGAACATGCTTTGTTCAAACCGGCTCGTCTTTGCGAGGAACTCTTTTCGGACCTACGATCTTCCATTGAAACGGCTCTTAGTCGAACCACATCTCTTTCCTCCCAACGTTTTCTTGCTGACCAGGAGAATGTAGACGATCAATTTTATCTTGACCGATGATACAGCAATAACAACAGCAATCAACGCAAATTCCCTTCACGCAATCCCGGCCAACACGAACGCCCCGGGTACCGCCAGCCTTCCTCTAAGCCTGGAGGCCGTCAGTGGCGAAGGAAGTGCTTTATCTGCCATAAAGAGGGCTGTTGGTCAACGAAGCACTCGGAAGAAGAACGTCGACGCGCAAGAAAACAGTATCTAGCACACTGTGAATTTACTGGTGATTCGACCGATGGTTTTGCTACGTATCTGGCGGACTATGAAGGTCATGAAATGGATTTCCATTTGGTGCAGGATAACGAATCCTTCGACGGCAAAGAATACAGTGAACAGGCAATTCAATATCTGACCGACCAGGCTTTTCTTCACCACCTTACAGGTATTGATACCTTCTGCCTGTCAGAGAACACAACCCCGGCAGACCAGTTCTTGATCGAAGACCGATACTCCCGCTCTTGCTTCCAGAGGATTCTAATCAATACTGGGGCAGCTCGAGTGTCTACCACCGGCTTTGAACAACCCCAAGCCCTTCAGAATGAACACAAGGATATTACCCTAGATACTTCAACCAGGGGACAAGCCTCTGTTAAGTTTGGAAAAGGATCAGTCACGATTTCGATGGGCTCAGTTAATCTTGACACACCTATTGGCCAAATCAAGTTTCACGTTCTGAATGCGTCCAAACCATTCTTGCTGTGCTTAGCCGATATGGATCGACTGAATGTCTATTTTAACAATACGGCTAACCAATTGGTCCAAAATGGAAGAACGATACCAGTCCTCCGGCGGTGGGGACATCCTTGGCTAGCTGTTCCTCAAACCAAGAATGCCGCTCTTTTTCTGACAGAAACAGAACTTCGACGACTACATCGACGATTTGGCCACCCGTCAACAGACCGCCTTTACAAGCTTTTGTCCAAAGCAGGTCACGAAGGTGTCTCCAAAGAAACTCTAAGTGAAATTTCTAAGTTTTGCCACCATTGCCAATTACACGGATCAGCACCTAAACGGTTCAAATTTTCATTGAAAGATGACCGAGAGTTCAACTACGAGATACTGGCTGACATAATGTATCTAGATGGCAAGCCAGTACTACACGTGGTTGATTCAGCTACCAGTTTCCAAGCTGCCCAATTCTTGACAACAATGAGTGCAAAAGAGACCTGGCAAACATTACGACTACTGTGGATTGATACCTACCAGGGCCCCCCCGATGTCATCACTCACGATGCAGGTACTAACTTTTCATCGGTGGAGTTCAGGAACGAAGCCCGTATCTTAGGTATCACTTGCAGAGAAGTACCCGTCGAAGCTCACTGGTCGATCGGCAAGCTTGAGCGGTACCATGCGCCCCTGCGCCGGGCTTACGAAATTCTCTCCACAGAGCTCCGTGGAATCTATAGCCCCAAAGCTGTTCTTCAGATGGCTGTTAAAGCTGTCAATGATACAGCTGGACCTGACGGCCTGGTGCCTACGCTGCTTGTCTTTGGAGCGTATCCTAGGATAAACCTGGACTCTCCACCATCGCCAAATACGGTGCAGCGTGCCGAGGCAGTCCAGAAGGCGATGAAGGCACTACGGAAAATATCGGCTGAACGACAGGTCCGAGATTCCCTGAATACTCGAAACGGACCTTCTGTAAGCGAGGTCCTGGCTTTACCCTTACAGAGTGAAGTACGAGTGTGGCGGGAAAAGAAAGGTTGGCAAGGCCCCTTCAAAATCCTTTCAATCGACGGCCATTCAATCACACTAGACCTACCCCATGGACCCACAGCTTTCCGGTCTACAGTAGTCCAGCCCTACTACCGGAATTCAGAAACTGAACGTCAGGTTGAATCACTTCCCGATCATGATACTATTGACAAGGATAATTCAGAAGAAGAGGGTTCCGAACACGAAGATCCACCATTGCGCCCAAAGCGTGGCCGGGGCCGCCCTCCAGGTTCGATTAATAAACGTAGGTCCACTACAACGTACTTTTCAAGGAAGGAGGAAGGTGACCGTCTACTAGCTGTCAAGCTACGTAACGATGGAATTATCACTGCCCTTGGCGCCCCGTTTGAAGAATCAGACGCAAAGGAAATCAACTATTTGATTGGACGCGGTGTTTTCAGCTTTGAACTATTTGACGAAGTCCAGCACGGACAACACCGGTTGTTCAAATCCAGGATGGTTCGCGAAATAAAGGGTAAAATTGACAAGCCCTATGAAAAGTCCCGGCTAGTCATTCAGGGCTACAACGACCATGGGAAGAACAAAATCCTTACCCAATCTCCTACAATCCAGAGGATGAGCCAGCGTCTGATCCTGGCTTTGGCACCTTCCCTCTTGAAACAGGGCCTATATCTAGAGCTGCGAGATATCACCCAGGCCTATCCCCAATCCCAAACTAACCTCAACCGGGTGATTCTGGCATCCTTGCCAACGAAACTTCGATCCATGTACTCAGAAGGAACAATCATCAGGGTCATCAAGCCTTTATACGGCATTGCTGAAGCAGGCGTTCACTGGTTTGCAACCTACCAAGGTCATCACAAGGACAAGCTGCAAATGGAAACGTCTACTTACGACCCCTGTCTGTTGATTACTACAAAAGGTCCATTTGCAACGATAGGCATGCAGACAGATGACACGCTTATGCTGGTAACCCCTGAATTTTCAGCTAAAGAAGATAACAAATTAAAAAGCGCTGAATTCAGGGCTAAGGACAAGACGAAGTTGACCCCGCGTACGCCATTTGACTTTAATGGTGCCAAACTTTCAATGATGGACGATGGTGTTATCCTAATGTTACAGAAGAGCCAAGGCTCTAAATTAGAGCCTATTAATAGGTTCGCCCCTGATCGTGACCAGAGATACTTGGAGCAGCGAGCCCGTGGTGCCTATATAGCCTCCATCTGCCAACCAGAGGCTTCCTTCGATTTTTCGACAGCCGCCCAAATCCAAAAGCCAGAACCAGCAGACTGTGAAAAGCTAAATAAGAGAATTCGATGGCAAAAAGAAAATATTGCCAGAGGAATTCGTTTCGTACCACTGGACTTGAAAAAAGCAAAACTATTCATCTTTGCAGATGGATCTTTTGCAAACAATAAAGACCTTAGCTCTCAAATAGGCTTTGTAGTGGTACTGGGCAACGAAACGACCCAAGGAAACAGCTTCACACTGAATGGTAATATAGTTCACTGGTCGTCAACCAAATGCAAGAGGGTTACTCGAAGTGTTCTTGCTTCCGAGATTTACGGAATGGTTAATGGATTTGATGTGGGCATTTCTCTAATTACTACGATACGAATGATTACTAGCCAGCTCAATCTCCCACCAATTCCTTTGGTCGCTTGCACTGATTCGTACTCGCTGTATGAGTGCCTAGTCAAACTGGGTACTACTAAAGAAAAACGTCTGATGATCGACATTATGGCCTTACGACAATCATACGAACGAAGGGAAATTACAGATGTTCGATGGATTCACGGAAACGATAACCTAGATGATGTGATGACCAAGGCATCACCTAACAAGGCCTTGGAACGATTGATCGACGTAAACGAGGTGGTGATTAAGATTGAGGGCTCTGTAGACCGACTACTAGTAGAGGGTACATTGGACAAAGACTAACGAAAAGAAAAAAAAAAAAAAAACTGCCAGTGTTGTATGTTGTTATCGTAGTGGCGGTTTTGTTTACGTAAGAGGTGGTTGTGTGCTTAGTAAGGATTTTATCCTACATGTATATAGGAACATGTAGTTACTTTAGAAAGAGGAGAACAGAATGATTTAACTCCCCATCCTACCTTGTTATCTGATCAGATACCAAGACACGGCCTATCCAACAGTAATAGCCAAATGGGGAGATGAAGAAAAGTCTGAAATTTTGATGCAGTTGCCTAGCCTTCAACGCACAAGCCGATGACTATTAGCAGCACTTGCCCTATCTCTTTTGAGTTTAACAAAAATGGGCGTCGACGAGATAGGTTTATGGCTCCGTGATATAAGCCCAGCTTATACCCAGTCGAAAAGCGTATTGAATTGTCTTTTCTGTGCAAAAATTCCGCAACAATTTAAAGAATCTATTGGAGATTGGAAATTCAGTAAAAAGAATCTTATTCAATTACTATCTACTATACGACAATATTTAACACTTTAAAGACACGACATGATTCCCTAAACTCCTATGATCAATGACACTAGATGTCTCAGAATCATTATTGCCAAACAGTTTGAAACTCTATGATACAGACAGGCTTGCCGAGATGCATAACTTCTGAAACAATATGCTGACACCGCAACACAGACCATTTCCACCCTTGCGCTAGTGTCCAATGGGGGTGATGTATGAGAAAGTTTTTATTAGTATTTTTTTGAAATCCTACAGACCAGCCCATCTCTGCCCTTGGCTCGAATTTGACTGGTTTAGGGTCAATGAATTTGTATGCACAACACCCAAAGCGTGGGAGGTTGGTAAAATCAATTTGGTGTCAGGGTTACAACCCTTGTGATTAACTCGGGCTTAGCGCCCTTACTTATATCACCGTCTTTAGAGCTATCCGTTATCACGGCTACTCTTGTTTAATTTACTTTATTGCTAATTATTATTCAACGTTCACCTTACCCGATTGGGTTACTAGCCGTACCCACTTTAGGACGATTATTATTAAATATTAGAGAACATTCACGAATCTTCTATGGAGTACTGAAATGGTTTAATGGCATTCTGGGATATTGTGAATACTCCAGTATCTTCTATGGTTTATTATATGTCCTAGTTCTAAGGCGTTCGATGGGATTCGGTGGGGACAGCTTGGGATAACTATATATGACTGTTCTTGTCTTGCAAATAATATTCACGCACTTCTCAGTTTATTAATTGAATCTTTAGATCTTTGAGTGAGGCTGCTTCAAACCTTTGATAAAGTCTATTAATGGCAGCGATTTTGTGCGCAGGCAATATAGACAATTAGTGATGAAGTATGCGTGTTCAACCGCCCACGGCCAGTAACATGCGGGCATTCGTGCATCTATGAGCATAGATCTTGCTCTTCTCAGAATGACCTTATTGGATGCTTCAGAAGTCCCGTTTTGTTCAGGCGTATGAGGTGCGGAGACGTCTGTCCTAATCCCGTGTTGTACACAGTACGATTTTATGCGGAAGAACTCGGAGCCCCCGTCTCTAAAAATAGTGCGGACTCTTTTGCCGTACTGGTGATGTTGATGCTCGACCCATTTTACTAATTGGGGTGCAATCTGGTCTTTGGTGCACGTGAAAATGGCCCATATCATACGTGATTTTGCGTCGGTAATGATAACAGCGTACTGTTACCCATTACATGCTGTGGTTGGTTTTCCAACAGTGTCAATAAAGACCTCATCAAGGGGATCAAATGGTGTAGGCCTCGGTTCTCGTGAAACATACAGTTAAGCTTTGCCGAGGTGACAGGTCTCACAAGTAGATAATTTATTTGTATCTAATCCTTCCATGCCTTTAGAGCATTGTGCTGTCTTCATTAAAATCCTTTCCCTGGCGTGACCTAGTCTCTGATACCATCTCTGTGCACTAGAAGTGTTGGAGATTCGGGCTACCCCCGGGGCTGCTATAAGTGAATGATTGTGATTTGTAGGCAGGGAATGGGTGTAGTACACATCATTCTTCCTAATTAATCTGGCTATGGGTATACACTGGCCTTGTGGAGTTCTCCTTGTCAGTGTTATCATGTTGTCGTCAGGAGTTATAGAGCCTAATCTTTGGAGTCTTCCTGCCGAGATGATGATACAGGAAGAATTTGGAGAATATAAACAATCATAGAGGTCAAAGGTAATGTTGCCAATGACAATGCGTGCATTACCTTGTCTTGTGAGCTGTAAGGGTCTTAAGATGATTGTTATTCACAAGCTATCCAGAGCTATATACTAGAATATCTTGAAGTAAAGAACAAAAGGAGACTGAGAGCAAACTTCATTTATCTATTCCTCATGTTTTACTTCCCTGTCTTGCTTCACATGATCTAAGTGAATGTTGCGTAGTCTTTGTTCCCTCCATTAGTTTCCATACCTCCATTAGTTTCCATACCTCCATTAGTTTCCATACCTCCATTAGTTTCCATACCTCCATTAGTTTCCATACCTCCATTAGTTTCCATACCTCCATTAGTTTCCATACCTCCATTAGTTTCCATACCTCCATTAGTTTCCATACCTCCATTAGTTTCCATACCTCCATTAGTTTCCATACCTCCATTAGTTTCCATACCTCCATTAGTTTCCATACCTCCATTAGTTTCCATACCTCCATTAGTTTCCATACCTCCATTAGTTTCCATACCTCCATTAGTTTCCATACCTCCATTAGTTTCCATACCTCCATTAGTTTCCATAACTCCATCCCGCTTCCGAGTCCTTTCTGCTGAGATTCGATCTCTCAGGATGACTCAATCTCTTTCACGTACGAAGCCATAGTCTCATTGTATGTCATCCGCTGATGTATGGGGCGACGTGTCATCTATTGATGTATGGGGAGACGTGTCAGCCGGGGAGGTATCAACATGGAACCGCTCAGAAGTCATTGTTCTAGCCTTAGGCATCAGCCTAAAATTTGTCAGGCACTAGGCTGTGACATGAGCAATGTCTTTCCTAATGCTTGATCAAAATTGATGGGTTTATGTCTGGTAAATATGTCACAAAACATGGATTTACATGGAACAACGTGGTGCAAAGCACCGGTATCATAGATAGCAAAGTGTGTATTAGATGAAGATGATGCGGAAGCAGCCACTGCTACTCCATCTTCAGACTCACTATCACTATCAATGTATGGATTGGCAACAGATATAGCATTGGACTTCCCCTTCCCTTTACCCTTGCCAATTGCTTTCAGCGCCAAGTAACGTTCACCAACTGGTCCGACAGCCAACTTGGAATGTTGTTTGAAACACTCTCTATTGAGATGCCTGTGTTTACATTTCTTAAATTTGGTGTCAGGATCATTGGCTGCATTTGAGCCTTGGCTGGTCATAGCATGATTAGTTTTGGCGGCTTGGGTGGTCCTATAACCGTCAACGTCTCTGAGAGTTGACATCATCGTTTCCAGGGATGTGTAAGAATTGTTGTCATTGCAAGCCCTTAAGTCTCGCCAGGTTCCTAACCATGGTACATGCTTGGTGCTGAGAACAAAAACGGCAGCAGCTTGACCCTTAGTCACGTGGTACTCTGTGCCGGTGGCAGCATGCAAAGATTCATCAGCTTCATTAAGGCACTGAAGGTGTACCTGGAAACAGTTAATCTAGTCATCTGCAGTGTTAACAAACCTTGTCCTTATGAACGTTTCCAATTTGCGCGAGTAAGGTGTGGTGGCTGTTTCCTTTTGGGTGTCGGCAATACTATAGTATAACTCAAGTGCTGTCATCTAATCGTATGATCTCAGACACACCGAGGGATCAAGTCTGCTGATAATTATTTTCTTTGCTGATATTTCTCCGAGAGTCCATATTTCCATGGCCCTGAGGTGATCATCAAGTGTAATTAAGAAATTAGGGTCTTCAGGGGTCATTTCTGCTGTGGTGTCGGCAGGTTGATTGATTGGGCGGATTCTAGGAAAGTTATGAAAAACATGTCCTATGACATTATTCTTTGCTAACTTCGCCTGGAGACTGCTTTTCCACTTTGCGAGAGGAACACCTTGCAAAAGAACAACCTTGGAGCTATTGCGGTGGATAGATTGAAACATGGTGATATCAAACCTGGAGCAATCTGTATACTGTTAGTAATGCTTCTATGCGTGGTACAGCGCTTGGCTCATGACCTGTTTTACTAGGTATATGATAGGGTACGCACACTTGCGCAGAGTTACTATACAGGATGGAAATGCTAGTGTAGAGCAAGTAAGTGTGCGGATGACTTGAATGTGAGATTGAATTGAAAGATGATGAGAATTGTATATTACAAAACGGCAAATCCAAGCCTACTTATACTTCCAAAATCATCCGTGCGCCAACAGAGCAAACAATGCAAAAGCCAAGTCTTGTGAGACCCACACCTCGCCTAGCTGGTCCCAACACTTTATCCTAGCCTCGCTGGTGTCACCTCATCTGCTGCTTATGCAGCCTTGCCATGTCCACTATGTTTGCTAGGCACAATAGTTTGACCATCGGTTTGTGGATGATAGGCCGTTGATAGCAGGTGATCAATTCAAAGTAATTTGCAAAGCCACTTCCAAAATTCGGCCGTGAATTGTGATTCACGATCTCAGAATATTGAATCAGTGTAAGTGGGCAAAGGATTAGAGTAAACTCGACAAATCAATACCACAAAGATCTTTTATTTATTTTAACTTGGTTCTATCCACAAGAGATCAGCCCCCCTAATATACTCCTAGGACGCCGCTGCCTATAGTTACTCCTTCCCTAGATAGAACCCTCTAGAAACTAACCGAGTCCTCTTCCTTAACCCCTCATCGTCCCTACTAGACTCCCGGTTCCCCGGCTCCAACCTAAACTATTGTGATGAGCAATGCTCCCTGATCACCTTGAGACCGTCGCGGTATGCGCATCCTCTGTTTAATTATGATAGCCGCCGAGCGCTAAGTCCCCTTTGGGTTTCGGCGCTAGAGGTACTGCCTTTCGCTTAAGCCCCCCTCGTGGGCCCACTTGAGTTACCAGGGTGGTCCCCTGGACCAGCTCCACAATCGGGCAAAGCCCATAACAATCAGGAAGGCCATGAAGGCGGAAACATTCTTAGTAAAATATGTAAGCTGCATGTCGCGATGATAGGTTGTTACATGGAATAATGCGACCTTGCTTAGTCATATGATCAACTACAACTAAAACTGAAGTGAACTCGTTTCCAATCCAGTCTTTGCTTGCAGGCAATTCCACAATGAAATCCATCGCAATATGCCTCCAACGTTCAGTTGCTGTAGGCAAAGGTCTGAGCAAACCTTGAGTCCCTTCACGCGATGGTTTTATTCTCGAACAAGTGTGACAATTCCGTACATATCTCTTGACATGTTTTAACATGCCATGCCAGAAAAACGTTCTCGAAAGCAAGGAATACGTATTTGCAGCACCCTGATGACCCGCAGCAGGAGAATCATGAAACGAGTGGCTAATATCAGTCGTTAGATTTTTGTCATTGCTGCACTGAGGTACAACTATCTTCCCTCTATGGTAAAGTAATTTCCTTTCCCATAAGCATTCCAATAGAGTGAAATTACGTATTCTTGCTAAGCCCTCATTATTTAACACTTTCACCACATCCAGCAGCGATTTGTCTATCAAGATGGATTGACGGATGAGTTCCATAAAACTTAAAGTCGCCGGTAGATTTTCTGACGTTTCACTATTCAAGGGTGGGGAAGAAAGTTCATCTTGTTCTGCATCTACTTCATCCAAATTACTTGCTAGCAAGTTTTCACCCATTCTGATAGACAGACAATGGGGTTTTAGAAGCTGCTGTTCTAAAATATCTTTGCAACTAGGATCTTGGACTCCAGGGCGAGAGAGACTGTCCGCCGGACCATTCAGACTTCCAGGGCAATAACAAATTTTGAAATTAAACCGCGACAAGAATTAACTCCAACGAGCTTGTCGACAACTTAGTATACGAGATTTCATAAAGTATTCGAGCGCCTTATGGTCAGTAATCACTTCAACCGGGTCCAAAGTTCCTTCTAACTCGGGACGCCACTCTTCAAATGCCTGAACAATTGCTAGCAGCTCCTTATCATATATTTCATAATTAGACTCGGCTGGGCTCATTTTCTTTGAGAAGGCCACAGGTCTCCAATTACCTGAATTGTCCGGCTGCAGCAAGACACCCCCAGTACCAACGTCGGATGCATCGGTCGCAAGTCTAGCAGGCTTTTCCCAATCAAAATGCCGCAGTACAATGTCTTCACAAAACTTTTCCTTGATCACTGCAAATGCAGTCTCTTGCGAAGGGCCCCAGTCAAAGGAAGATCTCTTTTTCATTAGGCTGGTCAAAGGTGAAACCAAAGAGCTGAACTTATTGATTTCCGCCTTGCATGGCAGCGGTAAAAAATTGATTGTTAGGGACTGAACAGAGAGGATATTTTTGGGCGAATGCGGCGTCCCGATCACTAAATTCTTTAAGTATGGGGACACTGCTTGGGTGATACTGAGATTGATATAGAGTGGTATTACCACTGTCGAGATCCCAAGGATTGTTATCCATTTTGGTAACGCTTATATCAAAAACTGCGCTTTCAACCGGAATTGTAGGTAATATTTACGCGCTATGGCAGTAAGAAATGTGCTACGGTAGACAATATGTCAAGGGATAGATATGAGGAAGATTGACGAGGTCTAATCTGGTGAATGAGATTGTCTACACGGAGGAAAGGGGTCTAGGAAAGGACCAGAGATATTAAATACAATCGCGTACGCGCGTTAACTCTATCACGTGACCTCAATATTAATCGCGTTTCCCATCACACAGAGCAGCAATTAAAATGGCGTTTCTACTTGCTGCATCTTAAACGCTGTTACAATTCAAAGAAGAACAGCAGTCATGAACTCGATATTTGGGATTTAAATAGCCACGCAGATGATCTCATTCACGAAAAGATTTTTTTTTTTGTTACTTTTACCGAGAAACTCAATCTCATTGCGAACCGAAAAAGCAATGCCACCAACATCTATAAGCATTGTTGCCCTTTCACGACGGTACAGATAATTTGGTCATCAATTGCCCAAACATAACACATGCTTCATAGTCATTTGAAAAATATTAATACTTCTCATTAGACCTTGATCGAGATAAACTCTATTGTATAAGCTGGTGGAATTTGAAAATATTTCTGGTGCCGCTCTCTCGACTCCGCATAAATAAATGACGCTTTCCTGTTATGAGCTTTGCCCGATTGTGGAGCTGGTCCAGGGGATCACCCCGGTAACTCAAGTGTGCCCACGAGGGGGGCTTAAGTGAAAGGCAGTACCTCTAGCGCCGAAACCCAAAGGGGACTTAGCGCTCGGCGGCTATCATAATTAAACAGAGGATGCGCATACCGCGACGGTCTCAAGGTGATCAGGGAGCATTGCTCATCACAATAGTTTAGGTTGGAGCCGGGGAACCGGGAGTCTAGTAGGGACGATGAGGGGTTAAGGAAGAGGACTCGGTTAGTTTCTAGAGGGTTCTATCTAGGGAAGGAGTAACTATAGGCAGCGGCGTCCTAGGAGTATATTAGGGGGGCTGATCTCTTGTGGATAGAACCAAGTTAAAATAAATAAAAGATCTTTGTGGTATTGATTTGTCGAGTTTACTCTAATCCTTTGCCCCCTTACATTTCCTACCCAATTAATCCACATAAATTAAATCCATTTTATGGCTGCAGAGACTCTACCAGGACATCCATCTGGTATTTCTAATTCAATGTCTTTGGCACCTAGGCAAATGATATTACCGTATTATTGAGCGCAGTTGAAGTACTAGACGTCAATTTTTTGGACCAAATGACCTATTTATTGAAGGTTATGAGCGATAATTAGGGAAGACATAGTATTTGAAGAATAAAAGGAGTAGTAATAAGTCTATCGAAAAAACAGAGGATAGGAACAATAACGATACTGATATCTATGCCAAGAAATCAGACGAGATGAAGAATGTAGTTAAAACCTTAGTTCTCAACTGTCTATTTAGTAGCGGAGTTCCTACCTCTTTGTGTACACTTTATCTCTTCGTTAATAGAATCATACGGAAGTATGTAGAATAGGAACTTTGTGGAAATTATAAAAAAATTTAGTTAGCGTATAAAGCACTAGAGTGTCATAGAATCTGCCAGAATCAAATAGAATCTAGTGGCATTCATTTTTGGTGACATGGTATTACATGTCAAGTGAACTTCAACCTTACTGCAGTGTAGATCGTTGTAAAGTAGAGGAGATGAAGTAATGAACTGTCTCAATCACAACACTATTAGACTTGGGTCTGAGTGAGGCTGCATGATCCATCATCACAGTTAATTGAGGTAAGGTGTCTTGACAAAATGGCTCGTCTTAGCACGAACATATCTTTACAACACCATAGAAAAGATAGATAGACAGTGAATAAATAAAGAATAATGTTAATATATCGCCATATTAAGCCTACATTATTTGATGATTATGGTCAAATATTGGATTATATTCATGGCAATTAAGCAACCACCTGTGATAAATGTCGATGAATGCCTATTTCTTTACGCAGTTAGAGTAGCTGTTTCCAACTGAACAATAGAGGCCTCCATAGTTTTGGCGGCGGTATAATTTCTTAAGTCTTGTTCCTCAATGTCTTGATAAGAGCTGATAGCTTGGTCTCGGAGATATTATTCGCATTTATAGCCCTTGAATAATCACATGTTATAGTTTTCCTTTCATCTACCGTTTTATCAAGGCAATCAAATTTGTATTTTTCCAGCTGCCGCTTAATTTTTGACCTTGGAATTATATTTCTTCATATTGCCAGAATTTTTGGCAAATCTCGTTTCCAAGTTGTTTTCCATTACTTAAAGCACAATGAGGATATTATCTTCCCGCCTTATCAATCATTTGTACTGAAATCAAGTCCCTCATCATGTCCGAGTAATGCAAAAAAGCACCATGAATTTCTGCTTGTCATCTTTCAAGCCGACCACGAGAATTACAAAAGATCTAGAGATGAAGTTTAACATGTTGTCTGCCTCTGTATTTTTCGAATCATCATTCGAAATAATAATTTGACCTGTAAAGAAGGCTGTATTGATCAGGTTGTCTAACTTTTATCCTGATCTGTTGAAACTAGGGTGTCTTTCAAATCTTTGATGGGAAAATTGATGAAGTAGCTTCCGTCTGGATCCCTAATTTATTGTCTGAAAATCGACGGCTCATCTTTTGGCTGCTTAATCCTTTCTAGAGACTTCTGATATTGATGATTGTTTTTCTTTGCATATCTCTTGTATGACTGAGATTCTGTTGGCTAGTATTTCCATGATTTAGTCCGGAAAGGTTGTTGCAATGATAGTTTACGTTATTGAATGATGAAAGCTGGGTTTATTGAATCAATTTTCAATTTTTTCTTCAAAATTTGCGAATTCTCCCCTACAGAATAACCGAATTCAACGATATATGGTAAATTTACTTTCTTATTTGCTCTCTATGAAGAACCCATTTTCAATATAATAGCTTCAAATACTTCAAAAAGATGATCTGTGAACAAAATTAAATTATTTTTGCGTCTGCTCAACAAGTTCTTTTCGAAGGCATGTTAAGGAGCTACATGAGAAATTTACCTAGTTTCCGATATCTTCATTGTCGACATAATATGTACGTTGATGATTAGTTTGGTTAGTTCTTCATGATTTTCGGCCTTGATATCCATATCATGTAGCCCTTGATCCTTTTTTCTGTACATGTACTTGGTTCACCTTGAAAAGACAAGATGACGAATTCGTCGTCGCTTGGGATTCTCATTTTAATCTTGAACCGTAAGATTATTTCTTGAGTTGGTTGGATGATGAGACGTAGATTTGGATCATATAAGTCCAATATCTTTGGATTTTAGCCTCCTCAGGCTTAAAAAACTTGGAAACATCCAGTTGAATACGATATAACGAGCTACAATATCGCCTACTCAAGATACGTGTATTACCTTTCGTTCACAATGTTCAGACTTTGGAGCTGTGGTGTCAAGGATTACCATCTCATTCCTATCGAGGCTTCGTCAGTAGATGTTAGTAAACCATATTACAAGTCCAAGACACTCCACCATGAGTTAGTCTACTCAAGGAATTGCTCATCTAAGATGCTTTCATTTGTTGGACTGATGCTAACATTAACCGACCTCTCCCCAGATTCATGAATACTCTGCTCATCGCTCTCCATCTTTTCACTGTCGAGTCTTGATGAGCCTATGCCGTAGGACTTGGAAAGACTAAATGGTATTGGCAGTCTGCAACAGAGAAATCAATTGCTTCACCCCCTACAGTATCATCCTGCGTGTTGAGATTTAGCTACATCGCCTTTTGCGCTCAGCGATTCCCCAACTAGACAGCATGCACCACAGAGTTTGTCGTAACCGTCTAGCTTGCTTAGGCTGGCGAGCCATGCTTGCGATGCCTGACCCAAGTGACAAATGCTGCGTGTAAAGATGGGTACGAAGGGAGACAGGAAGCCGTCAGTGCACTAGATGTAGAGCAGTGCCACGGGAAGCTGTGGGAGGGCTCGCGTGGTCTTACGTTACATCGACGCTCGGTCACACCCTATCCACACTCTTATGCTACTACAGTCGTCCCTCTCGAACTCGATAGTGGGTTCCGGTATAAGTGTTGAAAATATTCCTTGTAACTTGGACTTTTATATTTGCAACACTTACCCTTACAGGTCATTTTGCGTGCAGGGGTAAGTATGGCAAATGTAAATGGTTGAATTTCAATGAATATTTTCAACACTTATACCGGGACCCACTATCGAGTTAGAGAGGGACGACTGTAGTCATTTATCAGAAGGATTCTAAATTTGGACAAGTTAAATTCGGAATGAAATGTAATTCTGTATGTGTGTGGATATTTACGATCATCGCTATATGTGCCTTAATATATACAAGCGAGTGTATGACTAGTTCATTAGTTATACAGATCTTTGACATCAGTGCGGATGATGCAGCTGGTACAACAGGATTTCGCTTGAGGATTAATGACGGCACTCACTCCACAAATCCTAGCCCTGTAGATTACGGTAAGCTTGTCGCAAACAGTCTAATTTGCCGGGAGTTTGAGAGCCTCAGTGAGGTCAGATGAAACAACAAGCACGTTGTGAGACATCTTGCTAGCCATATCTCTCGAATGCAACGACCATCAGTCCAGACGTATCTGCGACGCATATCTCGCACCTCTCCCGACCCACATCGGTGTTATGAGTGGGCTGCAGGCTCCGCATCGGAGCTATGCACTGGTCCTTCACGTCTCGTTGCCCATTCGAAGCCCAACATGGCGCTGTAGAAACGCGGTGAAGAAGTTGGAATCCGGGAGCCGGAATTTTCGGTGACCTATTCACGGCCTTGTCGCTTTCACAGTCCTGCCTTGATCTCAAAAGTTCTATGGTGTCGGAACTTTGTTCCCCGCCCTCGGGGTTCATTCAGTCCTCGCTTAATCTGTGTGCTAGTGGATGCTAGCGGTGGCACTAGTCCCGATTAGAGGACGCTAGTCTTAATTTGGAAGCATCTATGATTCCGAATTTCATGGCTAATTGCCTGTGGTGCCACTGTCTAATAGATGCTTCCTGGGACGTAATGTTTCGAGTATGTCACGATCTTGCTTGTTCAATCATCACATGATATCTACCTGTCTAAGTACATAGCTACTCACGATAAGTTTTTCAAGCCGTGATATCAGTTACCATCCGTTGCAGAGCTTCCATTACTTGTAACTACCTACACTTGTTAACCACGCAGAATTCATCATAGTATCAAGGACACGCAAAGCGCATATGAAGCGTATTCGTCAAGGAAAAGACACGAACCGACACGTCAGAACGCAGACAACCACTTCTGAGAGCTCACCTTCTCGCCTTCTAGACCCAGAAAGTTCAATCATCAGCAGTACTAGAGAAGACTCTGGTGGGGAAACCCTAGGAGAAGAGAATAATGGAGTCTGGTTCTGGGACTCTGACGCCGAAGAATGCAATACGGACACTGAAGTTGAGGACTTGGGTGGAGACTCGGACATGGACCATGAAGGTATGTCTAGTAAATCATGAGTCACAAGCGGCAAGCCTTGAGAGAAGTCTAACAAGCCGGAGCAGATGATGTTGAGATTGAAACCGAGACGAATACTCAAGGGAAGAGAACACTGTCGTGGGCTGCAGATGCTGACAAGCATGTGAGGGGAAGTTATGACAACGGATCTCGTTCAGCTAGGAAGAGAGCTAGAAAACATGCAAAGGAATTGTAGTCTGAGGCTGCAAAGTCTTTTAATATCAAAGCATTGTTCAATCGTCAACGTGACTTGAATTTATCATCTCCCACGATGCATGACGATGTGACTGTGAGGCCCTCCCGCCACGATGCTCCACCAGTAGTAAGCCATCCAAATTATAAATCTACATCAAGTTGATGTAAGCATTGTATCATAATATCTAATGACTTTGGGGTAGGTTGTTGCGCCAAGCGTCTCTTGTCTGTGCAGGATGACTTCTCACAGCAAAAGAACGCAATTGAGGAAGCTGTGCTAAGTTCCTCAAATGGGCGGTATCACAGAGTTCTATACTATCCTAAGTACCACTGTGAACTGAACCACATAGAGCACTACTGGTGTGGGTGTAAGCAGAATGCACGGATGATGTGCGAGTACAATATCGATTACCTTCGCATACAGCTGCCTCTCATCTTGGCGAGTGTTTCCAACAGCACGATCTCGGCAAACTACCACAGATGCTGGAGAAAGATAAAGTTGTATCGAGAAGGGATTGATTTTGGTTCGATAGAGTGGAAATTCAGAACCACGTATCATAATCCCTACACAGTTGAAGAGGATAGATAGTAGTGCGAAGGGCATGTTAATCATGTTCATGGCACATATTGCCGTTGTCAATCTGTGAGAATTTGGGGTTACATAACCATATTTGGTGCGATCTCATTGGCTGCTCTATGTGGCGCGTGTGGCGCTATGAGGGTCCAATATGTTTTCCCTCACTAAAATAGGTTCCACTTGTAACAATAATAGGTCCGCGTCGCTCGCGTTGATTGCTTAATCCCCGCATCTATTTGTTCATCTAATGGTCATCTAGCGATTCACGCCAGCTCTATGTAATTGAAGGCTTGTAGAAGTTGTTTTTTTTCGAAAATGTGGTGTTTTGACATTTTCATGAGGACGGGGAACAAAGTTCCGACACCATACGTTAGATCTCACCATGCTCATGACGGGTACTTTCTAACTTCTGCGCCACCAAGTTGAGCCATTTCGGTCGGTCGGATCAGTATCAGTAGAGGGGGGCCGCCGGTTCGTCAAATTCCCAACACATATGCTCGCAGCCTTGTAGCCTTGAGGGTTTGACACGAGTGACACTGGTACGGTACATGGAGTGATGACTCTATTCGGGAAAACGGCCCGGACGATAAACCACACCCACTACTTCGAACCGCTCCCCGCCGCAGAACAGTTGATTTTAGGAGCCGTGGTGAAACGACTCATTCGCGTGACACCTTTTTCAACGCGGATCGGGGGCTCGGAAATATCTTGGACGCGTGCGTCACTGCTGGGTCATCTGGGAAACATCTTGAGATCGCTGTTCGAAGCAATTAGAAATAAACGGCGCCACCTTGTTCGCGTTTTAGAGTGAAGGATGGGAATGAGCAATAAAATTAACATCATATGTTCACATAGCCATTCTACATTGTCTAACTATGGGAAATTAGGAATTCTACATTGCAGGCATTCCTCCTGCTAAAATTAGTGGGTCCCAAAGTAATTGTTCAAATTCCTCCGAATTTTCCCAACTATATTTTCAATATCTACCCCCGTAGACTAAATTTAATGTAGGGGTAAGTATTGTAAATCTAAGCGGAATAATGCATATGAATTTCAGCAATCATTACATCGTGACCCACAATGGGTTTAGACAGGTTCCACGATATACAAATTTAGTCTCACGCGATTATGGAAGGAATTTGGACTAATCGTGTACCGTAATGACCATGTCATGTGATTCTGCAAATTACTCGAAACCATTTCCCCCCCTCAGCAACACTGCTGGTACGAGGGGACTTCGCAACCAGCCAACTCCAAAGCGGAGGGTCGGATGGTGCAGTGGTACACTGTCCGGGCTGTTCTCCCAAGTAGAGTCTGGGTAGCTTGGACACACGCCCCACTTGAGACAGGAGAAAGCTGGTTCGAATCCAGCAAGACCCGCACACCACTTCTCTCGCGGTGATAATGTATTCGTAGGATGAGGAAAGCATGCTCAGATAACCATGGGTTTTTCTCGCTTTTCCCTGTGGTGGGTATTCACGGAAGAGGGTACATGTCGTAAGGCGTTATTCTCGTAGTGGTATCTGCAAATGAAATCTGAGTATGAGTGTCCCTAACGTCAAACTGAGTTATTCTGCGAAATATACACGTCTTCCGTAATCATTCGCATCATAGCCTCAGGCTGTATGCGCAAAAATGATTTAAAAAAAAAAAAACTCCGAAGCGTTGAATGGCTGATGGAAAGCGCACCAATTGCTCTGATTCTCCCCTGGCAAGCCAACTCGATCTTCTCGCACCATTATGTCATCTGTCATGACAATGGAGCGTGGAGGTGTTCGTTTGGGGACATCTCGACTGGTGTGACGAGTACTACAGAACTTGTCTTCGCCGATAGTAAGTTCCAGTCTATTAATGGAAAAGATTCATGGAACCTTTAACGTGTATGTTTGCAATACGTACCTATGCGCGCAAAATGACGTCAAGGGATCAGTGAAGCGAAAGGATGTACCGAGAATTCGATCATTCTTAACAAGAATAAACCCGGTATCCATTATTGGCTCAGACTTGTTCGACTATGCAGGTAGACCTAAAGTGTACTTAAGACTGAAGGGTGACTTATCAGACCAAAGTTAGTCCCACTCCGACCACGGTGACTAGTCAATTATAACTAGCGAACAGTATACGCTTGTTATAAGAATGTGGGGCAAGATTTAAATAAGGTTCCTCATTGGAGGGGTTAATTGAATTGGCCAATGATAGCCCTTTTTAAAGTCTTGCCCCACATTCTTATAAGGAGAGTGAACCGTACTGTACTTAAATTAAATTAAATCTTTCTATTATCCTATTTCGGCGCCTGAAGGCCCACGTAGGTATTTTCGGAAGATACGTACAGGGTCGCGGGGGTAATACTTTATTCTTTGTTATAGAACGACTCATTTTGACGTTAGGGACACTCATACTCAGATTTCATTTGCAGATACCACTACGAGAATAACGCCTTACGACATGTACCCTCTTCCGTGAATACCCACCACAGGGAAAAGCGAGAAAAACCCATGGTTATCTGAGCATGCTTTCCTCATCCTACGAATACATTATCACCGCGAGAGAAGTGGTGTGCGGGTCTTGCTGGATTCGAACCAGCTTTCTCCTGTCTCAAGTGGGGCGTGTGTCCAAGCTACCCAGACTCTACTCGGGAGAACGGCCCGGACGGTGTACCACTGCATCATCTGACCCCCGTACTGTACTTTGTGTACGGTGTGAGGCACTTTTCACTGTACAAAATACTGTACACATGTATGTAGAGTAGGCCTACTTTACGTAATTGTAACAACCCTGGTTAAAATGCTGGTAAGAGATCTCTGCAAGGATTAAATCTGGGGCACTGTCATTAATTTGGGAGACAATTGTTTCAAGGGGAAATCTGTACCGGGAGGTTGATGGGTGTAGTTAGGATCATGGCATCTTACTAGCACCCCCGAGATGACTCAGTGTGAAACAGGACTTCCAAGAGATTTGTCCCATGTCACCAAATTCATCCATCATCAGCTCATATGACATCAGACAAAATCTCGTCAGATCATAGAATTAACATGTAATTTCACATCATAGATATTGCGACAGTATCTGTATGATGTTGTGCAGCACAGTCAACGCTATTCAATGCTCCCCTTGGCTTTGACATCTACCGGCAGCGTCAACAAAGGTCTGCCCGACGATCGTGTGCATCACATACGGATAAGCTAGGCGTATGGACTCTCCAGGTCAATGCTGCCAGCACAGCGTTGAAACATCTAATCTTTCTTGAGCCATATTAAAGCCAAAGTTGAAATCCGTACCAAGAAGCAGTCTCACCCAAGCTGTCGCGATGTCGTAGAAGTAAATATCGGGTGGTCATATTCTTGCCCTATCGAAATGTTTCCACATTGTTCTTCATATGGCCAAAAATTCCTCTAGTTTCCATTTTCTCAGCCCATAGCCAAGACTGAAACCGGTACAACCAACTTGTTCGTGTCCACCCTAACACTAGGCCACTCCCGTGAGATTGTCGATGAAAGACATTGACCGGCATCCTCGGTATCTCCAGACATTTCTGCCATCGTAAGACCGAGCCTTGAGTCAGTCGGCGGTAATCTACCCGTACGCGTCGTCCACGAATCTGCAGCCCGCAGTCGCTCTCGCACAAGAGATAGTGCAGCTGTGGATGCATGCCGCTTCCGCCAAGCGGGTGGCATGCTATTTCGTATGAAATGTAAGATAGATGAAACGCCACATATAGATACATAGTCGTGAATTGGTACATAGACATAATAATGCGTTGTAATCGGAGACACTTCCGGTATATCGCCGTCAAGCCAGTACCATGCATTGCACAGTTGAATACATTTTACTCAGACAGAGATGAACGACCGTAGATCCCAGAATCAAATGCCGACTCCTAAACTGAGTTGGAGAGAGCCAGCAGATGACAAACGCGAAATTTCCTAGAGTAAACATCCATCGTAGGTGAGTTGTTGACGGATCAAAGAACTACGACTCATCGGCTGCGTAACATCGAAACCCCTATAGCTTTGCGGTGTATCTGAATGCAGTGAGTCAGAAGTGCCGGTGAGACGACGTCCCCGAACGGCACATGCTATGCAGTGCGTTGCATATTTTGTCCGAAGAGGACGCCTCCACATGACCATAACAAGGCTCTCGGAGCAGGCCATATCACGGAAAACTCTCCCACCGCTCATATGCACTAACCGAAAGTACACCCGCCCGAGGTGCATCCCACACTCGCGCTGATCAGAACGGTTTCTCCCCGGCAGCCATTCAGCACGCAGCCGTCTCCCATCGGCAGGCACAACGAGACGCATGCTCGCGTGGAAGATCCATGTATCGAGAGGATGAAGACGTGGCGCACGTGACCTTCTATTGCCACCGCCAACCGCGTCACGACTCACATGTATCAGTCCGCGGACTTGGTCACGAACAAGCGTCGTCCCATCCAGTGCAAGTTGTACCCCCGCACCTCTTATCCCCTGTGGCGGGCCCAAGTCCCCCCGCTTCCCAAATCTCGACCCCCAAAACCACCTAAGGGATCCTCAGATAAGCTCAAGTTCCTTCTTGGAACCTCCATAGGAGCCTCCAAACTTGCGCAATGGTGGGAAAAAACAAATTTTTTCACCGAGATCTGCCCAAGAACCCCTCCAGAACCGACTTCTATCGATATCTAATGGCAGTTCGAGATGGATACGCAAATGGGACTCAGCCTTATCTCCCTTCATTTTGATGGCGCAAAAATGGAGTTTTTTGGTCCGAAAACTTTTCCTTTCTTTTCTTTTCTTTTCTTTTATGTTAATGGCTTGATGGAAGAATTTCTCTTCTCAGTAAAACTGGCCCTCATTCTAAGAGGTCGCATTCTGCTATTGGTAAGGTGAAAGCTTAAATCACTACGCCCCGCAATTTAATTCAGGTCTCTTCTTCTTTGGTTTGGGGAAGATGAGTGCCTCAGGTACCAGGGCAATAAGCTTTGGCGTCTTTTTCCATCTGGGACTAGTGTATAAGTTAGACGTAAAATAGAAAACAAACAAACAAACAGCACCTCTTATCCATCTTCATCCCGTGATATCCTCAGTACAGGGGGTCAAGGGTAAATGAAGTTTTCGTTTAACCGACAAGGGTTGGCGTGCAGGGGTTTTGTCAGCCTTAAACAGCAGGCGGTGACGGCACGGTGAAGTCCCTTAAACAGGGTATCCCAGTACTATTACATAATTTCCTGTGCCAAGATTCATTTCTTCCAAAGCATCTTTTTCCGCTTATTGCTGCCAAATATAGTTCTGATTACATTCGCTGACCTCAATATTCCGTAAATATCTAGAACAATATTTTCCTTTATTACACAAACTTTATCAAATCTTTAGCGCGAGAGAGTATACAATAATTTTCATTCGTTTAATACAAATATGTAATTTCCAACCAAACAGATAAATGTACCTCATTGCCAACAAAAACCTTAGCAGAATGAATACTCAAATCACTCTACCTGTTAGCAGACGTGCGCCCTATCTTACTCGAGATCAAAGATTGCAGGTGATTACTGGAATTCAGCCATAAGAAAACTTTCCCCATAAACTAAGCACATTTAGATACTCACATTCCACAGAACCGGACTCTCTAATAGAGAAATAGCAGATCAACTTGAAGTCACAATCTTTCAAGTTTGGAATACGGTTAGATCTGGTCGTGCCTCTCCCCAATCTCGGTCAGGACGTCCACGGCTCTTAAGCTCAGCCCAAGTCGATGAGCTGGAAGCATTTGTTTGCTCTTCGCGGGAAACTGGGCAAATATCGTTGCTTGAACTGGCTCTCTACTTTCGTCGTTGGAATGCTGGAAAATACGCTATTCGTAATGTGCTCAGAAAATGAGGTTACGAGCTGCGAATTCCACGTAGCTCTCCCCCGCTTTCTGAAAATCATCGTGCGGTCCGAATATGGTGGAGCGAACAGCATCTGCATTGGCGTCAAGAGTGGTCACGAGTTCTTTGGAGTGACGAGACATTGATAAACGATAGCCGAATAATGTCTAGACATGTTATCAGAAAGGTTAATCTAATCTTATTCATTTTCAAAAATATCTCGGACTCTAATATCGTCAAAAGAGGGGCCAAGACTTTGATGACACTTGTGTTATCGATCGTTACAAGAAGAACAACTATTGGATGCTCTGGGGAAGCTTCGCGGGAATTGAACGAGGTCCTTGTGTCTTTTAGGGGCGGGAGTGGCGAAGTATGACCTCTGAAGGATGTAGTGAACATATACTCCCAAGGATAGGTAACTGGATCAGAGAAAAGAGAGAAGAGACGGGCCATGATTATATCTCTATGCACGACAACGCCTCTGTCCATAAAGGACGTCCGGCTAGGGAGTTTCTCGATGCCAATGAAGTTGAATCTATGCCCTGGCCTGCTAACTCTCCTGACTTAAATCCGTTCGAGAATGTATGGAGTATGATGAAATACTACATACATGAACGATACCCGGAGTTTGAGCGGACGAGACAGCGGAACAGGGCGGAGATTCGACCCATTGTGCTAGAGGCATGGTACCATAGTACAACAGAGGAAAAGCTGACACAACTGATTGTGAGTATGGCTAGAAGATGCGAGGAAGTATTGAATGCAAACGGGGGTTCTATTTCATATTAGGCTTAAAATTCTGTATCAACAGCAAACCTGAATTGCAAGTTTTAATATGACGTATGAACTCGATTTTTTAGGCTTAGTGCGAAACAAAGTGGGGAGAGACAGGCGACTTCACTTTTGTCGACCTCAGTTTCCCTCATCTTGATTTGATTTGAATTCAATTGCCCTAATGTGGCGCCTTGAGTGGCCCACGTTGGTGTGTCTACCGTTCTCTTTATTCATATAGGAGGTAAACCTTTCGGTAAAAAAACCCCCTAAACCTGCCATGTGAATTTCTATCATGTTGGATTTTCCTCCAGAAAGTGCGATTGCACTGCTCTGCGCAATGCGGATCCCTTCACTCTAAGCACCTCATCTCTTCCCTCTCCAGCACCCGCCTCTCCACTTCCCCCGCCAAACGGAACTGCTCTAACCATCCCTAGTCTAGGATCCACTGCGTTATTCTATTGACATCTTCTGGGCTGTTGATCATGGCCTCGAATGACCGGTTCTTGGCTTTCCTCCACACCTCTCCCCTTCCTTTGGCCCTTCGTGAGCAAGCCATCACCACGTGCTTGGCGTTTTCCGAAGGATATCCACATTAGCAGCTTTGGTTGTCAACTCCGGAGACTTTTCTTCGGTACAGATAAGACGCGAACCCAATGTGCTCGCTTCTTATCTGTATGGCAATACTGCTTTGCGACCTTTTTAGGTGTCGGTGTTAATGGAATGGCGTTCCCTTTCCCTCACCATACGGGGGACGAAGACGGCGTTTCTACCTGTACGTGGTGTCCCCTACGAACCTGGAGTTTATCTTCAGAGCCAACAGAAACACGCATTACTTGGTCACGGAGGAAAAGTCATCTATACGAGTTTCCGGGGCGTACCCAGCTAACGTTATGGTGGTGATGGATCAGACTAAGTTGGCTCTTTTTACCAAGATGAATTCTCACTGTTTACAGATATTCTGGCATTACACTGTCTCCCGAGGAAAGAGCACCGCTACCTGAGCGCTAGTCGTGTCGGTATAAGGAGGATATCTGGACTATGGGATGTTAGGGAGATATAGATGGGGATACGCACCTCGTGTGGCTCTGGTGTCTAGGCCTCGCCTGGCTGGAGTTGCAGGTTTTTGGAGACTTTTTCCTGCGTACCGGTTTCCAAGGCTGCTCTTTTTCAATTTTTTTTGAGCAGAAGGTTCTGTAGAAAAGGTGGTTGAATTCTACGGGTAATTACTGAGCTAAATGGCTACCCGTCATGGGTCAATGTATCAATGATCTTAGGTTCGATGTAAAAGGGGATAGGAGCACTGTAAAAGGTGTGGGCTGGGTCAGAGAGGAGCCCTAGTGTTATAATAGTCTTGGACTCTACATAGCACGAATAAACAAAACCACTACTCCCTCACCATATTTTTGAACAGCGTTTTAAGCTTTACCATATTCGGCCTCGCTTAAATGTGATCATCACGGTAGATTACTATGTTTGGGTAAATATTGGCAAAAAAACCCCTGTAAATGACGGGCGACTTCACTTAACCTTGACCCCCTATACATCCTCGTCTCTCCAAACCCAGTCTTTCAACGCCCGCCACTTGTCTCTGCCAACCACCTGACTATTCCTGACCGTCGTTATCTACCGCGACATCAAGACAGCACAGACTTTCCCAGCGGCTGCTCACGCTACATCTACTTCCTCGTCCGGTCGTGCCGCCTTTGCCAGTGCGATCTGTACCGGAAATTTTCCTGTCAGCGAAGATCTATTCCAGCGTGACAGCTAGATTTCTGTCACCTAGATTATCTTGCCTCTCCCCACTTGACCTCTCTCAGCCTTGTATCTAGTCTGGTTTGATACATGAATGAGCTGGATGGGTTTCTGTGCTCAGCTGCCTTCGATCATGATTTTTGACTGGAAATATTGGCCGATTCAGTACCCTGATGTTGGATTTCATGTACCAACAAACTATCTCGATGGTAGTTCTATAACCATGTAGCTGCTTTTTCTAGTCGCTGTGAGTTCATAAACTTAATTGAGGATAGACAGCCACTACTGGATGTATGGGCATACCGACGTCGCACGTTTGGTGGCTAGAAGTCAGAAGATATTACGATTTCGATGCGATTTCTCAATCTACTTTACTAGAAATGATAGTCATGTTAAAGTGAAAAGAACTTTGGATTTAAATTTAAGTTTGAATATATTTATATTTATGTACATGATCTTTAAAGTTGTTTTATACTTGCTTCCGGAGCTATGTTTTTATATGATTACCGACGCCAACAATTGGAAATAACCAAGAATATTTTTGAAGCCGATCGTACATTTTCCCCCATGACCTCTTTTCAGTTTTCGAGTAGCAGGCGCTCTCGACCCATTCTACAACTGAACCCATGGAATTAAATCCTCGACCAAATATGGTCCCTATTGTCCGTAAGAGTATTAAAGTTCCCCATGTCAGTATTTCCGAGTACTTTCCCCAGTATATATCTCTTTCCGAACCATTTTTCCTGCGTAACGCTATTCTAAGTATTTCGAGTCTAAGATGACATTCTCGAGGAGATGCTTCTACGGATGAGTAGTGTCGGCATGTGAGCTGATTAGACACCGGCCGCAATTCCTCCATCGTCGCATCCAAAAGGGGACGCGCCAAATTGAGGCTGCAGGCTGGAAGATCTATGGTCCAGCTGATCCGAACACTGAATATCATTCGCAGAAGATTCTTCATTGAAATAGTCGAAAAGAACGAATTCATCAAACATGCCGTCGTGGCGACCATCCAAGTTATCGAATTCAGGATGGAATGTTTCGACAATAGAGCGGGCTTCTTCTTCGAAACACTGGAAATCTGTTTCCGACTGAGTTTCGAATATGCTTCTAAATTCGCCATAAGGTAGTTCGTTGCCAAGATCTGCATAATTACTGTCGAGGCCGGCGTTGTCGTATTCCTCCATCGCCGAGTTTCTTCCGACTGACACTGCAGGTCGCACAACATCGCGGCAGGATGTTGTGTCATGTCAAAAGAAAACTCAGCAGATGGATTATAAACAGGTCGAATCTCAGGTGAAAGACAGACTGGGTTAACTGTGGCGGGCTCTTGTAGGTTGACTACTGGAGAGAATGTGATGGGTGATGATTGCCTCAGTGCCGTAGAATTGGGTGTTGGTAGGGAATATGAGCCAAAGCTAGATCTAGTACCACCGATCCGTTCGAACTCCTGTTCAAGTAGGCGATACTTGGCTTCGATATCTGCTAGACGCATTACGAGATCACTATTTTTTCGTTCAATAGCTCGTTTCTCCGCTTCAAGAGCCTCAACTTCAAGACGTTTTCTTTCGCGCGATGACTGAGCTGCTCGACGATTCCGGAGGACGCGCTCAACACGTCGCTGTTCCTTTTCATCTTCAGTTTTTGCGCGCTTCCTTTAACATAATTAGACTTAAATTACTATCAGAGGGGAGAGGGATAATGCCTACCTTGGTGGGAGATTTGTCTTCGGTTCCGGAAGTTGCTGACCCCAAGACTTGCGCTTTTTTACTGGTTTCACATCAGGTGCGGGCGTTCCTGAGATACTGCTGCCAAAGTGGCTCTCATCATCAAAAGATCGTGGAGTTAACATTTCGGTCGAATTCATTACATTATCTGATAGTGGTGGATACGGACACCCAGATGTTGAAACATAACTGTCTGCCGGACTGGTAACCGGCGATTGCTCATATTTCATGCGAGCTGGAGTATCCATACTGAGGATGTCGTTGATAAAATGACTTCGTAACACTTTATTCGTAGACACAGATAGATTTCGTAAGTGGTGATAATAAAGAGTCTGGCTCCTCAAGATGAATAGATTGGTAATGTCGTCAAATTAAGTCGATTATTTGTAAATTAATGAGGTGTATTTTGTTGCTATATTAGGATAGAATGGAGAAAAAGATGATCGGAACAAAGTCAGAAAAAACACCGATGACCCAATTAGTTGGAATAAGCAACTGATTGTTGCCAGGAAAGATAAGCAGATTGAGGTTGAGACGAAAGAAAGTGACGACACCACACGTGGACATGCTGTTCTTTTATGTCTGATCAGATGGCTTCTTCAACTTCATTTTGGTCGATAAAATCACAGTTCACTGTTATAGCCTTAGGCAGCATTAACAGCAACGTCCGTTCATTGCCTTTGCGAGTTTCCAAGCCAAACTCAGTTCCCTCTTCTTCAGTGCTTCGGGCCCTGTCGTTGCTCTCCGTGCACTGAGCTCCCGAAAGCACGACGGGTCCTGATTCTGCAGAACTCGGCCTTTAGATGAACTTTCTCTAAAGTTTAAATTTTTCACTCGTTCCCCTAGCAGTCGCAGCTTAAAACCGAACTACACAAATCTTCAATGCGTCAAATCACGGGGTTTACTTGATCACTTTGACGATTCCTAAGTTTAGAGACCTACAGAGGATCATGAACAATACGCTTCATATTTGATGAGAAAGATCAATCTATAGTTTCACTCTGAAGGGAGAGGTCTTGCGAAGTTTGTCTTAACTGATGGGTTCGTTTTGGTCGCCATACTCTGCTAGCCATCGTGGACGATTCTCTTCAGATAGTATTACAACGCAATTTAGTACGCATCGTCGGCAAAATTTTAGATAATGAGGAATACCGGCCATGGTTTGATTCAGTCATCTTGATGTACAGGGATTTTACATGTACTTACGCCACATTCCGCCGTAAAGTAGCTAGACCCCTCTCATTTTGGTCCAGCTCGTCACCTAAAGAAGAAATGTACAGGTACAGTATCTTGGGGATTAGTTTGCGCCTTGATCGCCCCTCCCGAGCCGAAGGGGTGAAGCATATTGTGTCGAAGCTTCGGCCCGTCTGAGCACCTCCCTCATCAAATGATGAAATTGTGATGGTAGGGTACCCTCTTTCCCGGGTCTCTTATTATTACATAAACGCCGAGCAGATGCGCGTCTTGCGTCCCTTAACCCGGAAAATGCATGTCCATCGGGTAGCATCCCTCATCCCAGAATACGCAAGTCCTGTCTCTTAATTTACGATTGTGTGCCATGACACATACGTGCAAAACATGTTCGAAAGTAGAAGATTTCACCGAATTAAGGTCGTCTTCGCCGATACAATCAAGCGCTCAAGATACCAGAAAACCCTTAGGCTCTTCCAAAGTTTCAACCTAGATTGCGCCAAAGTTAATTTCCACGAACTGCTCTGCGGTATGCCCAACGCTGCTGAAGCCAGACCCCGTTGATCCCTTAAGCCCTCTGCAGGGCACGTCTTAGCACTTACAGCAGTCTAGCGTGAGTCTGGTGTGGTCATTTGGACAGAGCGGCGGCTTTCATTTCGCAAATGCCTATGTCTAATGACGTACCCGGAAAAGAATCATTTCCCACACTTGTGCGTGCCCTCATGGGGTATTGAATCCCAGAGACATTATCGATCTTGCCTTGAGGTACTCCCGGTTAGGGCCTTCCTATCTAAGAGATTTTACGCTTTACAAAAAACTGCTTCGGAAAACTCCCGCTTGTGAAGGGAGAAGGCCTTGGAGCGAAGGCGTTGCCCTTTAACAAACGCAACGTGCCGTTTGGGCGTTTCTTTTTGTTGCATGAATCGAATTTGAAGCGCGCCAACTCCTCCCCGATAGTCTTAGAAGAATTGAAATTAGACCAGAAAAATTTTTGTCTAAGAATCTGGAAGCTGTCTCATCTAAGTATTTAGTTAAGTCGATATAAATGACTTTCTTCATGAAAATGCCTACTGTGTTTTTGTCCAACAGAATTCGTAAATTAGCTGGAGGGAGTATTGATAACTTATTCATGAGTAGATTTTTAAAATAACGTTTCCGCGACTGGACAATGGGTGTCGAGTCGCTCAAGTCTTGAAAAAGTCACGATGAATCGATTGTTAGCTAAGCACTATGCCCGAGGGCCTTCTCAGCGTGAGTGGAATCAGTAAAAGATTGAGACACTCGTCTTTCTACCGATGCAGTGTCAGAAGACCGGTTGACCGTGACGAAGATCACGTTGTGAGAAATGAACTTTTGATTAGATTAATTCTAATTGCTTCACGCAACTTGGATGAAACTCGAAATTTCACCCGACGATATCCTACTTCTGGTCTCCCGAGAACGTCCGATAGCCGTAACCTATGGCCGGTGGACTAGTCGTCTCTTTGTCGCGACTTCTTCGAACCATGCATGATCGGAGTACACAGGCCTCAGGGTCGTATCTGGGCCGAGTCCTCATCACCAGACCCCTGATCTCGGAAATGAAGACCCTTCCGCACCCACGAGTATGCGTACTCGCCTGTGATAGATGTCCATGTTTTTTTTGTTTAATTTTTAATTAAGCTGTTTGACGGATGGCAGCGGTCACTGAAGCTTCCCTTTGCATCTTCCTTGCTTTGAACGAAAACTCCCACTCCTGCATCAAGTGCATTTGGCGCTCAGTGCACGCCGTCTTTACCGTTATCTATCAGCCATATCGTGACTGTACCGAGCTATGCTCGTCTCACGACAGTTCTGTATCAAAGTCGGGCCGTCATGTAAACTAATCTCTCCTTCTCAACGCCTCTCGCGTGCATTCATGTGTGTCACACCATTTACGGCTGGTGTTCAGACCCTGTATATCGACTCCTATCAGCTACAGCTGAAGTTTATTAAATGATGGATTACTCATCGCATTCAAATCATCCCTCGGTATGGTTCGCGTCCCAGTCTCCTCTGTCGCCGGGCTTCCAGTCTTTACTCTGTTCTGTGACCCTTGCTCACAATCTTCACATAAATCTCAGGGAACTAGAGTTTCAGTGTGCAAGCACTTGTATCTTAGCACCCACAGGAAATTCCGTCATACTCTTAAAATACGTACTAGGGCTCATGGAAATAAATTCAGAGATCCAAATTGACCTCACTACGGAAGATATTAGCTCACATATCTATCGATGTAGACCTATGCAACACGTAGGTAGGAACCTCTAGACCTATTTTTACGTCCTGTACCTGCGGTAGATGTCCATGAATTTTATGTGATCCAAGGAAACATTTCATCGCGCCGACTGACAAGACTTACTTTAACAAACCACGGTTTGTACGAAATTCGCTAAAACTTACACTGTTCAACGCTTCATTGGTTGAGTCTCATCAGCCAAATTTGTTTCACTTGGCTCTCGGCTACAATCGTTCTGATTCCAAAAAGCAACACTTGGGATATGCTACTCGGTTATTTTTGACACTGACCAGAATCCGTGGGTGAGGTTTTCTGTTCGTGATTCATGGTTGCGGAGGCTGGAAGGGTTGCGATGGTCGGTTCAAATTGAGTAGTGAACACGCTGAGCGGAGAGGTCCCTTAGAAAATTGATCATCTGAAACCGGTCCCTGGTTTTAAATCTAATTACAGTCGTCCCTCTCTAACTCGATAGTGGGTCCCGGTATAAGTGTTGAAAATATTCATTGAAATTCAACCATGTACATTTGCCATACTTACCCCTGCACGCAAAATGACCTGTAAGGGTAACTATTGCAAATATAAAAGTTCAAGTTACAATGAATCTTCTCAACATTTATACCGGGACCCACTATTAGCTATGAAAGGCTCTACTGTACATGTATAGCACGGGCCCTTTGACATGGACTAGTCATCTTTAGTCAACACTGTAGGGCCAATCGCACTCTGCCGGGTGAAGTCCGGGCTTATTGGATCCCGGCTCACTCTGGAATTCTAGGTACAGTAGAGCCCCTCTTAGCTAATAGTGGGTCTCGGTATAAATGTTGAAAAGATTCATTGTAACTTGAACTTTTATATTTGCAATAGTTACCCTTACAGGTAATTTTGCGTGCAGGGATAAGTATTGCAAATAAAAACGGTAAAATTTTTATGAATCTCTTCAGTAACTATACCGGGACCCACTATTAGCTAAGAGGGGTTCTACTGTAATACCCTAACTGACAGAGCCGCGAAAGAAGCTATAGCTGTGCCACCGCCCCTCCCCGCTCGCATTTGCCTTGGCGAAAACCTGGATCAATAATCTAACAGAAGCGGCCTACAAAGATTACTGGGTACAGCATGCCCCCCGATCCTAGCAAGACTTAGAAATCGCCTTCGACGTCGGCTGCCCTGCGGAGCTCTCATTTCCTCGGCAACTTGCCGCTCACTTACACGCTGCGCGCTCTGGACACAGAGATTTCGCTTCATACCATTTTCGCTTTGGTCATGGCTCAGCATACACAACTTGCCGTTGCGGCGAACTCAAGTCGCCTTTACATTTCCTGCACTGCAGGCTGTCCAAAACTCAGCTCCCCAAACTACCTAGAGGATGCTTAGACAAAGTTAAGTTCCTTCTTGAGACTTCCACTGGGGCTTCAAAACTCGCGAACTGGATGAATGAAACTAAATTTTTTACCGAAATTTGTCCCAGAATCCCTCCAGAGTCACCACTCTCGAACGATTAGCAGCAATAAAAAGCTGACATTAAATTGACTAACGCACTTTTCTTTTCTCTCTCCTCTTCTCATTTCTTCATGGAAGTTCTTCCTAACCAGGAAATTAATCCACCTCTTCAGATTTCATGATACACCACTGGCAGGGTACTGGTTTAAGTCACTGTTACTACACAATATTTCAGGTCTCTTCTTTGGTTTGGGGAAGCTGGGAGCCTCAGGCTTCCAGAGCAGTAAGCTCTGGCGTTCTTTTCCAATTCGGGACTAGTGTAACATAATCATTAGTTAGATGTAAAAAAAAAACTGTAGGGCCAAGCGACCGGTACCAGTTGTAGTACTGTACCACTTAAGTTGAGACAGGGATAACTTAAAATGTGAACCATGCTCCTGTCTCGGTGTTGAAGAAAATTCCTATCAATCGCCCGAAGATGTAACCAAACCTTGACATTTGCCGGTTGATTCGTTTCCCAATTGCTTGTGCTCATAGTCTGCAGGGACAAGTCTAACCAAAACTACTTTACCGTGTATGACTACGCAGCCAAAATTATAAGGAAAACCCTGCTTCATGTATCATGAAGAAAATAATTTCACAATCCATTTTACCCGACCGAACATTCTAAGCTAAATATGGTCTACCCTGTTTCAGAGTCACGAATGAATGACAATGATCCGTCATATCGTGAGAGATAGGATTGAATTAGTGAGCAACTACATTCATCCCGTGGCTTGAATGAAGTGTTGTTCGCGACATAGTGTCCGTCATTTCTGTATTCGCTAACAAGCATGCTGAGTTAAGATCGTCGTCCAGATTCCGATCAAAGTTTATACCGCCATGGCTACCGGGATCGTCTGGCATGACGGATTCGGCGTTTCCTTGTTCATTGAAAACTGTAATCAATTGATTTCGCAAAGTTCTTCACAAAGGGTCTGTTTTAGATTGGGTTGATGCGATAAATTTTCAAAGAGATACCGCAAGAAACTCGATCCAGACCAATCTAGACCATAAATTTGTCTGATTAAATCAGTTGTAACATAGTGTATTGACCTAGCTTGAGTGCATCGTCGTCATTTTCTTCGTGCATTTGCTTGTAGGGAGTATGCTAGTAATGAATTAGCCAGAGTCTCAACGCTTGATCAAATTCGAGCTAGACAGTTTATGTATTTGTGTTTCTAGCTTCTTGATAATGGTATGGTTTTTTGGTAACAGCCTTTAGTATTTTGCAGTTAAGACAATAGACCCCTCTGTGTCGACACCCCCTGTAGATTGGGTTGATTTCCGTGGCTCGGACGTTCATCCGTAACGGAATCCTTGGGTGAAACTTTAAATTATATGATCAAATGTTCGCTCCGTTTGAGTATGTAATGGATGGCAATCTAAGATAGATAGATATATTGAAATATGTATGTATTATAGATAGAAAGATAGATTGATAGATAGATAGCGATCAACACGCTATACATGAACAAGTAGATAGAAAGATTGATTTGAATTCCTTCTTGTGAGAATACATGTAGGTTATTCGACAGATTCGTTATCGATTAAGCATAGAATTGAGAGCGGAACTTGGAGTTGTAAATTGTTCGACACCTAGTAGAGGTGCACGGTCTAGGCTAGTCTCGCGGTTACTATCCCGGCAGGTAATAATGTCGGCAGCGGCTGAGTAAGCTCTTCGGACATCTAAGCGCGAAGGTACCTTACCCATTGGGCAGCAAAACGCTATAACAATGCTTACATGATCCGTAACGTTACCTCGTTGAGTTTTGGCGGGTCAACACTGAAGTATTACTCAATATCTGACTGATCTTGATAATTTCCCTAGGGCAAATACCGGTAAACGTAGATGAGGACGAAGAGCAAGTCATCCTCGAGAGGTCTCTAGGAGATATCAGCACACGCTTCCTACCCTCCGTCGTCCACCTGAGCGTTGTATCAATTAACTTATGTTCGATTATTGTCTCGATGGCCCGTCTGCTACAGGGCTCACATTGAAAGAGAAGAAAAATTAAAGAAACCAATGTTCATAAATCGGTCGTTGCGGCCTGGGTGAGCTGAACATCTTAAATCATTATTCTTTCCTTTGGGTAACATCGTTCAAAAACATTTAACTACATAACTGTAACACGATGACAGTCGTTCGGTAGCCATTCTAAACGATACATGGCACAAGAACACTTGTACCTTCGTCGTCCTATCCACAGATGCGCAAAGTCAAACTTGTCAGTCTTATGGGTAACAGGCCATAATAGCTTGTACGGATAGATCTCTAATGCGTTCACGCCTCAGAATGCACAAGAAGAATCCCAGTTTTGACAGAGTTAGTGGCCTTTTAGTCACTCCGATTCGAAAGTATAGCACGCCAAATTCTTTTACGATGACTCGGTACCAACCAAAATTAAGCCCTTTATTTTTGAAACCAGGTAAATTACGTGGGCGACTTATTCATCAGGAGGCTAATCTCATAAAAGATATTATTTTAGATTTTGTAGCAACTATGCTAACCTTTACGACATCTTTAATGATTAACTGAAAATAGTTTGTCAGGAGAAGAGCATCAGAGAACAAGATCAGTATGTCATGCTGTGATGGAATCGGCTTTTGAGAAGACGTGGAAGTATAGATTAGGTACAGTAAGTTAGTTCAGGAAAGAGACCGTCTGATGTTATTCTTGAGGAGCAATGTGTAGATGCTTACAAAACGCCCTAAAGAGTGCCACTGATGTATCGAGCGCAGTCAAACTCGGGTTGTCTCTCTCAAGTTGTGCTCAAGGTTTTTGGGGTTCTCTTAGCTGGCCTGAATACCCTCAGAGCACCATCCCCATCGGAAACTTAACCAAACGTTAAATTTCCTTAAAACCAGCTTGAAAAGAAACCTCCAAGTAGTTTAATATCACGATTCGCCAACCCAGAACCGATAGTTGAGGCTAATCTGGTCACGGGATAAGAGAAGAGATCGCTTGTGGGGCATGAGTGTGGCTAGCTATCGTGAATGATGGGATCTAATAGAGGGATTGATGCATCACATGCTTCTTATGCCATTATCCCCCTCCACACCAACCAAACTTATTAGGGGGTTCAAGTCTCGTCAAAAACAAACCAGCATGTTTGCCTCATGCCTGACAGGTGTCTATCCCAGTCATACTCTGGTCAAAAGACCGATCCAAATAATACAGCATGACGAAGCATACCAATGTAGAAGTTATTGTGTTGGGATACTCTTCGGGACGGAAATACATAGTTCCAAACCAGGACGACCTACTGATCATGTTAAATTCACAGCATTTCGATTTTGTTTATCTTCTCGTCCAGTAAATGTATCAGCTTTGAAACACATCGGCGACGAAATTTTCTCAGAACCGGACTTCTGACCACAAATCTCGTCTGATTTTGCTTGTTGTGCTTGAGACTTTTGTCTCTTGCTACCTAGTCTAGGTCTAGATGTGAGAGTGGCTTAAAGTTTAGCCGGCCAAAAATAACTTCAAAAGATTTTGTAATGGTGAGCACCAGGACCAAGACACACTAAGTTTCTGGCAATAATCACAGAAATACACCTGTACGTGATCTTATTAAACATACGTTGAACATGTATATTCGAGCTTCAATACTTTCTTCAATCCGAAAGCTCTCGCCATGGTTCATCATTTCAACCTACTCCAAAGTGTCACAGGTTAGTCCCTATTGTCGTGCTGACTCAGTTATTACTCAAGGATATCTGGAGTCAGAAACTTATGGATAATGTGCCAAGTGACAGAGTTTCCGAAACTAACTAGTCATGTATAACAGCGTGTTGATTCAATGGAATGACTCGCATTTTAGTTTCATAATTAGCACCGAGCATTGATAGTGGAGAAAAGATGTATATAGATCCTGCCATAGTCAGAGCAGCAATGACAATAGTATCAATCGTGACCATCAAGGCGATATTCCATCCACGATACGCATTCAGTATAACCATTTTATATCGTACTTACCATCCATTCAGATCATTGACTATTCCATCAAAGAACAGTCCTATCATTACGCATGTCGCCATACACTCCACATCCCACATCCCCCAACATCCAGAAGTGTTGTGCTGACTCGGTTATGACTCAAGGATATCTGGAGTTTGAAGCTTATGGATAACGTGCCATGTGACAGAGTTGCTGAAACTAATGAGTCATGTATAATCTTCTTTTATACAATAATAGAACTCGTATTATAGTTTCATAGAAGGCATCGGATATTTGGTATTGGAGGAAAGATGTATATAGATACTGCCATAGTCAGAGCAGCAAGAATAATAGTCTCCATCGTGACCATCAAGGCGATATTCCATCCACTACACGCATTCAGTATAACCATTTATATCGTACTTAACATTCATTCACACCGTTGACTCTTCCATCGAAGGACAGCACCATCATCAGACAAGTCGCCAATCACCTATACATCCCCATCAACCTATAACAAGAACACGTATATAATGGTCGCAGGAGAAGAGCTATCGAAATTAACCAACAACATCTAAACAGAAAAAGCCTGACCATACATCTACCAGTTTATTCTAAATCTCGTCTAAATGAGAAGGACCCTTATTAAGGCCGAGCATAAGCAAGGTTCGTGCATAAGTAGGTGGATTGAAGAGCTCTTCAAATGAGGCTGAGGATAGGCTAGAGTCATCTAAGATCTCGTTTAATTGATAGGGGCAAAGACGAAGCGAGTTATGTTGCGACAACACAGGCAGATGTCAGGAGGAAGTAGAGGCATCTCTCAGGCTCTCTTACCCCTTTCAAGATTTTCTGTATCTCTAGCTCTGAGTTAGTAATAAAACACACTTGTATTAAGATCCTTACGCAAAGACATATGATAAATGTGAGTTGATGATTGAGCATCACCAACGGGATGTCATAAATCGAGATAATGGTGATCAACAGTGAAAACAGTTATCTTCGATGCGAGAGAAATGTGCTGCCTAATTAACAAATAATTGAGAGGGATCTAGAGGAGTTTTCTCGATTTCTGGTTACTCTCGAGCTACGGCCGTTGAAACAATGTTTCAAAATTCTGACGAGCTGGGTCGGATGGTGCAGTGGTACACTGTCCAGGCCTTTCTCCCAAGTAGAGTCTGAGTAGTTTGGACACATGTCCCACTTGAGACAGGAAAAAGCTGGTTCACATCCAGCAAGACCCTCACACCACATTTCTCGCGGTGATATCGTATTCGGGGGATGACGAAAGCATGCTCAGATAACCGTTGGGTTTTCTCGTTTTTCCCCATGGTGAGTAGTAAAGTTACCTTCATTATTGTTTGCCAGCCATCAATAAAGGTACGATCGCAAGACATGCTGTAAGGGAACAAGGGATATGCATTGATCGGATTGGTAATATTAAACAGGATTGTGATGCCGTAGGATGGTTACGTCGTAGGACTATTATGCCGTAGGCTAGATTTGCCTATGGCATATATGAGTAATATTTTGTATATTACCTGATGATAAGAGGATGAGGTTTTCCTCAGGTAAATGGGTAGTTTTTTTGCGGTCTAAGGTTGGAAACTGATACAGAAGCCCATCTCATATAAATACAGTCGTCCCTCTCTAATTCGATAGTGGGTCCCGGTATAAGTGTTGAAAATATTCATTGAAATTCAACCATTTACATTTGCAATACTTACCTCTGCACGCAAAATGACCTGTGAGGGTATGTGTTGAAAATATAAAAGTCCAAGTTACGATGAATATTTTCAACACTTATACCGGGACCCATTATCGATTTAGAGAGGGACGACTGTACATATATATTTACTCTACTTATATTCGTCTATTCATTTGTGATCCCGAGCTATCAGTTAGTCTGTTGATAATATCTCGTTCAACAGCTGAGATAGCAAATATTATTCACAGTGGGTATTCACGGAAGAGGGGACATGTCGTAAGGCGTTATTCTCGCAGTGGTATCTGGAAATGAAATTTGAGTATGAATGTTCCAAATATCAAACTGAATCATTCTGCGCAATATACATGTCTTCTGTAATCATTCGCGTCATAGCCTCAGGCTGCATACGCTAAAATAGTTTTTAAAAAAAAAATTCCGACGAGTTGCCCAGGAGGAATAATTACAAGGATTTGCGAATTTTAATACCCGAGTCGGGTTTTGCTGTTGCAGGGGTACAGCGTGCGGGCCGTTCTCCTACGAAGAGTCTGGCAACTTGAATACCTCCCCCACTTGAGGCCGGAGAAAGCTAGTTCGAAACTAGCAAGAACCTTTAACCACACTTTCTTGCAGTGATACTGAAGATTATAAATGATTAAAGCATCATTAGATAACCACAAGGGTTCCACGCTTTTCGTTATGATGGGTATTCACTGAAGAGGGTATATGCCGTAAGGGATGACTTCGCGGTGGTATCTGCAGAAGAAATCTGAGAGGGGGTGTTTCATACGTCAAACTGAGTCATTCTACGAAATATACATATCGTCATCATTCGCGTCATAGCTCCAGGCTGCATGCATAAGATTGATTTACAAGAAGTGCATGAGTAGTACGGTCGAGCCCTTGTTATGAGTCGTGATACAACCCCCCCCCTTGAATTTATTTATTTATTTATCCTATTTAAGGTTCTAGGCTTAGGCCCTATGCCCACATTGGGTCCAGGACCGGCGGAGCCGGTAAAGATTATGGCCTCAGGCATGCCATACTCGTTCACGCCCGTTATTTACATAAAGTGTATGATTAAGATACGTAACAATGAAACAGGAAAAAAAAAGAAAAAAAACTAAAGAAAGTACCAAATAATAGGGTTCTCTCAGCAATTCTCACACCAAGCTCTAACCCGCCATTCCAAGTGTTGGCACTTTATCATATACCCTCCTCGCGTCCAGCTGAGGATAGGTGAGTCGGATAGTCATTAAAGCAACCTGTAGTCTGTGCAAATTCGGAGAATTTATTCAAGCAATTATGCCCTAGTAGTTTCCTTCTAAAGTTGTCTATGGTCATGCCATTTCGAAGTTTACGCACTTGATTCGCGTACCTTCGGCATTTGATAAAATGTGGAGTAATCTCCTGTCCACAGACGCATTCGAGTTCGGCGTCTAAGTGTTTGAAGCGGCGGTGGTATGCCGCAAAGTCGCCATGTCCAGTTCTGGCAGCTATCAATCTATGAAGTAGCCGCCGAGATAGTGTAAGTTCGGGTGGCTTTCTCCGACGCATTTTCAAATCAAGGTCTTGGTACCTCGGAGGACAGACTTCGGACCACCATTTTTCCACCAACTGTTGGCGATGTTGCTGCATAAGTCGACGTAGGTATGCTAAGGTAATGTAATTTGGCTGAGATTGTCTCTCGGGCAAGTCTCTAAGAGCAGCACGAGCCTCTGCATCCGCTTCTTCATTTCCACTAATCTTGGAGTGGCCTGGCACCCATCTAAACTCAGCATTTACAGACTTCGCTAAACAGTGAAATAGTTTTGTTAGTCGAATACTGGATGTTAATTTTCCAGTTGTTAAAGCCATTACTGCGGCCTGGTTATCGAGAAGTACACATACCTTCTCACCATTATTTCTCACGGACAAAGCTTCACGAAGCGCAATAGTCGCACCAAAGATCTCTGCATCGTAGATTTCTCCACCATGTAACACCCCCCGTCCCTTTTGAAAGGTTATTCCTCCACGTTGAAGAGCGTACCCCCAAGATGAACGGCCAGGACCCTCCGATGACCCGTCGGAGTAGGCACATATATCGCTAGGAGCGATTGAGTTTAACCAAAGCTCATGATTAATTACCCCATTTGCTTTTGTTCCAAGCATAAGAGTACAAACCGGGGCTGGTAACGCCCCCGCGGCTTCAGCTCGAGGCAGTTGTCGATATGCACGCTGAACACGGGACATATGTGCTTCGGGTTTCTTTGATAGCCTTGGCTTCCTTTTAAATTTCAAGGTGCCTACATTAGGACACACACTTGCTCTTATTCTTAGAGGATGGCGGTCATCGAGTGAATTGAGACGAGCCGTCAGTCGCAGGCGATACCCTTCTAGGAGAATGTGAGCTGGAGGTACACCTCCTTCCCGATGTAGGACAACATTTGGAGTTGTTTTCCATACGGGTAGAGCAGCTCTAAGTGCCTTCATTATGACCTTATTAATTAGGTCACAGTGAAATGACGTAGGAGGTCTAACGGACCCCGTAACAGTCGGACGAGACAAGCCTGGCCACCACACATCTGTTCCATAAGTTGCGACTGGGATTACACATGAATCTACCACGACTACTAAAGCTTTGGGGGCTGCTCCTCTTTTGACGGTGTTGAGTTGTCGCATATGCTGGGCCAGTTTTAGTGCTTTTCCACACCATTTTGCAACATGATGTTTAAACGTAAGCTTAGGGTCGAGGTACACCCCCAGCCAGCCAATTTGCTCGGCCGGTTTTATCGTTTTCCCATTCACCACTATTTCAACAAAGTCTTCTTTCTTACGCCCCGGGAACTGAATCACTTCCGACTTATCAGTATCAAAACGAACAGCATTTTCATGGGCCCAATTTGATAGGCTATCGATTTCTTTTTGCGCCACGGCAGCTGACTCTGAAATAGTGTGTCCAAAACCTAGGATACCAATATCATTAGCATGGCTGAATCGTGCGATAGTATTTCCGCTTCTCATCGATTCCGCCATAAATAGCAGGAACAACAAAGGGGAGATAGGTGAACCTTGTGAGACCCCACAAACGAGCTCCTTGGGACTTGTCACACCCCCTTGAAAGTGGACTTGAACTCTGCGGTTTTTGAGAAAGGATGAAATCCACCGTAATCAAGAGCTAGGCCATCCTTGCGATTTCATTCGCCAAATTAATCTATTGTGAAGGACAGCGTCAAATGCTCCTTGCACGTCGAGCGTAACAAAAGTTGAGGCTCAGCCTTGTGTCTTAGCTTCCTCAACGTCATGCACCACACAGGAAACGAGATCGGTTGCGGATCGTTTAGGCAGTGCTCCGAATTGTTGCTGACCAACAATATCCCAGACAATGGTAAGTTGGGACATTCTTTTAGCGATTAGTCTCTCCAACCCTTTTCCTAGGCAAGACAGCAGAGAGATAGACCTCCATCCTTTTACAGACGAAGGATCTCGCCCAGTTTTTGGTAGAAAAACAACTTCCGCCAGTTTGAAACAAACAGGGTGATATCCAAGACTAAGACACGCACGAAAAAGATGGGTGACAAGAGGTCCTAATTTATTCCAACAAGCTGAGAGCAGCTCAACCGAAATTCCATCTACTCCTGGGCTAGTATTTCCGCTGCCAATGGTACAGGCCCGTACCTCATGTTCTGATATAACATCCGACCATGGAATATGCCCATCTCCTGTCAATGTACAAGGAGGAATATCGTCAGATGCGGAAAATCGTGCTAAAAGGCTGTCTCGTAGGATTTCAGCTCTTTATTCTAGGTCTGATATAGAGCGTCCTTCGTGCCGAAGGGGGGGACTGATGGCGGCGTTTCGAGGTGATGCCCATCTCATGAGTTTAAAAATGTCTCGAGGGGATCTCATTTTTTCTATCCTACTTTTCCAGTATTCTTTCTTTGAGGAAGCTACCGTGGCTCTAAATGACCTCGCCATTTCTCTACGCTCGGATACTTCCACTGCCTCTCTGTAGTTCAGCTGAGCAGATTTGCATTCGGCTGTCCACCATGGAGCACCTCCCCCCCCCTTGAAGTTTTGTTGCAACAGTTTTTTGATGCTGAATCCGTCGAGCGGTGAACGCAAATTGAATTACTAATTAAACTGAGTTCGAAATTCGCGTCGCTACAGCAGCAGACGTAATCACGTTCAGTAAAATTGTGTGCAAATTGTAATAAACAATCGCGTACAACGAAACCGGCGAAGCAGTTCTGGCTACTTTCAACTCTTAAAACACTTGTCGTAACTGACAGGCTGATTGCAAGATGAATCAAGAAATATAAAATTTAAAAAAATCACAAAACACATGTACTTCAGGCCATCTACTTCTTTCACAGTCTCTCAATTTCAAAGGTTATATCTAGTAATCTTTCATTACTAATTCATCTTCTAACTGTTTCCATGTTCGTTGTTATCACTTTGAGCGAAATTGACGTCCAGCTCTAAAATTAACAATGGCAGAATTACCTCGTCAAAATGGAATCTATCCAGATCTTACGTTTCTATTAAAAAATTGTATGGGGCGGTCCAAAATCACGCTAGGTCTGCTGGACAAGCCATTACCACCAGCAATTTAGAATAGAGAAAAGGGCGAAGAAAAAATATTCCGAGCCTGTTAGAAAAGTAGAATGTTTCACAACGAAGTGGACGAGACATGCAGGAAACGACGCAGATTGACGCAAAATACCAACTGTCCTTTCAAATTTAAGGCCAGAGAGGAACCCGAGTCTTCTGATAGTCATAGACTAAAGATAACACGAATCAACACAACTTTACACATATGAGGACGCATGATAGGCAGCTGGTCGAGCCTGTCTCAACAAAAGAACATGCCAAAAGTTTTACGATATTGCTTAACTTGTGTTGAGTTCGGATACATTAAATCAAGATATCAAGGATGTAGGGCAACTGGCCATACTCGTAATTAATAGCCTGATAATTAGGGGCATTCCTCACTTTAAATTGAAACGATACTACAGAGACAAACTGTTTTGTGTAATTCCATCGAATTTGACTATGAACTAATTAAATTTGATACTAAATACCCAAACAGTTCATGTGTGTATTAGATTTACCAAGTTGATAGAGTATCTGATTGAATCTTATCCTAAAAAAATACAGCAGCTTACAAAAGTGGTCGAATAAATCACCAAATCTAATACATTTGACCATAACTTTACAACATGATCTTGAAATGAAAATATTACGGCATTATGTGAAAATTTAATTACTTTACTATCGCTGAGAAAATTTTGAAGCAGAAAAAAGAGTATTGATCATTCTACAGTGGTCTTAGCGTTCTCGATTACTCGACCAGTTTTGGAAGCATTATTTTGATACAAGAACTCAAAGATCTTTTCCCAACTAGCCATCCAATCCACAAGATATTTTCTCTTGCATTCTGTAATTTCACATTATCTGTATCTTTAAACAACCATGGAAAATTAATCAACCGATTTCTGAGCTAATATATAGATGAATGGTGGAGATACGACCTGTCAATCAGGTAAAAGCTACAGAAGTAGCGTTATTTGAAATACAATCAAATCGATCAGTGAGGTGATAAGTGCATCTGTAGTGTAATTTGAATCTCAACGGAATTCAATCGATTCGAAAAGATAGAGTTAGAACTAAGGGGTAAAAGAACTCCAACCATGATGTAAAAAGGAAACACAAAAGTCGTATTAATTGTATTTATAGGAATCATTCAGCCTCCAGTATCAAAATTATTTAATCAATTGATTCAAATTTATGTATTGAAAATACTTCTACCCAGAACGAGATTATTTGGGATTTTAATCAAAGTAATCTTTTCTTTAAAGAATATGAAAAAGATATCTCCCTGTGAAAGGCCTCACTCGAATAGCTCAAAGTATAGGTTTAAGGAAATCTATTAATTAAGAAGTGTGTCAGGATTTCATGTATAGGAAGCAGCTCTACATAAGTCCTTCATTCGATTCCATAAGTTTCCAGAACTTATCCAACCCAAGGCCTTCACACTGATCTGTGCAATCTTTAGAATCAGCACGAAGCTACTGGAAAAGTCCATAACGCCTAAACACCATCCGACGTCTATCTATAAGTCTATCATAATCTCGCTACGCAGTTTCATAACTATGTGCAGCACTAAGCGAGATTAATAGTTTTGGCGCTAGCTGATAATATCAGATAGGATAAGTAAACAAGGGCCAGGGCCCGAGTTCCAATAAGGGTTCTAACCCTCACACTGACAAGGGCAGAGCCCGAGCTAGCTCCTGAGGTTCTAACCTTTACATTATCCCCCCCTCGGTTTTTTAGTTCTTTTAAATTTCATCTTTTCGGACCTTGAGAGTTTTTTCCACTCGTATAGTGCCGTCGTGTCTTTGAGGAAGGATTCTGGTTCCCACGTGGGTCTCGCATATCCCACCCATTTGACTAAGTATCTCAAGTGTTTACCTTTTCTTGGAGCCTTCTTTTGGTCCAAAATTTGTTCTAGTTCGTATTCGTGGACCCCGTCTATGAGTTTGGGTGATGGCTGATTATCGTCTATTATTTGTCCGGGCATCGGTGAAGAATTTGCAGGTTTTAGCAGTTTTGAATGGAACACATTATGAATCCCTAGTGGTGTGTCCAGCCTGAAGCTATAGGATCCCACTACTCCAATTACAGTGAATTTGGCATACCTTGCGTCTAACTTTTTACACGGCCTATCAGTTTTGATATTTTCGAGGCTTAACCAAACTTTATCGCCGATTTTAAAACTCGGCGCTTGATCTCTTCTCCGGTTCGTTTGGCGCTCTTGTGATTCTTGAGCCGCTGCTATTGAAGCTTGGGCCCATTCCCGTACCTGTTTCAACTTATTTAAGATTTTGTCGGCTCTCGCGACGGGTGATTTACGTGTTGTTTCTTCTGACAGCTCGCTGTCTAATCCTTCTATGACATTTTGGTCCCAATCGTGCGTCATAAAATGCATTAGTTCCTGTTGACGCTGAATTTCGACCACAAATGCTGGATACCACAACCGGCAACCACTCGACCCAGTTATTTTGTTCCCAATTAACGTACTGTCTTAACGTAGTTTCTATAACTTCGTTCATTCGTTCAGTTGCACCGTCCGTCTCTGGCGAGAATGCCGTCGATAATCTTCGCTGGATTCCGAGTACGTCACATACTCTTTTCCAAAGTGCGCTTGTGAATTGTGACCCCCTATCCGAAACTATAGCTGTGGGTAGAAAATGATGAGGCAAATAGTTCTTTATAAACCATTTAGCGACAAACTCCGAGTCAATTTTTTCTAATCCATCCGCTATCACGCCTTTACTAAGCCGATCAGTGATGACGATCATGTTGGTACATCCTTTTGAGCACGGAAGTTCAGTGATAAAGTCCATTGAAATTTCTGTCCACACGCGGTCTAGGATGGGCAGAGGTTTTAAGAAACCCTGGCGTCGACTTCTCCAAGCTTTATTCCTACCACAGCTGTCACAATTTTCTGTGAATCTCCTGATGTCTTTTGCCATCCCCGGCCAGAAGAATTGTCTCGCAATGTTTGCATAAGTCACCTCCCTTCCCGGATGCCCGCTAAGAGGCGAATCGTGGGTCGTCTGAATTATACTGGTGCGGAGATTATCATCTCTTGGTACCCACTCCCGTCCTCTAAATTGTAACCTATCCTGCTCCGAGCAAGAACACTCTGATATGGAGACCTTGAGATCTAGGTCTGTAGGAAATTTGCTGTTCTGATTTTTAACTGCCTCTCGGGCTCGTATGTTTTGCATATCGTTCGCGATAGCCGAGTCCCATTGTTCTAGTTCTTTAGGTAATTCTCCTACCACATTCTCATCATTTGGCTCGGCTACCTCGTCATCATCAGGATCCTTGTTAAGCGAACGGACAACATGACTGGCCACCAAAACTTCCGGTCTTAGTAATTGCATCTTCCTATCTGAAATTCGTTCGTCGTCTTCGCCCTTTGGCATATCCTGATCCCTTCTTGAAAGCGCGTCCGCCCGCTCAATCAGTCTTCCAGGGACGTGGACGATCCTGAAATCGTAACGAGAGAGTATCAATGACCACCTCATCTGACGTTCTGTCAACCTTAGTACCGTCATGAAATATTCCAAGTTCTTGTGGTCTGTGCAGATGTCGAATCGCCCAACGCCTCTGAGTTCCGCGTCCCACTCCTCTAAGCATCGAATAATTGCAAGCATCTCTTTGTCGTAAATCTCGTAATTACACTCTGCAGGGTTGTTCTTTTTTGAAATGAATGCACATGGAATCCACAATCCTTTGTCGTTCAGTTGCTGAAGCGTACCTCCTGTACACCACCCGGAGGAGTCTGTCTCAATTCTCGTTGACTTGTCAAAATCAAATTGCCCAAGTGCCGGTGCGCTCACAAATATTTCTTTCAGCTTGCGAAAAGCGGCGTCAGCGTCCGAAGTCCATTCGAACTTACAGTCCTTTTTAGTGAGCTCGGTTAACGGCCTTGCAATGTTGGCAAACCGATGGATAAACTTCCTATAGAAATTCGCAAAGCCCAGGAACCCTCGAACTCCTTTAACTGATATCGGCGCTTCCCAATTCTCGATTGCCTTGATTTTGTCCGGGTCTATCCTGATCTCCTTCCCAGCTTCAATGATAAATCCAAGGTATTTTGTCGATTTAGTCTCAAATTCACACTTGTCAATATCAATCTGCAGCCCTGCCTCCCGTAGTCTTTGCAACACCAGCCTGACATGGTTTCGGTGTTCGTTGATGTCACCCTCAGAATAAATCAACACGTCGTCGACATACGCCGAGCAAAAATCGTCCAAATATTTTCCTAGAGCCCAATTGATGTATTTCTGGAATGTGCTCGGTGCGTTAGCTAGCCCAAAGGGAGTAACCAACCATTCGTACAAGCCGTACCGAGTCCGGAAAGCAGTCTTCCATTCATCGCCCTCGGCTATTCTTATCTTGTGGAACGCGGCGGTGACATCAAGCTTAGTGAACCACTTGGCTTTGCTAATGCTTCGTAGTGTTTCGCATATGAGAGGGAGCGGGTACCGATCTTTCCTTGTAATTCTGTTCAGTCCGCGATAATCTACACAAAATCTGAGTCCTCCTCCTGGCTTCTTGATAAACAATACTGGTGCAGCTGCCGGCGAGCTACTTACTCGTATGAACCCTTTGTCGAGGAGTTCTGTGAGAGTTTTTCTAAGGACTAGTAGCTCATCTCTTGACATGTTATACAGTGGTCCCCAGGGTATCTTTGCTTCCTCACCGTTATGGCTCTCAATTTGAATTTCGTGGTCTATTCCTCGTCCTCGTGACGGTGGTAAAATTTCTGCTTTCTTGTGGTCAAATACGTCCAAAAACTCGTGGTAGTGCATCGGCAGCTTCTCCTTCGGATCTGACCGTGTTTTTACTGCTAACGCTTTATTTATGTCGGCGATGCTCGCTGCAAAAACTTCAAGATTCTTCTTATGGTGGTTCTTCGTTAAGTGCGCAAAACTTACGGCTGAAACCTGAACTATTTTCTTTTGTCCGGTCTGTTCAGCCAGAAAGGCATCCCGACTCCGAACGATTGTGCCAGTAGATTGGATCGTCATTTGCGACCGCGGACCGTTGATCCTAACGTCCTGCGAAGTAATCCACGGCATCCCCAGGATCATGTCGTAAAGGCCTATGGGTGCAACATATAGGAAAACCTTGGACTGCTTGTGGCCATCCAAGTCGATATCCACGACGACTACTTCTTTTATTTGAGAAGAAACTTTCCCATCAAAACCTGTTACTCCTCTAGGTCTCACTGATAAACGCGTAAGATTGTTCCTGTTAGCAAAACTGGTGTCACAAAGTCCGTACGACAAACAACCGGTGTCAATGAGTGTATTAGCGAACGAAATTTCATTAACTAACGACTTTACAACAAAAGGTTCTCCGTCCATTGTTTTCTCGAACTTACACCAGTCTGACTGCAGACTAAACAATCTAACGGGCCCCTGATCACGACTTTGATCAGAGGCTAAGCATTTCCCGACTCCCCATCCTGTTCCGGGGTCTCGTTGAATACCGTTGAAGCCACTCCTGTTTTCCTATTCTGCTGCCGATTGGGGTTCAAGGCGGGTAGAAGATGGCAACTTATGATATGATGCCCTGTCCCTCCGCACCTGAGGCACAGGCCCTCCGCTCTCCTACGACCGATTTCCTCATGTGACACCCAAACAGCGCGACGTCTAGGTCCCCCGTTCCTTCCGGCCGCTGAAACGTTCACGGACTGCGTCGGCTTCCAGTCCATCGGGTCTCCGTTAGCAGGAGCAGCTACATTTTGAGGCTGTTGAGTATGAAGATTTCGGTTACGTCTGCTATCCCACGCTTTGATTCCCCCTAGCTTGTCGGACACTGTGCGAAGTTGCGAGATAAAGTCGTCGTAACTCTCAGGCTCTGTTGCAGAGACTAACCTGTCGGAAAGCTCCCGATTAATTCCTGCTCTGATATATCCCTTTTTGGCAGCATCCGTCCAATCCCAAGCTTGGGCCTCTAGAAGGGTCTGCTCAAAATCTTGAAGGAATACTCGAAATTCCCTGTTTCCTTGTCGGATGGAATTGAGTTTGTCGATGGCTTTGGCAATCTTGTCGGGGTCGCTGTAAGCCTTGTCGAGGCGGTCAAAGAATTTCTCAACAGTGAACTCGTTGGTATCTTTGGCATGATCCATCCAAGGATGTAGACGCTTTGCTGCCGAACCTGATAGTCTGCCAAATCCATACCAGACCCTTTCTGCTATGTCTCCGATTGCTATTGCGTCAATCTGTAGCTTAACTTCGAGTAAGCTTCTGAATTGCGGGTAGGCGGAGGCATCTTCTCCCGAAAACTTCTCTGGGTGCGGCTGCGAATGTGCAGGTCTATGCCCTGACTATTGATGTTCCTGCTGGGGAGCCTGAGATCGAGATAATAGTTGTGATAACACCTGAGTTAGTTGATTAACCAACGAAGGTGATGCCTGCTCGTCTCTTCGTTCGTAATCATTCATCGGAAAGTCGGACATTATGGGCGGTGGTGTGATGAAGACAGAGGGTAAGCCGAGTTCAAACGGAGAGGCTGAAAACCGTTCAAAAAATCGGAGTGCTGACTTAAAAAACCGAATTGCTGATTAAAGAATGACTAACTAACGATTTGAATGTTTGGCGTCTATGGTGAGTGCTGCTGATCTGACTGAAAGAAAGTGCTGATATGGGTGCTGACTGCTGCTGATCTGACTGAAGGAAAGTGCTGATATGGGTACTGACTGCTGCTGATCTGACTGAAGGAAAGTGCTGATATGGATGCTGACTGCTGCTGATGTCTGAAATGGTTGACTTAGCTCTAGTCCGAAGATGAGAGTGACACACTTCTACTGTGAAAGGCCTCACTCGAATAGCTCAAAGTATAGGTTTAAGGAAATCTATTAATTAAGAAGTGTGTCAGGATTTCATGTACAGGAAGCAGCTCTATATAAGTCCTTCATTCGATTCCATAAGTTTCCAGAACTTATCCAACCCAAGGCCTTCACACTGATCTGTGCAATCTTTAGAATCAGCACGAAGCTACTGGAAAAGTCCATAACGCCTAAACACCATCCGACGTCTATCTATAAGTCTATCATAATCTCGCTACGCAGTTTCATAACTATGTGCAGCACTAAGCGAGATTAATAGTTTTGGCGCTAGCTGATAATATCAGATAGGATAAGTAAACAAGGGCCAGGGCCCGAGTTCCAATAAGGGTTCTAACCCTCACACTAACAAGGTCAGAGCCCGAGCTAGCTCCTGAGGTTCTAACCTTTACACTCCCGACCAAATAACATCCATTGCAAAATTAGTTCATGAAGGGAAAACAACGAATGAAATTTCAGCAATATTAGGACTCAGTCATGCCACTGTAAAATACCAAAAGATGATAGTGAAGGAAGCACTGAAATTAAAGAATGGACGGCCACAAAAACTATCAGCTAGAGACAAGCAAGAAATCGCCCGTTTAATGGTAACTGGGAGCGCTAAGACGGCTGTAGGAGCGTCCAAACTAGTAAATTCAGAAAGAGAAGATAAAGTTTCCGCTTAGACTGTCCAGCGGGCTTAAAGGGAGCAAGGTCTGAAGGCGATAAAAAAGAAGAAACTAAAGCTGTCAAATGCTCATCAGAGAGCTCGCTTGAACCGCGCTTTATGCCACGAAAATTGGATGAAAGAAGACTGGAAAAGGGTGACTTGGCCAGAAGAAACCAAAATTAACAGGCTAAATAGCGATGGGATTAAATATTCTTGGGTTAAAGGCCCAAAGAATTTGCAACCAGAAGCGATCGAAGAGACCCTGAAGTTTGGTGGGGGCAATCTAATGATATGGGGGTGTATGTCATGGTATGGGATAGGTGGAATGGGCCGTATAGTTGGATGAATGGATTCTAAACAGTATTTGGAAATCTTGGATCATTTTCTAGTACCTACTATGGATAGAATTGCCAGAGAGCCCGACTCGGTACCTGCAACTGAGCTAATCTACCAGCAAGATAACGACCCAAATCACACATCCAAGAACACAAAAAGCTGGATAGCTTCTACAAATCTGAAGACAATGAATTGGCCCTCTCAATCGCCGGATATGAGCCCGAGTGAGCATCTTTGGGGTCGACTCAAGTGTCGACTCGGTGAGTATTCAGAGCCACCGAAAGGTATACATGAATTGTGGGAAAGACTTAGGGAAATTTGGCAAAACTTAGATCTAATTTTATGTGAGACTCTGGTTGAGAGTATGCCGTCGCGTGTTGCAGCTGTAATAAAGGCCAAAGGGGGTCATACTAAGTATTAAAATGATGCTTCCAAAACTGGTCGAGTAATTGAGAACGCCAAGACCACTATGGAGTAAACAATTCACTTTTTTTTGCTTCAAAATTGTCTCAGCGATAGTAAAGTGATTAAATTTTCATACAATACTATAATATTTTAATTTCAAGATAATATTGTAAAGTTATGGTCAATTGTATAAGATTTGGTGATTAATTCGACCAATTTTGTAAGCTACTGTATAGTCCGTGCATTGTCCAAAAACCTTAAGGTTTTTTTTTTAAATCATTTTTGCGTATGCAGCCTGAGGCTATGACGCGAATGATTACGGAAGACATGTATATTTCGCAGAATGACTCTGTTTGACGTTTGGAACACTCATGCTCAGTTTTCATTTGCAGATACCACTACAAGAAAAACACCTTACGATATGTACCCTCTTCCGTGAATACCCACCATAGGGAAAAGCGAGAAAAACTCATGGTTATCTGAGTATGCTTTCGTCATCTTACGAATACAATATCACCGCGTGAGAAGTGGTATGAGGGTCTTGCTGGATTCGAACCAACTTTCTCCTGTCTCAAGTGGGGCGTGTTTCCAAGCTACCCAGACTCTATTTGGGAGAACGGCCTAGATGGTGTACCACTGCACCATCAGACCACTTTGAGGTATTAAATAGGCTGTAAAATTTTGAGATGTTGTTGAACAAAGATGTACAAAAATAATTAAGCACACATGTACTTGTACGTGCGTTCAGTATTTGTTTACAGCTTATACTTTGACGGTTTTTTCGTAAATATTGTGGGGCTAATCGATAAATCCATATTTCCAGGCAGAATAGGTTTTCCAAGGGGGGGAGTATATCTCAAAGGGGGGAGGGGTTTGTATTACAACTCCTTCACACCAAAAGAAATTGAATATGTTGGCCTGAGTGATCAGGCTTTTTACTGGACTGCTGCTTTGATCTCTTTCTTCCTCTCCCTCATCTACACATTTCAATAGACATCGTTGCTGTTACTGTCTACATAATCATCATCAGCATCAGCATTTTCATCCAAGAGAATCAATAAATCGTTACTCTCAACATTTAGCATATTTCATAGGCCAATTATTCTTTAAAAGATGAGCCAGGTACAACCAGCAGCTCACACAAACAACGCCAAACGATTAAACAGAGAACAGCGTCTCCAGGCAAACCCAATTTTCATGGTAAATAAATATCTGATGTAACTCGTCTAGATCAAAACCCTCCACGATTCGGGAATGAGTCAGATAAATATTGCAAAATAACTCGGCATATCTCGAAACCAGGTCAGATACACCCTTTGTACTCCGTACATTTAACCCAAGAAAGCTGCAGGTCGGCCCCCAACACTGTCCTCTTCTGACTTTGTCCGGATTGAGGCTTCTATCACATCATCCTCTGAAGGTCGTCGAATGTCATGGTTTGAACTTGGCCATGGCCCCTTTCGGGATTTTGGCGTGAGTGAAAGGGTTATTCAAAACGAGCTAAAAAAAGGGGTTACGGACGTCATCCAGCGCTGAAAAAGCCTCCCCTTTCTGAAGAGGTTAAAAGGAAGCATCTGGAGTGGGCCGAAGCCCACAAGGACTGGACTATTGAAGATTGGTTGGCGATTCTTTGGACTGATGAGACCTGGGCCACAGATGGCCAACATAAGAGAGAATGGGTAACGCGAAAGGTTGGTATCTTTATACCTCAACTAATAAAAAATATCGATCTAACTCTCAGTTCAAGATAAGTGAAGAAGTCAACGCCACCTGCGTAGTGGAAAAGGTGAGAAAGAGTCTTGGCTGGATGTTTTGGGGAAATTTCGCAGGGATAGGGGAAGGTCCTTGCCTTTTATGGGAGAAGGAATGGGGGTCTATTACTTCAGAATCATACTCTCAGAGAATTGTACCGCTGATTGATGGAATGGTGAGCATGAGACCATGGGTTTCTGTGATGCAGAACAATGCTCCTTCACACAGCGCAGCGGGAACAATCGAAGAGTTCCGGGAGAGGTTCATTACTCCGATCGACTGGCCTCCGTATTCTCCCGACCTGAATCCAATTGAGCACGTATGGGATAGTATGAAAGATTACACACAGTACCATTACCCGAGATTGGAAAGGGGAAGGCAGCGATCATACGATGAACTTCGAGGAATAGTGAAAGAAGCATGGAATGACGCGGCTAAGCCGGATAAGCTTGAGAAGCTTATCAGAAGCATGCCCACGAGATGTGAGGCAGTCATACTTGCTCAAGGCGGGCCTGTAAAATATTAAATCTGCTATGTAAAGTAAATTTGCATGTACTTGTTTATCTGAAATCGATTAAATTCAAAAAATGCTACCAATTTGAGTTAAGCTTGTGAACTAGTGCCAGTGGTGAAATCCTCTGTCGGGCAAAAACACCATACAAATAATCCCTGTCAGAATGTCTGAAAACCCTATCTCAAAAAAGATGCTACGGTACAATCTCGCTATTACAATGTGGGGCAAAACTTAACCAAGGGTTCATAGTGGCCAATTCAATTGAATCCTCCAATCGGGAGCCTTGGTTAAGTTTTGCCCCACATTGTTATAGCGAGAATGTACTGTACCTAACTAGGCTTAAAGGATCCGATTTTGGATCCACCGGAAAAAACTTACCCTGGGGGTAGAGTAGTATCTTTACAAAAATACAATCAGGATCCCCCACTTAATTAACTCGTGAAAGATTTGCAACAGGGCGCCACGTCGTCATCTTGAAAACTACATCTCTGACATCGTTGCGACAGTGAGTCTTCGTGCAAGCCTGCCTGTGCTGTATTAGGTCTCCTACCTACCGATGTCTCTTGAGGCGTATCCGGCGCCATCCATGACCAACAAGGAACGAAGCTGTCACCTAAGCTTTATGCGAGAAGCTATTACACTGGTGGGTATGTGTGTCTATGTACTATGATCCACGAAATAGGATGAACGGGAGGTTTTACAAAATTTCCACCTATCTCTTGAAGAATGTGGCATGCCCACTCCTCAGCTTGATCCCAGCGTTTCAGCTAACAGCCTTACCTCTTTCTAGGCTCAGATCGCTCTTGAGAAGTCGGAGACGCCAGTTGGATGTGTGCTTGTTTATAATGATCATATCATCGGTCGCGGCATCAACGACACCAATCGTTCGTTCAATGGTACCCGCCATGCTGAGTTCATGGCGCTGGAAGATGTGTTATCGCAGAGGATTTACCCAGACTCCGCCAAGGCAGATGCACATGTAGACGTCATGAATAAAGAAATATCACCAACACAAGCATCCGAGGGCCATGAAGCAGAAAGTATAAATCCTCCAAGGTGTGGAGGTAGAAGGTTCTCTCCTCAAGTTTTAAAGAAATGTACCCTTTATGTTACTGTTGAACCTTGCATAATGTGTGCTAGTCTACTCCGACAGGTCGGCATCAAACAGGTATTTTTCGGTGCAGCAAATGATAAGTTTGGTGGAACTGGAGGAGTGCTTAGCGTGCACAAACATGATGCTTTTATCCAGAAAGCCTCGCAAGAGTTAAGTGAGAAAATAATAAATAGAGACTTTGAAGTAAGTGGTGGCTGGCTCAGAGAAGAAGCTATTCTCCTCTTGCGACGTTTTTATGTGCAGGAGAATGAGAGAGCACCTCAGCCAAGGGATAAGAGCAGTAGAATTCTTAATCTGGTCATAGATTCAATAGATCGTTGAATGATCAGCCGTGCTAAAAATTCTGCGACACGTCAGTGCCGAAGTTTTCCTCATTTGTACCCCAATCCATATCTATCGTTATTTCATCCTTAGTACTTCTACGAGTGAATACCGGTTCTAGAATCATTGATTATAGTTTTTCCCCATTTCTCTCTGCCTCTAGCTCACGCTCAGCCTGCTGATAGTACTTCGCTGTATCAACACCATGCTGATTATGGTTTACAAAATTAAACCATGGTAGAACGTGGTACCAAACCCCAGCGTATCTTGAATTGCGACTCGCTACGCCTTGGATGTAGGGAGAAGTGGAACTGACACCGTAAAGAGGCTCTCCTTTCTTCACCTTTGCTACCATTTCCTTCATATCTAAATCAATTTCTCGCGCATTTTCCGTCCAACCGTAGAATCGCACTATTAATCTTGTATCAGATCGAAATGTGACAGGCCGATGTAGGACGACATACGTGTAGATCTCTGAAAATATGTTAAAAATCCAGCTGTTAAACCAACAGCACATGTAAGTCTCATAATTGGCGCAAATCCCCCTCTGCCCACCTTTGAAGGGGCAAATTTCTCCCACAAGAGCATCAGAGCTGGTCCAGCAGCGGCTGTGGCCGCACCTACGGCATAATCCGAGGGCCGTGCATAGGCAATGACCCTTCTAAAATGTCTGATTCGTGAGAATGTCGCTTGCCAGTCGAGTGGGAGGGGGCATACGGGTCTGAATCGATGAGCTAATGCAATTCGATTAGTAGGTTTTTTGCATGATTGAATTTTGAGGAAGAAAGACGAGCAATTACATACGGGATAATCAGATTCTACTTTCCGTGCTGGTACGAAAGATTGCTGCGCGGTGGTTGACATCTTGCGAAGGTGGATGTAGTCGTGCTACAGAGTGATTGCGCGCTTGATAAGACTTCAAAGAAGACTTTATTACGGGAGACGAAAGCGGCTACATATGCAAGGCTGATGATTTTACTGTACCAGACACGCGCTCCCATCATGGTAGCAATCCGACCCGCTTGTATCCCCAGAAATGGCCAATGATCGTCCATCCACTCGAGATGAAAATGATGACCTTTTTGATTATGACATAGATCTCAATGATCCGTTTCGAGATGATTATGAGCCCCCCGCCCCTAGGGTAAGGGAAAAGGAAAAAGCCAAAAAGGCCCTTGATGCAGCCGCGAAAAATAGTGGCTTGGGATTGGATGAAGAGGTTGAAGTTCTCAGAAAGCCAAGAGCTCCTCGAGTCAAACTTGATGAGAACCTGTACGAATTTGTCCCACGTCATGCAGTGATCTACTGACCACTCGCAAGTTTGCTTTCCCCTGCTGGCATTCCAAAGCTACGCTCCAAAGCAAAGGCACTTAAATTTAAAGGGAAAGGCCACGAAGTATTCCCTCCAATTCCGCTTGGCTTTCTTCTCTCACCATACTAGTTCTCTGATGCCTCTCGATTATTGAGCTTTTACCAAATCTGGCTAGATGACCTATTTCCCAAAGCTAAGTTCCTTGACGCGGTTGCCATGGTAGAAAAACAGGGCCACAGGAAACGAATTCAAGCTATGCGCATGGAATGGATCAAAGGGCATCAAGAGAGTATGGATGCAGATGAAAGCAATGCTGGTGTTGTGCAGACATCCACAAATGGGGCAGGTGAAAAGTTGAAAACGCCGGAAACCTGTGTTCATGTTGAAGATGATTTATATAATGCCACTCCAAGACCTACAAATGTACCAGTATCTCGTACCTCCTGGAGATTGACTTCACCCTTGGCAATTGAAAACCGTGATCCAGCTGCCGGTCCAGACCAAGCCGATCAAAATGATCCATTTGAAGATGAGCTAGATGAGTTGCTTGCTGCAGGTGTCAACTCACAGTTAAAAACTCCGTTAGGTCTCAACTCAATGTCAAAAGCGACGGAAAATGAATTTGACGACGATGAGCAAGCATTGGCTGAAATGGAAATGGATTGGTAAAGAAGCTGACTGTAGATGTCTATTAACAAAAATTAAGATGCATTGATCGGTACTACTTTTTGCTCGTTAGAACCTGCTATCCTATACCACCAGAAAGAATACACGGCCCTAGGTTGGGGCTTGGGTTATTACACGGATTGGCTGGAGATATGAATTTACAGACCTTCACTCTGTTTAACTACACATCTAGCTCTTAATATAGCTTTCTGGAATCTTTAATCATATTTTAGGGATTACAACTACTCTACTGTTAACTAAGGATTTGCCCAGATTGAAGCCTTAGCTGCCCCCCTCGGGAAGCATGTCGGCTTATTTCGACTATAAAAGTTGCCAAATCATGATCTTAAGACCGGCTACTTGGAGTTTCGGTGGACAGTGAAAAGATTTGCTATGCCTCCAAACAGAGCTCCGATGATCAACCAACAACTACAAATATACAGGTCGAGTTGTAGGTGTTGATAGAGATAGAGATGAGAAGAGACAAACTAAGAGGCCAGTCCATAAGAAACAGAGCGAGAGATAAAGATTAAAAGATCTTGCGAACGTGATTGGCAGCATCATCGTCTTAATCCGATTTCAAGAGCTCAACATATTCACACACATAGACCATCCTCGCTAAAACTATAGCAGGTCCCGGCATAATAATTGCTAAGATTTAAATAAGGGTTTACCATTTATGTTTACAATACTCATCTCTGTACGCAAAATCGAATTTTTTCTTTTTTAAAACTATTCTTGTGTATTCAGCCATTAGGCTATGACACAAATGGCACTAGTACGGTACATGGAGCGATGACTCAACTTGATATGACAGGCGCTCACACCCGAATATCATTTGAAGACATAACTCGAAGTCAGGCGCCTTATAGCCCTTTCAACCTTTAACTGTTTGTGTCTGCCTTGGGAACGCATTTTAGCCACCCACGACTATCAAGTGTGCCTTTGTCATAGTAAAATGGATGACCAAGCGAGAAAAGTGGAAAGAGTCTTGCCGGATCTTGACTACACTCGTCCCTCTCTAAGTCGATATCCCATAACTCAATAACCTTTCTAACTTGATAAAAAATTTGTCCACCAAGTTTGTTCCTATGGGCTAACTCAATAACCTCCCTAACTTATTACTCAATAAAAATTTGAAAAATATTGACTTACGGAGTATTTAAATACTTGGAAAAAATTCTTTTTTATTTATAGTTTTATTTAAAATATTTATCCAATGTAGTTTGCTGGAATTTTTTAGAGGAACAAATTTCTGATTGAATACTGAGAAGTAATTTATAGGCAGTATAATGTTCTGGGATGGCTAAATCTAGAAGATTAATGGCTATGTTCAAGCTTTTAAGCTTTTCCTTATCAGAAACAGGTGGAAGGAGTGGAGTAGAATCCAAACTATCTTCAGTTTCATCTGATGAAATTAAAGCAGTTCATTACTGCATCTGGTCTAGTCTGTCCCCACTCTTGTAGTGGGACGTGCACTATGAGTCATAAGCTTAGAGGATCTTATTAATCATCTGCATAACTAAGCACCTTCTAGAAGATACTACTCTCTTGTCCTATCTTATAGAAGTTTCTCTGAGATATCATCATGTTTCCGCAGTATTCTACTTATTTCTTGTAACTTCTATATATATTCATTAGGGTATTCACGTCATGTATATATACATATATAGGAGTTCTATTTTTCACAGAATGTACAAGTAGAGAGAAAAAGAACACAATTACGAACATATCTTCGTTCATACTATCGCCTGTCTCCAGAATCCTTTGAAGCATTAGAAATACGCTTCAGTTCCCACATTTTCTTCAGGTTATGACCTTGGGTTTGACGCTTGCCAATATACCAACTACGAAAATAATGGCCTCCAATAGCATGGCAACGCAAATTGGAAACTTCAGGGCGAATCTTCCTATTTTGACTGGCAAGTCAAATTATCGTCGTTGGTATAATTCATGGTTTGTGATCCTCCGTGGAGCTAAATACTGGTCGGTTGTCAGCTATGGAAACGACAAGGAAAATAGACCATCGGCGCCTCTCAAAGACGAGACACTGGAAAATTTCGAGAAAAGAAGGGCATTATACGACGAAAGAAATGATGCAGCACATGCCGCACTGCTCTCTGGAGTCTCGGAAGAGCTTCAAGAACTGGTCGGTAGCTGTGCCATGGAACAAGAATCTGCACGGGCTGCCATGAGGAAACTCAAAGCGAAGTTTGATCACGAAACAACTACATCGACCCTCAACCTCTTCAAGAGTTTTCTAGAACTGAAGATGGATAAGGGCGATTCTATTGCTGACCATATCTCAAGGTACGAAACTTCCTTCGAGCACCTCAGCGCTAGATGTTCCGAATCGAAACGGCCTGAAGCAATCGCTCTTCGCTCCTTCCTTTCAGTAGAAGAAGTGAAAATTATGTGTCTTTTTCTCTTCCTTCCGGCATCCTACGAAAACATAATTGATAACTTATCGGCCAAAGAAAATTTACAGTATGCCGATGTGAATAATCGACTACTCGACTTATCAACAAGCAAGTCATCAACTATGTCTTCAGCCACAAGTAAAGCCTATTCGACATCAGAAGTTAAGCCCCAAAAAGGTGGAAAGCGGAAATGCACGTGGTGTAAAAAGCATGGTGGTCGTTATCAAGGGCATTGCTACACAGAATGTCGCAAATTGAAGCCTCATCTTGAAAACAATCCATCAAGTAAAGGTAAAGGAAAAGAACGAGCAAGCACCATGAAAAATGAAAAAGCTTATAAGGTTACCGAAATTTCCTCTCCCGACGAAACATCGGATATCACTTTCCCCGAATTTAAAGCTTTTTCCGCAGTTTCGTCTCGACCTTTGCCCTCTCATTGGATTTTGGATCAAGGTGCCTCATCCCACATCACCTCTCGCAAAGAATTGTTCACTTCCATGTCAAAATTTTCAGGCTCAGTTACTAGTGCAGGAAATATAGACTATCCCATTTGCGGTCGAGGAACAGTTCACCTTGATATACATGTTAGCACCGGGAAAGAAATTTGTGCAACGATTGAAGATGTGCTATATGTTCCTCAAATGACTGGTGGTAATTTGATTTCTGAAAGCATGCTCGAAAGGAAGGGGTTTCAAATTGTCTCTGAATTTGGGCTTCGGCATTTCTTCAAAAATGGAAAAGAATGGATGTTTGGCGTTTTGGATAAAAATAACCACTTTGTAGTACAGACACCCAAATTTAAATCTTCCTTTGCCTCTTACTTAAACGCACTTGAGGCCTTTGGCCATCCTGGTGAAAATATTATACTACAACTGAAGCAAAAATATCCCAATCAAATTCCAAACAAGCCAGAACAATTCAATTGTCCTGCCTGCATCCTTTTCAAATCAACTCACAAGTCTGGAAAACCAGTAGCACAGCGAGCTAAAAAGCCATTCGAAATTGTCCACTCAGATCTTTCTGGAAAATTTTCGGTTGAATCTCTAGGAAGAAAACGTTACTATATCACATTCATTGACGACTTTACTCGGTACGCCTGGATCTATTTCCTTCAGAATAAAAGCGACACCTTCGAAAGTTTACGAAATTTCGTCAAGAGAATTGAAAATCAGTATGGAGTTATCCTCAAGAAGCTCTTCTCGGATAACGAGGGAAAGTACATAGACGGACGAGTAGAACAATTCCTAGCTGAACATGGTATCGATCACGAATACTATCCCTCCCATGAACACGAGTCCAATGGAGTGGCAGAAAGATTCAGTCGGACGATTGTTACCAAAGCTCGAACTATGCTCCTTCACTTTCCTAAATTTCTCTGGGCAAAGGCTATAGCCACATCCGTCTATCTTTACAACAGAACTCCCCATCGAACGATCAATTATCAGTCTCCGATCGAGTTATTAGACAGCGTCTCATAACCAATGTTAGATCACCTTCATGCCTTCGGATGTAAGGTCTACGCTCATATTTCAGACGAGACCAGACCAAGTAGGTCTAAACTACAACCAAGAGCGATCGAGGGTAAATTCGTAGGATACACCGGATCTTCGAAATTATTCCTTATTTACATACCGAGCAAACGCACAGTGCAAATTACTCGACAAGTTCATTTCTCGGATGTTAAGTCAGGGGAAGTCCTCATCGATGTTCCAGTGTCATCAATTTCAGAGCCATCAATCGTGAAAACCCCCTCTTCCCAACCTTCTTCAGTCACAAATCCAACAATCAATCCTATTCCTCATCGTCCTGTTACGCCTGAGTCTGACATAGTACCTGATCAAATGCCTGGAGGTTTCGGTGATAGTCCGCACTTAACGCAGCAAATGGAACCAGTTACAACGAGTGATCAATTCAAATCTGTTGCTGAGGATACCCAACTTTCAGTTCCAAGAAGAAGTGGTCGGGAACGACGGCAAGCAGATCTTGGTCCTGGAATAGTACCAAATTCTCAACGTTATCGAGCTCACTGTGAGGGTTAGAACCCTTGTTGGAACTCGGGCCCTGGCCCTTGTATAATTATGCCACTGTCCGTGCATTGCTAGCTTGTGTACATGTACATGTACTAGTTATATTGGACGCTTAGGAAACAGGGATGCAGCTAATAAACTAATGAACCTTTGCTAAAGCGTTGCTGATGATTATCAAAATACATGTACCAAGCGAGATGATGATAGGCATGTGTAAAGATGTTGTAATGGCGTTTAGGCGTTGATGATAATTCTTATAGCTTCGATCTAATTCTGAAGTTTGTACAATCGGTCGTGATGATCTTGGGTTGGTTAGATTCTAGAAGAATATGGAATTGGAAGAAAGGTATATAGGGCTACTTGATTGTATGTTAAACTTTACGCACTTCTTAATTTATTATATTGAACCTCTACTTTGAGTTATTCGAGGACGGGCCTCTCACACTCACGCTGTTGTAGTCGAACCATCTACCTTCAAGCAGGCTATGAAAGTCCCAGATGCGGAATTATGGAAACAAGTAATTGAAGAAAAAATGGATGCCCTTCACCGTAGTAAAACTTGGGAAGTCGTATCCCAACCCAAGGATCACAAAATTGTAGGAAGTAAATGGGTCTTCAAAGTCAAGCATAAGGCCGATGGATCAGTCGAACGATACAAGGCTCGTCTGGTTGCCAAGGGATTTTCACAACAGCCTGGTACAGACTACGATAATACCTATGCACCGGTCGCACGTTATGATTCGCTGAGTCTTCTCCTTGCATTGGCAGCGCATAATGGATGGACTCCAAGACAATTGGACGTTAAATCGGCATTTATTTATGGAAAACTGGATCGGAAGATATACATGGAGATTCCTGATGGGTATAAGGAACCTGAAAAATGTTATCTCCTGCGTAAAAGTATCTACGGGTTGAAACAATCCCCTCTCGTCTGGTACGACACACTAACGACAGTCCTAAACGAAGACGGATTTACTTCAACTAACTTTGACCCATGCGTCTTCGTTGACCACAAGAAACAGGCCTATCTTGCCGTTTAAGTAAATGACATAATGATTTTCGGCCGAGATCACAAGAATTTAGATAGCTTAGAAGATACCTTACACTCAAAGTTTGAATGTACGGACTTAGGTACCGCTCACTTTATCCTTGGAATCCAAGTCGACGTCACAAAGCAAGGCATTTCGTTAAACCAACAAACATATATCACTAAAGTCCCAGAAAGATTCGGAATGTTGAATTGTCACCCGGTTGGTACTCCTCTTGACTCTGGAATACAGCTTCGAAAAGGGCAGCCGGAAGATCAGATAGACAATCCTACACCATACCAGTCGATAATAGGGTCTCTAATGTATGCTTGTATTGGTACACGACCTGACCTCGCTCACACAGCCACACTTCTTTCTCAATTCTCGTCTTGTCCTAACAATACGCACCTCGCAGCTGCTAAAAGAGTTCTTCGCTATTTAAAAGGTACATCTGGTTGGATTCTCCATTTTCCAAGCAAAAACGACTTCAAGCTACACGGTTTTTCTGATTCTTTGTATGGAGATTTTATGGATGATAGAAAATCTTGTACTGGATACGTCTTTCGCTTAGGGGAAGCAAGTATCAGTTGGTGTTCGAAGAAACAGAATACAGTCGCTCTATCAACAACTGAGGCTGAATATATGGCTATATCTGATTCAGCGTGCCATATAATTTGGACCAAGAATGCTTTAATTGAACTCGACCAGCTTTATGAACCAATCCTTTATGCGGACTCAAATGGTACAATGGATCTTTCTCGGAATAATAAAATATCGCAACGATCGAAGCATATCGATATTCGATACCACTTTATTCGTTCTCATGTTGATTCTTCTTTCAAATTAGAATATATACCATCCGAAGAAAATATCGCAGACCTCTTGACGAAATCATTGGCCAAGCCAGCTCATCAGCGACTGTCTGCTATTGTTAGATGCAGTCCTGAAGGGAAGTGATGAAATTAAAGCAGTTCATTACTGCATCTGGTATAGTCTATTCCCACTCTTATAGTGGGACGTGCACTATGAGTCATAAGCATAGAGGATCTTATTAATCATCTGCATAACTAAGCACCTTCTAGAAGATATTACTCTCTTGTCCTATCTTATAGAAGTTTCTCTGAGATATCATCATGTTTCCGCAGTATTCTACTTATTTCTTGTAACTTCTATATATATTCATTAGGATATTCACGTCATGTATATATACATATATAGGAGTTCTATTTTTCACAGAATGTACAAGTAGAGAGAAAAAGAACACAATTACGAACATACCTTCGTTCATACTATCGCCTGTCTCCAGAATCCTTTGAAGCATTGGAAATACGCTTCAGTTCCCACATTTTCTTCATCATCAGCTGGAAGAGCAATCTCAAGCAGTTCCTCATCTGAAAGAATCTCTGAGCAGTCCATCTCTTCTACTGGATTGAGAAGGGCCTGAATTGACATAGGATTGCGAATTGGAAGCTGTGTAACTGTATTTAGTATTTCAACTTCAATTTGATGTTCACATGAATGATCAATCACTGGCGGGATGATTGGACAATCAGGATGACCATCAAACAAACCTGTGTGTCTGTCAGATTTCGTCTGACCTTGTAATGTCCGTCCTTTATTTGTTTGACACGTCCTAATAAGACTACCTTGGTTGTCTCGGGTTGCATTTCGGTTCGCTTCGTTTCGTCTAGCTTCGGATTATTTTCTATCTCGGCGCATCTTCTTTGGGGGTTTGACATGGGTCTTGTTTCATCCATATTGCCGACTCGCGCTTTGCCATGGATCTATACGCTTCACAATACTAATATATTTTATTTTGTTTGATTTGGTTTGATATGATCTCTGGTCAAATAATGTATATAAGTACCTTCGGCCTTCAGAGGATAGCTCTTTACGCTTTGTCTTTTGTCTCTTCTAGAACTCTAGAATCTCAGAACCTAGTTACCCTAGACCCTCCAGTTCACCTAGTTCCTGATTTCAGTTATTCCTAGTCCCAGTCCTTTATCCTTACTTCCTTTTTCGCCTTGTTACTCCCTGCTACAGACCCAATCTCACGCTGCCTCTTGCTTTCTTAGTAATTCTCGAAAATATCATTCTCCAAGCTACCGAGCCGACATCGATTGTGACAGTGTCGGGAGCAATTTGAAATGGTGTCTTGACTGATGTTTTGCCAAGCAGGCTTAGCCCAACGTATTGCTTGCAATTGATTAACATTGTAGATGTCAATGTCATTGTTTTCATCGTTGCTAAGCACTTGGCGATATTGGAAATCGCGATATCGTCGTTTAATGGCAGCAATTATTCCTGCATCCATAGGCTGTATCTTTGAGGCTGTGTTTGGCGGCAGCATTAATAGTTCAATGTTCTTAAGTTCCAAGTCACTTGCTCCATGGGATGGTGCGTTATCAAGAAGTAAAATTTTGCGATTTTTTGCTGCCATTTCCTTATCCGCTTTTTGCAACCATTCTCTGAAGAGAAATCCAGTCATCCAAGCTTTAGAATTGTTTCGGTATATGAAACCAAGTTGCTCGCCAGTTTTCTTTCCACATGCTCTTGGTTTCCAAGCTTTTCCGATAAAGAAGAGCTCAAGTTTATGGGTCCCATCAGCATTGGCAGTAAAGGCAATCACCAGGCGAATTTTGTCCTTTTTCAAATCACTTATCTGGTGTTGTGCAATGGTGTGATCGGGAGCCATGCGATAAAAGAGCCCTATCTCATCCATGTTGTAAATATCTTGGAGTCGGAATTCTTTGAGCTTTTTAACAATTTTTGGTTGTTCTTCTTCCAAAAGTGATAAATTAACAGAACTGCTCTCCCCATGGAGTTTAAATTGTTTGAAGCCATGGCGCTGTTGAGATTCCTGTAGCCATCCATTTGAAAACTCCGGGCTGTCCTCTCCCAGGTCTGGCTTATTAGCGAATTTGCGAGCTTTCTCTTTGAATAGTTCTCCATTTATCATGATGCAGCGAGACTGGCATTGGATAATCCAGTTGTATAGTGCAATCTCAAGCTGAGGGGGCTGGACTTTACGGTTACGCTTTCCAGATGATGTTGAAGCATTTGCATAATCCTGTCTGGCGTTTTTTGAGGATAGCGCTAATAGTTGCCTGCGAGGGAGGTGTAGGAAGATTAAAATTATCTTGGGCCCATTTGGCAAGCTTAGCTTGAGTAGTTTGGGGGTGAATCTTGAAATAATTGCAGATTTCAAGTTTCTGCTCATTGGTGAGTGAAAGTAGTTTAGAAGACATGTCGAATGGAAGTTGATAAGCGGATTTTATGTGTTTGCATATATTTTTAGAATTTAGAGTAGTGTAGCAGATTGTAATTGTTTTTGTTGTAAAAATGGTTTGGAGGAAACAAGTCTCCTTTGTATACAGAAAGATGGATCTAATTCTGTAACACTAGGGGCTATGTTTATGTTTAGGGGTGCTGTATTCCCTCACTCAATAACCTCTATAACTTGATAGGTTTCTTGTCCACTGAGGTTATTGACTTAGAGAGGGACGACTGTAGCTTTCTCCTGTCGCATGTGGGGTATGTGTCTCGGCTTGCCAGACTCTACTTTAGAGAACAGCCTGGACGGTGTCCCACATTACCATCCGACCCACAAAATTTTAATACGTAGGGGTGAATATTGCAAAGAATAAGTGGCAATGCATTGATGTTGATCATGATTTCCTTTGTCTAATTCCTTTATGCAAAATATCTAAAAGAGTCTAATTAATTTTATGCATATGTACTATATTTAGTTCCTATCCTAGTGTCGGTTAAGCGGCATTCGCGTATGCCAGATATCGGGGTCGCCAAACTATAAGCAAAGGGGGTCAGAGTAGCCGAATCTCAAATCAGCTTTGGGAACACCAAAGTTAGAAGCTTGACGCCAGAGGCTCATAAGATATATTCGGCTTCACCGAAGTACTAAAAGCAGGATTGTTCCAGACTGAGAAAAAATGAGAAGAGATAAAAAGGGCTTTATAATTTTGATGTCTACATAAAGAGTGTTAAGGTACTAGAAATAAAGACAATCACTTCTCAAAAATCTCGACTGATAATCTTTCTGGTTGACAATTGATTAAATTTGAGCAATACTTATGCTGCTACCTACTACGTTTACCACGACATTTACCTATACTAGTACATGAAATAATACTAGTATACATATGTCTAATTGCGGGGGGCGACAACTGAATGCCTGTTTGTGGTGCTTCCTACTAATCTGAGAGTAAAATATTCTTGCAGAGCTAAGATCCAGTTCAGCAATCACGATTGGAAGTGTTGTTTTTCAACGAGCCCATGAGTTGGGAGGAGTTGTGTTGGATTTTTAGTCAAAAGCCCGACCTGTAGAGATTTTACAGCTCAAAAAACTCAACAAAATTCGAGATTCACACTGAAATACCATATTGTGAGGATATAATCCTCAATTCTAAGATCTTGTACAAATAAATACATTAAAACATATGGTGCCTCAACCCATATCAAAAATTTTTACTGCTTGCGACTCATCTAACCTCTCTCGAAAAACCACCCGACAATTATCTTTTTTCTTGTGTGAAATCAAACATCGACAAAACGAAAAATCTCTCAAACTCTTCTCCTGTTGCAAGGCATGTTGTGAAGAACTAGGCAGCACCTTGGCCTTATTTTTGGCTTTATTTCAGCTGCAACACCACGTACACTAACCTTCGACAAGTCTTAGGATGACACACTTTTGACATGTCGCCTACACGGCAAAGCGAGCTTTCGAAAAGAGCTGGAATATAGGTGTTCGGGTCTCGAGCTCTAGACGTAGATTTTCGGTTTCCCAGAAGAGAGGGACTGGCACATGCTCGATGTAGTCTAAGATGCAAGGGAAAATCCCATTTCATCAATAGTAAAATTTTGCTATGGGATTCGATATTTTAAAGTGGAGGACAGAAGGGAGAAGGCCGAGAGAGCACAAGCTCTCAATGAAGAAAACGACCCTCAAGGGATTCTAGGTAGACGCTAAGCTGGGACTTTGTCAGGAATAGAAGAAATCGCAATATGGGAAATGTACACCTGTCACTGCTGAATGTGTGGGGGTAATTAATAATTGGCCATGGACTAAGAAATCATGGCGGGGTGATGGTGTGTAAGAAATGCTTCATCAACTCCTTTTAAATTTGTCTCCTTTGTTATATCTTGTAGCTACTCTAAGTAGTGTTTTGCCTGGAACGAGCTAACCTGTGCACCTTTGGCATAATTTTAGCCGACTCTAGGGGTCTTGGAATCAAAGCAGGTACAGGACTCCAGACTAAATGTTGGTAAAACTCCAATTAGATATCAGATCTAGTTGATGGTACGTGGAAATCGAAAGCAAGCAACGTTAACAAAAAAAATAGTACGTGCATTAAACAGTAACTATACAAAAGCTTTCGCTTGTTCAAACCCCTATAATGTCAGGGGAAAAAGCTTCTGTATACCAAATGTGTGTCGCTTCATTTGCCTCAATTGTTTGAACTCGTTAATCCTTATATCCTTTCATAAAACCTAAGCGAGATCCGCCAACACTAACACATAATCTATTACCAGAAACCCCTAAAACCCTGTAGACCAAATCCGTCTGGCAATGGAAGCGTGGCCTGGAATTCGAAACATCTTCAAACAAATAGTAGACAGGCGTTTAATGTAACGACATATACAGAGAAAACTGTAGCTTATTATTCCTGTCAGACGGGTCAGACGGGTCGGATGGTGCAGTGGTACACTATCCGGGCTGTTCTCCCAAGTAGAGTCTGGGTAGCTTGAACACTTGCCCCACTTGAGACAGGAAAAAGCTGGTTTGAATCCAGCAAGACCCGCACACCACATCTCTCGCGGTGATATTGTATTCGTGGGATGACAAAAGCATACTCAGATAACCATGGGTTGCCCTCGTTTTTCCCTGTGGTGGGTATTCACGAAAGAGGGTATATGTTGTAAGGTGTTTTTCTTGTAGTGGTATCTGCAAATGAAAACTGAGTATGAGTGTTCCAAACGTCAAATAGAGTCATACTGCGTCACATACATATCTTCTGTAATCATTCGCGTCACGGCCTCAGGCTTCATACGCAAAAGTGATTTAAAAAAAAAATTCCTGTCAGGCAACCCGCCTGATTTAGCCCGCTTCGGCGCTTATACTCCAACACTAGTCAAAGACTCTTGGAAACTCTAACTCTAACAAAAATATTATTATTATTATTATTAGATTCTTACACTAGTTAGCTATATAGAGCTATGCAGTGCATCAGTGCGTCGTCCTGGGAAAACCTGTCACAGGGAGAAAAACCTGGCTCATACAGTCGAAGGCCCTAAAATCAGAGTATCAAGAATATGAAATAAAAAAGAATATTGAACGGGATGTTGTTGATAGCACTGCCTAAGCCTCAAAAATTGTATGCAAAAAGTTGCTCCCCACACGAATGAAACCCCTACGCCGCGTTTAACTCCAGAAGAAGGCCCGCTTTCCGAAACTAAGCAAGTCTTTGCAGACCCACAATCCATCGAGAGGTGTGCGGAACAAGGCGGGGGTCAGAGAGGAGCCGAAGTAGAGCGACGTTCGGAGGGATATCTTTATCCAAAAGCCTGAGTAGGTTTCCCCGTCGGTGTTCCTCCATCGGGCAGTCTAGCAAAACATGCCGCGCGTTTTCCCTACCAAGCCTACAAGAACAAGTGTCATCCTCGACCCCTACAACCCTCGACCTCTTCAAAAACATTCTTAAGCTGTTGCGACCCGTCCGGAATTGAATCAAAGCTGTGCTCTCGGCCTTGCGAAGGTGCTTGTGGAGGGTGAGGACCCTCTCGTTGGGTGGGCACACAACCGCATCCCAACGATTCGATACAATCCCGGATTGCTTCGCTTCCCATCGGCGAACCCAGTGACCGTGGAGATCTGACTCCGAATCGAGCTGATAGCTTGGGGCATGCACACAGCGGGGAGCCCTCTGTTTGGTGTGTCGTCTAATCCATGAGTAGAGCAGTTCGCGATGTTGAAGAACGTCATTGCTGGCCAGCCGATTTTGAAAGCTGCTCATGCGATGCTGAAGGTGTAGGTCAAGGGGTGGGACAAATGTTTCAGAATGCAATAGGTGAATCAGGGTTGCCTTAAATGCACCGGATATTGAGCGTAGGTATTTTGAATGAATATTCTCAAGTTTGGTAGCAGGGGTCGATGGTTTTGCTTTCGGGAACCAAATAGGAGCTGCATATGCCATACTAGGCCTGACTATAGCAGTGTATAGCTGCCGGGAGGAAAGGAAAGTTGGACCCCAGGTAGACTTAATGAGGCGACCAAATACAGCAGCCTGGCATCAGGCTCGGTCAACGGCATATCGGGCATGGGCTGACCAAGAAAGCTTCGGATCAAGCAACACTCCAAGTATCTTTACTTCAGTTTCTGGTTGTAGCTCATTATTGTCAATTTTTATGGGTGCCGAGAGGTTGAATTTTTTGCGAGATTGGGTGAAGTGCATAAGATGAAATTTCTTTGGGGCGAACACCATGCCGTGGCGCCTGGCCCAAATTTGACACTGTAGGAACGTTGACTGCAAGCGTTGACAGTTTTCCTCTGTGGATTTGGAGTAGGTCAAGATGTTGAGATCATCAGCAAAGGCACCGCCCTCTAACAAAAATAAAAGAATATTATCTGTTGCAAATGTATGTGACAGTGGATTAAGAGTATACTTCATACCAGTAACTAAGATAGTCGTGTATGGATACTTGCTTTAGAAATCAGTATCTTGAAAATGGAATTCCGTATACAGGGTGTTAGCCTTAAAAACTTGTTAAACCCAAACTCCCAAAAGTACAAGGGTATACCCAGCAAAATGTCGCTTAGTACTACCAAATAGGCTAAATCTAAACTCGAATTTCTCCGCTTTTCAAGTGTAGCTCTAGCTCGAATTCTGTTCTGCGCTATCAACTTAACCTGTCTTCCTTTGCACACTCTAGCAATTGCGATATCTCAACGACAAAAACAAACATATTAAATACTATTGATTATGAATATAATAGGATCAATAACCATGAACTCTCCAGAAAATTCAACTGCTAGAACCTATTGACCTCAACTATCGCAAGACCAATGGGTCGCTGTTCAAACACTCCGGAGGCACGGTCTGTCTCTTCAAGCAATCGCAATCTTATTAGGAATCTCCCATTGGCAGGCTCAATATGCCTCCGAACGTGCTGATGTCTTGGATCCCCAAAGATCAGGCCGTCCATTTAAATTGAGTGTTAGTCAATTGGATGAGCTTGAGCATTATGTTCGTAGCTCTTTAAATGGTCAATTCATGACCTATTTAGAATTATCTATGTACCCATTCTCTCACTGGAACATCGGAGAACATGTAATCAGGAGAGCCCTCCATAAAAGAGGATACAGACGTTGTATCTCCCGTTTGAAGCCTCCGCTCACAGAAGAAAATAAGATAAAACGATTACAGTTTGCCCGAGAACATCTAAAATAGACTACCGAGCAGTGGAACGAGATTCTCTGGACGGACGAGTCTTGGATTACTGGTGGTCAGCACACACGTGTATTTGTAACGAGGAAGGCAAGATTTTATTACTATATCCTACTGTTATGTTGTACTAATGAAGGATATCAGCCTGGAGAAAAGTTTGATGAAACTTGTGTATCTTCCCGATTTCCGTGCAGGAATGGGTGGATGTTTTGAGGTTCCTTCATTGGCTCAGAAAAAGGTCCCTTTCTTGTATGGAATAAGAGATGGGGCTCACTCACAACGAAATCATACTGTGAACGGATTTTGCCTCTCATAGTATTGGCAAGGGAAGCACGCCCAAATATGTCGCTGATGCAAGATGGTGCACCGTGTCATACCGCACTGAATACCATGGAAAAATTGCAGGAGGTAAGTATTGTTTTATCAGGTGTATGATTTGGGAACATACTTATGTGAAGGCAGCTAAGGATAGTTTATGGGAATAGATGTGTGAGGTGGTGATACTTGAGAAATGTGTATCTAAAGAAGATGAGAATGATACTCTACATGAGGGTGACCTGCTGCCTATTTATACCCAAATAATGTCTGTGCGTCAATAGTGCAAACAGAGCGAGCATACACACCCGCGAGCTCCGGATCTCGCCTAACACGTCCCGGCACTCTCGCCCGACTGTGGCAGCATCATCTCTTCCATGGTCTGCTGATCTGTTCCTCCATGCCCTTCGATGCTAAGCACAACACTCCCTCTGTCAGTAACGACTATACTTAGCTTCTTAGTGGATTGCTACAGGTGACTTAACTTTTGTAAGTGCGTCAGCGAGCTGAAGATTAGATGGGACGTAGGTGACGGTTATCTTGCCATTCTGATGCTGTTCACGACAATAGAAGTTCCTCAGCGCTATATGCTTAGACCGCTTATGGTTGTCGTGGTTTTTTATTAGCAAGATCGCTGATTGGTTGTCCACATGAAGGTTGGTGCATGCTGCCCCATCAATGCGGCTGGTGAGACCTAGCTCTTGGATTAATGACTTAACCCACTGGAGCTGGCGGCAGGTTTCAGTAGCTGCTAAGTACTCTGCCTCAGTAGTGGACAGGACGACCTCTCGTTGCAGATGCGATTTCCAGCTGATAGGACCTGACAACAATCTGATTAGCATTCCAGATATTGACCGGCTAGTTGATGGATCGGCTGCAAAGTCTGCGTCTGTGTATGCTTTGAGAGTTGCTTGATTGTTGCTTCTGTTGAATGTTATACCTTGGTCAGGGTCCTTGGCAATGTACCGGAGTATTTGACGTGCGGCCTGCATGTGTTCATTTGATGGGTTAACCTGGAATCTTGCGAGATGATTGACTGCAAATGCAATGTCTGGTCTCGTGTTATTTGAGAGATATTGCAGTCCTCCAGTGCATGAGTTGTGCTCTATCTTTTCATGTGGAGTGCACAACCCATTGTTTGCTTCCATCATGCGCTCCATGGGCGTGTTGGAAGGCTTGCAGTCAGTGAGACCGTGTCTGTTCAGCAGTGTGCGCGCGTATTGGCCTTGAGAGAATTTGAGAGTCTCAGGGGCTGGATGGCTGATCTCTATGCCGAGGAAAAGATCCGTACTAACAGTCTTGAGGTTATATTTACGATAAAATGCACTCATTAGTAGGTCTATCTTTGACTGATATGGACTTACTACTAGAAAGTCATCAACATGCATCAGTACAAAAATATCCTTTCCACTGTTAGTGTAGAGATAGATATCAGATGTAGTGGGAAGTAAACCCAGTTAGACGAGTGTTGACTTGGCGTTATCATACCACAATGCCGCTGCTTGTTTGAGTCCATAAAGGCCTTTGTAGGGTCGGATGACATAGCCATCTTTCTCGTATCCTTTTGGAAGTTCCATAAACAAGTCAATATTGAGGTCAGGGTTAAGGAATGCAGTTGGTACGTCACCTTGTTTTCTATGCCAGCCTAGTTGATGTGCAAGAACGAGAATGATTCGTCCTGCTTCAGGTCTAGGTGTGGGAGCAAAGGTTTCAAGGTAGTCAATGACTTGTCGCTGAGTAAACCCCTTAGCTGTGCAGCGAGCCTTGTATTTTTCTATGTCGCCGTTTGCGAGAAACTTCTTTTTAAATACCCACTTGCACTTCATAGGCTTGCGGCCTTTGGGTAGTTGCAAGTTCGGGATTATTTGTATGGCTCCCTTCTGCTTCAGAGATTTGAATTCTTCTTCAGCTGCTCTTTTCCAATGCGAGGCTTCTGGGCTAGTCATTGCTTCGTACCATGTTTGTGGGTCAGTTGATACTGTAGAAATTTGGAAGGGATTAGCAACAGTTTGTTAAGACTGATTAGGCACTTATCACGATCTTGCAGATTTTGGAATGTAAGAGGCTGTTAATCGTAAGCTGTGGAGTTCTTTATTACTCCAGCTTAGAAAACAGATCGCTATATATATAATATCTATCTAAAGAAACAGAAATCTAGTGATTTGTGTTAATACGGTTTAGCGTATTTACCAGCCTCACAACTTTATGGAAAGATTAGTACGTGCAGATCTACGTGAGTGCAAACGACTATCACATCCAAAGTTGGACGTTACTTGTTTCATGATAGCAATCATTTCAACAGACAGACAATAAAAACCTTCAGACATTTCAAACAACAAAAGAATTAAACCAAAGACAAATGAGATGGGCAAACTTCCTTTCCCGCTTCAACTTCCAGCTAGTTTATCGACCTGGTACGGTGAATATAAGGGCAGATGCTTTGAGCCGAAGACCACAAGATACACCGACAAATATTATGGACGATATGCTTACGGCCAGACGAATTCCGTTAATTCCTCCCTCAAAATTTTATCATAGTTTCTCTACTTTAAATTCTATGTCTCTGTATCAAATTGATGTGTATCAACCAATTTATGATTTAATTTCCAAATCATATCAAGACTCATCAGTAATGCAAGAGATAATCGATGATTTAACAGAGAGTAATAGACGACATTGGAGACCTTCCCTTGCAAGATGGCTCAACATAGCTTTTAGTAAATGCCGAGTTGTTGCTGGTCGGGTATACTATTGAGATCGTTTAGTTATCCCACCGGATGATGAAAATATTCAACTTGAATTATTTCACAGATCAGACAGTTAAGGACCAGCAGGTCACCCAGAGAGAGAAAAAACTATAGATTTGATCCATAGAACCTATTGGTGGCCAGGAATGACAATAGCTGCTAGGAAATTTTGCAAAGGCTGCCTTTGCACTAAAACAAAAACACTCAGGAAACCTCCCTCTGAATTTTTAAAACCCTTATCACTCCCAATCTAGCCATGGTCAGATATATCCATAGACTATATTACTCCCTTTCTCGAATGTGAGGTCAGACATCGCAAATTTCGACATATTGCTGTCGTCACGGTCTGTTTGACTAAAATGCGACACTTTATTCCAACTGAGACGTTAGAAATAGAGGAATCAGCTGAAGCATTTTTGGAAAAAGTTTGGTCACTACATGGCTCACCTGAGTGAATTATCTCCGACCGGGGGACGCAGTTCATTTCATCTTTCTGGAGAGAATTGTCACGAAGATTAGGAACTACCCTTAGATGATCTTCTGCATATCATCAAGAGACAAATGGTCAAACTGAACACATAAACGCAGAGGTAGAGCAATTTTTAAGGCTTCGTGTAAACTGAGCTCAAGACGATTGGGTGTTGTGGCTCCTCCTGGCTGAATTTGCTGGCAATAATTCAATTTCTTCAACTACGGGAGTGAGCCCCTTTTATGCTAATTATGACTACCATCCGAGACTGGGCATTGAGGCTCAGACAGCCCCAGCACCTACACTTTCAGATGCGCAACGAAAAGAATCTTTTAAAGCACATGAAATTGCCGACAGATTGAAGTCTATTCTTGATCATGTTGAAGCCTTGTCTAAAATGGCTAGGGATTGATACGAAAAAAATTCAAACTTTCGTCGTTCAGATGCGCCAAAATTCTTTATAGGAAATGAGGCCATGGTTAGCATAGAAAATTGGAAGATGGGGCGACCCGTTAGTAAGCTGAACCCACACTGGAAGGGACCTTTTCTTGTCATCAAAGTCTCGCCACATACAGTTACCATTGATCTGCCAAACAATATTAAAATTTACCCTAGATTTCACGTTCCAAAAGTTCAATTAAGAATCAATGAGCGAGCGTCCGGACAAGAAGACCAAGATATTAGGGCCAATGATGGCAGGGTCGTCATAAGAATAGACAATCATGAAGATGTGGTGGAATGGCGCTTTGAAAAAATCTTAGGATATAGGCAAATGTGAAACAGGCGTTGGTACTACCAAGTACAATGGACAGATGGGTTCACAACTTGGGAGCCTTGATCTCATCTACAAGGATGTGATGACGCACTCTGGGAATTTCATGATAAAAACTCGCAAGCAGGTCCACCTAGGCCGTGGCTAAAATGTAGATGACCTAATTTTCTTTACCTGATACAAGAGTATTACTCATGTTTACTGAAGAGCTAGTGTCACAGGTGCACTCACTGTATGGTCACATGATATAATTAGCGTGATTGGTGAGCGAGCACGCGTGGACCTAGATTCTGTAGTCCTTGTAGTTTCTCCTTTGTGCAACTACAAATATATTTCTGAACATTTAGTATTTGACTAACTGTCCGTGATAGTCGGCGACCATTTAGGTCGTCATTAATGTCAAGCCAAAAGCTGTGTTTATCGTCACCAGGATGGTGGTGATATTAATGGCGACAATGTCAGAGGCATCTTCTATGTGTAGATGCCCCCTGATGTCGTTAAAGAGATTTCTAGGATTGGTTGCCGAGCTGCCTTATCTTTGGCAGTTAGGGCAAATCCAGCTTTCACTCTTTGGAATGAGCAAACTCCTTTGGAAAATCCCAACTTTATTATCAGTTACTACTTCACACCAACTATTAATAGCTTGTGTAAATCACTGCTTTCCTCCAATTTAAGAAATAAGTGCTCATCGGCTATCGTGTCTATGTTCTCCTCTGTGCCTTTGGCAGAGAATCCTGTATTCTGCATGGCAAAGGCGTCAGTGTTGCGTAGGCTTTTTCGGGCTACCGTTGCCCAGGTATTTTGGGGAAACTAAGCTTGGGGAGTCATGAGGATTGGTACTCGGTGGTCTTTTAGGTGACTTTGTGCTTTGAGACTGGCACAGCAATCTTTCTTGCAGACGATTCTGTGTACCGAGTCAGCTCCTCTCAGGCGATTTTTTTTCACTTCTTTGAGATGAAGCCTGTGGGACGTGCGCCGTGTTAATAGTGGTCTCAGAGACCTGGGGTTTTGATCCAGCTTGTTCAGCATCGATCATCTCAACATCGGGAAGGTTAGGGGACTTCCCATGGAGACAGGCCTCTGACCCACTCACGCTATTTATCTATTGCGCAGGGCTTGTTTTTTGACGCGTTTGTGCCCTCTTCTTGTGGCTGGTAATTAACGCTGACTCGCACTTTTTCTTCGCGGCACACATCTTAAGAATGTTGGCAGCGGTTTGCGACAAGAAAATACGAGCGAATCAATTATTTCGGAGGTGAAAGAGGGGAAAGAGGGGGAAAATATGCGTGAAGGAAATTTTCTTTGAGGTTTTGGTTGTTTTTTTATATTAAAGTCTATGAGGACGCCAAGCCGGAACTTAGGCCCCTATCTACTACCAATAAAGTACTAGAGGCATAGACGCCAGTACTTACTACCCTAGGATCGTCACTCTTGCTACTTCATAACTTGGGATGCCGAGCCATTATTGTAAACTCAAGGAAGTGTCTGATATATAGTCTGAAAACGGCACCACGACGATGGCAAGTCAAACTTCGAAATGTTTTGCTTCAAATGGGCTTTCAACCGCTAAAATTTGACACAAACGTATACCGCCATAATGAAACTATCATCTCTACCTATGCTGATGATTTCATGATCATATCTACGTCAGCAATGAAAACTTAGCAGACTGCGACTGCTCTAGGTAACGCTTTTCAAATCAAAGACTTAGGTGCAATGAGAAAATTTCTCGGTATTAATATCAAAAGAAAACCTGACGGCATTAGAATAGATCAAAAAGACAAAATCGAGGCTTTGTGCGATGATATGGGTATGATATATCGCAAAAGCTTAAATATTCCTATAGCAGACGATAATCTCATTGATCTTGACAAAGATAAGCTATGTTCAAAACAAGATGCTGCCTTATATCGCTCTGCTGTAGGAACCTTGCTGCATATTGCAAATATGACACCATCTGACATCCAATATGCAGTCAATCGTCTTTGTTGATACGTGCGTAACCCTTCTCAGAATGCACTACTATCTCTGAAATATCTCATTTGTTATGTCTCGCGGACTAAATCGGCATCTCTGTTCTATCCCAAACAAAGAATATCCGGACTCACAGCATCATTGGATAGCAGCTGGGTTAATATCTCATCCTCTAAAGGAACATCAGGAATTTTCTTCTTTGTCAATGGCTCTCCCATCGCATGGTGGTCGAAGAAACAAACCGTAACAGCCTAAAGCACTCGCGGAGCCGAGTATGCTGCTCTTACTACACTGGCTATTGCAGCTCAGTGGCTTCGACCTCTCTATGAAAAGCATTTTCAAGTCTCTTCTAAACCTATATTAACCAATATTGACAATACCTCTGCAATGAAAATCGCCAATTCTGATAAAGTCAATGCCCGGAATCGACACTTCCTAATTAGACAGTCGACAGTAAAGGAATCAATAAAAAGTGGACATATCTCGCTAAATTTTACACCATCTCAACTTTGTAGAGCCGATGGGCTCACCAAAGCTTTGCAACGCTTAAAACATGCTGAGTTTTGCGCTCAAATTAAACTAGACTTAAAGCATTCATGTTCAGGGGGGGTGTAATGGAGACCGTGTAGTACGTGACTATGGTCACATGATAAACCGTAACTATTTAAACTAGTTGGTAATAGTAATAAAACTTCATGCTTCATCATCACAATATATATATCCCATTTTCTATGAATTCGGCCTCTAAGAAAGCTAAAAGACAAGATCAAATCTTCTATGACCTACAAAGTTCCTGGAAATTTGGATACTGACGACGAAGGTTCACTATACTCGGCAGAAAGCATAGCTATGTCAAATAATCAGGACCAAATGGATACTTGTAGCGATAATCAACAAGCGACTCAAGAGCAACAAAGTGGATCGTCAAATCCCCCAGAGCAACCGGGCCGCGGGCCGCAAAGAGCTGAGCCCATAAAGTTAGCGGACATTCCGCTTGAGATATATCAAGCCATCAGCGAAAGAGTCACTCAACAAATTCTTAGCCAGCTTCAGAATCCTTCTTTCCCTCCCCCACCTGCTTTTTTCGCACCATCGATTCCACAGCCAGTAGCTCCCCAAAGAGAAGCCAGCAAATGGCCTATATGGGATGGGAAAAACTCTTCTTTTCCCGCTCACATATTTAGCTTACAAGTAAAGATCGAGGAGGACAGAATGTTTCTCGGCTCAAATAGATCAATTGTTTAAATATATTTAACACCATCCCTACCAATAGGCAGCCAAGAGTTTGAGTTTTTTTTTTTATTACTTTGCGTCGTGCCTGCGCGCAGCATGTGATACAAGGTACCACGTGCCGGTTAGCTCAGCCTCGTAGAAAGCTACCCGACGTGCTGGCGTCTTTAGAGACCCAGCATTTTCTAAAGGGGCCTAGATCTATCCATCTAGCGCCTTACTATACAATTATTTTACAAAGAAACGAACTCTTCCTCTGAGCCGCTTTAAGTTTATCTAGTAGAGATTACATCTACAGGATTTATACGGGGATATGTACTTGTCAGTGAAAGTACAAGATATAAATACGGTGGGAGGTGATTACCCAAAGGGTAGCTCTGTGATCAGTTAAAAATCTGTCGTTTTAATGGCGAAGTTGGATTTCGTCGAAAAAGAGAGTTTTCTTCACCCACTTTCCGAAGGCGAGTGCGCCATCTTTCGAGCCTAAGATCCAACGGATACCTGTAGGCGGGTGTCGAGGTCCGTCAAGTCTCGCCCGGAGGCGGCCGAGCTGGCAGAAGAAGAAGTGATCCGGGGTTTTTTCTTCTCCACAGGTACATTCTAGTAAGGCATCATTGTGGTGAAACCGCCGGTGGTAGTCGGCAAAGTCGCCATGTCCTGTAAGAGCTACAATAAGCAGGCCGAGGGTGCGGCGGTCGAGGGAGGCGAGTTCTGGGGAAATTTTGACGTTGAAGTTGATCCCAAGGTCCTTATATCTCGTGGGTGCGTTTTCTTGCCAGTAGGCGCTGACGTGTGACTGGTATCGTGCTTTTAAATCCCTTTTAGCCCTTGCGATAGAGTTAGGGAGTATTGGGGATTGAGTTGTGCAGGCCGATTTCGCAAGGGCGTCTGCAATTTTGTTTCCAGGAATACCGGCATGACTAGGGCACCATCTAACATTAACTGATCCTGGGAGAGTATTTTGGCTGCGGGATCTTTGTGTCCAGGTGGATGCGAGCTCTCGAAAGAGAGCTATACGTGGGGAGCTTGTTGCAGTGGGAGTGTCTATGAGAAGGCGAAGAGCAGCTTCTTGGTTATCTAGGCAGACCGTGACGTTGGTGGCATAGTAAGCCATAGGATTTGTGAGAGCTGCGGATAGGCCCGCAGTGGCTCCGGCTACTTCTGCGTCGTATACTTCTGCGGAAGATCCACGGGATAAAGATCCTTGTCCAACCTTCTGCGTTAGGCCCCGGTATATGGAGTATCTGGCACCGGCCCGGTCTTCTATTAGTGCCCCGTCTGAGAAGACGAAGAGATCTAAGGGGGGGTGGTTAGCTTGCCAGTTTTTAAACGCTCGTGCGCCAGCTGCTCTCCCTACGGCACCGATGGCGCTGATGTTTTCTTCTCTACTTCTGGACCAGGGGGGGGGAATGGTGTCTCCAGCGAGTTCAGGGTTTATTCTTTGACGAGCCCATAGCATGCGTGTAGAGCTCCAACGTCTGCGGAGTGGATGTCGGGGGTCTGCCGAGGCAGTTCGTATGGTCAGACGGTCGTGTATTTGGTCGAGCCATGCGCGCGCTGGACCCCAGCTGATCTCACGCAATAAAGCGGGGACTGGTGTTGTGCGGTAGACGGGGAGGGCGACACGAGCGGCATCGTTTATTCGCAGCTGAATTCGCTCAAGAAGATCCTTGGGCGTATTATTAGAGTACCAAGTCTCAGCTCCATAGAAAAGAGTTGCGAAGGCTGCTCCTTGGAGAGTTTGGCGAAGTAAGAGGGGGCGGATACCTCGAGTGGTTAGAGATATTCTCTTTAAGTGTCGGGTTATTGCTAGTGATCTTTCACAGGCCTTCTTAACGTGGTTTTGGAATTTAAGGCAACGGTTGAAGAAAACGCCCAGCCAGCGAGTGACGTCATTAGGCCTAATTGTAAGAGGCGTGGCTAGGTGTGATCAAAGAACCCTTGGACGTGAACTGTAAGCTATGGAATGTTGGCGTAGACTGTGGCTGTGGACTACGGGCGAGGACTATGAACTTGGTGGACAAGACAATAACAATAACTATGAACCTAGACAATGACAATGACTGTGAATCAAGACAAGATTATATTGAACAACGGTAGATAACAAGACTCAGGTCTGAAGAACCTCTAGAGACAGAGGGAAAGCCACTATTTATACACAAGCCTAACTCCATCTCTACAAGGACCATCTGGCCGACAACCAGGCCATCTTAGAAATACATAGAATATTAAAGAATGCTGTAGAAGCCCATCAACCATTACAAGAGAGAGAATAGTATGGAAACCTACAGAACCCTAACCCAAAATCCTTAGTGTTCAGACGGAAGTACAGAAGATTCTAGAAGGCTAGACCTCGATTAGCGACAACACGTGAATTGATTATTATTCACGTGACAGCATTAAGTATGCGCTAATCCTGACACATGATATCACCTGATATTACCTAATATCAGTGCCGCAATGAATCATGGCCTATTCCTGACACTAATTTCGACTCCATCAGCAAAGAGACTTGGCTCCACAGGTGCGCCATGTTTCCTGTGAAAGTACTGGAGTTCAGTTTTGGAAATTTCGAAGGTGAGGCCATTCTCCCGTCCCCATTCGAAAGTCCGATCTAGCTGGGTTTGGAGGAGGTTTGCACAGCAGGCAAGTGAGGGTGCTGATGCCAACAAGTTGATGTCGTCGGCGTATCCGAGACGGCCCGGTGAGAGGCGAAGTACACCTTCAGTTACTAGTAGAAATAAGATCGGCGAGACAAGAGAGCCCTGTGGGAGGCCGCAGGAGATTTGGAACGGGGTTGACTTAGAGCCATCAATCGAGATACTAGCCTCACGTTGTTCCATGAACGAGGTGACCCATCGAACAAGATTTGGAGGCCAGCCTTGGCTTCGGAGGCAGAGACTAAGGCGCCCCTTTTGTATGCCATCGAAAGCGCCCTTCACGTCGACGGTGACCATGCCTGCAATTTTTTTCCGGGCCCAGGTGGACTGTATATCACAGGCCAAAGCAGTGGTGATGTCTATGGCGGAGCGTCGAGGGACTGCACTGCATTGGTCCTTGGCGAGAACTCTATGTTGGAGAGCTAGGTAGGAAAGCCGCCGAGCTATTAGTCGCTCGAACCCTTTACAAAGGCAGGAAAGGAGGGCGATTGGTCTGTACGAGTTAGGGAGGGAGAAGTTTCGATCCCCAGACTTCGGGAGTATGATTACGCTAGCTTTTTTGAAGGAGAGTAGGTGGTGTCCAAGCAAATCACATTGGCGGAAAAGAGCGGCAACACGGTTGCTGATGATTGGCCAAGCGTTTCTCAAAGCAATGACTGTTATCTCATCGGGTCCAGGTGCAGAAGAGGTGACCTGACAGCAAGAGCGATATATCTCCTGATCTGTAAGTTTCGGCCAGGGGATAGTCCGTTTAGCCACAGTTGGTACATCTGTTGAGATATCGAGTTGGCCTAGGTGTCTGCTAAGAAGAGTGTTGCGAAAAATTTGTGCTTTCGCTTCGGGAGTAATGACAGGCCCGTTAGGTCCTTCGATAGGAGGGGTATGGAAGTGTGACTTGTTTTTGTGCCAGCCGGTGATTCGATAGGCTTCTGATACGGTAGAGACACCTTCAATTTTTTTGTGCCAGTATTCACGCTTGGCTCTCTTCACAGTTCTACCGAAATTCCGTCGCTCTTCTAATGCAGTGAAGCCGAGACGGCGGGCGCGACAGAATTCCCTGTGGGCCTTCGCGCACTCTCGTGTCCACCATGGGGCCCCTGTTGCTCTTTCCTGTGATCTGGGATAGGCTGTTCTTAGGGCTCCCGAGAGGGAGTTCGCGAGCAGTTTGGCTTCATCGTCCGGGTTAGTTAGAGGGGGTGTTACGAGCAGGTCCTTGAGGGTATTACAAAAGATCGCCCAGTCACAGGCCGAGTATATGAGTCGACCTTGGGCGGGAGCCTCGGGACTCTCGTCTGAGATCCGAGAGAATATTGTCCGGTGGTCTGCTCCGCAATCCAGGTCTTGGCGGACTTTACAGCATGAATTTGGGCCGAGGCGGGTGAAACACAGGTCGAGAACAGCACCAGCGTCGTGTGTTGGGACCCCGGGAGGATTAAATAGGAAAAGCCCTTTAGCAGTTGTCCATGACAACAGAGTTTCTCCATCGGGTGCGTCGCTTCTTGAAATAGGATTCCAAGCAGAGTGGTGTAGATTGAAGTCACCGGCAAGAATATCTGGGCGTTCTGCCAGGGCGAGTAGTTTTTGGAGGCCTTTGCCAGGGTTGCGAGAGCCTATTGGGGCGTTGTAAATATTACAACAGTCGATCACACGTCTTCCCCGTCGGTGAATGCACACTCGAATGAGATCACGGGAGTGCGTGCTTGGTTGAAATGGAGAAAGCCCTCTGCCCTTGCGGGTATACGTCATAACTCATGGACGATCTGACCAGTCAGGAAGGGGAGCAAATGCAAAGAAACTTGGGTGGGTTTTTGTGGTCCGGCGGGAGTAGTCGGAGAAGATCCACGGCTCTTGGATTAATATGAGATCAGCTCCAGATTGGAATGCGAGCTGAAGAGCGGCGTCGTGGGCTGAGCCACTTTTGCCGACGTTAACTTGGAAAATGCAGAGGCCTTGGGCTATCTGCTCATTGAGTCCTCGGCCTCGGACCATTACAGTTGATCTTCGGTGGTGGTAGGGGTGGCCGAGCTGGTCAGTGGAAGAGATGGATCTCAGAGAGAGGGTAATCGGCGTTCCGTGGGGCACTGGTGAAGGAGGTAAATGTGATAACGAGATCTGAGGCGAGATAATGGATGTGGTCTTCCCAATGGAAAGACAAAGTGAGGAAGAAGCGTAAGGAGAAAAGTAAGGATTTGGAATTGAAGTAAATCGGTCTTCCCAAGGAAGAGGTGTGAAAGGTATGTGGTGAATGTATATTCAGAAGACGTTGCGTGCAGAGGAAATCTCTCACACGCTGAACCTATATATATATATATATATATATGTACATAACCTCCTCTACTACACTGCATAACCATACCAGATAATTCAAGGACTTGCCTAATAGAACTAGATTGACCTTATTATCCTCCGCTTCCTGACTAGTGATCTCATTTCCAACCTCTATGCATGGTTGACTCGTGTTGATCCAATAACTCGAGAAACTAATCATCCGACAACAGAGTTAATATCAGCATCAAGTGCATTAATCTATGAAAATGGAATGGGAGAGCTCGGGGATACTTGTGACGACCCTTGCGAAGCTGACACTGGGGCTTGTGCTTGAGCTGTAGTATGGTTGTTAGGCGACGAGAGTGGAGTTGAAGGGTGTCGTGCAGACCAGGCTTTTTGGCCTTCACGACGGATGGACTGCAACCTTACCCTATCAGGGCGAACATAGATTCCATTTTCCCGACGAGGTCGGGCAGGGCATTTTTCCCAGGACGAAGGGTGAGGGCCATGGCAGTTGAGGCATCTCTCTGGGTTGTTACATGGGCCGACGTGTGAGTCAGCAGCGCACAGACCACAGCGAGCTCGTCTAGTACATGCGTTAATGTTGTGGAAACCGTGACATCTAGGACAAGTCGGTAGTTGCGGGCGGTTATCAACAGGTCTGAGTCGGGCTGCTCTAGCGAAGAGACGGATGTTGTTCGGGAGGTTCACAGCCGCCTTAGCTGAGATTACCAAGCGAAGGGTGCCCTCTGGTTGAGGGCACTCGTTAGATCGGTGTGTCCATGCCATAGCGAAGATAGATTTGACGTTGACCTTCTCTGTACTAAGCTCTTGGCGAGTTTTGTCGAAAGTTAAGGCTTCGCGGACTCCGTACGCATTATAGCCGCATTTTGGAACTGGCCCTAATAGGTAATTCAGGCGCTTCTCTTGGCGTTCAACCGGAGAATCCCCTATTAACGGTTGAAGCGCCTTGGTAGCTTCAAGGAGCTCTGCAGCCTGGGTGGGGTTTGGCGCTACTAGGGCAATCCCAGTGGGAACTGTCCGAATATCTTTTATGAGCTCTGGTTTTTTCAGAAGCCGCCGGAGCTTTGTGCGCACTAAGAGCGCGTCCACGGAGCGGAGAGGATGGTCGGCTGGCAGGCGTACGATGACTCTAGAATCGGGTTTTGGCGCGTAGCTGGGGGCGCCGGAGGAAATAGATGTTGGATTGGGGGTTCGAGTCCCTTTGCTGGCGGTTGTTACGTAGGAGGATGAAGCAGGAGCTTGTTGTGCAGCTACTTTCGCGTGCGAGATTTTGGAGGATTGTCTGGGTCTTTTACTGGAGATCAGGATACGGGGGGTAGGAGGAGTTAAGGCATGGGAGGCTTTAGGCACAAGCGCTTGTTGGTCTAGGCGCTGAGAGTTGGGAACACTTGATGACGGGGTCTTGCTGGGAGGGTGGTCAAAGACTGGCAGGCCAGCAATTACGCGTGCTACGCTTCGCGTGGTAATAGCTCGTAGGTCAGCTGCGATTGCTGGGGGTAGACTTCTGAGGTAATGGGCGCCTGCATTCTGCCACGTGGTTAGCGCGGCAGCGTAGTCATTGGTGGCCTTTGACAATATGTGGGAGAATACGCGCAAGGCATCAAGGGTATGGGGAGTTGGAGATTTGGTTTGAGTCCTGGGCTGTGCGTGAAGCGACTCCGCAAGACCACTAGCCGGGGGTTTGGGGGAAATGGCTCTCAGTGATTGGCGAGGGGCGGGCGAAATACTATCGCTAGCTGTAGATGTGGTGGTGTCTGATAGAGGGTCTCTGTGGACTTCCGGTTGGTATTCATTGTCGGAATTGACGACTATATCGTCCTCCGACAAGTGCATTTCTGTATCATTGGGGAGTGTTTGGTCTTCAGTTCCGATTTTCACCAGGTTGGTACGGCGTGAAGAGCGGAGTTTTAGGCGTTTAGAAGCGCGTGAAGCGTGAATCTTTGCAGACTGAGAAGCAGTTGCGCAAGGCTTTCTGGGCTTCATTGACGGCATCGGGCAATAGGTGAAAGATGTGGAGTTGTGTTTTGGGCAGCCAAGAGTTACACACTGGTTTCAAACTGGGGGACCCGAAGCATCACATGATTGGCAAAAGTTTTTGACTCACATTACCAAATAGTTTGAAGATAAGCAAGCCCAACAAACTTCAAGGAGCCAACTCCAAAGAATGCGAATGGGTCCCTGCCAATATTTCCATGAATTTTTGCAAGATTTCGAGTTTAAACTGGCGCAGTGCGGAAATGTTACCAGGGCGGATGATATAAAGATATCTTTACTGGAGACCAGTCTAAATAGTCCACTCAACAAACTGCTATTAAACAAGTCCTTACCCGAAAATGATTACAATAAGTGGATCTCAGAAGTGAGAAGAGTAGCCAGAAGACTAGAAAACACGCCTGAGTACTGTCCTAAAGGCTGTTCTGGGACAAAGACATGGTATCTTACTCAAAATCCTTCATCTGGTAATTTTACTCCGGAAAGTTCTTCACCTACATCATATCCAGATGTTGATGCGGATGGTGATACAAAGATGGGTGGTGTTAACTCAGCCGAAATTGCACAAGCTGCTGTTAATGCTCTCAATAGTACCATATCTAATTCTAAGAGTCGAAAACCACCTGCTAAATGGAGGCCCCCAAAAGAATTCAAACAGCTATCTAGTAAATGACTATGTGTGCGCTGTACCCAAACAGGGCATCAAACTCGGTTTTGTTCAAAATATAGCCCTGCCAAAAGACCAGCATCTGTAGCACACGTGGGAAGCGCTAGTTTTCAAAACTCGAGTGTAAATGAGGATGGAATGGAGGAAAAATCTGTAAATTTACTTTCGGGGGAAGTATAACCCCTGAGCATAGTCGCGCCCAGGGGCTAAGTGGGTTTTCAAAGGAGCAAGATGGAAAAGTTTGAATAAAATGAATGGTAGTCCTTTTCTCATAAATTGTCTAGTAAATTCTAATTGTCATATAAAATGTTTAATCAATACCGGATGCCTATTGTTAGTATGACAAAGATAATACGCCTAAAGTTAATAAGTGTACTTAGAGCGATTAGAGTTTTTTTTTTTTTTTTTTTAAATCATTTTTTGCGTATGCAGCCTGAGGCTATGACACGAATGATTACGGAAGATATGTATGTGACGCAGAATAACTCTGTTTGACGTTTGGAACACTCATACTCAGATTTCATTTGCAGATACCACTATGAGAATAACGCCTTACAACATGTACCCTCTTCCGTGAATACCCACCACAGGGAAAAGCGGGAAAAACCTGTGGCTATCTGAGCATGCTTTTGTCATTCTACGAATACAGTATCACCGCGAGAGAAGTGGTGTGAGGGTCTTGCTGGATTCGAACCAGCTTTCTTCTGTCTCAAGTAGGGCATGTGTCCAAGCTACCCAGACTCTACTTAGAAGAACGGCCCGGATAGTGTACCACTGCACCATCCGACCCGAGCGATTAGAGTACTGCAGTACGTAATGTGAACAGTCGTTCATATGATCTTCAAATTGATAACAAGTGCCCCTTCTCTCTGGATTTATGAGGTTGGTATCTATATTCGGATAATTATTTACCCGATATAAAGGGACCACAAAGGAAAATGTTATGCGTCGTGCAGGGACCACAAACTCCAATACCAAAATAGTCTTAGTCAGATTGATCGTTCCGACACCTATGTTTTGCAGCTTTTTCCAAAAACCTTGTGACAGAGAACAACCTCCCGCCCATCAAATCATTGCAAAGAAATCTTCAACTGGCAGAAGATGATGGTAAAAAAAGGATAATAGATGAAATTACTCTCGCCAATTTTGATATCGACGGAAGACAAGAAAAAGTTTACGGGTATACTATTCAAGATCTAGCTTGTGATGTGATTCTAGGGAAGCCATGGATAGAGCACCTTGACGTAGTTTATCTCTCAAAAAAAGGTTACTACGCTTTGGTTCAAAAAAAAAAGGTCTAGTTGTAAGGGAGATTGGCTGGTATGATAAAAACGCTCCAGCTAGAGTGAGACAAAAGATACAGTCTATCACTACATCTACCAGCATGAGAGGACCGGAGTTCTTAGAGTTCACAGAAATGGTCAAAACTAAAAATGACTATCATATCTTCGCTATATCTATGTATGATATTAATAAAGCCCTTGAAATCAAATCAAATTAGTCACTAGATGACATCTATGAGCAACTGCCCCCGGAGATTAGAATTTGGGCTGAACTTTTGAGAGAAGATGACCAAAATGCTTTGCCACCACACCGATTCTCAGATGTGAAAATAAGTTTGCACAAAGACCAAAAGGGCAGGGAGCTGCCGATTCCATGGAGGCCTCTCTATAGTATGTCGAGAGATGAGCTCCTTGTATTAAGAAAAACTCTGACTGATCATCTTGAAAAAGGCTGGATAAGAGCAAGTGCGTCTCCAGGAGGCGCACCTGTGTTATTTGTCAAAAAACCTGGTGGCGGGTTACGTTTTTGTGTTGACTATTGCGCTCTTAATGCAGTAACGAAAAAAAGACCGGTACCCACTACCTCTTATTAAAGAAACACTGAGGTCTATATCTAAATCAACCTGGATTACTAAAGTCGACGTCCGAGCTGCTTTTCATAAGCTCAGAATTCGAGGTGATGAAGAAAAAACTGCTTTTCGTACAAGATTCGGCTCTTGTGAATGGCTTGTGACCCCGTTTGGTCTCCAGGGAGCGCTGGCAGCTTTCCAGAGATACGTTAACAAAACTTTAGGAGACTACCTTGATATATTTTGCACGGCATATCTTGATGATGTACTAATTTATATATCTGGTGATTTGAGGGATCACTGGCGTAAAGTGAATGCAGTATTTGAGCGTCTCAATAAAGCCGGCCTAAAATTAAACCCTTAAAAATGTGAGTTTGCTGTAAAGCAAACAAAATACCTTGGATTTAATATATGTTTGGGGGAAGGAATTAAGGTTGACCCAGAAAAAGTCGAAGCTATCAAATCCTGGAAACCCCCAACCTCAGTAAAAGGAGTGCGAAGTTTGTTATAAGGATGGGGGCTTGTGGATAGCACCAGGTTGTTATACCTGGTTGAGATAGTCACAAATAATATAAGAATTTTAACTTATCACAAATAAGAGAGGGAACAGAGTGGCACAAATAAGAGTCTGTAAATCTAAAGTATGGAATTGTTAATTTCGCCCACATAGACACAGAGTGCTAACTATATAATCTATAATAATCTAGCGCTAAGAGTTCTAGTGATTTGGTCGTATACGGACTAGCGTATTCTACAATTTAGAGTTTTAACTGTTGGGAGACTAGTGTATCTGTGCATATCGCTTTGAGTGCACAGCCCGATCTCTAAGCTACTAGTAGCACTTACTTTCAACAAAGTTTTCTCGGGTTTGCCAATTTCTATAGGGATTTTATCCCTAATTTCAGCGAAGTTGCTCAACTATTGTTAAACCTAACAAAAAAAGATCATGCATTTTTGTGGCTTGATGAGCATTAAAAATCATTTGAATTTTTAAAAAAAAATTTTATCACAGCCCCGGCTTTAACTCTCTATGATCCTGGAAATCAAACTGTAGTTGAGGCAGACTGCTCAGGATACGTATTAAGAGCCTGCTTATCTTAATTCGATCAACATAATACACTTCTGCCGGTTGCTTTCTATTCTAGGAAATTAAGCCCAGCAGAGTCTAACTACGAAATTCATGATGAGGAACTATTAGCTGTCATATCTGCACTTGAAGTATGGCATGGCGAACTAGTAGGACTTAAAGGACCTTTCATAGTCCTTTCCGACCACAAAAACTTACAATATTTTATGACAAGTAAAAAGCTCTCGGAACGACAAGTCCGTTGGAGCCATACACTCTCTCAATTCAACTTTGAGTTAAGATTAAGAGCCGGAAAATGTTCGGAGCGACCGGATGCTCTTTCTCTTAGGGAGCAGGATATACCACAGAATAAAAATGATGAGCGATTAAAGATCCGGGAAATACAATTAATAAAAGACAAATAGATTAAACCGTATTCTCAATGTTCAAAGTTTGTTCATTCTCAAAAAGTTAATTGCTGTACTCTCAATGGTCAGCCCTTCCCTCCTTCATCAATAATGCCTAAAGGGTATGAAATTTTCCAGGATCCTGATCTCTAATTACTGTGGGATAAAGGATGCATCGAAGACAAAAGCCTCGATATGATTTATAATTCTGTTGAAACGAAAGAAGAACTTTCTCCAGCAAATTAAAATTAAAAATTGCAATTGCAAAGTGCGATTTTTACGGGAGGGGCGCACTTTGTTTTAGAAAACGTGTCTGGGTACACGATTGGGAGCCTCTCCCAACGGCAGTTATTGTCACGGACCAGCCCGGATTTTCTCAATTTGTTCCAATTAAGCTTTTTGCTAAAGCCGGAATGTATTTTTATGTCTTAAATTATTGCTTGTTATCTTTTTGTGCTCGGTTGTCAATCATTGCCTAAATAAACTGCTGTTGATGTTTCCTCTTGTCAATCATTATCAATAACTTCAATAACGTATTTATTGTCGATTCATTCTGCTGATCATCATTAAAGGCGTTAGAGTTTTGTTTTCTTCATTATTCTTTAAGATTCCTTCTGATTCAACTATGTTCTATAGCATTCAACGAAACCTCAATGTGCTAGGGTATTCGCTGGCGTTCGGTGTCAAGGAGTATCTATTCGAGAATTTCAAGGAATCAGGTGGAAGGGTTATAGGTATAAATATGGGTCATGTCTTCATAGAGTAGACTCTTCAGCTTTCAGTCTTGTATTCATTATCTCTAGTCAAGATCTAAGATCCTCGAATTCTAGCTATCATATTTCACGTACTCAAGATCTTTCTGTCAAGAATGCTTAGTCATCTAGCGGGCCTTGGCACGCACACATAAACATTCTATACACATGTAATTATCTACATCATCTATTCTTGATATTATACAATTGCATACTCTATCTTATCTTCCACTTCATCTCTCTAACTACAGTCTGCCGATTATATATCCCTATTCTCACTACTAACTTGACACTTTCAAGTGTCCAAGCCATTAGAGTTATTTGTGCACACCGAGCTCCAGTTAAGTCATCAAGTCCAAGCCCAAGTCCAAGTACCACGACACCTATTCAAAAGACACACGACTCTTATATCACTAGACATCCAGGTCGAGATAGCACATACGCAATACTATCACGTAATTTCTTTTGGCCTGGTGCATCATCAATGGTGCGAGTCATCTGTAGAAATTGCGATGTCTGCGGGAGATCTCATGTTTGGAGAGAAAAGAGTAAAGGTTTACTGTTACCGCTACCAGTTCCGGATCGTTTTCACTCGGAGTTGTCGATCAATTTTATGACCGATCTACCAGCAAAATCGGCCCAAGATCCCAGATATTTGATGGTAATTACAGATAGATTACTTAAAAGTTGTACCCTTGAAACTGCAAATTCTATGGCAGCAGAAGAGTGTGCAAATTTTTTTTGAATTGTCATTATCGATTTCACGGATTCCCTTCACATTTAACTTCTGATCGCGGATCAAACTGGGTCAATGATTTCTGGAAAAGTCTTTGTAAGTTGGTGCACATAGATCAGCGCCTGTTGATAGCTTTCCATCCTGAAAGTGATGGGAGCACCGAACGTATGAATAAAGAAATCATGGCATACTTGAGAGCTTTTATATCATACTCTCAGTACGAGTGGCCATCGATGTTACCTTCAGCAATGTTAGCCCTAAAAAACAGAGATACTACATTTGGTCCAAGTCTATTTTTTCTATTGCATGGTTATCATGCAGAACCTCTACAACAGATCCCCGAATCTAGTAGACGTCGCTCAGGCCAAGAGAACAAAGCTTATAATTTTGTTGAGCGTCTTATTGAAGCCCAGGAATATGCACAAGCGACAATGGTAACAGCCCAGCAGCATATGAAATCGTCTGGAAACTTAAAAAGGCAACCGCAAGAAAAGTATAAAGGAGACCTCGTTTGGTTGAATCTGGAAAATATTTAAACCCCACAATTATCAAAAAAGCTTTCTTGGGTAAATGCTAAGTACCGTGTGACAGAAGTTATCTCACCATATGTGGTAAGGTTAGATGTTCCTTCGGGAATCTGGACAAACTTTCATGTCAAACTTTTGAAACAAGATCCTCAGGATCCTTTACCACCACAAATCTCTAAAGATAGACAGCCACCACCACTAATTAATTATGATGGCGAGAAAGAGCAATTTGTCGAGAGGATTTTAAGGGCAGAAGTAAGACGTCGCGGCAGGGGCTTTCGCAGAGAGGTTTTAGTGAAATGGAAACAGTTTGAAGAGCCCAATTGGGAGCCGCGCGCTAACCTAGAAGAAACAGAGGCACAAGATATTTTCGAAGCCAAGTACGGATAAGGTGACAACGTCGGTGAAGATCTTGGAGCTAGGACCAGTGCCAGAAAACGAAATAGAATCCCATGCTAAGAAAAAAAGGATCGGAAGGTAATGTTACGGGCTGCGCCTTAGTTAATGGTTATAGCAGGGATATTAACGACTATCTCATCTGTCTCTGACTTTATTAAAGTCTACATGAAAGCCTAAGGCAGGCAAATAGGAATAGTATTTAATAGTCTGCCCGTGCACTAGTAAAAGGTCTCATGTAGAAAATAGACAGTGTTTCGGCCACTATCCTTTGTCAGATTGTGTATTAGTGATTGCCTTTCACACCAGTAAAAGCTAAAACTTTTTCTATTAAATTTTTATTACTTATAAGATCTATTCATTCTTAAAACAGTATAAATTCAATTCGGAATCGAGCCCCTGTGAAAGCTAGAGATTTAAAGATGCTCTCCTTTAAAATTGACCAGGAATCTTATGTGAATTTTGACAATAATCACGGTTAATGAAGCTGTGTATGATACAGCGAGAATAAAAGATTCCGTCAAAGGTAGAATCGTGTGAGGAGCTTTGTAAGGTAAAGCAAAAATCTTTTATGAGCAAGTTCAGCATTGACCAAAAAAATAGTTGTTAAAGGGGGAAGAAAATGATCAAAGGAGAGAGATGATTGATGAATATATTGCTATCTAAACATACGTAAGATAAATTTATTTATTTATTTTTTGTGTCTACCGGGCGCTAGTTACAACTAAAGCCCCATCCCTGGGGGGACATGATGACTTCTATATGTAGTACGAATAAGGTGCTGTGGCAGAGAGGCCATTAGAATACATGTAGATATAGTGAGCGCTATGCAGCGGATTCCTCACATGACTAGCTCATATGGGACGGATTGGGCAGATTTCTGAGAGGAAATTAACCTTCTCCAATATGGTGGCGAAACGCTTGGCTCCATGAGATGTGCCGAGAAGAAAATCGAGTGGGCCCAGGCTTCGTCGGTGACCAGCCGAAGCCAGTCTCTCTCGCACGAGGGGGCAAAAAACCAAGTGGGTGATTGACTTGTCAGCCCCGCAGGAACAAGTCAGAAGAGCATCAGTATGATGAAATCTTTCGTGATAAGCACGAAAGTCACCGTGTCCAGTGCGGCATTGGATTAAATATCCGAGATAACGGCGAGGGAGTCGTAGTTCCTCAGGAGGCTTCTTGGGAAAAGGCATCCCCAACTCGCAAGAGGTAGAGGGAGCATAAGATTGCCACCATGCTGTGGTCAAATCCCATATTTGCCTTTGGATCTTAGCGCGAGCTCCGGCAAGAGATGCAGCAGAGGGGGCCGATTGACGGGCAGCCTCACCGGCCAACTTATCAGCCAGCTCATTGCCTGGGATTCCCATATGGCCAGGAGACCACATTACGTTGACTTTGCCAGGAGCCGCCAATGGAAGAATCCTCCTCGTAGGCCAGCGTGACGCGAGATCTCGAAACTCCAAAATTTCTCTTTGGGAGGACTTCGAAGGTGAGACGTCCAGAAGGCGTTGTGCTGCTTCTTGGTTGTCCAAGATTACGTGGATATTGGTTGCAAGGTGCGTTGAAGGAGCCACTACAGCGGCCTTAAGCCCAGCTAGGGCGCCGATAATTTCGGAATCATAGACCTCAAAATCGGGCCCGAGAGGCACTCTCACTTCAGCTAGAGTGATGTCCCTGTGTAAAACAGCGGCACCTGCCCCTGCAGACCCATCTTTTTGCTTTGAGCCGTCTGAGAAGACAAGAATGTCCCATGATGGCAGTGCTCTGATACGCTCGAGAAATTCTTCGGCAGATAAGTCTGCTCGAGAGCGGTTAAAAGGGGCTTTGTAGGAGGGTGCTAAGAGTTGGGGGCGAGGGAAGGGCGGAACGAGCTTCAGCTTTTCGGTGAGGCGAATGTGTGTCCGGGAGTCGATTGCTCTTCTAACCGTGGGGTGAAAGATGTCCGCGGCAGCTAGCCTAAGGGCAGAGCAGAGGCGCATTTCCTCAAGTAATATAGGAGCAGGCTTGAGCCAAACTTCTCTCAGAAGAGCTGCAGTGGGGGTGGCTCTGTATACAGGGAGTATTGCTCGGGCTAGGGTGACGAGGGCTCTAGAGACCAAATCTACGAGGTGTTGAGACCGAGTTGAAGTTTGGCGACCGCGGCGGCTATAAGTATGACCGCGCCACCAGACCTCCGCACCGTACTAAAGTACAGGTAGCGCCGCAGCCAGGGCTGCGGTGCGAAGAAAGGCGGTGGGTATACCACGATTGGTGTTGCCGAGCTGACGTATGTGCGCGCTGATCCGTTGCGTCTTAGCACTCCATACTTGTACATGCGCTTTGAAGGAAAGCTTGGTGTCAAGGAGAACGCCTAGCTACTTTACCGTTGGGTTTGCATCCCTCACGATGCCGTTGATGGTTAAAGAAGGAGAGGGCTGACGGGTCCTATGAAGATGCAGAATCTCCATCTTATTTTCAGCTAACGAGAGTCCATTCCTGTTACACCACTGGGTGACTGCATCAACCCTAGCAACAGTGAGGCGCGAAGATTCGACTAGATTCTTAGCGACCGACAGGATCGCTACATCATCTATATATCCATAAGTGGGGAAGCCGAGTTTGAATAAAGGCTCAAGGAAGAGGAGGAACAGTATGGGTGAAGCAGGGGATCTCTGAGGCAACCCGTGCGGAATGTCCAAAAATTCGCCCACAAAATCGTCCACTCGGAGGCGAGCTTTCCTGTCTGAAGCAAAAGATGCAGCCCAGTTAACGTACGGTACTGGCCATCCCTGTTCGTGCAACCGTAAAGACAGGCGGCCAGGCTGAATGCTATCGAAAGCGCTTTCGACGTCAAGAGTAGCCAAAGTACACACCTGTTTCATATCCCATGCCTTCTCGACATCGTGAACAAGGCACTCAACGAGGTCCATAGCCAATCTTCCAGGAAGAGCTCCAAGTTGCGTTGGAGAGATAACGCAGCTTGACAATGCCCAGAAGGCGAAACGACGCGCAAAGAGGCGTTCCAGCCCTTTCCCAAGGACAGGGAGGAGAGAGATTGGTCGCCAATTGGCGGGGTTAGTCAGATCATCCTTGTAAGGTTTCGGTATAACCACAACTTCAGCGCGGCGAAAAACGCTTGGATGATGTCCGAATGTCAAGCAGAGACTGTACAAGTTTACAATCCACGTGCGCCATGTATCGACTTCCCAAACGTGGCGAAGAGCAACAACCGAGAGATGATCGTGACCTGGGGTTGTGGAAGATGTATCAAGAAGACAGTGTCGCACTTCATCTTCGTCCAGGGAGGGTGGCGCAGGAATCTCTCGCAATGCGCAGGTAGGGGTGTACACGGAGACATCCGGCTGTCTGATTAAGCGGGCAAGCTTCGTGCGGAAAAAGATGTCAGCACGCTCAGTCGGGGTACTGTACGTGACTCCTTGAAATAGAATTGGAGGAGGACCGAAGCGACTGGAGAATCTTCGCCATCCAACCGCTTTATGGGCCTCCAAAATTGAAGACACACTATCTAGCTTAGAGCGCTGGTACTCTCGTTTGGTTCGCTTAACGGTTTTGCGGAAGTTACGGTGTGCCTCGCTGATAAGGTCTGGATCACCACTGTTACGGGCAATAACATACCGGCGGCGTTGGTCAGAGCATTCTTGGTTCCAATAATCCTTACATGGCACACACGCGGGCCTCGGTGGGTTAACTGAAAGTAGAATAGCTGATAGGGCAGCGATGCCCGAGGAAGCTGCCGAATCTAAGAGCTGGGGGGTAGGTTCCTCGAAGGGAAGAACAGGAGGAGTAGTGGCTATGAGTGCTTGTCGGAACATTTCTGTTTTTTCGGGGGTAAGTTTAGGCAGCCTCGTTGACGGGTAGCGCCTTTGAGCTGAAGAGAGATGAACTAGGCCAGATATTGTCTCGTGATCGGAAGTCGAATGAGACCCGGGGTCCACGCGGGCCAAGAGTCCGTCCATGTTTGTTAGAAATAGGTCAAGGACGTGGCCAGCGCGATGGGTAGGAGCCCCATATGGTAAAGCCGACCTTAAGGAATGATTATCAATCCAGTCGACAAAGCTGCCAACTCCGGACGAGCGAGATACATTTGGCTCCCATAACTCATGATGAAGATTAAAATCTCCCACGATTATGGAGTTCGGCTTGACCGGCCACCTTAGGAGTGGGTCCAGACTCTCAGGCATATGGGCTTGAGGCTGCCGATACACATTGATAACCTCTATAGGGGGAGAACATTGAAGAAGGAGGGCTACAGTGTCTGGTGAGGGTCCGCTGTCCAGCTGGATAGGACGGAGGTTAGATTTTTTCCGGACGTAGGATAGTACGCGTGGACGCGCAAGCTTCCAGTCCCGATCAGGAGGAGTAAAGATAACATATGCCGGGTGAGACTTGGTAACATTTTTGAAGTTTATAACTTTAGTCCAAGGCTCCTGGACAAAGATGACGTCGTACTTACCCTGAAAAGCGGCTTGTAAGAGAATAAGGTGCGCAGATCCACCACGTCCAACGTTTGCTTGAAGGAAGCGAAGACAAGGCGGGGGGGTACTCCTAAAGTATGCTCTATTGTTCATGGAGAGTAGGACTAAGAGTATTAATGGGAGCTTGCTCTTCCGAATCTACATCCATAGATCCAGAGGAGGAATTTTCGAGGGAGGTAAATCTATTCTGACTAGCAGAAGGGGTGGTGTTGCCGGGGTCGGAGGCAGTTGAGGCAGCTGTGGCAGCAGCAGTAGCAGCTTCAGCCCGCCGTGTCTTACGGAGCTTGTTGCGGTTGTTTGTGCGAAGTTCAGTAACCTCTTTATCGGAAAGCTGAATAAGTTTGCCCTTGTAAGGACGAGGGCAAATGGGGCAGGTGTGATCATCTGCAGGATGTGGTCCTAAACAGTTAATGCATCGGCGATGGTGAGAGCATTCTCCTTGGTGGCGGGGAGTGCCGCAGAAGGCACACAAAGCCTGGATCCGGCAGCGAGAGGATTGATGAAACCCGAAACAAGCTTCGCACTGACCTACCTTGGGGTTGGGAACATATCGCCGGGATGGCGCGCTGTCAACTATTCGGAATGTAGGAACCTCCTTTGGGAAGAAGATGACCGCGGTATGAAAAGGATCGTAGCTATTTTCATGCTTCGACCAGTGAGCACTGGATGGGGCAACGCCCGTCTGTGCCTGGGCAATGGTCTTGACGTCATCAAGGGTTTAGGAAACCAGATTGGACACGGGATTCCAGATGGTGCGGGGAATGCGTTTGACGACATATCCATACCGGTCCTCTACCTGATGTAAGGCTCCTGAAAGAGAGGCCTTGATGGAATCGGCATGTTTCATCGCAAGATTCAGCGATTCCTCGGATGAAAAGGTCATGCTGAATCCGCTAGAGTTTCGGGAAACGGAAGCAATACCGTCTTTAAGGCCAGGGACGATTTTTATGAAGGCAGCTTTGACTGATGTTACGTCTGCTCTAAGGAGAGGGGCATCTTCAGTCAGGCGGAAATTTGCTTTAGGGCCCTTGGACTTCACAGCAGGTTTTTGGACAGCTGTGCGAGTGGGTCGATTTTTAGTACTAGGTTGAGCTGGAGCCGAGGGTAATGAGGCGGGTGGGCTTGCGGCGGTCGCTGCCCAATTTCGAGGTTGATTTGTGATTGGAACGGGAGGTCGGGAAGGAAGGTTATGGCTGGGTTTGGGTAAGGAGCTCGCCGGCTTGGGCTGTCTTGGTGTGTCATGCCGCATAGGTTGCCCAGAAGCAACTGCGAAGAGGAACGCGTCCATCTGCTCGCGCACGAAGGACTTGATAAGAGGGTCAGCTTCTTCGACAGATGTCCAAAACTTGTTGTGGAAGTTTTGAGCCCAGGTAGCTCGACCCTTGGCCACGCGCTGTACAAGCTCGAGCTCTTCAGCGACGCGCTGGGCCAGGGGAGGTGGTTGTTGTGATTTGGCCATCACGAGCGCGATGACCAAACTAGAGTGCACTTAATGGATATAAACTTAGTGGGATCGAATTGTAGGGAATGTCAGAAGCTTCAATGAGAATTGTGTGTATGTGTGTCAATGTGTTGTAATGATGCAGATTTGTACGTAAGATAAATAAAAGGTTTATCTACAGACGCGACTTTAATCAGCACGTGACTTCTACACAGCACAGAGGCTGACACTTTAACACGCCCCTTCAATCCGAAGCTGTGTTATCTTCCTATCATTATACGTTCATGCTGTCTAGGTTTAGAACTTTCATGTTTAGTATTTTTACAAATGATTCATGCTTGACCTATGTCAGAATGTTAGTGGTAATCAGATGGAGTATTTGGAGTTTAAGGGCAGGAAACTGGGAATATGATTATATGATTAGGCAATCGGATCGCATGGCACAGACTGTATTAGTATATTTGGAGTTGGGGGAGAAAACTTGTAGAAGAGAGAACAACAATCAGTTAGAATTCTACATCTTTGCATACCACCGTCGATAACGCGTGTCGTGCACTTGAATTATCTTGATAACTCACCGCTGAGCCTAAGCCATTGAGAACTTCGACCATAAAGACTCTTTGACCACGCTTCGCAGCATCAGGTTCAGTACTTGTCCAATCGCCACCATACGAAGTTCAAGCAACCGATCCTTTGCACCCACTGTTCATACAGTTACTCTATAACAGTGGTTATCTATACTAGCCTACCTTCCAATTTGGTTGACACCAATCCGGCGTAGTCAACCGACAACCTTATTTAGTGACTTGGTAAGCCCATCAGCAGCCATAAGATTTGTTGGTATATATCGGGGACAAACTCTGCCACTGTCGATGTGATCGCGTATAAAGTGGTGTTTGATATCAATGTGCTTTGTCCGCTGATGTAATTCTGGATGCTCACTTAAAGCCAGGCAACCCTGATTGTCACCGTAGACCCTGGTGGACAACACATCTGCTCCCGAATAACCCATCTGACGCATTAATTGCTGAATCCATAGAAGTTCTTGGATTGACGCAGTGAGTGCATAGTATTCGGCTTCGGTTGAAGATAGCGCAACACTAGTTTGTCCTTTAGATGAGGCTGAGATCACCCCTCCAGCCAGAAAGAAAACACTTCCAGCGGTAGACCTTCTGGAGGCTTTATTTCCGCCCCAATCTGAGTCGCTGTGACAATATAGGGAAGTATCGGAAGCAGTTCCATCGTACATAATTCCTAAATTTATTGTGCCCTTTATGTAACAGAGGATACGGTCAACTCCTTTGATGTGATTTAAAGATGGATTTGTGAGGTATCGCGAGAAGACGGAGACAGAGTATGAAATATCAGGTCTGGTATGTACAGCTAGATAAAGTAAAGAGCCAATCTTTGATTGGTATTCCTTGATTTCGGTAACGCTCGCTTGACCAGTATTAGGGACTAAAAATACTTCATAGCCAGGAGCCATGGGTGTTTCGGAGGGATGACAATTATCCATACCGAAGCGCTCAAGAATCTGACGACAATATGCGTCTTGAGTAAGCCATAGATACCTTTTCACGCGGTCTCGAGTAATGCGGACACCTAAAAAATAATGTGCCAGACCTAGATCTTCCAACTGAAACTTTTGGGCGAGTTTAGCTTTTGTCAAATTAATCATAGAGCTCCGTATAAGTGGAGACTTAACCTGGGGGCTTGGAGTTCAATTCATTCATTATCTGATCAATTAAAACTCTTGGCGTTTCGGGTAATTTTTGACAAGGCTTTTTCAATTTTCAAAACTTTCTGATTCACATCAAGTAACAGATTGATACTTCTCTTGTCACAACCTCCCTTGTTGTTACATCTTATTTCATAAGTGTATTTTATCTCTGAACTGCTGTAGCCAGGATTTTTATCTTGTTTGGCATCATGGATTGAAGCCTATGATATATGAGGGGAGGGTTTTTGGAGAGAAAAGGGAGGAAGTCAAGTTTTTATTATTATTTTTCACTGCTCCTGTGCGAGTATTATATCAAATTCATATATTTATTTCTCCAAAAGCTTCCGAACCAGCTAAAGGTTCGATAGCTTTCATTTTTGAAATCATTTCCTTAGATTTCCCTAGCAAAAGAAAATCATCAACATATGAGATGACAACTAGATGATCTTTCCTGTGAATATATACGCAGTTATCGAACTCAAGGGGGGAGTATCCTAGCTCCTCAAGACATTTGCGCAGGTGTTTCTGCCATAACCACGGTGATTGCTTAAGACCATATAAGGCCTTGAGTAATTTGCACACATAATCAACCCCGGGAATCATTTCTGGTTCCCACCAGTTAGGGGGGAGTTCGGCGTAAATGTCATTACGATCGGCTGTGCTATTCAGGAAGGCAGTGACAGCATCCAGCTGTTCTATTTCGAGATCAAATATAGCAGCAATGGCCAAGGCGACTTTCCAGGAGGTATCTCGACACACTCCAGCGTAAGTTTGAGTAAAATCTCGCCCAAAACGCTGCTCAAAACCACGAATTACCCATCTGACCTTATACTTAAGTATGTCGCCATTTTTGTCTCTTTTCGTCCTTAGCACGATCTTACCACTAAGCACCTTCGTGCCCGGGGGAATCTCAGAGCGAGGTAAAATGACCCAAGTTTTATTTCTACCGATGGAGTCGTATTCCCTCCTGAATCCTTCTTTCCATTGCTTCCTATATTTGCCACTAAGGGCTTCTATCATAGTTTTCGGATCATCATCATTTCGATCGATCTCAACCGAGTTAGCAGCAGCAAGAAATGCTACAAATGCTGTATCATCGTTGATGTTTTTAACACGATTGGATCTTAAAACTCGAGTCAATGGCTGGATCACTTTTTTTAGGGCCATTTTTAGATCCAGGAGGCCTACCACGAGGTCTCGGTGCATGTGATACCTCGTCAATCTCTTCTACTTCCTCGAGCTCCAGGGATTCTTCAACCTCTCGCACTTCTTCCATACTATCCTCAGCAACACTATCAGCTTCATTATCCTCATTTTCTAGGGTCTGATGTCTCTCGAAAGAAAGTCTTTCAAACGGACCCAATTCGAATGATTCCGTATCTTGCTGATTTAGCTGGGATTGTGATTGATTGGAAGCTTCTTGATTCTCTCTGCTGCTTTCATCAATCGGAAATTCTAGATCGGCCTGGGTTTCAACTGATGCTTCCCAGTACTCATCATTTAGCGGAGGAATTGTAATGGAACTATTTTCATCGAAGCGCACGTTTGAGGACCGAATAACTTTTCGGCGAGAAGGGATATAAACGCGAAAAATATGTTGACCTTCATAGCCCAACAAGATCTCGATCTCGGCTCGATCATCAAGCTTCCTTGACAATACTCGTCGTTCTACTGGTATCTGAACATAAGCTTTACAGCCAAGTACACGAAGGTGACTAAGATCCGGTACACTATTGTCTTTGAGGCAGATTCTATTCAAAAATTGAAATGGTGTTTCGCCATGTTGTTATGCTCAGCTTGGATCACCTCAGGTAGATCAATGTAGGATGACGCAGGCAAAAGAGGCGCAGCCACAGGGAGTACGTCATACTACTGCACGGACCTGGTAGATTGTTTGCTCTGTTTTCTAGTCCAGGCGGACAAGTGGTGGACTAGGATAGTGTGCAGATCAAGAGAGAAAGGAGACTAGCCAAGTACCCATCTATGTACATAAGGACAAACAATGTCCCAAGCAGAAAAGATATCATCAAGCAATTCCATCATTTTAATTCATACTTTGTAGAACGTTAACATAACGACTAAAAGCATTACTAGGCAAGTGCATGTTCCCAATCACATACCTCGTAAAACAGGTTATGAGCCCGGCGCATCCCCACGCAAATCTAGTTCTTATGCTAACCGTCAATTTAACTAGTTCTCATCTCTCAAGAAAAGATGACTCAAATCGATATCAGATCCATCCTTGGCTCCGGTACCTCGTTCCCGAAATGGCGAAGTGCCTTACAGGCAAAACTCGGGCGACGGAATGTCATCGGTCACGTATTTCATCATATCCGTGGAATCCGACCCCGACTTGAACCTGCACTGCCTCCACAACCCACTCCCGAGTCTGACCCAGCAATGGTCCAGTACAACTCCGATCTCGAGGCCTGGACTTTGGGGGAGATAGAAGCGAAGAATATTATTATCGATCGCATCAGCCAAGAGATGTGTCCACAGGCCTACGATCATATGACTGCTAAGGATCTGTACGAGACAATTGCTAACACACGACAAGAAACGGCAACCGCCCCTTATCTCATCGCCCTGGAAAGGTTCTTAGCGATGAAGTTGACCACTACTGTTGACCAATACATCGAAGCCTTCCAGGCATGTTTCCAGAGCGTTAACAATGCTGCAGATACCATTCAAACCACCGAGGACGTAGTGTTCCGCATCGGAAAAGGATTGGCGGCAGCAGTATTCGTGTTAGTGACCAAGCATGTGCCTTGGTTAGAAACTTGGAGGGCAACAAGAGCACATGTGAATGATGGCAAGTATGCTTCCCTTGAATCACTAATGTCATCAATCCGTGAAATGGGAGCAAACCGCGTCGTGTCTACAAATGGCGCATTTGCGGCCCGTAACCTCCCACCAGCCAAAGATTCCCGATTAAAGCCGAACGAAAGGTGTCTTAGGTGCAGACATAATCACCTAAACAAGGACTGCTTCCGGCTCCATCCAGAGCTGGCCGTCGGCCCAAAAGGTGACAGGTGGAAAGCAAATCGGGAGCATGCGTCGATGAATGGCAATGGGAATAGAGTGTCGGAGGTGGACGGGCAGGATGAAACGGACGATTCGGACAATGAAAATGGTGTAGTCGTAGCAGCAAGGGCTATGCCCGCATCTAGCAAAGAATACGTGACCATCTATGATACTGGTGCCTCGCACCATTTTGTGCCGTGCAAATCTTTCTTCGTGACCTTAACTAGCAGATCATCTCCATTTAAGTTTGACCAAGCAGTTGGAAACTCATCACTATCACTGCAAGGCTCTGCGTTGATCACTATTGGTGCCACAACTTTCAAACTACAAAATGCACTATATTCGCCAAAATCCTCGTGCATCATTATATCCGCCGGAAAACTCCACAGATTAGGAAGTATAACCGCCAACCATCAGAAGTCCATGCTTGTCCGTCAAGCAGCGAACCAAGAGGACACTCCTATAGCAAGTCTTGCCAGACGCAATGATGTATACTACATACAACCTCTCCAACCTAGCCATGCCGACAAGATACCAGCTCCAATTGTTGCACCCGGCATCGCAAGAGTTCCCAAAACATCCAATGCCCAGCGGTGGCACCAACGTTTAGGTCATATAGGCCAGAAAATACTGAAAAAAACAGCTCAGCACTCCAAGGGATTAGAAGGCATTGATATGAGTGAGCTAACCACCTGTGAGACATGTCACCTCAGCAAAGCACAGCGGTATGTCTCAAGAGAGCCACGTCCTGTTCCGCTAGACCCTCTTGACGAGGTGTTCGTAGACACGGTCGGAAAACTAACCACAGCTCTCAATGGCCACCAATACGCTGTCATAATCACCGACGCCAAAACGCGCATGAGATGGGCTATCACCACATCGACCAAGGACCAGATTGCTCCACAACTTGTCAAATGGATCGAAAACCAATCTCATCAATTTGGAAAGAAGGTCCGCACTATCTTCAGGGACGGCGGCTCAGAATTCTTCGGCATTCGGAAATACTGTGATCACCATGGTATTAGGACTGATATCTCCGCGCCGTACACACCAGAGCAGAACGGTACTGCGGAATCCTCCAACAAGGTAGTTCTCCGGAAAGCTAGATCAATGCTTATAGACGCCCGCATGCCAGCGTGCTATTGGCCCTGGGCTGTCGAGCATGCATGCTTCATCACTAACCGCCTTTTCTGCTTACGCACCAAGCGTGTGCCGATACTAGACTTCCTCCAGGGTCTTAGACAGCCACACCCAGAGACTGTTGACCTTTCAAATCTTCCCCGATTTGGTTGCCGAGCGTACAAATTGATCAATCCAAAACCAGGAAAATTCGAACCAAGAGCCGAAATTGGATGGTTCATCGGCTTCCAGAAAAACACAAACAAAAACTTTCTCATATACCATCCGCACTGGACTGCCGCACAAGGATGGAAATGGCTTGAAAGCTTCACCCCACACGCCACTTTCAATGAAGACATCGTTTTTGGGGATGAGCTCAACTCCACTGATCGTCAAAACACGACCAGTTATTGGGCAAACCATCGCTCAATCTTTTCAGAGCCCACCAACAACACCAGCAGACATCATTCACAACATCGCGATGATCTCCATGAATCACATTCGAGTCCGCCATCAAGTCCGCCAACGACTCCAGACTTTTCACAGCTCCAATCACACGACGACTCATCGAAGCAGAGGGAGCACCCACCATCCCCGTCGTCACCAGTAACTCTACCCGGTGATTCTTTCGATCAATCGTCTCCAACGTCACCTACAGCGTCACAATATCACGACTTCCCGTCTGACACCGAGTCCCCAAAAATTAATTCCGATCTTCAAGTCATTCCCTTCTCACCACCCGAAAATCAGAGGGAGATTATCAACACTGAGGAGATGTCGGGTAATGAGGAGAGTACAGATGACGAGTACGATATGGTCATGACGGGTTGGGACCCAGTCCGCCAGGTAGCAGGCACCAAAAGACCCCACTCTCCAGAAAACTCGAGACTTGACTCACCTGATGCCTACACGTCCACCCGGGGTAGACGGAGCAAGAGAGTAGACTATTACAAACTTCACCATGGAATGACAGCCCTCCCATCAACAACTGACCCCAAAACCTGGGAAGAGGCAATGACGGGACCAGAAGCATCACAATGGAGAAAAGCTGCCAACGAAGAATTCCGCTCACTTCAGGATAAAGGAGCCATCAAAATCATCAGGCTGTCAGAACTCCCAGCAAACCGAAAACCAATGAAGTGTAAGTGGGTGTTCAAGAAGAAATTCTTGGCCAACGGCGATGTCGACAAGTTCAAGGCGAGGTGCACTGCAAAAGGATTCACCCAACGACAAGGTGTCGACTACCACGAAACTTTCGCCCCAACACCAAGACCAGAAACAGGAAGGATTATGCTAGTCATCGCACATCATCTAAGGTGGCACAGAAGGCAAGGTGACGTCCCCACGGCATTCCTGAACCCTGCCCTGGATATTGATCTCTTCATGGATTTGCCCAAAGGATTTGAAAAAGAGGGGTATACTATTCAACTGCGCAAAGGACTCTATGGTCTCAAGCAGGCAGCGGCCCTATGGTATGATGACGCAAAAGCCACATTAGCCGGCCAAGGTCTACATCCCACAACATCAGACGTGTGCCTTTACGCCACTAGTCAAAAAGACCTTTTTGTACTTCTCCACGTTGATGACTTTCAGGTCATGGGACCCAACCTCGACAAGATAGAAAAACTCATGCATGCCCTATACCGGAAATACAAACTCAAATCCGTGAACACTGACCTATTCCTAGGAATAGAAATCAGACATCCATCAGAAGACACACTTGAGCTCTCGCAGGGTCAGTATGCAAGGACACTCCTCAATCGACATGGGCTATCGGACTGCAAGCCAACTGCATCACCAATCGAGCGCTTGATGGAGCCCAACGACAAGCAGTGTTCGGCGAAAGAGTTAACCGAATATAATTCCTGCATCGGAGGATTGCAATACCTTGCTAACAATACCAGACCTGATATAGCATTTGCTGTGAACCACCTCGCACGATTTTTAGCCAATCCATCTGAGGAACACTCCCAAGCAGCGCGACGAGTCCTGCGATACATATCAAAGCAGCCAAGCAAAGGTATCACCTTCACAAGAAAAGAAGGAAGCCCAATTTTGGAGGCATATTCGGACGCAGATTTCGCAGCTGATCCGTCAAGTAGCCGGTCAACATCGGGGTCTCTAATAAGATTAGCATCAGGACCCATCACGTGGAAATCTCACCTGCAAAGGGAGGTTGTATTATCCACCACAGAAGCAGAGTACTTGGCAGCAACTGAAACATGTCGACAACTCCAATGGACAAAATCACTCCTTGAAGAACTGGGTATCACGAACCGCATCGAAGGAGCAGTGTGCACCCGTCTCCACGTCGACAACCAATCAGCCATATCATTAATTAAGAACCATGATAACCACAAACGTTCCAAGCACATTTCCCTTCGGAACTTCTACTGTCGGGAGCAACATCGCGAAGGAAAAATCACAGTTGTCTACGTTCAATCCGCGCTGCAGCTAGCAGACAGCCTAACCAAAGCCAAATCTCCAGTCCCTATCCATTGACTAGCTGGCACAGGTGTCGTCACCGACAGAGGGAGTCGTCATTGACAGAGGGAGTGTTATGCTCAGCTTGGATCACCTCAGGTAGATCAATGTAGGATGACGCAGGCAAAAGAGGCGCAGCCACAGGGAGTACGTCATACTACTGCACGGACCTGGTAGATTGTTTGCTCTGTTTTCTAGTCCAGGCGGACAAGTGGTGGACTAGGATAGTGTGCAGATCAAGAGAGAAAGGAGACTAGCCAAGTACCCATCTATGTACATAAGGACAAACAATGTCCCAAGCAGAAAAGATATCATCAAGCAATTCCATCATTTTAATTCATACTTTGTAGAACGTTAACATAACGACTAAAAGCATTACTAGGCAAGTGCATGTTCCCAATCACATACCTCGTAAAACACATGTATGATTGATGTAGCACAACGATTAGCTATCATCATTTGCGTACGCATTAATTCCGGCCACAAGAATTTAGGAATCTTTTTTTCAATTGAGACGGTTCGAACTCGTGAGACGATAATGCCTATAGAGCGTTCCGCTCGTCCATCTTGCTCCGGAGAATATGGAGTAGTCATTTCAACAATTTGCCCAAACTTCGAAGCAATTTCTCCAAATTGAGAGGGTGAAAATTCCTTTCCACCATCCAATCTCCATGATTTTATCACCATTCCAAACTGAGTAGAGACCATAGCGTTGAAATTTTTGATTGCTTCAAACGCACCATTTTTATGGTCATGGTAATGACCCCAGCGGGTAGATGAGGCTGCGTCGGTAAAGACAGTACAGTATCTTACATTAATCCAGGAGTCATTTAAAAGTATCTTTCCTCTGGGAGTAATCATGACCACATCTACTGATACAGAATCAAACGGTTTGTAATTTTTTACTCTTGTAGTCTTACGCACGTGGCGAAGAGGTTTGGAAAGCTCACATACCTCACACAATGTCGAACCATCAGGCTCTGTGGAATTAATTTCATATTTAATACCTGTGGTGATTTCCTTGGTAGCTTTTACGTTCCTAACTCCAAGATGACCAAGACGTCGGTGCCATAGGTCGAGAGTGGGTGGGGGTTGGCGTTCTAAAGCCGGAAGGGCACAAATAGGGATGTATTCGCTGATAATCATTGCATTATTAAATTTCGCAATCTCTAAATTATGAGGCCCGAATAGCAAATTTTTGCTGGCATAACCTCCAGCTTTGTTCAGTCGTACGCCACTGAGAAGATTAATGAGGCATTCTGGAAGATAACAAACTTCTCTACACTTCATGGGGACTATTTCATCATTAGAAATGATGCACTGTAAAGTAACGGTACCTTTTCCTCGGGGTCGGATAGGGCCACTAGCCGTATTGATCACTGGAAGCTTATCAATTTCTGTATATGTGCCTGTATTAAACTTATCCAGGGAGTTTGCAATATGTCAACCAGCTCCTGTATCATATATCCACAGATTTGACTTAGAAGAAGGATTTGTATCATTCGCCATCACGGAAGTGATTGAATCACTCATAGCAACGTACCCATCATTAAAAAATGACGCCCTACTATCATTTGAATCAGAATTTGATTTTGAGCCTTTGAATGGCTTCCAAGATTTCTTGTTTTTCTTTTCCCAGGCTAGTTTCGCATCCCTATTTTCCGGATTTTCAAAGCATTTTTCCTGAGGGTGTTTGGCTTTGGGATTTCCACATGTTTTGCAATCATAAGCTTTCGGATTACTTTTTGACTTCTCTTTACCTTTAGAGTTTGCTTTTAAGTTTCCATTTTCACGAGGTTGGTGGTACATAGCCATTTGACTACCTGCTGGGTTGTGATTTTCACGAGATTCATCCTTTAGATCACGAACAAATTCATCAAGCAAAGATATCTTGATGTCATCGATTTCTTTCAGAGCTCGTAGTCGTGTTCTCATATTCATAGCCCATACAGGATAGTCATCCTTTACCTTTTCAACGAAAAATATGACGGCATCAGGATCTCGTACTTTCATCTTAAATTGTGCGAGCATTTCCATGGTTTGCCTGTAAGCAAGTATAAAGTCGTCCAACTTAGAATAGTCTGAACTTTTCATTGTCGAAAATTTTGCTGTTGCTTGTATATATAAGACAATACCTGATCCTTCAAATTGATTCTGTAAAGCCTCCCACATTGCCCTTGCCGTATTCAGGTTCTCGACTTGATTTGCAAGTGCAGTTGTTAAATTCCCCGTTATTAATAACTTCATCTTTGCATCTCTTCTGCACCACTCTTTATATGCCTGAACATCCTCTGCCTTAAGTTTATTGTTAAAAATATCAATTTCTTCTGGCGGGCTTGGAGCTTTGGGGTGGTAATGATCTATAAGATCATGCACAACTGCAAGATTGATGATGCTGCGCTTCCATAACGAGTAGTTCTTTTCGCCTGTAAGCTTGAGACTCGATGCAAGATGTAAGGAGCCAGCCGAAGAGGATTCTTGTGACATAGTTCCAACTCCTTATTTTTCCGTTCGATGAAGGATTGGGTCACAAAGGAATTCCGCAGTTACTTTTGATTTAAGAACTTAAACTCAATGAGCACTCAGTCTCATAATCTGTTAAAGGGGGAAGAAAATGATCAAAGGAGAGAGATGATTGATGTATATATTGCTATCTAAACATACGTAAGATAAATAAAAGGTTTATCTACAGACGCGACTATAATCAGCACGTGACTTCTACATAGCACAGAGGCTGACACTATAACAATAGTGTCTCTCCCTTCCTCTCTCCTTTTTCTACTTGCTCTATATATCTAACCTGCTAATACATCAGAAGTATGTAAACATGTACTTAAAATTATCTTGGGCAAACACGAGTCTGAGCACCAATTCCATTGTGACAAATATAAATTATTTATAAATGAAACTGCCACACACCATGCACCGTGCGCCACAAAGATCGAGCACAGTCTATTAATAAAGATGTGTTTCTATATATATTCCATCTTAGCTATACACACCCCCGCAGGATTTATGAAATCAATCCTGAGTGTTGTCCTGTGTATTTAAATTTGCAAAATTGAGAGCTTTGAGAGAATCAATTCTGTCTCGAATGTCTTCCATACGGATTTGTTTTATGAAAATTGCTTGTTTTGAGGAGGTAAATCTTTTGTAAATCCGTCAGCAACCATTTCTGCTGTTGGAACCCATTCCACTTGTATTCTACCTGCTTGACACTCCTGTCGTGGCCACAGTTAGTGTATATCGACATGTTTCAATTTCGTAACTAATTTTGGTGTTTCTTTTGAAATGAGTCTTATTGTTTGTTGGTTATTGAGAGAGATGATGGCTTCATGATTCAGATCCAAGTGAATATTTTCAAAAAGTCTTATCCACCATAAATATTCTTTGGCTAAGGTAGAAACTGCTAATAGTTCGGCTTCTGTGCTAGACGTCGTGACATTTTTCTGCTTAGTAGCTTTGCAGTGTGCGATTCCACCACATAGCAATAGAGCGAAGCCACAAGAATTGTGTCTTGTTTCTGTATCATCTCTGAATGATGCGTCGCTAAACGACATGAAGGCTCTTTTAGTAGAAAGTGATTTTTTAAGATAATATTGGCCATTGTAGCAAATAGATAGACATGGGGTAGAAATCAGATACCTAAATAAGTGATCAACAGCCTCATGATATTCGGGCCAAGGATTTTTTAGAAATTGGAATAGTACCGAAGATGCTCGAGCTATGTCAGCTTTTGTAGTAACTGCAGCAAAATTTATCTTGCCAACTTTTTGCTGATAGCCTTTTATCTGAGCTTGAGTGGCTGTTCCCTGATATGCAAGGATTGAAGCTGTCGGCAGTGGCGTTTTTGGTGATTTTTCTTGATCTGTAACATTAAATGATTTTTGTAGTAACTCAATGTACATATCCTGAGAAAGCCATAACCTTTTCGTGATTAGTTCTGGAACTATTCGTATTCCTAAGAAATACGAGTGATCGGGCATTCTTCTAACTTCAAATGCTTGAGATAAAGCCAAGTCAAATAAATCTGCTTTATCAGTGTCTACTTGGTAAAAAGAAACCATGATATCGTCGACATAAAAGATTAAGTTTAGGTATTAATTGGTAAACATACAATTTACTCCAGGAACTTGATATAATCTTTGATCGAGAAGAAATGACACAAATTCATCATACCAGTGTAAAGGGGAAACTTTTAGGCCATACAAAGCTTTTTGTAGGCGTAGAACTGATCTGTTGCCATTCATTCTTTTTTCAAATCCTTTTTGTGTGGGACAATAATATTCTCCCCTGATTGGAGCGTTCACAAATGCATTTACCACATCATACTGGCGTAAATCGAGATCATGAGCTGCTGTGATTGCCATCATAGCCCTAAAAAACTGACAGGCTAGGGTTGCAGCATATTTTTCTTCTTCTGATGTTTGCAAGTCGCCTCTTGCACATAACCTCGCCTTAAATTTAGTCAGGAATCCATCAGAGTCAAGCTTATAACTGAAAATCTATATAAGTGGTATTAAGTCCACGTTTTGTGGTAACTCGTTTTCTGGAACATATACCCAGGCTTCTTTCTGTTGCAACGTTTCATATTCACGCTCAGCTGCTCTTTGAAATTCAGTGGAAAATTGATGCCGAAGCATCTGGTTCCAACCCTTTGGTGCTGGTGGAAGAGAATCTTTTGTCCATCTGTAATTATTCTTTATGCTTGAGAAAGTAGAATTAAATGCGTAATGGAATTGATGAGCAAAATGAGCAGAGCTGGTCGGGCCACAAGTTCTTGTCCTTCGAGATATTATATTTTGTGGGTTAATTTCAGGATTGACCAATGCTACGTTTATAGCGGTGTTTCCTTCCAATCCCGGAAGTTGCCTGCCACCATCCATGGCTTGTGATGAGGGAGTCTTTCTGAAAGTCTCATCCTCGTACTCGTACCCTTTAGGTAGGGAATTTCCATAAGGTAATAAAATTTGACAATGTGAGTCATGATCTTGAAAAATTTGCTCTGTTTGTTTTGGTCTTTTGAATTCTTCATCAATGCTATATTTTTCTTCTAATTCAATTGATGATGATGTGGCATTGATGAAATCTTTGATTTAATCTTCTTCATGTTGAACTAGTGAATCTTTGACCAAGCTGTGCCATTCCAATGCCTTGAAAATGTCATAATCAGCTATTTAGTTAAGCGCTGCTACATCTAGATCTTCAGGATCATAAATATTACCAGAGTCAATTAGCAAATCTCTTGTATTGATGAATTTTGCAAGGCTTGGTAGCCAGACTTTATAAATATTTGTGGATTCCCATCCAACTAAGTATCCAATATGTGCTCTGGCCAGTAATTTATCAAGTCTTGGAATGTTCTTTTTGGGCGCATAAACTTTGCTACCTATAATTTCTAGGTGTGAGAGGGGTGGTTTGTAGCCGTGAACACATTCAAACGGCGTTTTCCATCCAAGTTTTTTCGAGGGAGTCCGATTCATAATATATCCAACTGTGACTATTATTTGGGCCGCAAATTTTGTGGTAGGTGAGCCTCTATTGAGAAAGCTCTGGCTTTCAAAATAATCCATCTACTATTTACTTCGGATTGTCCATTTTGTTCTGGGGTTCTTGCTGCTGTTCGTTCAATTTTGATTCCATAATCAATCGTCAAATCATCTAACTCTTTTCGTAATGCAGATTCTCCATCTAAATGTATGTATTTCACATGGTAGCCGAGAGATTTGATAATCTCAAACGTCTTTTTGGTGATTTTAGGTGACTCTGATTTGCTATACATGGTAAAAATCATGTTAAACAGAGTTTTAGCATACTGAAAATGAATTATCTGTGTGTTAGAGTTAAATCCCCTTCTCATTGGGATAAGATCAACCGTCAATCTTTCAAAAGGCGTGCTTTCTGGATGTTCCTTTTCGGGGCTTCTAGAGATGATTTTATGTGCTTTTGAGAGTGCACATGTTTCGCAGTCAATAGTCCGAGGAGCTGGTACTGTATTTAAAACTATAATTGAGTTATCTCTTGCTGGTCCTGATATATATTCAATGACTTCTGCTGATGGATGGCCAAAAATATGATGTAATTGAGCTTTATTAAATGTTTTGTGTCGGACTTTGCTGTTATGTTGATGGAAACTATTTCCCGAAAATATAAAATGATTATTGTTGAGATTCTCACTCTCGATGCGTTTTTCTATAGGATTCGTTTCAAAAGTCCAGTGTCTTCCAGTTTGAAATAGGTTGCAAAAATAGAACCATCTGATCGAATCATTTTAAGAGGAGTCAAAGAATTCCAATGTACATTCTCAACATTCATGAGGCGTAAAGAGATAAGGCTCGTCACGAATACAGGAATTAATGCGATTTTATTCAGTGTGATATATGCATTTCCCTTCGGTGTAGTCACTGCTACTTTGCAGGATCCCCAAGCTTGTATAGGATATTTAGTTGTTCCAGAAACAATGGTTTGATCTTCTATTGAATCTTGTGACCGTTTAAATTCATGAAGTATTTCATAATTGCAGATATGAACGTCTGATCTACTATCTAGAGCCCAGTGATTGTAAAGATGAAATTGGGTGTAAGATGAATTTCTTTCTGAGGTTACAAAAGAAGTATTGACAAGTGTTTTTGAACTAAGATGACTCATAAACGAGCCCAAATCTTTTTTTCCGTCTTGCTCATCTGAATTATTAACCCGTTTACTAGATGCTGTATTGATTGAAGACATAGCTTTAGACGGAGTTGATTCGGAATCGTACCCAAATCTCGATTTTGAACTTTTTCGTAGTTTTTCCATAGAATTGGGGTTTAATCTTTTATTGATATTGTCGAATATTTCTTGACGATATTTGAAATAGGTAGGCCTTTTTGTATTTTTATAATTTATATAGAAACATTTTTCATAAAGATGACCTTTTCCGCATGGGCATACTTTGTTCCCATTTTGATTTTTTCCTTCATGGGTTGTAGATAGAGATGACGACTGTGGAGAAAAATTTATATCGCCATTGCTTGCTATAAATACACCAGATAAATTGGAGCCACCGAGGTTTTGATTCGCGTTTGTTGAAAAAATTTTCGTTAGCCTTTGGTGATGTCGAAACTCTCTAATGAGGCATGGAAGATCCGAAATTTCCTTTCCATGATTGAGATCCGTTTCAATATTGATTGATTTTGCTGTAACCCATGACCCTTCGATAGGACGTATTGCAAAGAGGAAATTGTACTGTGGTTGTGGATCTTCAACATAAGATATTTTTAACTCCTTAGCTTCATCATATATTCGTTCCCATTGATCTAGCCAGGGTAAAATCATTCGATCTGATGGTATTAAATTTACTGAGTTCCGTCTTTGAATAATGTCTTGCTTTCTCGCTTGGTCAGTTGGTCGAAATCGGTCATTCAAGTGTTGTAAAATATCAACCACAGTGGTCAACCTTTTGAGCTGTGGGAGCAAACTTTCTGAGATTGGGCCTAAGATTTTGTTTTGAATTGCTTCCAGCCGTCTTTCTATTTCTTGAATATCCATCTTTGTATCTTTCCACAAATTGTTTCGGTATTTGAAATCTTCAATGTCAAGCGCTGACGTGAATCTGGTGTGACTGGGGTGTGGACGTGACTTGGGCGTGGACGTGACTTGGGCGTGGACGTGACTTGGGCGTGGACGTGACTTGGGCGTGGACGTGACTTGGGCGTGGACGTGACTTGGGCGTGGACGTGACCTGGGCGTGGACGAGACTGATGGATTGATGTGATTAAGAACTACTGAGGATATGACGACTAATTACTTGGCTGGAAGTAACTGAAGATACAAGACTCGAAACTATCTCACTAAAGTACAAGAAGCATGACAATAAATACAACTTCCAGGCCCCCTGCATGTCAAGCCCCTTGCAAATACATGAAAAGAATAGAAATACAGAGGAAGATACGGAAGGCAGTGGAAGCTGCTGGAACCTTGGTGGCAGTTCAACAAGTCACATGACCTTCATATTAGCTAAAGCCCTTATGATCCCTGACATTATCCCCCCCGCTGACGAGCCGAGCTCCTGCGAGGCTTGTTGTTATTTTGTTTTGAGAAAGGTGGCGGGTCAGAAGGGCGTGGCTCCAACGGATTCAGCTCATGAAAATTTTTTACCAAATCCTTAAATCCTTCAGCTTGAGACGCCGGGATGCTCCAGTCATCCTCAGGACCATATCCCTTCCAACGAACAAGATAGCATAATTGACTATCCTTCCAATGTGACCCGATTATCTTTTCAATCTCATATTCAGGGTCATCACTATTGGCTACTAATGGTGGAGGTGGGCCTGAAACCTGACCGGGTAGAGGATCAGACGCCACAGGGGTGAGCAGAGACACATGAAAAACTGGATGAACCCTGGCCGACTTAGGTATCTCTAATTTAAATGCATATTTACCAATGGGTTCAATGATTTTGAATGGCCCCCCTTTTTGAAATCAAGCTTTTTTGATGGTCGAAGTGTTTTGATATTTCTGTAGTTTAGCCAAACAAGATCTCCGGCTTTAAAGTTTCGGGCCGCGGTTCTATTCTTGTTGGCCTGTTCTTCGTATTCAGCGGAATGCAACTTTATATTTTCAACCACAAATTTTTCGACTCTCTTAGCATTCTGTACTAAGTTTTCTGCATCTAAGCGCTCGAAGCGTAATGATGCTGGCACTGGGGAACCTGAAAGTGGGGGAGAAAGTTCATTTCCTGATCTAGGGTGCAGACCGTATACGGCCATGAATGGCGACACACCAGTTACTTGAGAATCATGGTTGTTGATGGCAAATTCAGCCGAGGGCAGATAGCGGGTCCAGTCATTCTGTGCGTAATTAACATAAGCTCTCAAGTATTGCTCGACTCGTGCATTCATTCTTTCAGTTTGCCCATCGGTTTGTGGATGATAAGCAGTTGAGAGGCGTTGATCTATCTCGAGAAGCCTACAAAGCCATTTCCAAAACTCGGCTGTAAACTGTGTACCGCGATCTGAGACAATTGAATCAGGAAGGCCATGAAGTCGAAAGCATTCCTTATAAAATAAATATGCCGTATTCCGTGTTGACAAATCATTGCAGGGAACAATATGTACCTGTTTAGTCATTCGATCAACTATCACAAGCATGGCATTGTACTCTTGATTATTCCAGTCTTTGCTCGCTGGTAAGTCCACAATAAAATCTAGAGCTACGTGACGCCATCTTTCCTTTGCCACAGGGAGCGGGCGGAGAAGGCCTTGAGTACCTTCACGAGAGGGTTTTATTCTAGAGCAGGTGTGACAATTTCTTACGAATCTTTTCACTTGCGATAGCATTCCATGCCAAAAGAATGTTCTCGTAATTGTCGCGTAAGTTGCTGCAGCTCCTTGATGACCTGAAGCCGGCGAATCGTGAAATGACGTAATCAAATCAGTTGGTAAGGTTTTATCTTGATCGCACTGTGGTACTACTATAGCATCACGATAGTATAGCAGACCGTCCTTCCAAACACACTCTGAAAGAGTAAAATTTTTGACCCTAGGCGTTCCTTGATCTTGTAGAGCTCTAACTACAGATGCTATAGATTCGTCGGATAGGGCCACTCGACGGATACGCTCTACAAAGCACATTGTCTTCTTGGAATGATTAATAACCGCATTCTCTGTCTGGTCTGGCTCCACTACACTCTCATCATCCTCAATTAGTTCGTTGGTCATCAACTGAATGTCTCCCATTCCTGGTGAAAGATTTTCTGGTTTGAGGAGACGCTGTTCTAAGAACCCTTTTAGTTTCGGATCAGCGTCACCACCTGGTCGGGAAAGTGCATCAGCTGGACCGTTCTGGGCCCCCGGGCGGTAACAAATCTTGAAATTGAATCGCGACAAAAATTCGCTCCAGCGCGCTTGGCGACGGCTAAGTAGCCGTGACTTCATGAAATATTCTAAAGCCTTATGGTCGGTGACCACCTCGACTGAGTCCGGCGATCCTTCCAGCTCAGGACGCCATTCCTCAAATGCCTGGACAATTGCGAGAAGCTCCTTGTCATATATCTCGTAATTAGATTCGGCAGGACTCATCTTCCGAGAAAAGAAAGCGACAGGCTTCCAGTTACCGACGTCATCTGGCTGCAACAAAACTCCACCCGTAGCACGATCTGAAGCGTCTGTTTCAAGGCGGGCAGGCCTGTCCCAGTCAAAGTGCTTAAGAACAACATCCTCTCTAAATTTTGACTTAATAAGTTTGAATGCTTCATTCTGGGCCGGACCCCAAGAAAAAAAAGCGTCTTTTTTCATCAAATCCGTTATGGGCATAATTATAGATCCAAAATTGAAAATAAATCGGCGGTAAAAGTTAATAAATCCGACAAATCTAAAAATTTCCTTGGTGGTTTCGGGAGGTTTCCAATTCTCAATTACCTCTAACTTAGAAGGGTCCATTTTAATACCCTCTGTAGTAATGACAAGTCCAAGAAACTTGACGTGCTTTACATGAAATTCACATTTCCTTATATCTATCTGTAACCCAGCTTCCATAAGACGAGCAAGTACCTTTTTCACATGGTTTTGATGGTCTTCAAAGGTTTCACTAAAGATAAGTATATCGTCAATATAAGCTGTACAGAATTCGTCCAGATAGCCTTTCAATGTATCATTAATGTAATTTTGGAAAGAACTAGGAGCATTAGCAAGCCCAAACGGCATTACTAAATATTCATATAGTCCAAACCGGGTCCGGAAGGCAGTCAGGTATTCATCACCTTTGGCAATACGTAATCTGTTGAAGGCTGAAATAACATCTAACTTGGTAAAGAACTTGGCTTTCCCTAGAAGTGACAAAGTCTCTTGAATACGGGGTATAGGATACCGATTCTTGATTGTTATTTCATTCAAGGCCCTGTAATCCACACAAAATCTTAGGCCGCCTCCTGGTTTTTACAAATAAAACCGGTGAGGATGCTGGAGACGAACTAGGTCTAATGAATCCTTTTTCTAAATTTTCCCTGATATACTTTTTAAAACCTCAAGTTCCTCTCTTGACATACTGTATAATGGGCCCCATGGTGCCTCCGAACCTGATTTCAAGATTATACGATGATCACTTGTTCTGTGAGGAGGCAATTTATCAGCTTCGTCCTTGGAAAATACTGGCAGGTATTCGTGATAAATCTTTGGTAGCTTTTTCGATGGGTCAACCTTAGGCTTTTCCCTTAGAGCCTCCTCGATGTCCTCAATTGATATCGCCATGATAGTTTCTTTATTCTGCAGAACAGACTTGCTGAAATTCTCAGGGTCGCAGATCTCTGCTTGATTAATAGGGTCAAAATTTTTAGTAGAAGCCTCTCTTCGTAACCGGACATCATTTGGTGATAATGCGTGAACTACCCTTGACTAATTTAATATATGATTGACACAATTTCGGTCCTTGAACTGAATGGTCTCTTCGGCCCATCTGATATCAGGATTATGGTACTGAAGCCATGGTAGACCAAGAACAATATCAAAATACGCTAGAGTCGTCACGAACAATAAGATAATTTCTAAATGTCCACCTATGTTTAGTTCAACCTTTACCATATGTAGTATTTCACCAGATATGGACTCAGATCCGTCGAAAACTTTTAGGGTGCGAGGTCTCCTCAACGGGATTAGGGTTAAGTTATGGCTGCGCACAAACTTAGAATCTATAAATCCATATGCCGAAGCACCACTGTCAATGAGAGCGAGGGAAGATACTGGAGAAGAATTTTTATTACTAATTAAACAACTTATGACAAAGTGGCCTGTCTTCTCCCATGGCCTTCCCTTGACGGCTACGGATGATATAACTAAGTTTAAACTAGAGCTCCTTGGGCGACTTTTCAAGGAGCTGAGGCTTTTCCCGACTCTGTCATAGATCCCTCATCAAGTAATTCAACAGAGCGTCCCACAAACGGAGGACGTGACGGCTTTTTTGGACAATTCCAAGATTTATGCCCAGCTTCTCCACAATAGTAACAAAGGCCAAGTACTCGACAACGGTTTCTTTCTTCCTGAGATACTGAACCATTTCTTTGTAAGCTTGAGGCGGATAGATCCATCGGGTCACCAGCATCGGGAGCCACCTGGTTTGGACGCGGCTGATTGGGACTAGGAAGCGCCCAAGGGAGGCTAGGTGGCTGTCTGTTACCGTTGCGAGATAAAAAACTTGACAAGGTGCGTTGTCTGTTATCGATGTCCTGCAGTCTAGAAACTGCCTCATCAAAATTGAGATCATCGATATCTCTTTCGTGAACGAGAGCTTTCTTAAGATCGATGCTCATATTGTAAAACACCAGGTCTCGTAGTTGGAAAGAGTCGACATCATATCCAGCAATGGTTGCGTCCCGGCGTATTTCAGCGATCCAACTAGAAAATGGGCGGTTAAGTTGGAAGTTAGCATGTAGTCTATTGGCAGCGTCACGTTTAACATTGGGATCGCTAAAGATAATTGTAAGCTGCTCCCACATCTTAGCCAGAGACGCGAAAGTTAAGACTCCATCCTTCAGCCATAGCTGTAAATGAACCTTACTATTGGGCCCCAACTGTGAATAAATGTATGCCATCTTAGATTGCTCAGATGGGTAACAGGTGGCGTTCACATTAAGCTTTAGCATCACAGATTCTTTCCAAGAGGCAAAATCTTTCTTGTTTCCAGAGAAGGGCTCAGAATCACGTATTTCTGAGGTTCGCAGCATAGGCTCTTGGCTTCTTGATCCTAGTATGTCTACGAGCTTACCCAGAAGTCCCTCTGCGTCACGCGAAGACCTCTTATTGGTATTCTGCAAATTCCGACTCTCAAGTTCCTGGATGCGACTGTTGGCTTTATCAAGTTGATCTTTCTGTGAGATAAAATCGACATGGCGTTCGGATAATCTTTGAATTAAATCGAGCATCAGGGCAGGCTTGGCATTCACACCCTTAACAAATTGAGAAGGATCCGTCATTCCATTAACTTCTCTCAGCAATTGATCTAATTGATTGACTTGATCTGGAGGGTCAATTGCCATCTCAGACGACGACATGATGGGTTTGTAGAGAGTTTCGAGTAATGTCAAGCGCTGACGTGAATCTGGTGTGACTGGGGTGTGGACGTGACTTGGGCGTGGACGTGACTTGGGCGTGGACGTGACTTGGGCGTGGACGTGACTTGGGCGTGGACGTGACTTGGGCGTGGACGTGACTTGGGCGTGGACGTGACCTGGGCGTGGACGAGACTGATGGATTGATGTGATTAAGAACTACTGAGGATATGACGACTAATTACTTGGCTGGAAGTAACTGAAGATACAAGACTCGAAACTATCTCACTAAAGTACAAGAAGCATGACAATAAATACAACTTCCAGGCCCCCTGCATGTCAAGCCCCTTGCAAATACATGAAAAGAATAGAAATACAGAGGAAGATACGGAAGGCAGTGGAAGCTGCTGGAACCTTGGTGGCAGTTCAACAAGTCACATGACCTTCATATTAGCTAAAGCCCTTATGATCCCTGACATTCAAGTTCAGCAGGCGAGAGTTTTGACACAGATGTAGCAGTTAGATTTACATTTTCGGGAACTGGTCGGGCCGGTAGTGTAGGAATACTAGGCTTCTCGGTCTTTTGTAGGTCAATATATTTCCAACCATTTTTTATGTTTGAAGTGCTGCTACCATCCGAGGCCATTTTGATAGTAAATAGCCATTCCAGATAATTTTGGGTTCCTCTTAGTATAATAACACCACTTGATGGATTAGTTGAATGAGATGGGTCCGAAGACATGATTGAAGAAGTATGAATATAAGTAGAAGAAAAACGGGTAAAATATGAAATGGTTAAGAAAATGGTTAAGTTTGAAATTCCGAGTGCAGTTTTAGCAACCCGGGCTCATAACTATGTGACTTTTGACAATAATCACGGTTAATGAAGCTGTGTATGATACAGCGAGAATAAAAGATTCCGTCAAAGATAGAATCGTGTGAGGAGCTTTGTAAGGTAAATCAAAAATATTTTATGAGCAAGTTCAGTATTGACCAAAAAAGTAGTGTCTCTCCCTTCCTCTCTCCTTTTTCTACTTGCTCTATATATCTAACCTGCTAATACATCAGAAGTATGTAAACATGTACTTAAAATTATCTTGGGCAAACACGAGTCTGAGCACCAATTACATTGTGACAAATATAAATTATTTATAAATGAAACTGCCACACACCATGCACCGTGCGCCATAAAGATCGAGCACAGTCTATTAATAAAGATGTGTTTCTATATATATTCCATCTTGGCTATACAGATCTTAATTTTTGCCCTCCAGACATTGTAGCCTGAATCACTGGCAAGTGTTTCCGAATGTTAGGGCGTTTTGAAAACGTCATGTTGCTAGAGCTGGCAAATATTTGTGAATAATAACATTTCTTCCACGCAACCCAATTTCAACCAGTTCCAAATGTTGAGTTATAGATCTCAAGATCTTTAGAAGTCCGATTACATGAATAAAGAAAGCTCTTTTATCATCAGTCTTGGCTGTATCAAATCTGGGTCGCTCAGTCCTTCTTCGTGTCGGAGAATATATCTGTGAGTTGAGGTTTAGGAAGTTAAAGATCCACTATGTATAATTGCTTGTGATTTTGATTTTCGCTCAGAATTTGGAGAATTACTTCATTAATTCTATTATAGCCGAGTTAAATTCCCCTAGCATCTCAGTTAAGAATCCAATCGACCAAAATTTATTCTTGATCAAATTCAATTTTTAGTAATGCTGGAGTACAATCGCCTGGCTTGAGTCATTCAGTCTAAAGCATAAAAGACTTCAACGATATATGTCTTTGCAACAATGTTAATACTGAAAAGATCTCCACTAATTTGTCCCGGAATAGACTATTCAGCTGTTAATTCCGACGATTTATGTTGACAAGGTTTATGGAGAGAATAGTAATCGAAGAAGTGGAGGAGTTACCGGAACATGAGGGGCAGAAAAAGGAGGGGCTGAGATCAGAATGTATAATGGAGAGAAGGGTTCTAATGAATGTGGTGTTTTAGTTTATTGTCAGCAACGGGTATAAATGAACTTCGTCAACACAGGGCTGTATGTTAGCCTTACGCATCATCCTAGCAATGTACTTTGCAGCCCGTCTAGAACTACTGCCGCGTGATGGCCCAACTTGAGATGGCAAATGATCTAGTCGATACTCTGGAAAGAGTCCATCTCTTATCAAAACTGGAAGCTACTTCACCTGGCCTCATAGATAATTTACTCGATGAACAACGCCCACGAAAACTAACAGAGCAATCGCCTGAAGACCTCAAGCGCGAGCTCGAGCAAAAGTATCTTGTTCCGCCCACATCTTTCTCAACAGAATGGCTAAATAAACTTCAGCAGTAGGCACAATTTCCTTCATCTATTCAGCTCCTACGACTAACCTAAACACTCAAACTAGGAGGTGGGAAGATCCCGAAGACTACACAAGTCTCTTTAGGATTGCTCCAACCCAAACTCGAACCATCATCCGACTCAGTAGAGAAGGTCTTGAAGGCCGTGTTACTGGATACAAAGAAGTTACTGTACCTGCAAATAGTGCTACCGCGAAGAATAGCACTTCTTTCCTTCGTAAGCCTGCCAATAAGTCGGAACTTATCCGTGGCGCAGCTGGCTTTTTTCCGTTTGCACCGGGAGGACTACAAAGTGTGGAAGCTGTAGCAGCGTTGGAGGAACAGGCAAATAGATTAATCGATCCATCTACCAAGAGTATCGAGAGCAAATTAGAGAGAGTTATCAGTCTCAATGGTGAAAATGGACTCCTTACAACTGCACCTGGGCTCAAACGGGGAGGAAACTTTGGTAATTTAGGTAAAGAAACTGTGGAGGTTAAAGAATCGGAAGAACTTGAAAATCTATTGGAGCAGGAACCCGATAAGGAGATAGACGAAGCTAAAGGACTGATTGAGGAGGCTAGCTCTACTTGTCTAGATAAAGATGCCGAGGATCTAGATGATATTGATGCCTTACTTCCTGTAGAATTCCCAGCCCTGGAACCACATGGTGAACTGGCTCCTGCGAATGCCAACCGAAGTGGAAAGGTTTGGGCTCACATGGTCGATGTCAAGCGAGAATTCCTCAATTTCAGGGAACTTGTCCCAGACATGGCTAGAGAATGGCCATTTGAGCTTGATACGTTTCAGAAAGAAGCCGTTTACCATCTCGAAAACGGCGATTCGGTTTTTGTTGCCGCGCATACGTCAGCAGGAAAAACAGTTGTTGCTGAGTATGCTATTGCATTGGCTACAAAGCACATGACAAAGGCAATCTACACGTCACCAATAAAGGCTCTAAGCAATCAAAAGTTCCGTGATTTCAGAGAAATCTTTGATGAAGTAGGTATTCTCACTGGAGATGTACAGATTGCGCCAGAAGCAAGCTGTTTAATTATGACAACTGAAATTCTGAGAAGTATGCTTTACCGAGGAGCAGATCTAATCAGAGATGTCGAGTTTGTAATATTCGATGAAGTTCATTATGTTAACGATCAAGACCGAGGTGTAGTTTGGGAAGAGGTCATCATTATGTTACCAGAACATGTTACTCTGGTCTTGCTATCTGCAACAGTCCCAAATACTTTTGAGTTCGCTTCATGGGTCGGCAGGACAAAGAAGAAAAATATTTATGTTATTTCAACACCCAAGCGCCCCGTGCCATTAGAGCATTATATTTGGGCGGGAAATGAGATGGTAAAAATTGTTGATTCAGAGAAAAGGTTTCTTGATAAAGGATGGAGGAATGCATGCGAAATTATATCAGGAAGGAACAAAATAAAAAACTCCCCAGCTCCAGACGCTTCTTATCGTGGAGGTCGTGGAATTCGTGGTGAACGGAACACTGGACCGCTGCGAGGTACGAATCAACAGCGGGGACGTGGAGGGCCTCCTCGAGCAAGTCATTCATCTGGTCACATGGGTCGTGGAGGCAGATCTGGTGGTAGCACATCAGTGGCACAAGACAAAAATATTTGGGTTCACCTCATACAGTTTTTGAAGAAAAATAATCTACTCCCCGCATGTATCTTTATTTTTTCTAAGAAAAGATGTGAATTGAATGCTGATGCTCTTAATAACCAGGACTTTTGCACAGCTACTGAAAAAAGTGCCATTCATATGACCGTCGAAAAGTCGATTGCCAGGCTCAAGCCAGAAGATCGACTACTCCCACAGATTTTGCGGATTCGTGAAATGTTGAGCCGAGGTATCGCTGTTCATCATGGTGGATTACTGCCTATCGTGAAGGAAGTTGTCGAAATGCTCTTTGCCCAGACATTAGTAAAAGTTTTGTTTGCCACCGAAACTTTTGCCGTGGGCCTCAACTTGCCAACTAGAACTGTCGTGTTTTCCGGATATCGAAAGCATGATGGGCATGTCTTTCGGAATCTCTTGCCCGGTGAATACACCCAAATGGCTGGTAGAGCAGGTCGTCGTGGCTTGGATACAGTAGGTTCTGTCATCATTGTAGCATCTGGAAACCTGGCCCCCCCAGTCTCTGAGCTAAGACATATGATACTTGGAGAGCCGTCAAAATTACGTTCACAATTTCGATTAACATACAACATGATTCTTAACTTGTTACGAGTTGAAGCTTTTAAAATTGAAGAAATGATCAAGCGCAGCTTTAGTGAACATGCTACTCAGCAACTACTTCCGGAACATGAGAAAGCAGTCAAGTTATCAGAGGCAGACTTGGTCAGGGTTAAAAGAGACCCTTGTAGTATCTGTGATAAACACCTTGATGATTGTCACCAAGCTGCACAGACTTTTAGACAGCTCACCGGTCGCCTCCATCAAGGGCTCCTGAAAACTCCCGTGGGCCGGAAAATGTTTTCAGCCAAAAAGCTTATAGTTTACACAAAAGACGGCGTCCGCACTCCAGGAATCATTCTAAAAGACGGTATAAATACTAGCGACTCAGTACCAAGTGTGATGGTTGTGGAGATCCGAACAAACAGAGATAATCGGGACTCAACTGACTTACTTCCTTACATGCCCAAGTATCGAAAATTCTTCACCAAGCTTCCTCAAGTAAAAAAGGCAATCAGTATCAAAGTCCTTCAGATTCCTATAATTAGTATAGAATGCGTCACAAAGACCACGGTTAAAGAGGTTCTTCCTAGAATCTTTGGTGGAGAAGACTACTACACGACGAAAAAGCAAATTTATAGGCTATGCCGGAGTTGGGAGTCATCGGAGTGGGATGAAATGGAATGGTCTAGGATTAAGCATGTGGAACTCCGAGATATTCTAGAGCAACGTCTCGAGCAGTACGAAATCGCCCAAAAGACTGCTTGCCTTGAGTGTCCAGACTTTATAAAACACGTGAGTACGTCTGATAATAAAAATGAACATGGATTAATTAGATTTAGTTTGCAATGTGCCATGATCAGTGGCTGATAAAAGAAAATATTTCTCAGCTACGCCAACTTATGTCTGACCAAAATCTCCAACTTCTTCCCGACTATGAGCAACGAATACAAGTGCTAAAGGACCTTGAATTCATTGACGAGAGCTCCCGCGTCCAGCTCAAGGGTAAAGTAGCATGTGAGATCCACTCTGCAGATGAGCTTGTCCTCACAGAACTTATTCTTGACAACGTGTTGGCGATCTACGAGCCAGCTGAAATTGTCGCACTACTTTCGGCTTTTGTGTTTCAGGAGAAAACTGATGTGGTTCCTAGCCTCACTACTAATCTTGAGAGAGGTATGAAAACTATTATTCAAATATCAGAAAAAGTAAACGAGCGCCAAACTTATTATCAGGTGATTCTCTCGTCGGACGACTCGAACGATTTTGTGTCGCGGCCGCGCTTTGGCCTAATGGAAGTTGTCTATGAGTGGGCACGCGGCATGAGTTTCAAGAACATTACCAACTTAACTGACGTGCTTGAGGGCACCATTGTGCGGGTCATCACAAGACTCGATGAGACATGCAGAGAAGTCAAAAATGCCGCGAGAATTATCGGGGATCCGGAGCTTTTCACCAAAATGCAGACATGTCAGGAGATGATTAAACGAGATATTACGGCTGTGGCGAGCTTGTATATGTGAATGCTACTCCCTGATAATTGTAATGATTCGGGATGGTAAATTTGCTGGCCATTAATATTAGACCCAATTAGCCTTACACCTTGACTCTTTCTCTCGTAATCTCTCTAACCTTAGCAACGTCTCCAAGTTTCATACGCTGAATAATCCGTCTCGGAGGCCTATCTCAAGTATTTTACAAGCAGAGATTCACGTCGTCAATGCTAAGACTTATTAATATTATTCATGCATCTGCGTCCCGCTCAAGACCCATCTTTATCCTACCCAGGGCCAAACCGAACGCTATGAAACGCATCTTGGAAGGTTCAATCAGAGATACTTGCATCACTCCCCCTTTCATTATCTTTTATGTCATTTTCAATGATAATCAATAGATCACAGATTTAGCCCACATTCCATGCCCCTCGCGACTCCGCATATCGAAACAGAAGACCCACGACTACTCTATTATCCAAGTGGCGTTCATTCGAATCGAATCTTCTGAGATAAATACTGCATTCGAAGCAGGCAATGAAATGGGGGCTCCGCAACCTGCTTGAACAACCATTCTCCAGTCGCTCACGACAAGCTGAAAAGTTAAGTCGAGATTTTCCATTGTTACAAGCTATGGAGAAGGTCAAGAACTCATAGCTTGATACTCCGGCTGTCTTGCTGCTCGACTCAGAGATTATCTTCCTCGATCACTGACGGGTTTCAATGATTATGTCACGAGGTTGGGCATATACATCTAGCTAAGTTAGCCTGGCTTTTACAGATGCTTTATTTACAGAAGTGGTTTTTCAGGTCGTGTGAAGATATTTCTTAGTGTACTCTTTCTCTGTACATGTACATATATATTTTAATGTACAAGTAACTTGCTATGTTCCTCGAATCCTGACCCATAGCTTAAGCCAATGCAAGTTAAATATTGCTGATTGTATGAGACTATCGCACGTTGTGGGACTAATTAGTTATTCGCTTAACGTGGCTTGGACTTGGCATTTATCAGTATTTCTATTATCGGCGTACATATGAATATCATTTTGTATCCTGATCACCGATAGATTTTGTCGCTTGACTTCCTATGATGTGTGATGAGAAGTGAGCAGATTGTAGCGACGGGGATGACCAAGTCACAATTAAGCAAACACCAAAGGGTGAGGTATAGGTCGACTCAAATGAGTTTATCCACAGTAAACAAAACAGAACACAGAGCTGTCGAGTAAAGGAATAAGATTGGGAAGTTAATTCAAGGTCACATAACTCTTTCTTTGCTTTTGTCCAGCAAGATCGGTTCCTTGCACTTCACGCCAATCAAATTATAAAAAATCAAGTAGCAGATTCAAGATTTAATTAGATATGGTGGAAGCGTATAAATTTACTGGGAGAAATAACTTTTGTTTAAAAGTGTATAATTTTCTAACCAAGAAATATTGTGGTTGAATAATTTTGTAGATTGTGTATGATGTATATTTGGGCTGTTCTTCGTTGTGTTCATTTTGTCAGGGGAAAACTTCCTCTATTTATACATGAAGCCAATAACTAGTCCCAAAATAACTTAGTTTCTAATCCCTCTAAAATGTTCTAAGATATTTTGACTAAGAGAGAAAACTTTTTGACATACTCTGATACTACGGTATTAATCGTGTATAGGCGCTAAAATTCGACTTTTACAGGGTATATAGGCTTTTACTAACTTGAATTAGCATGACGATAAGTAGATCTCCCCACCTAAACTTTAAATTTGTATGGCAAAAATTTCACAACGAAATATTCGTTGGTTTTGCTTTTTTGGTCCATTATAGCCCTCTATTCACTTTTTAATTCATTAATACATTTCATAAATAAATTATACTTCTATCTAGCTAATAATTTACATATCCGCCTTCAGCTTCGTAAACGGCTCTGATTCTTCGGGGCATCGAATCTATCAGTTTCTCCAAGTCATCCCCATTAAACCCCAGATCCCACGCCTCGTTCACTATTTGACGAAGATGCCCTTGACTCCGCTGCCCCCCTTGATCCAACGCTGGATAAAGACGCTCCATGTACGCTTTCATATAACTCCACAAAGTTTCTATCGGATTTAAATCAGGAGAATATGGCGGCCACTCCATTAGAGAAATATTCCTCCTTTCAAACTCACGCATAGTTTGCCTCGACTTGTGAGGAGGGGCGTTGTCCTGCATCACATCTAGTCCTGGTTCCCGAAAGACCGCACTCTCTATGAGAGGCACTATCCTCTCGCAGTAACTGGCCGCAGTGATATGGCCCCACTCCTTCTCCCAAATCAGGCAAGGCCCCTTCTGTCGTCCAAAGAAAGATCCCCAGAACATCCACCCAACTCTCCTCCGCGTCTTGGCTAGGACACAGGTATCTTCGTACTCTTCCCCAATCTTTGACTTAAACTTAGCTCAAGGGAACTCTAAATCTTAGGAGCCTTTAAGGGACTACTGACCTTTCTTGTGACCCAACGATCACTTTGCCGACCATTCATAGCCCAAGTCTCGTCGGACCAGAGGACTCTCATCCAATGTTCCTTCCGCCAGTGGAGATGTATTCTGGCAAACTCATATCTCTTCAGTTTGTTGACTGAAGAGATAGGAGGTTTTAATCGTGCAATCCTGCGTGCATATCCCCTCTTTGCCAGTTCACGTCGGATCACATTCTCGCTCACACCAAAGTGCCGAAATATAAAATGTGCAAGTTGGAAAAATGACATCCGACGATTTTCCGATGATAAACAGACGAAAAATTCTATTTCATCGACCTGGGAACTACTTAGAATAGGTGGCCTACCACTGGAGTACTGAGGCTCGGTATTTTCAACGCTCATGGTGTATTGTACCTGTCGCCATGTAATCCCAAGGCGTTGAGAGATTTTGACGTAACTGTGTCCCTCACTGGCCAAGGTTCTAACCTGCACATGTTACTCTCTTAACCTTATCAATTTGTAGATTTCAGACTTACTTGAATACGTTGAGTTTGTGTTAGGCGTTTTGCATAAGTAGGAGATGCTGATGATGGAGAAGGTTGTTGAGGTGAATCCATCTTTGCGGCAATCTAGTACAGTAAATTAAAATCTTCTAAAGTAGTTGACTTAAGGTTCAGATGCACTCACATGAAGTAAAAATTAGATAGATGAATGAAATAAAAGTATGCCGTTGAGCAAAATAATAGTAAATAGCTGACAATGATTTAAACGAAACGACCTCAGGTGTGCGCGAGTGAAGAAAGGTGCAGGCATGAAGGTGGGCGTTGGACTTCATATACAGATGCATATCTCTTATGCCTTAGGCCATAAGATTTTAAAATTTGAAGCTAACAGGGATACTGTGGATCTATCGTGAGGTAACCTGGAATATCACCACTTTATCTCCACTTTATCCCCGCTTTAACCCCTGTACCCTATAAGAAGCGGATCAACGAACAATACCCTATCATGAGAGTACTTTCATGCTAAAATGAGCTAAGGGTTATAAAAGCGATATGAACTTGGATCCTTCATTGTGAATTCGTCATCTTAACAGATTGACATACAAGGATGCATCTTTCTGAATCCATCTACGCGTCCTATAGTTTCACACCTGTATATTTTGGCATACCCATTGCGACGTCATTACGCCACACATACTAAAATTGGCAGTTTGTGGATCGAGTGTTTTAAGAATGGTTTATTAATTCTCACCTTCGACACGCAACATGAATGCATGCCGTGATAATGATTTAAGGTATTGGATAATCGGATACTAAGATATTAGATGCGATAATTAGTTGTCTTATTGCAATCATACTCAATTTTGCCCGCCGTTCGAAACACGTAGTTTGTGGTCATTGTACTTACGAGGACCACACTTTGAATGCTTAATACAACGGCAGTCAACGACTCAATATATGGATATCTTTGAAAAACAAATCAAATCTTTATTATAAAATTAGATGGCAAGGTCATAGTTGCGCTATTCTGCCAGCACAATCATAAGGATCAGTTTGTGGTTCATAGTCATTAAAATGCGATGTATTGAATTATTGTCGCTTAGTGAGGCATATTCCACACATATTACTGCTGAACATGTAACATTTTTATTTTTTTAAAAAAAAATATGTTATTCAGCAAAACGGTCACGCGACTTTCTTCATATCTTTTTTTATTGAACTTTTTGATGATTCTTATGTAATGATTGCGTATCGCTTATTTTCGACGCTAGCAAGTCCACACCCGCACAAACTATAAATATTTCTCATCATACCGTTCTGCTCTCCAGTTCACCTTCAACTTTTCATATACACTTTCGATCTTAAATAATTTTACCACAAATCTTCAACCATCGACAGGTAAGTTTGTACTCCGATTAAAATACTTAACTAACAAGATTATTGATAGTACACCACACACCTTTTATATTGGACGAACCTGTATTGACCACCTCAAGTCGACTGTCTTCTGTCTACGCACATAGCATACGCTCCGTTGGCTACGTGTATCAGACAAATTAAGACCTATATTTGATATGTAAAGATACGAAAGTCAAGGCTACATAGATATCACTTAGACGCTGCAAAAAAACGTTGCTCCCAAAGAAAAGAGATAATCTATCAAAAATTATGAAACACAACGAGTATTCTATCATACTACATGCGGTAGCTGTGTATGCAACTGAAATCAATACTTCAGACATACAATACAAGAGACGTTATGGGATACGGTTAAAATTATACACAAACGAAAAATGTTCTTCGAAAACAGAAAATTAACGTCAGGGTTATGTTCAAAAAGAAACATCCTTCATCCAGGATCATCTATTATTCACTTAACGTGTGCCACCAATGTTTAAGAAGGCTATGTCAATACACTCCTATTGGAGGCATACGATGCCCAAGCCCAACTACTATTGCTATATCGTCGTGAACCTCACAGGCTCTTCACGATCTGAACAAGTCTGGAATCCCACTCCACCAGTGCAAGGTCCTTATACTACATAAGCATGTTGTGTACTCGACCCTACCGCTCATTTTTTTTCAACATCGAGGATATTTATTTATACACCTCTTACATCATTTAATCCTACAGATTACTGCTCTGTTTCATCTCGGCAGACATTATGGGCCTAAATTTTAAACAGAAGACCTTGAAACATCTCTCCAACGCCCGCTTATAATACCTGTTCAGAAACGACATAGGCCTTCATCATCATGCAACATGAACTGTTGCGCAATCCACTTGACATCTCACGTTCAGCCAACAGACTAACCATTCCCTGATACACAAATTACCTTTGTTCAGGCTGAACATGCGTAACTGCCGTTATATTGAAAATCATCAAATTCTCACCTGAGTTTGGTCCAAACAAATAAACGCCTCCTCCCAAGTAACAGATAGAAGTTAGAAACTCCACGCTTCTCATCTGACTATAATAGAGGCAAAATCATCATTTCCTATTCATGTGAATCAAGTAAACCGTAATCTGGAATGAGTATCTTCGTTCTGCTTCACGTAAATTGATTATAATTCATCCTTATCATGATGAATTGCTTCATGCCTTTATTGAGAATAACTAACTGCTCTCACGAAGAAAGTGAAACATGTACTGAAGCTATGCACTTCGATCGACATTTATAAGTGATGAGAACAACTAACTCATTTCTAATCTACATGTCCTCGAATGGGTCCACAATATTAACCTTTGCCATCCTCCATCATGAGTATAAAACGACTTTCGTCCGGGTTTGACTCAAGTTATTTACACGCCTTCCCCAAATAACAGATGGAAGCCACACACTCCTCGCTTCTCATCCGACTTAACAAAAGGCAAAATTAACCCCCTCATTGAATGCTAATAATGCCGACTAACGCAGTTTAACATAACAGATATTTCCTCTCCACTTTACGCGAACAATTCCATTCACTTCACTTCAATCATCCGACATGTCTGTTATGAAGTAAGTTTACCGTAGTATCTAACACCAAAATACCTGCCTCTGATTCATGTGACAAAGACCTGTAAATCTCCACAGACTAACTCCAACTAACTGCATCACAAGTCAACGAATCAGCCGCCCACTTCCGAAGCAACGCGAGGAACCCTGCCCCGGAGCGAAGCGAAGGGCCGCAGGGCCAGGACCTAGTGTTGTAGTAATTTATTTATTTATACCCAATTTATTTAATTGTATAATTTGTATATATATGTATAATATGTGTATAAAGATAAGTAATGGATATTTTATATTACTGTAGAATTTATGTATATATTCTATATTTGTATTATTTGTGTATATGTATACTTGATAGTACAACAGTGATTATAGTATTTTATGTTGATTTATATTCTTGAGTGTTATTCTTATTGAAGCTCCGTTTATAATTATTTTCGGCTAATATTATTCTATATTCTTACACAAATTCACAGGGATGAGGAATCAAAGACTAGGATAGATGATGTCATGAGAATGTCTTTCAGAACGGTGAAGGGTAGCATGTAGTTCTCTAAGATACCAGACCGCATAGATACTACACAGGTAATAAATTTGCGCGGTTCATAAATTTCATCTATATAGAAAAGACCCCATTACAGGTACGGAAGGGGGGTTTCAAGAGGGTCGCATCATATAAATAAGTCTGCCGTATAGTAGAGCTGACGAGACCCACCTGAGCCCCCCCTTCCGTACCGATAAGCGTACATATATGATATTCATCAGCGCATGCAACGGAAGCTTCACATCGCCCCGACTCACTTGACTCTGCCTAGAGAATCCTGAGAATTTCGGGTAGGTATTTAGGCACGATGTTCTGTGAGAACTATAGTCTTGAAAATAATAGCCGTGGGGTAATAGCGTTGAGATCTTTATTAATACGTATTTCTTTCGTCGCGTACACACATATATTGTGTGTGTAGAGTAGAGATCACTCTCGAGCTTTGTTTCAACCTCTCACCTGAGTTCTTGTCTGTCATTTTAATTCTTGGCAAATACATGTATCTGTATGAGCGGATCGATGCCCTCACCTCTCCCTTATGGGGAACATGCGTCGTAAACTATAACTTGAGAGCTGTCCTTCAGGGGTGTATATATATTTTTTAAATCAATATTGCGTATGCAGTCTGGAGCTATGACGCGAATGACTACGGAAGACATGTATATTTCGCAGATCGACGCATTTGACGTCTGGAACACCCTTACTCAGATCTCATTTGCAGATACGACCACGAGGATAACGCCTTGATATTTCTACCCACTTCCGTTAATACCCACCGCAGAGAAAGGCGAGCAAAACCTACAGTTATCTGAACATGCTTTAATCATCCTACAAATACGACATCACCGCAAGAGAAGTGGTGTGAGGGTCTTTCTGGATTCGAACCAGCTTTCTCCTTTCCCAAGTGGGACATGTGTCCAAGCTACACAGCCTCTACTTGAATGAATTGTCCGGACAATACATCACTGCACCATCCAAATACACAGAGGTGTTGAATGCATGTAAATTATACGAACGTATTTAATCTTTTCTCTCTATCAACAATGTGTGTGCCAAAGTATCTTACAAGCTTTGCCGTAAGAAACACTTCATATTTCCCTATCTCGAAGCTCCTCACAAATAAATGTTATACCTTTGCCGTGAGTCAGTAATTCAATCGAAAATCACCATGTCAACGCTTTTACGACAGTTGTGTTCAATCAATCCCCAGAAATATGTGGCAGAATTTCAAGATAGTTCGCCGCACCTCTTGAGAAGAGGTGCAAGTTCCTAAAATATAAATACACACATCCACTGCACCATACGGGCTCAGCATCGACGACACACCGACTCAAGGCCATGTATCCGATAAAAGCTTGGCTCAAGAAGATCTTCTTAGTTAGCCGAACTAATGGTAACTTTACCATCAATGCTCTTTAAATAGTCATCCATAGAGCCTAGCAGGTTGGTTCATACCTGCGATTTTAGGGGTCTTATTTCAAAACTAATTAGCTGGCTGATTTACTTAAAATACGCCTCATCTGATTTAAATTTGAAGGTAAATCATACTTCGACACCAGCACTGTCAATCCTCTCGGTTCCTGTGAAAGGCCTCACTCGAATAACTCAAATAAAGTTTGAAGAAAGTAAATTAAGAAGTGTGTAAGGAGTGGATATACATAGAGGTAGCCTTTCTTACACTTCCCTTCCCTTCTCCTTTCGATACCCATGGTCGCTCTTCTTCAGAAGAAAGTCCGTTCTCGATCCATTGCCCTTAACTCCAAATAACTCCAAATAACTCCCGCCCTAGTCATAACTCATACCTTGACCCTGACTCACTCGGGATACCAGGTTCCGATTTTAAATTCTGAAATCTAAAGATAACGATCTACGCTTTGCTAATAAAAGTTGCCGAAATGGTGATCTACACCCAATGTTTTAAAAAGTGCCGAGATGGTGATCTTCCGGCTTGAAGGTCCTAGTCTGGTTCTGGCAAGGGCAAAGCCCGAGCTAGCTCCTGAGGTGCTAACCTTCACAGTTCCATACTGGTCTGCTTAAAAGATAGAAGGACCGCAATATCGTTACAAGCAAGTTTTCTTAGAAACCCGAAATTTTAAAATCCTCCTGGATAGTCTTTCTTTCCCTCTTTATCTTGCAAGGACTCGTTAACATGGGAAGTGTATTTGGATTCGAAGTTTTTTGGTTCTCAAAATCTTATGCGATTTGATTTTGATTTAAATTTAAGTAAAAATAAGGTGCCTCTAGAGGTGGCTATTCAGCCACAAAATCCGTTGAATTTGATCTTTCAGTAAAGTTCAATTTGGGAAATTAGTAGCTTATCTCAGCAGATGTGAGAACCTCTATTATTTTTTTCTCTCTTTAACTCCCGGATCGGGCCCTGCGTACCCAAAGATCTGAGACCGGTGAAGCCGGCTAGGTATAAGTTTGACACCTGCCGAAATTGTTCGCACCGCGTGAACCACCGCATAAGTAGTAGCTAGTTAATTACATACATTATACTCCTCTAAGCAGATTCCCAGCGCCCAATCGGAAAACTCCAGGTTCCAGAAAAGTTTAACAAAGGAGAATATGTGATCAAGTTCCTGCACTAGTTGCGCCGATCCCTTTTCTATCATGATCTATGTCATGTTACAATTTCTTCTTTATCCTCGTTGAGAGCTGTGGATAGAGTAGCAGGTAAGCTTTGAAAATAGCCGGTTGTCTGTGTAAATGTTTTGAAATTTTCGAGGCAGTTGTGTCCGCGGAGTTCTTTGGTAAATTTATAGTAGGGCATAGCCTCTCGTAGGCGACGTACGTGGTGAGCGTGTCGTTGACATTGAAGAAAGCGAGTGGGGAAAGTCTTCTTTCCGCAGAGAAATTCAATAGTAGCGTCGAAGTTTTTAAAGCGACGATGGTGAGCTGCAAAGTTTCAGTGACCCGTACGAGTCGTAATAAATTCGAGCAGCAGCTGTTGAGGGAGGGCGAGTTCATGAGGCTTGCATCTCCACATTTGGAGATCCAAGTTGCGGTATCAAGACGGACAGAAATCATTCCAATAACTATCGAGTAGAGCCTATCGTCTTGAGTTCATCGAGCGATAAAGGGAGGCTGAGGTAATCTTCTATGGATCTGTAATAGGGTAACTTGTAACTGGCCACGTGATAAACTGTATTTATAAGTAGATTACAAGTCACAATAAAAACTTGATGATCCTTGCATATCAGGTTATGGCCCTCTAGTCACTTCCACTGCAAATACAGCGTCCGTTTTTCCAAGTCGTACGACATCGACTCTCGTGCTCTCGTCTTCACACACACTTAAGTGTTCGCAGCGACTTACGCACATCTACACGATGTCCGACAACACCAATGAAAAGGGTGACGATCCCACGCATCAAACATCTACCCCAAACGATATTCAACCAAATAGTATCGACATTCAGGGTATAGTCTTTGCATCCTCAGAGGATGTTCAAAAATCAATCAAAGAATCTAACAGAAAAACTGAAATCTGGACCTGGTCAGAACGCCTTAGTAATATCGAAAAGATCGCGCCTGTGCCAACCTTAAAGCCTTCGAACTGGCTTTACTGGTGTGAGTCCATTCAACGCCTGTTGCTTCTCACCGAAACATCTGCAGTTTTCCTTCCCAGCCCACCGACAAATAAAACTACGATCATGTGGTCTGCCTGGTGGACTGCCAAACTTAAAGATGTAGCTCCTCAGATTGAGACAGCTCCCCGTGACTCTCCTCTAACAATTTTGACTACCATCGCAGTCGCCTTTCTTGCTAGACGGCAAACAAATCTCATGAATGTCGCTCACCGGTTCTGGACCTTCCAACCCCACAAAGGAATGTCAATTGAGGCCTTTCTAAAGGAATATCAAAAGCGCTTTCAAGATTTGAAAGAACATACTTCGATCACGGTAGAAGTGCAGTATCAAATGAAGTACCTCTTCCTACATCATGTAAACACTATAAAACCAGATCTTGCTAATCGTTGTCGAGATCTGGGATTTCACGATATCATCTCGGAGTGCCTAAAATGGTCCACGACTAGCCCAAAATCGAAATCGGTCGATCCGAAGAAAAATTTTGTTACATGTAATTACTGCAATATAAAGGGGCACAAAGAGAGTGAATGTAGGAAGAAGAAACGTGTTGCGAATGAAAAATCGCAACAAGGTATTGCAGCCGGAAAGGGAAAGGTTTTGTCTTTAAATAGCTCTCAAGATACTTCTACCTTCCAGCTAGACACCGCTGCAGACTTTCACGTGTCTGGAAATGAATATGATTTTTCATCCTACCTTAGTACTACCCAAACTGTTCGTGTTGCAGGTGGTGGCCAAGTAACCACTGCAGGCCATGGTGATCTTAAATTCCCATCCGTTGACAACAAAACAGAGATTCTCAAAGGTGCCGTACATATGCCAGGCCAAAAACATTGTATTCTCTCAACAGCACAGCTAGAAAAACAAGGTTTCTCTATAAAATGGCCTACAGACTATCGTGATGTCGAACTTATACGCCCAAACGGCACAGTCTGTGCTGTATTCCATCGTGTCTCAGGCAGGTTAATTTACAAGCCTTTCGTAACAGACTCTGCAATTGCCCATGCTAATCTAGTGATCCGAGACTGGCACAGCATACTCGGTCATCCTGGTCAGAAAGCTCAAACCGCTATGCTAAAATTTGCTGGTATTAAAGGATGCAAATTTCCCCATGACTGTGAAACATGCACCAAGACTAAAATAACCAAATGTAAGGGACATGGATCCTTACGTACCGCTTCTACCTTCTGCGAGGCAATTCACATGGATCTAGTTGGCGGCCAAAAATCCCTGTCTCCAACAACTACAGATAAATCAGTTCCGAATGCAACTTGGTTCCTCCTTGCTGTTGATGAATTTACCTCTTGGAAATGGGCATGGCCTGTATTCTCCAAGAAAACAGTCCCTATTCTAATTCGAAATTTCTTGCAACATCTAAAGACAAAATTCGGCAAAACCCCAAAGCGTCTCCACACAGATAGTGGTACTGAATTCTCAAACTCAGAACTTCAAGAAGAACTCCTTTCCCGAGGTATCGAATGGCAAAAGTCATCATCACATTCCCCAGAGCAGAACGGAATCGTAGAAAGAAATGTTCGCACAGTCACTGAGAAAATGCGTGCGCTTCACTTACAATCGGGTTTACCATTGCGTCTATGGCCTATCATTCTTACTGCTTCCATAAATTCATTAAATATAACTCCAAATAGCGTAGCTCCAGACTCGCCATATCACTCGGTCTTCCAAAAAGTGCCTGCCATTAAACATCTTCATCCATTCGGTTGTCGTGCTTATTGGCTCGACCCTGATCAAAATAAATTGAATTCTAAAGCAAAAGAGGGTATTTACGTCGGCACAGAATTTTCAGGAGGTCATATTATTCTAAACCCAGAAACTGCTAGATCAGTTATTCGACGTGATATTCGCCTTCACGAAAATATTTTTCCTCTCAAAAATCAAATTCTTAATCTCCGTGGAAACAATCGACGGGTAATTGAAACAGCATTATCAGGACCTAAAGCTCAAAAATGGAGCAAAGCCATAGACCAAGAACTTGATAACATGAATCGCAATAATGTCTGGACTCTTGTACCTCGCTCTGAGGCAGAGGGAAAACTAATGACTGGCAAATGGACCCTAAAAGAGAAGTCTGATGGAACATTCAAAGCAAGATGGTGCGCTCGTGGATTCTCAGAGCCGTTCGCTGACGACACCTATGCCGATGTCCTTCCTCCAACTACCATGCGTATGCTGCTAGCCTATGCGTCGACCAATGACTTTCATATTCGTCATGTGGATATTACAGCTGCATTCCTTCATGCAGATATCGATCGACCCATATACATTAAACAGCCCCATGGCCGTGAACGGCCAGGTAATTTAGTCTGTAAATTACAAAAAGCGATCTACGGACTAAAGACGGCCCCAAAACGCTGGCAACTCAAGCTTCGCCAAGTCCTCAACCAAATGGGGTTTTATCCGCTTAAAACAGACTCAAATGTATTTCGTCACGCCGACACATTAATCTCCACATATGTCGATGACTTCATGATAATCTCTGCTTCTCGCTCCAATATTGATAAAACCATTAATTTATTGGCAAAAGCTTTTCAACTCAAAGATCTAGGAAACATGACCAAATTTCTCGGCATAAATATTGAAAAAGACTCCAATGGTATACGTATCAATCAACAAGATAAAATCGATGCTCTTTGCCAAGATATGGGTATGGTCCATTGTAAAGGTGCAAGTACCCCAATATCAGACGACAACCTACTCGATCGTGACACTGATGATTTATGCTCAACCTCCGATGCTGTTACATATCGTTCTGCTGTCGGCACATTACTTCACATTGCAAATATGACACGACCCGATATATAATATGCAGTGAATAGACTTTGCCGCTACGTACGTAGTCCTTCTAAAAACGCATTTCTATCACTCAAGCATCTAGTACGTTATGTTTCCCGAACAAAATCAGCGAGCCTTCTCTTTTCTAAAGGGCCAAAGGCTGAACTCACTGCTTCCTCGGACAGCAGTTGGGGAAGTACAACTTCCTCCAAAGGCACATCAGGAAATATATTTTTCATAGGAGGTACTCCAATTGCATGGTCATCAAAGAAACAGACAGTCACAGCTCAAAGTACTTGCGAGGCTGAATACGCTGCACTTACAACGCTGGCTGTCACTGCGCGATGGCTCCGGCCTCTATATGAAGAACTTTTTCAAGTAACTAGCCAACCAATTATAACAGAAATTGACAACACTGCGGCTATGATCACCGCTAACTCTGAGAAAATCTCATCCCGCAATCGGCACTTTCTTATGCGACAGTCAACTGTTCGGGAATCAATAAAAGGGAACCTCATCATATTGAAATATACCCCAACAAATCATTGCAAAGCAGATGGACTGACCAAAGCACTACAGCGCATAAAACACACAACTTTCTGCCATCAACTCAAATTAGATCTAAAGCAATCAGTTTATGGGGGGGTGTAATAGGGTAACTTGTAACTGGCCACGTGATAAACTGTATTTATAAGTAGATTACAAGTCACAATAAAAACTTGATGCTCCTTGCATATCAGGATCTGTGTCCCGATTTGATGGCACTCCTAGGGCAGCTCGAGCTTTAGCGTCTGCCTCCTGGACCCCCTGGATCCCTGAATATCCTGTCACCCATTTCACCTGAGCTAGATCCTATGCTTGTTGCTTCAGTGTCTAGAATACGCGAATATCCCCAAAACTTGACGCGGTATTCCCGTTTAGTACTGTTTTTGTGGCCAGCTCGCTATCCATCATCACGTGTACCAGTTACGCTCTACTCTCTGACGCCATACGTTCCGCTTCTAAGGTCCTCAGAGCCGCCTCCAGTACCCTTATTGCTCCAACTATCTCCACGTCTAGCACCTCCTCTCCGAGAATGATGCCACATTGTTTCAAAAAGGTCCTTCCTATTTTTAGAAAAAACGCCGATGAGGAGCCTCCTCGTATTTCCGATAATCCGTCTGGGTGGGCGCGAATTTCTGAGCTCGGTAAATTTTCAGTCCAGCGTTTGTTGGCTTCAAGGTCTATCTCTTTTGTGCCAAAGTTTGCGAGGTGTAAGTGTTCGGGTATGTGACGGTTGCTTGACCGGGGCATTGCCTTTAGGCTACATTGACCAACGTAGACACTAACACCTTGCCCGTGAGATAATGTGTAAGGGTGTTTGTTAGGTTTGCTGTGCAGATGACTACGGAATGCTATGCAGGGCTATGCTAGCAGGTTCGCTTAATGTGTATGTATAGAGGGGCTTTCCTCACCTTTATCATTCCTATATCATACAGAATATATAATAACATTCAGTTCTCCTGATATCGAGTCCACTCTATTTTCTGAAGACCCGTGACATAGCAAAGAAACGGCTGGCTCGGATTTGGGAAGCTGTCAATAGGCCCGTTGAGCTCGAGACATCTAGAGCTTAGGACGCGCGGATTCCTCATATTTCATTTTGAATTTTCTTGTCGCTTTGTTCGGACAGACTGCAGCGCCAATTCTCAGAGGGGTGCCGATTGTTGAGGGACTTCAGCCTGGCAGTGAGCCGAAGTCGGTTGCCCTCAAGAATGTACTTCGAAGGTGAGATTCCTCCTTCTCAATATACTGCTACAATCGGAGTTTTACTTATCACTGGAAGAGCAGCCCAGTGACCCATCAAGATGGCCCTATCAATGATATTGTAGATGTTCGTATTTTGGGGCGTGACTATTCCTCAAATTTTCGAACGTCTCAGGCTTGGCTACTAAATTTCGAATCCATATGGGGCGACTAGGTGTAGCGGGCTATGCCTGATTGTTGATGATGATGAGACATTTATTAGGTCTATGGATGACATGAAAACATGTACCCTAAAGTTCCCTATTGGGACGAAAGACCTCGGAAAGCGTACGCTATCAGTCGCTAGAACTAAGATGATACTACCTTATAGCTGAACACTCATACCAAAGACACGTTTACCGGTACCACTACAGGGTTACACTTGTTAAAACTTATGTCCCGTTGCTTCTCCCCTCAACCGTGAATACCTGTCCAAGAAAAAAACAAAGTAAAAACCTCAGACTCTTCAGCATGCTTCATCATCTTGTCCGTCGCAACCGCACGAAGTATGATCTCACAATATTTAACCCTTTTATCAAAGTAGGCGTTAAGGCTACAAAGATTCCTGGTTAAAAATGCCCCAGATGGCGGATCACAGCACCATCTTTCGTTCAAGTCTTAGCGGAAAAGTCCCAAAGTCGTACACCTCAGCAACATTCATGCCTAACTTCCCTCTTCAGACACACCTCTTCTCCCTCATGACCGTGTTTCTTTCAATATTCCTATCACTCGTTTGCCCTTCCTGTAGATTGACTTCCCAGCCAATGAAGAGAACCCTCCACAACTTTGTGCCACAGGTCTTCAATCCTCTGTCGGGTGTCCATAGCAGCCAGGGCATATAGTTGGAGCCATTAGGCGCGGATAATCTTTGAGTGGGTGAGTCGGATTAACCAGGTAAGAATAATGATCGGGAGGATAGCAGTCGGGTGATTGGTTTGAAGAGTTGTGTCGTCAATGACAGAAATTGACTAGACGGCAGCTTGGTCCTGACAATGAGTGATGCTTGTCTCGCCGCGACCTGGATGCGCTTCTCTTCTTCGCTGTCTCAAATATGCAGCGAACATATTGAGCGTTTACAGCAGGCACCACGTGAAGGTCAAGAGTTCGTCTTTGCCCGCCTATGCCCGATTGACTGTGGCTGGGCTAATTTACTTGGCCAATCGGAGTCACGTTATGTGGCGTATTGGTATTGTATGGCCTGCTTGTAAGAATATAGAATAATATTAGCCGAAAATTATTATAAACGGAGCTACAATAAGAATAACACTCAAGAATATAAATCAACATAAAATACAATAATCACTGTTGTACTATAAAGTATACATATACACAAATAATACATAAATTATGAATATACACAAATAACACAAATATAGAATATATACATAAATTCTACAGTAATATAAATTATACATTAATTATCTTTATACACATATTATACATATATATACAAATTATACAATTAAATAAATTGGGTATAAATAAATAAATTACTACCACAAGGGTTAACAAGACTAAGATCGGCAAACTTATAATGCAGATCAATAATATTAAAATTAATAGTACAAGAAGTACTAGCACTAGTCTGTGCATGGGTTCTAAATTAATACAGCACAGACCATCTCAACACCTATGTCAAAGAGTTTTCTCTCTTAGTCAAAATATCTTAGAACATTTTAGAGGGATTAGAAACTAAGTTATTTTGGGACTAGTTATTGGCTTCATGTATAAATAGAGGAAGTTTTCCCCTGACAAAATGAACACAACGAAGAACAGCCCAAATATACATCATACACAATCTACAAAATTATTCAACCACAATATTTCTTGGTTAGAAAATTATACACTTTTAAACAAAAGTTATTTCTCTCAGTAAATTTATACGCTTCCACCATATCTAATTAAATCTTGAATCTGCTACTTGATTTTTTTATACTACTGTCCTGCTACAATAAGTTATTACAGGTGGGTTTGTGCAGGGTATATCTCGCTTCAGGGGTTAAAATTGGGAGTGTATGGGGCCTATGACATCTAACTCAAAGTCTAAAATATGTAAGCCTTATCTGTCAGGATTATCATTTTTATGCTGGTTAGCCTCGGTTTTACAGTGTCTTCTCCCGAACGTTTGCCCCACCACTATTGTTCAGCAATACCATCACAGATCTCAATAGGATGCCATCACTTCAGCAAATTGTCTTAAATATACCGATTGTAAGTTGTAAAAATTTTGAATTCAAATAATTCATTTAGGATGCCAAAGAATGGATCAGTTAAATCATTGCAACGATGAATGGTCCACAGACGCCTCCACCATCATCAACCTCACCTCAATCTCTTGCTCGTTCCAGAGCAAAAAAAGTGACAAAAGAACAGCGTATTGAAGTAATTATCATGTCAAAAGAGAGCTAAATCATGCGTCATCTCTAAAAATTGGCAGGTGAGAACTCTGGCCCGAGAAGGCTATATCTACCAAAAATCGCGCGACGACTCCAAGTGACCTATCACCAGGGTCGCTATGCAGCAAAAGCTGACTATCTCTCCCCTGAAAATAGTAGCGGTCGCCCACTTGTTTTGAGCAGTGAACAGGTCGACGAGATTGAAGACTTTGTTACATTATCTCCAGAACACCGTCAATTGACCTATTTCAAGCTCGTCTACGCACATTTTAGTCTTTTTGGAGTGAGTGAGAAGGTAATCCAACGGACAATGTCAATAAGGGGATATGCCCGTCGTATTGCCGCTTCGAAACCACCTCTTTCCGCAGAAAACAAGAAAAAGAGACTTGAGTTCGTTACAGAACATCTTCATTTGAATAAAGAAGATTGGATGAGAGTTCTCTGGATAGATGAAAACTGGGTAACTGAAGGACGATAAAGTAGTATTTGAATCACGAGGAAATTGAGTACCGCCTACTTTGTCTGAAACTTGAGATTCCTCACCTTAATCTATCATCTAGATAGATGAAAATTTTGACGCTACATGTGTCACAAGTAACATTCGGAAGAAAATTGTATGGATGTTTTGGGGCTCTTTTTTGGGAGCGAAAAAGGTCCTTCCTTGATTTGGGAGAAGGAGTGGGGTAGTGTACCTGCTGATAGATGTTGTCAGAGGATAGTATCTCTTATCCACGGCATGATTTCGAGTCATCCACGTATATAACTAATGCAGGACAACGATCCACCTCATAAGGCAAGGCAAACTATGGATGAGCTAAGGGAGAGAAACATCCCTCCGATTACATGGCAACCATATTCCCCTGATCTGAACCCCATAGTACATGTCTGGAAGTTAATGAAGGACTACAACGCATTTCACTATCCAGATTTAGCTCCGGAAAATAATAGGTCGCAGGATAAGCTTCGAAGGATTGTAGCAGAAGCTTGGGACAGGGCCGTGGATGAAAAGGAGTTGTAAGAGCTAACTGAGTAAATGCCAAGCAGGATCAGAGCCGTTTATGAATGTCATGAGCTGGTACTAGCATCCCTGCAATAATCGATCTGCGCTTAGGGGTTGACTAGGAGCAGCGACCTGTCGATCGTAATATTCGAAAAGCCACTAACACGCGAACGTAGTTAGCTACAGTAGAACCCCTCTTGGCTAATAGTGGGTCCCGGTATAAATGTTGAAAAGATTCATTGTAACTTGCACATTTATATTTGCAACACTTACCCTTACTGGTCATTTTGCGCGCAGGAGTAAGTATCGCAAATATAAACGGTAAAATTTCTATGAATCTCTTCATTAATTGTACTAGGACCCACTATTAGCTAAGAGGGGTTCTACTGTATTGTCAACGCACCAAGTAACCCACGCGTTCACGCTAACAATGAAGTTAAAGGTGGCCCGGCGAAGTACTAGCCTCTATAACTTATTACGAATTGGATAATTCGAATAATGGATTCATAACTTTATTTGAACCAATATTAGAAGCTGCGATGCATTTTGCGTGAGGAATTTCACATACAAATTTTTAAGGTGTTATCATAAATTTTCATAGATTAACTGCCAAGCTTTCCAGGTCTGGCTAGCGAAAGCATATATACCCTGTCGAGACCCATATTTTGAGTGGAGCTGGGAAAACTTACCGTAGTGGCACAGTATGTTATGCATGTGCATGGTCATGCATAAATAGTGCGACCAGCATAATTAGCGATATACAGGGGATCCTTGCTATCACTACTAGAACTCTTGAGAAGGTTCTAGAAGAGCATGCTGGTTGATTCTATGTTAAGCAGCCTAAGTGAATAAGAGGAAGGAATGGAACCTTCTAGATATTAGAGGGGTCTAATAGATAGCAGCGCTTGCAGCGTAATAGAATCTTCTCTCTATAGATTCATTATAAATTTATTTTGTGGTATTGCTTTCGTGCAGTGACCGTTTGCCTTAACCATTAACACTGGGACGATGAATTTATCCACTGCTCTGATCAAAGATTTGGGTGTGACCTCTCAGTAGGCGTAGTTAAAGTTGTGCATATGCTGAGCTTTGCTTGGCATTTTTCGCACCATTTTGTAACGTGGTGCTTGAATTTGAGGCGGGGATAGAGGTAAACTCCCAGCCAGCGAATGTGCTCGGCAGGTTCTATAAGCGTGCAGTTTAAATACATGCACTCTGTGTTCTCGCGTCATCTGGCGAAGAATTGAATGACCCTGGTCTTCGCGGCATTAAATGCGACTGCAATGTTTTGCGCCCACTCAAGGAGATGATCCACCTCGTGCTGTGCTGTGGTTGCTAACTCAGCGATGGTTGGGCCGAAACCAAGTATCCCGACGTCGTTGGCATAGCAAAGCCTTAGATTAGTGTTAACACTGCGCATTCATTCTGCCGTGTACAAGAGGAGAAGGAGAGATGATATCGGCAATCTCCGAAGAGCCCCGCAGTTCAGCTCCTTTTTGGTGGTAACTCACCCGTTGTGCCGGACTTGTCCTCGTCTGTTAGCTAGAAATAAACTCATCTAGGGCAGAATTGAAACCGGCCATCCTTGTGATTGTATTCTGCTTACCAGACGACTAGGGAGGACCGCATCAAAGGCGTCTTGGAAATCTAGGATCATGAATCTTGAAACCCAATCTTGAGAGCTGGCCCCTTGGATTTCGTGGACCACGCAGGAAACGAGGTCTATCGCAGAACGCATCGGAAGTGCGCCAACATTTTGGTGGCCGACCACGTCACAGGTAACTGTCAAATGTGCCATTCGTTTGGCGAGTAGTCTTTCCAGCCCCTTGCCTGAGCTTGAAAGTAGAGCAATTGGCTTCCAGCCTTTTATCGCCCTGAGATCTCGACCTGGTTTGGGTAAGAGTACTACTTACCCTAGCTTAAAGTAGGTTGGATAGATACTCAGTTGAATGAAAGCCCTAAAAAATGTGTGATATGTGGGCCCATCGTCTTCCAGCACGCTTTGAGTAACTCTACTGAGACCAAATTTGCCCCAGGTGCTGTATTTCCGCAGCAAATAGTGCATTTTCGGAAATTTTCATCAAAGATATTGTAGTCCCACGGAAACCTATTGTCACTGGCAGCCGCGTGCAGCGGTAGGTCATCTGTTGCCTCGTGGCGTATGAGGAGGGCATCGCGAAGAATTGTTACTCGCTCTGCTGAATCTGTAATGAACGACCCTTGGTGACTAAGAGGAGGGGGTATCTAGGCCTGTCGAGGTTTGGTCGTAGGCATCAGCTTGAAATATCTGTTGCCGTGGTCATCGCCTCAATTTTTTGCGTGTACCACTCCTTATTTGCTGCTGAGAAAGTCATTCACATCCTTTTCTCACTTGTGGCCCGCCGGGTAGGCGAGTTTGCTTCTCGGTATTCAGTATAAGCGGATTTACACTGGGAGGGCTACCAAAGGGTGGATTTGCCACAGCCTTTTCCGAATCGATTTCCAATCGCTTTGATCCCGTTTGAAAGATACATGTGAAGTTCTTGCGCGTACGCTTCCACTTTCTCTCAGATGTTTGTTTTGTTGGGTGGATAGAACCATTGTAGATAACTCCAGCGAATTTTGACAAATTAGTTCGGGACACTCTAATCTTCCGCGGCTAAAGCTGGTAGTCAGCCTGATATCGAAAGTTGATCGCTGGTTACAAACTCGTTGCGGTCAATACACGCTACGGTACCAGCTGTGTTAGTCCAGGCTAAGTCGAGCGTGTTTCCAGCACGTTATGTTGGCTCCCCAAAGATGAGGTTACTGAGGTCATGTAATTTTACTCACCTCTCAATTTCTTTGCCCTAACCATATTGATCTGAAGCTCCTGGCTGCCAGCCCTCGCGTACAACGTTGAATTCCCCAATGACGACTGACTTCGGATCTGGGGTCCGGCTGAAAATTGGTCGAAATGCTATTGGCTTACTTTGAGCTTTGTACGCGTTGAAGATGGTGGTTCAATTGACCATTACTGTAACGGCTAGTTAGCCGATAATATCCTGTAGCCTGCACAGGCCAGTTCAGGCATGATTCACGCTACGCTAAGCTATCAAAGCGACCTAAAGAAGCTTCTGGAACTATAAGGAAGCTTTGGATACGAAGTCTATTCAGAATCTTCTGGAGGATATTTGATCTACAGTCGTCCCTCTCCAACTCGATAGTGGGTCCCGGTATAAGTGTTGAAAATATTCATTGTGACTTGGACTTTTATATTTGCAACACTTACCCTTACAGTTCATTTTGCGTGCAGGGATAAGTACTGCAAATGTAAATGGTTGAATTTCAATGAATATTTTCAACACTTATACCGGGACCCACTATCGAGTTAGAGAGGGACGACTGTACACAGTCTTACACATGTATGTAAATTAGTGCTACATACTAGGGATTGAATCCCCATAGATAGAAAATAAACTTCCTCTGACTATTAGGTTGCTCAAGCATCATTATCCAGACCGTGAAATTACTCAGCAATAGTCTCCTGTCTACGTGACACACGCAAATATCTGCATCGCTGATATAAATTTTTTTTCTTTGTGTAAGCCGCTGTCCTCGGTCTAACATCAATTCCACCATAATGTGCGTGGCTGATGTATCGAACCTATAAAGCTGGTTCGAAAGCTTTGGGATAGTGCAGGGGGAAGAATAGAAAGGAACTGCTCTCACAGGAGCAGTAAATTGAAGTTATAAAAATTTAATACTCGCACAGGAGAAATAATTAAATTTGGATGGGATTTAATTCTCTCTATTAAATTTCATGTCCCTCTCTTCTTCATTCTGCCTTCTTATTTATCATTCTTTTCATGGACTATGACATGAGTCTCATGGATGAAAACCCAGCTGTTTTCATCAAAACTGTAACAACAAAAATTAATAAAATTTTAACATCTCAATGTTTGAAAAGAATGATGTTTTCATCCCGCGACAGGATTTAGATCAAAAATGAAACAAAATCTTACTGAACATTGAGCGGGGCGTCAGGGATTTGAGATCCACTGATAATAATTGAATTAAAATCCAGGGTACTCTATATACCTGTGACGGGCTAGGCCCGATTGGTTGTGGCTGAGTTGATCCTAGCAACCCATCCTGGTCAAGAAACATCACGCTAAGCGAGTATCGAAACGGTAACGTCCAACCTTCTAGACAGGGGCTAGGGGCAAGAGGGTTCAAGTCGGAATCAGCGAATGTATCATATCTAGGGCAACAGATCTCCTCATGGTTAATAGACGTAACAGATTAATCCTGTAACAAGTCGGAGAATTTAATCATCTAGAGAAGGGGGATAGGGTGGCTACGAGATGGATACAAGTATAGGCCTACTTCCATAGTCCATAGTCATAGAAAAATATTACTTCTTTATTGTGGATATTCTCACGTGCAGCGTCCGTCAGTTTACGATCCCCTTACAATACCATACTCTAACTACGCTGTGGCCTATAATTAATTCAACATCATGTATCCCGGGGATGACTTGGTTATCTTCGTTCTTTTATTCCAGGACGCCTCCTGGATGAGTACAGCATCGAGGCTTGGCTCGCAAGCTCGGGAAAGCGCGATATCATGAGTTGAGCCTCCCCTACTATCAGAAATTGTGAGGTGGAAAGTGAGAATAGGATAAGGATAAAAGTTAAATAAAGATTAGAAAAGTTCCTGCCTTTTCAAGAAGTTGTAAAGAGATAAATTATAACAATAAAAACGAGTTCAACGATGATGAATTTGGTGATGTCAAATCTGGTATTCCTTCTTCTCTGTCCCCCCATAAAGCCTTCTAAGGTACATATATCTATATTTTTCTAGTTTCATGAGCATTCCAGCATTAGAACAAACTGTAATATGTCCGACTCGAAATTGGCATATGAGTCGCTGACTGAAACTTCAGTTGATAAACCAGAGCTGAAACAAAAGTTCTTAACACAAGATGTCGCGTACCTGAGACGTGATGGGATGATGAGCGCGACGTTGAGAAATCGCGACTGAGATAACACGGACCACATAACAACCGATGAAACTAATATTAACGCCCTAATTCCACTCTAGCGTATGTTTAGAGGTGAAACTTATTTCTCACACTCCTCCCTAAGACTCGGCGATGTAATGAGGCATGATAGAGTCTGAGATGTAATTCTCACACTCCTCCCTCAGGCTTGTTGGTATTGTGAAATATTGACGAGTCTGGATTGATGATGCATGGATGGAGAGAAGTGCCTGAATTGAGAAATATTGTTTGAGCCCCGGTAAAACCATCAAAAACCCGAAAGGAAAAAAAATTGTGATGGAAAGGGTACTCTTACTCTCTTGATCTCCATAAAGTGTTATCGGTTTATGTGTTTGGTTCAGTGTAAATAAGATGCTTAACGTCTTCGAGGTTAAGTTGTTTTAGAAAATTTAAGTGTTTTTGTGGGCACAAGATCTTTGTTAATCCGTCGGCTGGCATATCGGCTGTCGGTATGTATCGGATGTCTAGCCATAGACGATTTATCTCTTGTCTTAGCAAGTTCTGGTGCACGTCTGTATGCCGTAACTTGGTCGCAATTTTATCTGTTTGGCTGGTAGCGATGTCGACGGCTGCAGTATTATCGCAGTATAAAACTGTATCTTGCTCGGGGTTAAATGTTACTGACCTAAATAACCTTTCCCACCACTTATGATGACTACCTGCTCTAGAAAGTGCGGCTAATTCCGATTCCATTGTAGATTTTGCGACTGTGGGTTGCTTCTTAGCCGCCCAGGCGATTGACCCACCGAATAAACGGAACAAGTACGCTTCAGATGATGTTCGTGTTTGGAAATCGTCTGCAAAAGCAGCATCGCTAGCTCCATCAAAGACTCCAACGCTACCGCCACTGACCTGGTACAGAATAGCTCGGTAACGACTACTGTATAGGTACTGTATGCATTGGTTTGCGCATTCTAAGTCCTCCAGAGTAGGGTTGGTAAGGTGCTCAGCTAGTAAAGAGTAAGATTTAGCCACGTCTGGCCGTGTAAACATCGCTGCATGACCTATGGATCCAACTTTAGACTGATACTCATGGACAAGTTGAGGAGGGGCCTGTGAATTATCGCTTGATCGATCATGAGAGACAGGTAATTTGCCATATGTAGTAGGAAGTGGGGTACTCGTTTTTGTGATGAGGTCTAGGTTGTACTTTGCCGCCATGTTAGCAAGATATACATCTTGAAGAATCCAAACCTTTCTTTCTGTGCGATCCCTTAGAATTCGAATTCCTAAAAATCGGTCTGGTTCACATTCTCTCATTTGGAAAGAGTTCATAAGATCTTTCTTAAACTTCTCGAGTTTATCTTTGTGTTGAGGTAGGGAAATGGCGAGAAAATTATCAACGAAATAGAAACAGTATATAATGCCATCAAACATTAAACAGTCGACTCCTGGAATTTTGTGGAACCCGAAATTTTCAAGTTCTCTTTCAACTGTTTGAGCCGATAGGAGTGGTGATCTGGGTAAACCATAAAGTGCACTTTTCAAAAGAATCTTCTTTCCCTCAATTTCATAGCCAGGAGGTAGATTGCATACGACAACTTCATCTAGTTCACTATTCAAAAATGCATTGACTGCATCTAGTGATATGATCTCCATGTCGAATGCTGCCATCAAAGAGACAAGGGCGCGAAAAGTACTGACTGCCAGTGTAGCAGCAAAAGTATCACGAGTACTTCTATAAAGATCTCCTCGAACGCATATACGTGCTTTATATTTCAGCAATCTGCCTTCATTATCTTGTTTGTAAGTAAACACCCATTTAAGAGGTAGTGATTTAATCTGGTGCTCTTGCTCAAGTTGACAGGCTTCATCTACGCTTATCATTTCCAGCGTATCTTTCTCGATAAGAGTGTTCCATTCGATCTTTGCTGCCTTTTTAAATCCATCTGATTCAGAATGTCGAATCATCTGCTTCCATGTACTTGGAGGAGGCTTCATCGTGGATACAAAAGGAAGTTTTCGACCTATAATGACAGGATTACTCACTGTGACAGCCATTGCTAGATGAAAAGCTTCACAATTTCGAGCTAGAGCATAAATTTGTCGACGGGGGGCTTTGCGTGATCTTCTTTCGTTTTCAGGAAGTATGTTTGCTACATCTAATCGACTAGAAATTTCATTTTCTCGAGCTGGTATGGTATCACATGTTTGTTCGATATTCTTCTCGAATTTAATGGAGCCCAGCTCTACAACTGAGGGTATTTGATTTGAAACATTATCGGGAAGATCTTGAATTGGTTCAGTAATTTCTGGAGTTGAAATATGTGAGATTTCAGGTCTTAAAGTATCGATAGATTGAGGTGTGAGGTAAACTTCATCTGGCATCGTCGGTAAATCTTTGATTTCGGATGGTTTATTTGCGGATAAGCTGGATGTTTTATAAGTTGTAGGAGGAATAGTAGGAGTTAAGTTATCAAACATATTAGACCAGCTAACTGTAGATTTTTCGGGATCAGCCAGCTGATGTGGATATCTTATAGAAGTTTGGCTATAGACACTTAGCTCGTCGATCGATCGGAGTGTGCTGTCTTCTCTTATCAATAAAGGATCTTGCTGTGAATCTGATGGATTATACATAGAACTTGTCACAGTTCGAGTATTGATGCGTGGGCAATCATATAAGCAAAGGTAGTTTATAATTTTCTCTCTGTCTATCTAAGTACAACCTATAGGCTACTTATATACTTTATACATAATTTCTAGAATGTTCGCCATTGCTTAGTAAATCTTCATCATAGGTCATACTAGAGGAGGTTGTATGCCTCGTCGTTGATGTCTAGAATATTCTAGATATTTCCAAACTATCACGTGTATTTAGTGATTCCAGGGTGTGTCATTAGGGGCACACGTAAGAAGGTTAACAAGGGTGTAAACCTCTCATTCGCATTACCCATGTCACAAAATAATAGTCACGTGGTAGTAAATCTGTATCAATCAACTGACTGCGATAACCATCGTAGGCTGCAGGACCATTAAGGCTTACAAGCCGTTACAGAACTTTCATCGAATGTGACATCTCTGGTAATGATAACGGTATCTCGAGCTGGATTCCAGATCCGGAACTTGTTTGCACCTGCATATCCTATTAGATACCCAATTGCCGCTCTAGCGCTCAACTTATGAAGTTTCGGGGGTGCTTTCGGGCCTTTTAAAAGATAATAAGCTTTACATCCTATTGGACGTATATGACTTATGTCTGGTTGCTTATTAAATAGTACTTCGAAGGGGGTTTTGTTACCGAGTCTGTATCGTGGAGTTCTGTTGAGTAGATAACACGATGTCTTGACGAGTTCACTCCAGAGTAGAGGTGAAAGCTTACTCTGAATGCAGATTGCTCTGGCCCTTCGATTTATTTCTCCACCTGCACGTTCGGATTGACCATTTTGTGCCGGTGTATAAGGTGCCGATGGTAATAGGATGATGCCCATTCGTCTTACTTGCGATAAAAATGTTTCTGTCATGAGTGAAGTCTCATTATCTAGCCGTATATACTTGACCTTTCTTTCAAACTGTGTGGCTATAAAGGCTAATGCTTCAAGAATCGCATTACTACTATCGTTCTTATTTTTTAGAGAGTAGGCCATTGTGAATTTAGTCCAAGAATCTACCAAAATAAGGACATACTTGTACTTGGATTTGTCTGGTGGGAAACTGAAAATATCGATGTTTATTTGTTCGAAAGGTGACTGGACCGAAAAAGTTTTCTCTGAGCTCCTGTTGATATTTTGGGTAGCTTTCGCAAGAGCACAGGCTTCGCATTCAATTGTTGTTGGTCCTCGACCTTTAAATATTGCTCCCGTTGTTACGGATGGTAGTAGAGAGAGTGCTTTTGGACCTAAGTGTCCCATGGCTTCATGTATTCTTTTTGATGATTCTGTAATTTGATCATTTGTTGAGGATAAATGAGAGAATACTGATGCTGTAATTGGTCCTCTAGTTGCTAGTATAAAATGACCGTCTTTTCTCGGATAGTATGCCACTATTCGAGGTTGATTACTTGTCATAGTGTATAAAGCTCTTTGTCTTGTGTCCATGTAGATGTCGTCGGATTCTAATTTCGTAATTGAGACAATATTGGTAAAATATCCAGGCATATAAGCAACGTCGCGAAGAATAAGGTCGGCAGGACCATTTGGGCCTTGTACAGTAATAGTTGCGGTGCCTATTGACTCAATGGGATTCACTTGTGTTCCTGAAGCCACAACATCACTTTCAGACGCGGATCGCCCAGCTTTATAGCTGTGAGATGAATTGATTACGTGAATATCTGCTCCAGAATCTGCTATAAATGATCTGGCTAAAGGATGATCTGATTTATCTGATGTGCTTGACGTGTTTGTTGCAAATGTGCTGCCATAGTAAGCCGCACCAGCCGTTTTAACCAATTTTTTCATCTTTCTCTCGTGATCTTTCAATGCATTATCGAGCCCTGGCCTAGCTTCTCGTAGATCTTTTATTCTGTTAATTATCTCAGGCTTAGGCTCAAAACTTGGTGGGGCAGCGCTTGGAGTCAAATAATAACATTTAGACCAGTTACCTGTACATCCACGACCACAAGGGCATCCGGCAACTCTGTTTTGTCTCTGTTTTTTATTCGGGCTCCGACTATTGGACTTTGGGCCTTTCTTTCTCTTGCTTCCACCACCATTCTCAGTCGACTCAAAGTTGTTTTGTTTACTTCTATCATCGTTAGCTTGATTGCTGGTCCCCTGGAGTGTTGCAAATGTTGAGTGAAATTGAGGGGTCTCAGTTCTTAGTGCTTTGACGGCATGGTAAGAGGAAAGTTTCTGCTTGAGCTCTGCAATCAGCCCTTGAAAGTCAGCTGGTTTCTTCGCCCTTTCACACTGCAGCACTTTTTCGAAATGGGTCTGAAATATAGCCTCATTATAGCCTTGAATAGAGAATAATAGATCCTCAATAACTGTGTATCCTGTGTAGGTCGGATGGTTTACAGCCTGGCCTCGGACACAGAGGTTAAACTATTCTTTTAGTCTAGTAATCTGTTCATCGTAATTCTCTGGAAATGGAAGGCTCTTTAATTGTTGAAGACGTGTGTTTAAGGCTGATCTCTGCGCAGGTTCGTCTTTTTGCCTGTGGATTTTCAATATTTCGACCAATTTTCCGATCGGTGCTTTGGGACAACTAGTGATACAGTTGTGTAAATGAGCTTTATTAGATTCATCAATCGTTTCAAAGATGAAATTCCGGAGCCTCGAGTAGTGAGCTTTTTTTCTTTGGCAACGTCTAGGTCACGTGTATATTTAACTCTATCGTCGCTGAAACGTACTTTGTTCACGTATGTCAATTCATACACTGGTTGAATATTTTCTGCAACTATATCAGGTGTACTAGGTATAGAGACCACTTCCGTCAAGTAGTCGCTCTCTCTAATGATTTCCGGGTCTTTTGGCATTCCTGGGTATTCAAGAGGTGAGGAGATCGGATCGATTGGATCCAAGAAAGTCTCGATTTCAAAGCTAATGGCTTGCTGGATAATTTGAGTGTACCAATCGGTCCACGAGTCGTCGTCTGCCAAAATGTATCTCACAGAGGATGTTGAAGCCGCCATTTTGATAACGTGAGTAAGCAGAGGCAAATAGAATAAGATTTAAAGTATAAGAACACTTTCCTTGGAAAATATCACAACAATCTGTAAGCGCAGTGGATGTTTTTTTTTTTTTTTTTTGTTTAAGTAGGGGAAAAAAAAATTATGTTGATTCTTACGCAATTCCGGGCTTATAACTATCAGAAATTGTGAGGTGGAAAGTGAGAATAGGATAAGGATAAAAGTTAAATAAAGATTAGAAAAGTTCCTGCCTTTTCAAGAAGTTGTAAAGAGATAAATTATAACAATAAAAACGAGTTCAACGATGATGAATTTGGTGATGTCAAATCTGGTATTCCTTCTTCTCTGTCCCCCCATAAAGCCTTCTAAGGTACATATATCTATATTTTTCTAGTTTCATGAGCATTCCAGCATTAGAACAAACTGTAATATGTCCGACTCGAAATTGGCATATGAGTCGCTGACTGAAACTTCAGTTGATAAACCAGAGCTGAAACAAAAGTTCTTAATACAAGATGTCGCGTACCTGAGACGTGATGGGATGATGAGCGCGACGTTGAGAAATCGCGACTGAGATAACACGGACCACATAACAACCGATGAAACTAATATTAACGCCCTAATTCCACTCTAGCGTATGTTTAGAGGTGAAACTTATTTCTCACACTCCTCCCTCAGACTTGGCGATGTAATGAGGCATGATAGAGTCTGAGATGAAATTCTCACAACTACCAACGTTAATTGACATTAAAATATGTGTAGGAGGGGAACAATTAAAGGCCCGTGTGATGTGCTTTAGGAGATTTCTTCAGGGTTCAAGGCCGCAAAGCCTGAGACCCTGTCGTTGCTGTGTCTGTCGTAAAGGCGTCGGTAACAGCAGATAGTGAGTTTGGTCGAATCTTTTTTGCAGCGGCGGCAAGAACCTCTACAATTCTGGTAATGGCTTTTGTTCTAGCGACGGCCTAGTATTTGCGTTATCCTGCTTGTCGAACCGTCACAAGTCGCTCTTTGGTAGCGGGCCTGGACCTGGTAGAACGCGCCAGGCAACCTCGGCTCCTGGATTGATGCGTCCCTCTGCAGTTTCGGCATCTGGAAGCTGCTTTGCACTCGGAAGCGGAGTGCATAGTAGAGCCAAAGTACCAGCATGCGGGCGCGCGAGAACATCCACGGATCGCATGGAAATCAAGACATCGTTTTCATTGGCGTATTGGTGATCGGGTTAACTGAATCGTAGCTATTACCGAGTCGTCAAAGATCTGGATGCCAGGCCTTGGAGCGGCATTAATTGAGAATAGAGTCATACACGATCTACAGGGGGCTCCAATCTTGGTTTTTCCGTGGACTCTAAGAATGTTCGGGGTGCAACTGATGACTCCAAAAATCTTCACGGTCACCATCTGGGCAGTAATTTCAAATCTTCCTACCAAACTATACACTACAACTGGGATCATAACAATTAGAAGAGCGACCAAATCAATGGGAAGCTCTAATTTCGCCTGTAATGGTATGAGGGTGCTGGAGACTTCATGCAATCGAGCTTTCATATCCAGATTTTTGGCATAGATAGCGAAGCCACCAGGAAAACATTGCACTTGGTCAACATCGGAGAGGGCGAGCTGAGTGTGTTTCGCAACTGCTTCACGAACGTCAGTTGGAGATAGCTGTTTCCACTCGTACTTTTGGTCAAGACACAAGAAAATTCTAGTGTCCTAAACCGGCCTTGCTGCTGACTCCTTCTCTGAGTTTGTAGCTGATGGGGTAGCAGCAGCTAGAGTAGGTTTCGAATTGGTTAGTGCAACAGATCTACGCTGGCCTGTCCGTACAAAAGTGGCTCACGTACTTTTGGATGATAGTGGTACGATCGGAGTTGCCATGCCCTGGGGAACTGTTGCTGGGAAGGTGATATCGGGGGGTGACGCGATCACTGGTCGTGTAGGGAGTATCAGCGGTGCGACACTCGGCCTAGGTGACACAAATGGTGCAATGGTTGCCCGTAGGTAAACTTTCATTAGGTCCACGAAATCTTTGTGCTCGCCGTTCAAAAGTGGTGAGAGAGCTGCGTCGATTATGTCAATGACGTTTGAGTAAATTATAATTAGGGCTGCATTTTGCCTTGCTCGGCGCTTTTGTACCTCGATGGTTACTCATAGTTCAAAGGGAACTGAGGCTTGGGGATGCTTCGTAGGCGTAAGGATCTTTTTTTCTTGTGAACTCTGGCTCTTTTATAGATCACGTTTCTACGTGTCGCCGGTGGATAGGGACTGCGGTTCGTCTTGTGGGTGGAGCCGCAGGCATCGACGTGCCCTCCGGTGCCACTGAGTTATCTTTGGTAAAATTTGTGACCTCTGGATACTGTTCTGCGTCGTCCTGGGCGAGGGGAGCCCAGTAGGGGTATGAGATATTTTTTGCTTCTATACACGGAATTTCAGAGTCAATTATATCTAGCTAGAGAAGGTACATATCCTTCTCTTGAAGGGAGGCCTCAATCGCATTCATATTTTTCATCTCATGCGCGAAGCCTTCAGATTTCAGTTTACTACGTGCGTGAGTTTTCACACGGCATCTGTTGTTTGGTAAGGTTTTTTAGCAAGATTTTTGGCGTTGACATCAGTCGCGTTAGTTGAATACTTGGTACCGGGGCTATCCTCAGTGACCGTGATGGTGAAATAGCGAGAATTCAGTAGTGTAGCTATGATTTTGAAGAATAAGGGGAAAATGAGCAAGAGGATACTGAATTTTCGTTAGTTGTTAGTTTGTTTGCGATAAGGCGTTTGAAGTGTCACGAGAAACCGTGGGTATTTTATAACAGGTCGATAGTGTCTGTTTAGAATGAAATAACTCTGTGAAAACTGGTCTGTTGTGGGCTAATTTGCTCAACAAGACACCTCGCTTGCAAATGGTTGTAAAATCTCCGATATCACCCCTGGCATGGAATCCAAGGGCATCATTTTCCAGTTTTTTGATACTCTTTTCATACTTCTCGAGGGCAAGACTAGTCGATCCTGTGAGTTGGCATTTCATAGATTCAAAGTCATAGGCTTTTCAATAAACAATGACAAATCCTTCCGCCTTGTATTAGAAAGGAATTGTACGACTGGAGTCTTGAGCGGAATTCTTAGCCTCTAAGAGTAGTTAAAGATGGCAAAAAGGACCGTTTCCTAGTGTTAGAAGATTGAACCGCTGTCGGTAATTTCGGCTACATACAGCTATGACGGGTCGGATGGTGCAGTGGTACACCGTCCAGGCCGTTCTCCCAAGTAGAGTCTGGGTAGCTTGGACACATGCCCCACTTGAGACAGGAGAAAGCTGGTTCGAATCCAGCAAGACCCTCACACCACTTCTCTCGCGGTGATACTGTATTCGTAGAATGACGAAAGCATGCTCAGATAGCCACAGGTTTTTCTCGCTTTTCCCTGCGGTGGGTATTCACGGAAGAGGGTACATGTCGTAAGGCGTTATTCTCGTAGTGGTATCTGCAAATGAAATCTGAGTATGAGTGTTCCAAACGTCAAAATGAGTCGTTCTATAACAAAGAATACGTATCTTCCGAAAAATACCTACGTGGGCCTTCAGGCGCCGAAATAGGATAATAGAAAAATTTAATTTTTACAGCTATGACGTCCAGCTATTATGAACCAAGCTCACAAGGTGCCAGGGAAGATGTTCCGTTCCTGTGTTGATTCATTCTATTTGCCCTTTGATTTCGATGTGCTGTGCTAAAGAAACACTGGGTGCAGTATCTAGTCAGACTAAAACAGCATTTTTCAATGTTTAACTTTACAGAATTTATCTATCAATGAGGATTCACTGCGGTGAGTCAATAGATGGCTAACTCTAATCGTCGTGCGTGTTAGATTTCGCTTCGTAGCTCAAGTTCCTGTTAGATTCAAGTAAGGTATCTTGATTGAACGATTTATTGCCACGAGAGGATATTTATCTGACTTATCAGAAAAAGATGATATACAAAAAGTGACTAAGGTTTCCGTGTTCAGTGTTTTAACACCGCAGATTGACCAAACCTAAAACTTGCCAGAAATCGAGCTTATGTAAAAGCATTAGAGAATTTTTTTGCAATGTGCTTTGCTTCGCTCAATATATTGAATCATTACTCAGTCGTGTTGTGTGATATGGTTGTAGTATTTGATGTCAAATTTTATCCTATACTTAGCGATTCAAAAAATATTGAATCATATGAGAGATTTAGCCCCATTTTGAGTAAATAGCATCAGACTACTGGGAAGCCGTCAGCAATTTTTGGCATGACCTTACACATAACTCAAGAATGACTTGGTTGGATTCTACTTCTTCAATATCATCGGTACGACTTTAAGATTAATTTTGATCTTTTTATTTGCTCTTGAAATATGACTCACGTATGTTTTATATGTGCCTCACACCTCGCAGTCCTCTAGTAAAGTAGTTAAGGATGATTCTACGAGGCTTGAAAATTAGTATGTCAAATCTAAATAATCTGGAACACTGTGATTGCTCGTCTGGTTACCTTTCGCTGCGTCTAATCGTTGTTACTGTTAAATTATAATCAATCCAGAGCCAGAGAACCAAAAATACATTATAGCGTTAGTGTAAAACGCTTTAGTCGTTCATCGATTTCGAATTATAAGACGACTGAAAATTTCTTCATCCTTAATAGGGTAATCTTATCTTGTATGTACATCTTTGATTCCTTATTTTACTAGCAATGGTACTTTTGAACAGTTTTTCACTTCATTCCCAAGGCCATTAATATGACTTAGTTCTGCGAATATATCTGTCTCTTGCGAAGATGTACCGGAGTTTCACCTTCGGGACTGTCCGGAATAACTTTTTCCAATTTCTAAGATTCAGTTAACGCTGATTGAACCACCTCGACGCAACAATGAGTGGAGTCAACACACCAGGTTTTCGAAAACGCACTTATTGAGTTTCCATTCTGCTGGGCGACATTGCCAAAGTTGTTGGTTATTATCCTCGAGGCACGTCCAGTGTTTTCGAAACTGATCTAAGCAATGTTTATTCACATCTTCAATACTAATAAGTTTTGCTCGTAAGTATGAAATTGCTGATGTGATTTTCATGGTCTGTCAGGCATCGGAGATAGATGTAATTTTGGGAGAGTTGAGCGATATATCTAGGTGTTTGATTGAGATACTTACACGCTCCTTGCACACCTGGTTACTCTTCTTCCTTCTTTGAGGCATTCAAATTCTCCTTTTCCAGGATTTTCGGTTTTGCATTGCATAAAGTCATCATTGAAAGGCCTACATCGGGCGCCAATAAAAAAGCTTGCGGAGAGTAATGGTGCAGAGCTGGCTCCGACCTCTGTTACTGGCGGTATGTCCGAGGGGAGAGGTGCGGTATCTATTAAAATAGATTGATTAAATCTAATATTGTGTGGAGTCAACTCAAGTCCTCATCAGACTATTGGGCGTACTAACTGGGGTTGTCTTGCTGCCATTTTTTTTGTTTAGTTCATATCTACTAATCTCATGGACTGACTGTGATCGGATATAACAGTTTTCGAGCATGCCGGGAAGGTCTGTTGTATCATTGGTTAAAGCAACCGCGAGGCTGAAGGGTAATCGGTCCAGATTCACCGGACTACCGACGCGTTGTACCTGTGCATGCTCACGCTTTAACTCGACAGTTCTATTAATTTTACAACTGCGACAATCGTCGCCATCACTACTAGCCTCCAGCTGCATTTTTATGTGTAAGGTCGCATTTTAATGTTGATCACATAGCAGCTGTTTAAATTCCATTAGGACTCAAAAGAGGAACTCTCATGTTGTAATAAAAACAAATACTGTAACCTTTGAGCAGAGCAGCCAAAAATCAATACCTATCATTCGTATGAGTTGCAGCTACCTCGGAAAAAGACAGCAAATTTTTATTTCAGATCTGACTCACCATGTTTGGCTCTCTCGGACAAGGTCTGCAGGCTCAACAAAATCAACAACAACCTCAAAATAATAGTATAATCGGTGGATTTGGCCAACCTGCCCAGAATCAGCCTTCTGGGACAGTATTCGGCCAGAGTATCCAGAACCAGCCCACTGGATCAATTTTCGGTCAGAGCACACAAAATCAGTCGCAAGGGGGTGCGTTCGGTCAGGCTGCTCAGAATACACAGAATCAGCCAACTGGATCTTTGTTTGGTCAGAGCACAGTGAATCAACAAAATGGGTCAATATTTGGGCAGAGTTTGCAGAATCAACCAGGCGGGGGACTGTTCGGTCAGAGCACAGTGAATCAACCAAACGGGTCAATATTTGGGCAGAGTTTGCAGAATCAATCAAATGGGGGAGCGTTCGGTCAGTCTACACAGAATCAGCAGTCCGGAGGAATACTTGGTCAGAATACACAGAACCAGCCGACTGCATCAGTGTTCGGCCAAAGTATGCAGAACCAGCCGACTGGATCAGTGTTCGGCCAAAGTATGCAGAACCAGCAGCTAGGAATATTTGGCCGCCCGACGAATCAGCTATCCCAACCACAGCAAAATGGACTATCTATCGGAGCGTTTGGCCAACCAAATCCAATGCAACAATCGAATACCTCCGTATTTGCTCAGTCACAACAATTGCAACTTCCACAACTAGGAAAAAGCGGAATATGGCAGCCTAATAGTTCTATAAGTCCACGTAGGGTTCCTTATTCAGTAATGAAGTATTTCCTAACCTCAGCTCAGGAGAAAAAAGCATACCGGAGCAGATGTCAGCGGTTTTTGAAAAGTGGGATATTTCAAACCCTAATTGTGCCTTCAAATATTACTTCTACAACAAAGTAGACGATAATATGGCACCTTATTACAAGCCTGGCCCTAATGAGGATCCGAAAGCTTGGGATGAGGCCTTATCAAATAAGCCTGACAAGGGGTATATTCCTGTTCTATGTGTCGGATTTGCTCAGATGGGCGAGAGAATAAAATTACAGCAACGAAATCTAGCAAATTTCAATGCCCGTCTTCATGAAATTAACGACTCTCTGTCTCGAATGATGCTAGAGCATGAGACTAGGACCAGCATCAAAGCTATGGATGCAAGAAGAAAGCACGCTGTTCTAAAACAAAGGTGTATAGCTCTGGCAACAAAAGTTCAAGTACTACGAAATAGAGGCTATGCACTAGGCGGCGACGAGGAGGATTTGAAAATAAAACTAACAGCACTTGAAAGGAAGGTAAATGATCCTGCCCTAGGTGCCAGGGGCGAAGAAATTTGGGCCAGAATGCTTGCAGTTCAGGACCGAGCTAGACTTTTACAATCTGAAAATGGCAAGTCTGCTCATGAAGCTCCTGATGTTCTTGGAGAAGAATTGACACGACGAGCCAAGAAGGTAAGATCTCTGCACAGGATAAATCTTTATATTGACCATTCTAGATTTTGGAGGATTATCATACGCAACTGGGACACCTAAGTAATGAGCTCGAATTGATCAAGAAAGACTACGAAGCATGGTTGAAAACGCAAGGACAGCCAATACCACAAGATAGAGGTGGACTCCTTCGATAGCCTATCTCTTTTCATATGGTATGGTAGCAGCCTCTGGGCTCGACTTTATTGAAACGGCGAGTTCACAAAATGTGGAAGTCTGTAAAATAGGAAGGAAACCAAAATTATTTATTTGATTCAGGAAAGCTTCTTCTCCAGGCAGCTGGAGATAGCTTCCATGGCAACTATTATTCTACATGAATTCATTGACTGAGCGTTCAATGCACACCAATCGAATATCTTTTTCATTATATCTGTGCCTGACCTATGACTATTACGTTGCAGGGAAGGCAAATGAAAGTAGCAAGTATAAGTACTATACACTGATCCATTAATGCCAACAACATCTAATGATTGGTGGTATTTTGGTAAGTACGATATTATAGATTCATGCCCTATAAAAGTTATTGACGGATTTACACTAATGTGAAAATTAATCAATAACCACAACCCTTGATCCAACATATGCCGACCAATACTATTTGGAGTACATCAAACGATTCAATAGGCCGTCTAAACTCTACGTCTTTGAGCCCAATTATTTGAGATGTCTTCGAGGTATCTAATGGGTGACATTTATTGTCCAAAAAAAGAACTCACGAGACTTGGCACAGAAAATGGTTTTTTAAATCACTTAAAAAACTTGAATTCCTAGCGCGGGAGAGTATCGATAAGTAGAGTTTGATCAGAGAGATCGACACTTCCAATTTCAGCTTTCCAAACATCAATATCAGACATGACGCTCCTGCCCTCTAGCAGAAAACTCTATCTTCAGATGGAGTCTTTATGGAACCTTTGCCATTTCTACTTAGGTAAGCACATATGCTCTGCGATTTAGTTTAGAGAAGGTAGATTGGTTAAGCCGTGAGACCGAATCGGCCTTTTTTTTCATGATATCGGAGAAACAAATCTCATGATCACGAGATTTAGCGTCTGAGACGCATCTTTTTACCCAACGTCTTTTCCACAGAAATCACTTTATCAGACGTTTGAATATGTGCTGTACAGATTAACACTAACCCCCCTTCAACATCGCCTAGTCCGTGTGCACTGATAGAATACGCGTCTGCACGGAATCACTATTGTCAGTTTCTGTCCTACGCGCTCTGACTTGTGCGGGCTGGGGTGTGTGACCTCTCTGCCACCAATTCTGTTAATTATCCTTGCGAAGAATAAAAAGAAAAGAGATGAAAGAGGGATGCGTAGGGAAATCAACGAAAGTCAGTCCTTGAAATCTTTCCAATGTAAAACTTCCATTCTACAGTTTTCAACTCGCCAATTACTCTTCAGTTGAATAGACGCGCACGTATTAAAATCAAGCTTCCTCGTTGAAGTGTGAAAAAATTTGAACACAAAGATCCGGTCTTGAGGTACCTGTTAATTTCGCTCACGGAAATTTGTAGATTGCATTGTGCTCGTACTTCTGCTGTTAAGTTTGACTGGACGAACGAGCAATATACGAACTTCTCTCCTTCCCTATTCAAAATCACTCTTTGGCAATTCTCTGTCTCGCTTAAAGAAATACCCAGCTCGGTGTTTCGATCAGTCTGATTCACTTCTCCTGCTCCTTTGTTTGGAAATTGATTGTACCGCACGCGTGCGCGCGAAACAAGTCGAAGAATGTTGGATTACTTTATAACTAATCGTGGTACTGATGAAATATGTGATGTTGACATTAAAACCCTCCACTCCATCATATAGCGCACTTAGAGATGATGAAATTTAAAATGGGCAACACTGAGAATTAGATCGATTGGAGGGCCACGTGACATAATTGAAGTAATGGCTTTGAGAAGAATCCATGTTAACAGAATCCTGTGCTTTCCATGGTGTCAGGAATGTCTCAACTGTGTAATCTAGAGATAGAGATTGTCAACGGACAGTGTTCCATGATTCTGGCCTGTCCTTACAGTCGAATGGTGATGCATCTATCAGATGTATTGTGTAGAGTGACAACCTTCAGCCTGGCATCATCCACTGCTCCCTCTCCCCCCCACGCTGTCTGCATGCTGCTTATGACAAATGATAAGTATATCCTGACCGTTTCGGACAAGCAAACCCGCCCAGATATCTACCACTAAATTCGCCTTCATACAGTACAATCTGGCCACAACAATGTAGGGCAAGACTTCAACAACAGCTCTCCTTGGCCAATTCGTTTAAATTCTCCAACGTGAGCACTTGTTTACGTTTGGCCCACAATGTAATAGCGCGAGTGTACTGTATGCTGAATTCTGGGTTTTTTCCTGTGTGCATCTCTCGCGCCCATGGCGCTGGAAGTTAGCTGTGACTTGGAATCCAGATCACGAATGTCACGTTTTAAGGCCTCGAGGAGCTTGCGCCCAAAGGCTGATGCGTCTATCTGCTCAAGGGATAGTCGGGTGCTGGGCATTATTATCTCGGATCAGACTCCACTAAATTCAGGATGTTTTCGTGCATTCCCCTCTCATGCGTGATACTGCACCCCCAGCGTACGACCTTGTCATGGTGATGTTATGTGTGAGAATTAGAATCTTCTATGTGGAAATCAGTTCTCTTGATCTCGACAGGTGACTGCACTCAGTATCTATTCATTTGCCCCGTAAAAGAGAAGATCGTCTTGCGGATATCCCTCGTGCTATGTCCACGAGATAGAGATGGTATGTCGGCAGGTGTCAGGATACGGCATTTTGGATGTAGGATTGTAGGAAGTTAATGCCTGAGGCTTACTTGTTGTTTACCTTTTCTTTAATCTCGCTTAATGTTTTCTTTTCATGTACATAAGTATCTCTCCTGCAATGACTGGAGGTCCTTTTGCTTTGTTTTCCGTCTTAACCTGTCAGACCTCTATGTCGACCTTCAAATCTACTCTCCTCATCTGACCTCTGCTCTCCTGTGACTGCTGTCACCTCTTGCTCTCGGCTCCTCACCCTCTCGGTTCTCCTTTCCCTAAACCCGCGTCTCCCCAGACCCACGCTTAACGGCAGGAATCATCAAAGGGAATGTACTTTTACTGAAGACGTTGTCTTTATTAATTTGACAGACTGATTACGACACGTGCAAGAGTTCTAAAGGAGCAACTCTACTCATACTTGCCTTGCTGAACTAAGGTTATTATGCAAATTACTAATCGTAGTACCAAAAGGGATAACAAGTGACAAAAGGTCCTCCTTCTACATATATGTAGTCAATATACATACTTTGAACGAAACGGGTTGAAACTTAGATACATAGCGTAGTCTTTGGGGTACTCTTTACTCTCAATTTCTGCAGCCAATCCTAATTCCCTCTTCGCTTTATCTTTGTTTTTATTTGTGAGTCTCTTTTTGCGAGGGAATTTTTATTCGAAATCTTTTTAAGCTTTGGAAGCAAAGATCACATTTTTCAAAGTTTACCATGTGATTTCATCAGAGTCCTTCCATTTAACTCGACATTTGAATTTATCTTTAAACCTTCAACAGTTTACCAATTTATCGATCGGCCATATTTTCTCTCCGGAATCGTCGACCATTATTGCCAGGTCTTGGATCGAACATTATGCAGAGATGAGGTTCGTTGGAGCTAGCTGGAGCAAGCTTGTATGGAAGCTATTCTCAATTGATGTAGTTCTGTAAGGAATTCCAATCGATAAGCATGGGTGCCGAGTAGCGTTTTAATTTTGAATGGTCCGAGATATTTGTTGTCAAATTTTTTTACTGGCCTTGGAGACTTAATGTTGCGGGAACTTAAAAAAATTAGATCTCCAACTCGATACGCGGGAGCTGGTATGCGGTTTCTATTTGCTTGCTTCTCGTCCCTAGTATCTGATTTTGTGATATGCTCCTTTAATGTGTCTCGAATAGCTTCCATCTGGTAAACGAATTTATTGCCGAGTGTATTTGCCATCTTGATTTCCTATGAGGCGTTGGGTGGTGGCGGGCGTGGATGACCAAAACTCATCCGAGGGTGCTGAGCTAAATTGGCAAAAAAATGGCGACATCTTAGTGGTTTCATTGTATACGTTATTTGCTGCAAATTCTGCCAATACCAGATAATCCTTTCAATCTTCCTGTGTAAAGTCAACATAAATCCGTAAATCTTGAGCTCAAATTCGTTATAGATCTCGGTCTGCTCATCAGCTTCTGGATGATAGGAAGATGATAACGAAAGGTTGATGTAGAGTCTGGAGCACATCGATTTCACTAATTCCGAGAGATAGAGGTTCCCACGATCTGAAGCTATGCGATCGGGTAAACTATGAAGTATGTATACGTGTCGAGTGAATAGATCTGCTAAATTTTTGCTATCATAGTGGTTGACGTTACAATGTAATGACGCATCTTCGTTAGCCTGTCTACAACGACCACATTTTGGTTGAAGCCATTACTGGTGACAAGCAGGCCGATCATATCAACAGATATCTCTCTCCATCTCCAAGTTGGCATTGGAAGGGGTTTTAGAGTACCTCGGTATCGAGAGTTCCGGAATTTGCTACGTTTACATCCATAGCAAGCTGTGGAGAAAGTTGAGCAGTCTGCATGAAGTGATTGCTAGTAACATCTCGACCTAGAATTTCAATTAGTTTACTACCCCCTGGATGCCCCGTCTCAGTTGAATCGTGAGTCGATTGAAGGAGAAGTCGCTGGTGTTTGGAACTTTCCTAGTTAAGTACATAGACAATCTCTGAAATAAAGGCGACCATCCTGTATTTAACACTCAGATAAAGATCACTTCTTGGAGTGTGGGATTCTCGATTTTTTGGTCATCTCGGCTTTAATTACCGACCAAAACTGGCCATGAGGTTGTCCACTTTCGTCGATATCATAGCCTTCTTCTGATAAATTTTCTATTTGTTGATCTAAACTTAAGCTGGACCCTATTTACGCTGAAGTGCTCTGTACTACTTCTTTTATCTCCATCGATAAAGTCTTTTCATCTATAGTTTCGGAATTTGGCATGTCGTTGAATATTCCAGGGGTTTGGAATTGTATTTCGGAATCAATACGGGATGAATTTAGTAGAACTTGGTTTTGGAATTTAGTCTGGTCATCTTCGATACCTTCCGGCAAGTTCTATGATATCCAGGTGAAATTTTCAGACTTTTTGCCCTATTTAGCGGGCCGATACTTGATTTGAAAGTCAAATCCAGAAAGAAATTCGCACCATCTTACTTGGCATCGCGATAGATGTTTGGCCGTCATGAAATATTCGAGGTTGCGGTGATCTATGAGGATACTGATGTCGGTTGAACCTCGAAGCTCTGCCTCCCAGCACCCGAATGATCGAACAATTGCTAGCAGTTCTTTGTTATATATCTCATAATTGCACTCCGCCGGGTCAAATTTCTTTGACGTAAAGGCTACCGGGTGCAAGACACCGTCATCATTTTCTTGACATAGCACTGCTGATGTAACTTAATGAGAAGCGTCAGTTTCAAGATAATGTCAATTATTAAGTGCATGGGGTTACGTGAGGACAACGGACTTGACAATCATACCCACGGAGTAACAGCGTTAAGATCTTTATCAATACATATTTTTTCTATCGCGTACACAAAACATACATATAAATCGTATCTGTAGATTAAACCTATCTCTCTAGCTTTATTTCGACCTTTATTTGAATTCTTACCTGTCTTCTCGTTTCCTGACACTTTGATTTGTTAAATCACAAGAGTACCTTGTAAAATTCACAATGTCTTTTTGTAATACATTTTGGGTGATAAATTTGCAATTAAGACACTAAGATGAATGGTGAGAGCAATTGTTAAAGGCCTTGCATAGTGAGCAACTATGCTCTCAGGTTCTATGGCTCTTCATACAAATAGCAAAAACTAGTTTCCATTTACAAAGAAAATAATAATAACAATACTTTAAGCATGATTTACATTGACTCTTTTCAATGTTGGTTTGAAAATTGACTGTTCTTAGAAGTAAGCTACCTAATCAGAACTCTTGATGAAAGAACCTATGCTTCCTCAGTATCTGAGCATAATTTAATGACTGTAGAGCCACGTTTAACCATGGGCAGCCCAGTAAACAATTTTGGCTTGCTTTAGACAGAGATAGTAGAATTATAAGAAGAAATTTCTTCTGGTATATCAGAAATAGGCAGATAGGAAGTAACCTAGTGAATGACCACATTGGGCCAAGTCTCAATTTTCTGTGCCTTACTAAAAGGCCAGTCAACAATAACCTTGCCCCACTTGGACTGGTTTTCCAGGAGATCTTTTGGACTTGAATTAAAACAGATAAAAACTATGTTGTTTTTAGGGGAGGTTTTAACTCGGGAGATGACAACCTTGCCCATGATCTTGTTGGCTTTATCCCTTACTCGGGCTGACTTGCAAGCTGGAACAGAGCTGCCCTTAGTCAGGACCAGGGTGATGATATTGCTTGATTGTTTGAATGTGCGGTTATATTGGGCTGAGCCTGGTAATTATGCTTGGTCTCAAATTGAGAAAAAGGCTGCGAGGTGTGTATTTGTGTGGCTGGCTGTATAGACCTATGACCTGATGTATAATGTGACGTCCCGTCACACGAGTTCACGGAGATCCGCAGTTAGGCCTCAGGCGGCAGTCTAGTATCGCTGGTTTCGGAACTTCAGTATGAAACTAGTTACCGCAGGAAACATAATTTTGGTAATGACATACAGACAGTACTCGGAGGATCTATTGCATATAATCAGTCTTTGCACTTCTATAGATCTGTACCTTAAAATCTTATGCTTTTAGGGATTCACCGACGAGCCTTTTTCCAACGTGATAACCTAGGTGTCACATATAAGCTGTGTTCAAGGCCTAGGCATATAAAGGCTTGGAACCGGTTGGAGGCCCGCCTTATCTAGAGTAGATTTTAAATTCTGGCAGTGTAAATTTTCCTTGATTCGTATTTTCATTTTTGTCGGAAATTGTTGTTGTGAAATCCTCCAGGTTTAGAGCGGGTGATGGTGTTTTGAGATTTCTACTGGAGAGTCTTGGAATAGCTAGATCATTCATTTGGATAAATTCTTGAATGAGAGCATATTCCTTATCTATGTAAGCTCTAAAAAGATTCAGAAGGTCCAAAATTTGCTTTTGGACGTGCCTATCAGCTATTAGCCTGTAAGCTTCCAAAATTTTATCTCCTGTGGAGTATAAATCTTCCTCTACACAGGTAAACTTAGACTTGGAAGGTGACGTGACAGGAGCCACAATGGTACTAGTTGAAGGAGCTTGAGTTTTAGGAGTTTTCTCTTAATTTACCCTTGATGTGTTTGATAAAGAAATAATAGTGACTCTAGGAGTGGCTGAAGCTTGATATTCTGACTCACTTACAGGAAAAATTGGCCACGACGAGGATGAAGATTTACTATTATCTTCTTTATAACCGCTGTAAATGAAGCATGTGCAGTTGCAGTGTTTCAAAGAGTGCTTCAAGACCGCAGTGATTCGGATATTCTTCCTTTATTGTTGAGAATTTTCGGAGCTTGTTCTGGCTCTCTTCTTATTCGCAGCAGGCTTGGAGGCTAGAGAAGCGTTGGTGTTATAAATAAGAACAAGTGGTGATATTGGATTGCTACTAAAAATGAGGCCGATAGTTGTGCTATTCATAGATTGTATGGGGGGTGAATATGTAGATTGACCTTCAGGAAGTTTTTATCTGCCCATCTAAAGTAATCCAATCTTATTTGAGTGATGAGATATATTTCAGGAGAAAGCGTCCTGATGGAGAGGGCCTCAAGCCAATATCTATAGAGATGTCGACTGTTTTAGAGTTTCCTAGAGTAGAACAAGAATCCACCTCTATCGTGGACACAATGTTGATTGAATGAAGGTTATTATCCGGATTTTTTGGTCTAAGATTTCGGGAAGTTACCCCTTATGGTGTGTAACTACTTTCGGGAGTACCCAACTATAGAGAACAGCGTGAAGCCCCCATAGTTATCTGATTATGCTTTTTTCGTCTCAACAATAGCTTATCACCGAGAGAAAAGTTATGTATGGGTCTCACTGAACTCGAACTAGCTTTCTCCTGTCTGAAGCGAGACATGTGTCAAAACTATCCAGACTCGACTTAGGAGAGCGGCCTGGACGGTGTATCACTCCACCATCCGGCCCAGTTCTGAATATTTCTTAAGCGTTCTGAATACTTCTATGTCTCAATCTCTTTATCAAATTCCGAGCCGGCCTGGATCCCTCACCGGAAGCCAGCCCATTTTCAACAAGATAATGAACCAGAGCATGCTTCACAGGTCGTAGAGAATGGACAAGCTACTACCGGCGTAAAAAGCATAAATTAGCCATCTAAATCCTCCAGTCTGAATTATAATCGTGCATCTCTGCCGTTCAGTAGAATGGTGACTTGGTCAGGACTAAGAACTGTTGGAAATAAGGGTTTCATTAGTGATTTACTAATCATCATGCGTACTTAAGGGAATACCTACCTTAGTGCACACATACTAATTAATGCACTTACTAAATGCGCTTAACCGTATTTATCGCTAATCACGTAAACCCTGTTAGTCAGTTTTACATATTGGTAGTATATATAGTCTGGTAAGAACCGGATTGTGAAAAATTAACAACTCCACCGTGCGTTTCTGACAAAATTACTTCAGTCCTCTTATTCTCTCCAAGTGACACGTGATTAATCAATTGACATTGATTCAAAATTCCCTACTCTTTTCAACAAGAACTACCTGATAGCATGCATAAATTATGGGAAAGAGTTCAAGCAGTTCGGAATAATAAAAATACAGAACCATGCCAAAAATTTATAAAGCGTATGCCATTAAGGGTTGAAGCTGTAGTGAAGGCAAGAGGTGGCCACACTCGCTATAAAAATAATGCTTCCGAATTTTGTCAATTTATGATGCCAAGACCAATACAACGTTGTTTCAATATTTGGTTTTTATTATTTGAAATTACATGGCAAGTAACAAGAAATGATTCGGGATTTTTATCATAGAATTCTTAATTTTGTTGTGGTTATTGTCGAGTAGTGATTGAATATGTCGACATGTGGCGATTTCTTTGACCAAATTGTAGCTACCATACCTCTAGGCAGCCGGCAAAAACAAGTTGGTTTAGTTTAATTAAGATCATAGGGATCGGATCCAGAATTTCAAGATTAGGGTCACCGTCAGACAAGCAAATCGGGCCTGAAAGAAATGCTTTTAAATCGACTTGTGCATTTGCATCAGGTTCCATTTTAACCGGTTCCATCTTAGATCTCTAGGCTCCCAATTCTGCTGAATGGGCCGAAGTTTTGGTATATACCACCGTCAAGTTCCACTTGCTTGCCTATCTACTAATTTGAGCCAATGATCGAGTCAGATGGTTATCAGAGTCAAATGATTGTACTGAAACTCGATCTTCTTAATGTTGTTATGTAGACAGTAGTCCAGGAGAACCCATCCTTTTTCTTCACCTTGGAAGGTCTGAAGTCGTTATTGCAGACACGTCAACTGTCAACAGATCATTTCAATCTTCGAGGCGCGTGAACACAAATTAGTCGACTCCCCCAAGTACTTGAATCTAATATCAGAGAAGATCTATGCTGCATATTCAAGCTCGTCAGGGGAAGTAATTATATTTCTTGATATGGATTGACAGGCTGACGAACTCATTCAATCAAAATTTTGCTTGGGTCTTCTTCCGGTTATAAGAATAGTATTGAGACCTCTATTCAAGCTGATCTAACCATATTAATCGATGCGTTAAATTGCAGCGATAAATGGCATCGAAACAATTGATCTCCATAACTTTTATTTCGAAATACATCATCTGTTTATTCTGCCGTGTATTATCTATTCCATGGAAGTTTTACAGTCGGTACGGCCACGATCCTATCTTATCCTCGATTTGTACTGGTAATATCAATCGAGAACGCTTAGGAGAGAGGCCTGCAGCAATTCATTCCTTTCCAGTTCAACAGGCCGACAACTGGCGCCTTTTTAAATTACTTAATATATCGTGTATGCGCATAGTACATAGGTTTTGGGGCTACTTAACGGTTAGCTCAGTCTATCTATCACTACCCAGCGTGACACTCTCCCGACGGATTCCTATCTGGATGCCCTTCCCTACCCGCTACTCATGGGATTTCCCCAAACCAATTGCATTTTTTGACCATCTGTCCCGGGTCACTAATCCCACGGTTCTCACTTTCCAACAGCTCTCCTCAACAGTTCGCCCAGATGGGACTTTTCAACCTAAAATATGTGAAACAAAAAACCAATTGAGCAAGGTAATGCCGTTCCACGAAAATATCTTGCCAACTGAGTGAACACTGGCCTTCTTAGGCATAAGTTTGGTTAGAGCCATCGAGTAGTTGCCAGCATGTGGAGAGTTGATACCACTTGGTAGATCGTTCGTCATCTCAGCTCATACATAACGCATCACGGTTAACATCACTCAGAATTCTCCATAAATAAGACCATTCCCCTCTTCTCCGCGTCTTCATACCCATTGATCTTTCCCTCCTGGAAGTCACTCTTCCTTCTGCCATTTGTGAACAGTCCAACTCTTATCCATTTCCAAAATGTATGCTCCTCATCTCAATTCGTCCACAGGATATTCACAACATTGTGGGTGTATGTTGAGGAGTTGTTAGTGTAGACGATAAGGCTGTCCCATCCGGAGAGCCTGTAAAAGAAGACTCCCGTTAATGATATTCTACGATGGAAGAGAGTTAAAATTTTTTGGGTTTAGAGCCTTGCCGAAGAGAATATTCAACTTGCTGAGGGAATATCGACCAAGGTTATTTTGCGCACTACGAACTATGAACAGGTTACGGCTCTTCTTGTCTGTAATAGACATGCATTTATACTCGGGATTTCGAGTTGCTATCGCGGGAAGGTGAAAATATCTACTGTCTTAGCCGACAACTAGTGTCTTAACATAGCTACTGAGATAGAGGACGAAGGATTGTTCAAACATTTGTAATAAACTGGAATACCAGTAGTCTCGATTCTGTCAGATTGTTAATGCATAGCGACGAATCATATCGTCATGTGTCTTCGTCTACACAAGACTCGACGCTTCCAACGTCGCTCACCAAGTTTCAGATATTTCGTATCTTTCCCCAAAAATTACACATGAGAAATAATCAACGCCAACCTTCGGATTTATGAACTTTCCTCAAAATAAGTACTACACTAATACAGTAGTTAAACCTTAATTAGGAGTGCACTGTGTACTATCGAGTTAGAGAGGAACGACTGTAGATGGGTAAGACTAGAACTAGATGGACAATCAAAGTTGTTCATGAGAAAACTGCGTGCCCTCGTAAGAATCAACCGTCATTGGGCCTATGCATCTCTTACTTCTCGAATATAAATGCCGAAGGCGTAAGAGCTCACATCGGGACAAATTAGTGATCAACAACTGAGTTGACAGCTTACCAGTATATAGGCCTGAGGATTAGAATGTAAAATCACGGCTCTCGATTTCCCGTGCCCATCTAACCACAATCCATATTCTCGGCACCCATTCTATTGTATACTATGTCTTGCGATTCGAGATCAATTGAATTGCATCTTGGAACAACGACCGAGAGTCCGACTAAAGCTTGTTTCGTTTTAGATGGTCTGAGCCACGACGTTTATCAAATAATGAGAAATAATGTGAGATACTATTGCTCGGGTCCCGCTACAAAAATCGAACAACGTACGGCTTAGCATGTAGAGGTGCTTGTTTGCAGACCATACATGCTGAGTTATACACTTGGGTGCAGAGTTCTTGAAAGTAGCTCTGCTGTTAAGCCACTTTTTGCGCAATTTGCAAGTTGCGTGGTATATTCCAGGTTTTGGAACGATCCCTTGCCATGGCGAGATATTCTCTGTGCGAGCTCGCAAAAGGAATAAAGTGATGCTTCGCAAGAAAGAAAATTCGCGTTAAAACCTATTTAATTAAAATACATCAATCTTGTGTAAGCAGCCTGTGGCTAATATCCGAACGATTACGGAAGACGCGTATCTTTCCTGGAATGATTCAGTTGAGCGTCTGCTACATTCACAATCAGATGGCATTTGCAGATACCACTATGAGGATAACGCCCTGCATCACTTAACTTCTCCCATGAGTACCCACTACAGGTGGTGAGCGAGAAGAAATCTATGATTATTTGAGTTTGCGGTTGCTATACTGCTAAGAAATCATCGCCGCGAGACAGGTGGACTCAGGGTTTTGTTGTAGCCGGACCAACTCTTTCCTATCTTGTGTGAGACATGAGTCCGACTTTCCAGACTCCTCTTGGGTTAACGACCAGAACTGTATACCACTGCACTATCCGACCAGTGATTAAGCTTACAACATCTTTTTTTTTTTGTAGTTTAACGTGCCTTAAACCCCTGGTGGGTCAGACACGAGCGAGGCCCGGTGAGATCAGGTTGACCGCTCTACCTCGTCTCTCAAGAATGACCGGAACCATGCTAGAGTACATACATGTGTTGAACAAGTTGGCCCCAGCAGCCCAGCGAACCAAACAAACAAAAAGAAAAATCTGTCTTGCGCCTTTACGCTTTAATACCACCAAAATTGCTCCCTCTCATAGTTCTTCGACCTCGGCCACCACGCGCCCGAGCTTATCCATTTCTATTCCTCCATTTTTGCAGGTACCGTCCCCCCTCCGCAAATTCCAGCTGTCCTTGGTTGCCCTTACTCCCGCCATGCCAAGAACTGTCTCCTCGTAGATGCCACTACCTTGGACGTATTCCGCGAATTTCTGCCACCCATGTGCCCCAAGTAGAGTCTGGAGCAATGGGGCTCTTCGCCGTCCACTAGTTTCGCGCCACCTACTGAGTGCCCTGCGACACTGTACTAGATGGCCAACTGACTTTTCTCTCCCACACTCACAGTGTAATGGTGCAGTGTCATGATTCCATCGGCGGTGGTACGTCGCGAAGTCTCCGTGGCCGGTCCGGGCTGCGATGAGGCGCGCGTAGATCGCCCTAGGGAGCGCGAGTTCGGGTGGTTTCTTGCGGCGCATTTGAAGCTCGAGATCTTCGTATCTTCTCGGGCAGGCAGAGGTCCACCAGTCGCTGCATAGTTCTCTCACCATTGCTCGGGCTTTACGTCCAGCTGCGGCTATCGTGAGGGTTCCTGTGGCTACCGTGTTTCCGATCTGGTTTAGCGCTTCACGTGCTAGTTGATCTGCAACCTCATTTCCTGGTATACCTTCGTGGCCTGGTATCCACTTCACGCATACTGGGGTTACCAGACCTTCCGCCCATCTTCGGAATCTGCGGATACGCCAGTGGGATGACGTTGTCTTCCCCGTTATCAAAGCTTGTGCTGCTTCAGCGTTGTCTAACATAACGTAGATGTTCGAGATGTGGCGGTTGCCAAGGCTCATGATGATCGCTTCGAGAGCTGCCATTGCGCCGTGCACTTCCGCGTCGTAAACTTCCGCCCCTGTCAAGGACCCGGAGTTGCTCAGCTCGAGGTTGGCAGTCGTACCGCCGAAGTAGACAGCGAAGCCCAATGCTGAGTGGGACCCTGCCGTGCCGGATCCGTGGCTGTAAGCACAAATGCAATCTTGGGGGGGTCTGCTGAGCCATTCCTTCGTAGTTCTGGCAGCTGTTGTTTTGTCTGTTTTGCAGAGCCGTGGCGGAGGTGGGGTGGGCCTCATAAGGGGTGGTGGAGCCTCTGTTTTGGGGAGCTATCTTGACGTTCTCTGTATTCTGGAGGCATGAGTTCGGTCTGCCGGTCGCCGGCCTCTGTTGGAACTTCGCAGACCGATTCTGCGTCTTGCGGTCTCCGTGGATTCTAGGGCCCGAAGGCGTAGAGGATGGTATTCATCGAGGCGACGAATTCGGGCTGCAGCCAAGAGGCGGCGTTCCTCGAGCAGAACTTTTGCTGGTGGATTCCAGTTTCTCTTCGGAGGGCTGCTGTGGGCATGGTTCGCCATTTTGGTAGGGCCATGCGGATCCCTGATAATGGGACTCGGTCGATTGCTTCGGTTTGCATCCGGCAGGAGTTGTGCACTTTGCCTCTGGGTGTGTCACGGGTGAGTCCGGGCCACCAAACCTCGGCAGCGTGAAGGGCAATTGGCATTACTACTGTACGGATGATGGTCGTCAGTGGTCCTGGTGGGGGTCCCTGCGTGCATTTTGTGAGTCGGCGTAGGTGCTGCACGAGTCGGGTGCTTTTCTTCGTCCATTCGGCAACATGATTACGGAAGGTAAGGCCTCTTTCTAGGAACACTCCCAGCCATCTAATGGTCTCGGACTCTTGGATTGTTACGTCTCCCATTGTGATTTGTGGTAGGTCTGTAGCACGGGCTCGGGGGCCAAGAAAGTACAGGACTTCGGCTTTGATTGGGTCAAACGCCACAGCATTTCGTTCTTCCCACGCCAATATGTTGTCGACTTCACGTTGGGCGGCCTCGGCTGCTAAGGCTGCTGTTGCACCTACACCTAGCACAGCCAAGTCATCTGCATATCCAAGCCTCCAGTTGCTTCCCCCTGCCACCTCTGACATGTACAAGAGGAAAAGGATTGGAGACAAGGGAGACCCTTGTGGGAGGCCGCATTCGAGGATAACCTCATCTGTGACCCCTCCCTCTTACCGGACGCGGGCAGACCGCCCCTGTAGGAAGGAAGCCGTCCAGTCAATTGTTTTGGTTGCCCATCCCATTCCTTTCATTCGCCGGAGGAGCCGTCCGTGTAGAGTCGCGTCAAAGGCACCTTGGACATCCAGTGTTACCAGTACAGCCTTGTGTCGTAGGCTGAGAGTATGTTCCACGTCGAGGACAAGGCATGCGACCAGGTCATTGGCTGACCGGCCGGGGAGTGCTCCGATTAGCTGCTGAGGTAACTTCTGGCTGCTGAGTGCCGTGTGTGCTATTCGTTTGGCGACTAGGCGCTCGAGTCCTTTCCCAAGGCACGATAGAAGTGCGATAGGTCGCCATCCTTTTGCTGTGCTGAGGTCGCGGCCGGGTTTGGGGATTAAGATTACCTCGGCCAGTTTGAATATGGTCGGAAAGTGCTTGTAGCGGAGAGATCCTTCGTAGAGAGCTCGAACCGCCTGTCCTATGGCTGGCCACGCTGCACGCAGCAGCCGGACGGTGATGTTGTCGGCGCCTGGGGCTTTGTCTTAGCACGATGTGGCTACCCATTTAGCTTCCTCTTCCGTAACCTCTATCATCCATGGTAGATGATCAGTTTCAGGTTCGGCGGCTGTCGGGTCAGCGTTGACCTCTATGTCATTTTCACTCGTGAACCTGGCAAGTAGCATGTCCCGGAGTAGGGTGGCGCGGCGTCGAGGATCAGATTCGAAACCGTTTGCGGTTCTAAGAGGGGCAGTATTTCCTTGCTGCCGCGGTTTCGCCCATCGAGCCATACGGTACATATCGGCATCTGTCTTAGCTTCGGAGAATTTTCGGCACCAGTATTGGCGTTTAGCTGTCTTGAATGCTCGACAAAGTTCTTTTCTGCTAGCTTCGTCCCCAAATGTTCTATATATCACTTTAGCCTCCCGGCACTCGTCTGTCCACCATGGGGCCGATTGCCCAGGCTGAGGTGAGCCTCGTCTCCCGGTTGCTTTTATCGCGTCGCTGAGGATTTCCACGAGATTGCTGGCAAGATTTTCCACGTCCATTGCTGTCCTGATCTCCTGTCTTCCTAGGTTTCTGCTCCATTCCCCAACGACTTTGGTGAAGTCTTCTAGTGCGTTATCGCTTATCCGTATGGGGCTATTGAGTCTGATTGCATTCGATCCGCTAGCATTTGGCCGCGGGACGTCGCCTGCGAGTGTCAAGTGATCTGAAGTGGAGTCGAGCTCCGGTGCCACGTTGGCAATGGCGCCAGCGTTGGACCATATTAGGTCGAGGGTGTTGCCCCTTACGTGTGTCGGCACACCTGGGCTCGAGGCCAGGGTCATGCCGTGCTCGAGCATCCACTCGGTCAAAATGTGGCCGTCTCCGTGCGAGCGTCCTGCTAAGGGTTGCCACTCTGGGTGCACTGAATTGAAGTCTCTGCCGATTAATGTCGGTCCAGCTGGGTTCCATGATAGCAGGGGTGGTAAGGCTACACCTGGAGCCCAGTATATGGAGACAAATGTCACATTGTCTATCACTACAGCTGCAAAGTCTGGGGATGTGCCACATAAGAATTTTTGCTGGGTATCTCTCCCTTTTCTGGTGTATATTGCTGACCTGGGCCGAGGCGTATCTGCTCCTCCAGTGTTTGGTGAGTATCTATCAAACCCAGGGTGTGACTTCATGAGCCAGCTGTCGTTGTTCCTAGAGGCCCAGGGTTCTTGGATGAGTAGAACATCTGTGCCAGCATCCCAGGCGGCTTGTAATATGATGTCATTTGAGGGTCCTCCTTTGCCGAGGTTTGCGCAGAGGAACGTGATTGTCGGTCGATTGGTTACCTCCGGAAGGTTGTGGTCCCTTACGGGCATTGAGAAGGGGATGGGGTGTTGTTGTCGGCAGTCAGCTTGGAGGCCTTCTGCTTGGCTTCTGCTTCTCTTATTATTGATGTCCTGTCTTTTTGTCCGCGCTGGCGAATGACAGTCAGTTGGTCGTGGGTTCGTGGGATTGTCTTTCCATTTGCACGGGCTGGGCGTGCCATGCAATTCGGGTCGTCGGCTCTATGAGGCCCGTGGCAATTGATGCAACGGGGGATCTCTTGCTTGCAACTTTCGAGTTTGTGCTCTAAGGAGCCGCATCTGATATACCTCTCTGCTCTGGAGCAGATCTTTGTCGGGTGGTGACCCCAGCATCGGTTACACTGTGCGATCCGTGGTTGGCGACGGAACGCTGTGAGACGGCCGCTGGTCTCGAAAAGTCGCTCTCCGAGTTTGGGGGGTGCCGGCTGGGAAGTGGATCAACCAGTCATTTGCTGGTCGACCACTGTTGGAGGCAAGAGCGCGTGCAGAAATGGGGGTTGCGCCGGTTCTGAGGGCAGCTTCTTCCATGACTATTTCCTTGGTAACCGGAACGGAAACATGTTGGAATCTGATTGTTGCACCTTGTTCCGGCACTGTGATTGGGCGCTCCAATGTATGGAGGTAGTCGGGGACGTTAGGGGCGAGTACCGACGTCCATTTGGATGCTGTCTCCAGCTTGAGGCCTTGCATTAGGAGGTCTGCCTTAGGGTTTCCGCCTGTTGTTTCATCCGCTTCTCCTCCTTCTCTCCCAAGGCGATGCACCTCCTCGAGAAGACGATTTTTGGCTGCCTCGTTGGCAGCTGTAATGGCAAATCCTGAGTTAACTACCGTGACCATGTTGATGGCCGAGGTCGCAACTCTCAGTTTTGCCGCAAGGCTCAGTTTCACAAAATGTGGAGACATGGATCTCCACGGATGTCCTTCAGGCAGCCTGAGGAACAGACGTTCATCGGGTTGGGCGGTCTCAGGTCTCTTTGTCCTACTGGTCGATTGGATAGGTCGCGCGGGAGTCTCAGCTGGAAGTGCTGGCGGCGTTTGCTTTGGCTTCCTAGCCCTCAGGCGGGAAACCTCCGTCCAATCGCCATCCAATGATGGTATGATCAATTCTGGCTCATCCATTGGCCAGACTCTTCGCACAGCGGTTACGGCTGGTTGGGGCGTCGCAGCTGGGGGTGGAGCTGGGGCGTTTGTGATCTTGGTCGGTCGTCGCTGCGCACGAGATTGGGTGGTACGGGGGGCGACTGCCTCCTGTGCCCGTACAGGTTGCGTGCTGGTGGCTAGTAGATTTGTTTGTGCAGGACGACATTTTCTGCCTGCCAGGATATTTGCAATCTGGTCCTTTAGACCAGCCGCGGCGATTTCGGTCTCCCTGCGCAGCTCTTTGTCTGTAATCTCGTCGAGTAATCTGCAGAATCTGCTGATTATGAGTCTCGCTTCTGCCATGCGCTGTTGTAACTTATGGGCTTCGGCTTCGAGGAATTCTGTCATGCTCTTTTCGAAAGAGCTTGGTTGTGTTGAGTGTGTGGGATTTGCGAGTGGGATGATGGGCCGGATGTCGACCATTTCGACGTCTGGGGATATCGGATTTGCGTGTGTTTGGGGGGAGGGCCGTTGAGCAGTCTCTCGAGAGAGCTGCGAGGCCATTGTCTTTAATCGTGCTCAGTTTGGCGACTTGATTTGTATTCCTAATGCTTACAACATCTTTCTTTCTTACTTTGTCGTTTTTTTTTTTTGTTTTTTTAAATCATATTGTATTCAGCCTAATAGCTTTGACAAAAGATTTAAATACATTTTATTATTCAAAGCCATTTTCCCTGCATCCCCAAACTCCAAGAAACCCGTACTCCATTAGCACTAGTCTTGGCTCAAAGCTTAATGAAGACTATCCAACGTTAATTTCAGCCGGTAGTTCCGCTTCCAAGCAAACATTTCGCCTCAGAATACAGTTTTTTTTTGTTCTTTTTTTAAAAAAGATCTTAGGGGATGGGTGGGGTGTTTTTGTGCCAAGAAGAAAAATTAATTTTGATATTAATCAAAAATAAGTAAATCGAGATATGATATAGATAAATATTTAGATATATTCTTGGTTAATGTCCTATCTAGATCCTATTTACAGGCCCATGATGTTACGGGCTGAGCCCTGAGTAGAAGGCTGGTCGCAGGGACCAGCCGAGTGGCTAGTAGACAAGGCTCCCGGAGGCAGAGAGCCCCACGTAACCTCCGAAGTAAGGCCGACGGCTGTCGGCCCGGAATGGGTCTCGAAGGGAGAAGACTTCGGAAGAAGGTCCCGGTGATCGTCCACAATAAGGATGATAATGGGGACCAAGAGGAAGGGCTTCACAGGGCGAGACTAACGGAGAGAGGGACACCGGACCGGGAGGGAGTAAGGAAGCTGATGACCGGGGCTTGGGTCTCTGCGATCCCAGGAAAAGACAGTCTATAAGTAGCATGCCTCCCTACGTATGATAGGTCTCCAAGTTAGTTTATTTCTAAAATTCCTTACGACATTGTTTATTCAAGCTATTAATTTCTCTAGTCTATTACACATGAGGACGTATGGCCATTCAAAGGAAAAGGCTCTTACGAGCAAAACCTGGCGTCATGCCACTAGTACACGTCCCACTGTGCGCGCGAGATCGTCTACATAACATACCACTGGTCAAGATATTAAAAATTTCCACTACTTCCGTTACCTCCCCCATCGAGAGAGGGTAGTCTCAGTTTAATACCGGTATTTTTGCGAGGTCCGGCACCTCATAATTAATTTGATCAGCAATCGTAAATTGATTGAGTCTTCTGGTAGATACGAAGAGCCGTGCCGCAGCCCGGCAGCCTTTGGGAGTCTGTAATAATTGTGCAAAGTTGGTAGTTTCCGCATGTAAAAACATTTGAGAACGTAGCTCCGCATGGTCAGGACAGTAGCATAAAACATGTTTTACTGTCTGTGCATGTTCCCCGCTTGAACAGCAAGGTGAGATACCTGACACCCCAACGCTTGCTAGCCGAGAGTTTGGGCCGATAACCTGTGAGCGGAGAAGCATGGGTGCAGTGGCTTTGTATTTTTTGAGTCCGTCGTAAAATTTTAACGCCCGTACATTCCAGGGAGTTTTCCAAGTTGCAGCTGAACGGTTACCCCTGGTGGTCAGCCATTTATCTTTCCAGGCAAAGTACAACCATTTTTCGAGTGCTGTGATTGAGCTGCAACGTTTATCACTGCCTTCAGACTGCAGCTGTCGATTCGGTCTTTCTCCGCGGCTTGGACCATTGCCTATCTCATCAATCTTAGACCTCGCCTCGTTCCGTACGGAATCCAATGCCACGTTGTTTCTTACTCGATTGATGCGCCGCTTTCGGGATTGAGAACTACGGTTCCACATCAAGTTGACATGCTGACGAATCTCCATTGTGACTGGCTTACGCTCAGTGGTGGTTCCATAGCGTAGACAAGACTTTTTTATGTGGAGATCCAGTGGCGGTATGTCGGCCTCTCTCTCTAATATCGCCATCGGAGTGCGTTTATAGCCTCCTGTTAATTTCCTTAGGCATTTATTTTGAAACTTTTCGAGTTTCCCCATATGGCTTTTTGATATTGACCTGCCATCTCTCCGCATGCCCCAGACTTGTGAGCCATAAAGCATTGTGGGGCGTACTACTGCTGAATAGATCAGCCTTGAATGACGGAGGGACGGCCCTCAGACTGATCAAGTGATTTTAGAGAGAGCGTTAAGAGCCATCTCCCCTTTTTGTGCCGCGCTTGCTACCTACGCACCCAATCTAAGCCGGCTATCAACAAGAATACCAAGCACTTTCATTTGCGCTTCTGGGTTTATTTTTACACCCTCTAGTGTTACTTCATCCTCTAAGCTCTTAATGCCGCCTCTTTTCCGCGTGAAATGTGTTGGCCGGTATTTTTCAGGCGCAAATACTGCCCCATATCTCTTAGCCCACGCGAGACATTTTTCATGCGCCAGCTCAAGCAGTTGGCAATTTTCTCGAGCCGTTTTGCCCCATGCTACTAGAGTGGTATCATCCACAAATCCGAATGCCATATATCCTGTTTGCTGCTGCTGGAGGGCTTCTAGTAGTTAAGATATATAGAAGAGAAATAGTATGGGAGACAAATGTGAGCCTTGAGGGATCCCAAACTGCGTCTGGATCCAGTGACTGGTATATCCTGACAATCAAATCTTTGTGCGCCTGTTGGAAATGAAGTTGTTCATGTAATTAATTATCCAGTCAGGAAATCCCTCGCATTTTAGCACCCAAAGTAGTCGTTCCTTAGAGACATTATCGAAGGCTCCCTTTATATCTATGCCAAGCATTGACACAAAATAATCAGGGTCTGCATCCTACGCCGCCTGGATGGAAGATGATAGAAGCTCCAGTGCTGAGATTGTCGATCGCCCCTTACGCGCCCTCATCTGTACCCATGGCAACATTTTGTGCTCCTCCGCTGCTGTGGCTAATCGATCAGCGACAACTTTTTCCACTAGTTCGGCCACCGAATTTTCAAGGGCGATCGGCCGACAACTTGATGGCACTGAGTAATCTGGATGCCTTTCTTTCCGCATGGCAATGGTTAAGAATTCCTGAAAGGTGGAAGGTATATTACCGTTGGCGAGAAGCGAGTTGATTGCCTGAGATAGCTGTACGTTCCATTCGGGTAGAAGGGTCTGTAGAATTTCATCAGGGATTTCATCTGGACCTGGGGTTTTTCCCCGTGGGAGGTGCCTTATGACTCTTGCAATTTCCTCTGGGGTGACATCTGGTATGGTTACAGTTGGGCGTTTGGGTACCTAAGCTGTTACCAGGTCGCTTAGATCTGCCTCGGCACTGCCTGGGAAAAATTTACCTTTTAAATTAGCCACTTTCTCTAGATTGTTGTCAGTTAGAGGTTCCGCCTCATTTTTTCTCGTGGCTAGTAAGTAAGGTAGGCCTTACTAAGTACCGACGCTTTTTTTACTAATTTATAGCGGTAGGTAACTGTAAATCTGGTTAATGTTAGCTAAGTTATAATTCAACAAGAAATGTTTTTAGTTATTCTAATCTAGACCAGCGATCAGAACCAGATAATCTTTATAATTAGATAGTACTTAACTTAGACCTAGGATAGGGAACTCAGGATATATATCACTCTGAGATGTACCTGCTTAGTAAAGGCGAAGCGAGGGAACTCAGGACATAAATGACACTGAGATGTACCTCTTTCGCTATCATCAATTAAATCCCACAACTGAGAACCCACAACTTGTCTTAATTTATTCTACGTGATTTACAAAGCCTTGCAAGCTCTATCGCTCTGCTAAAATCTGTGTACAAAGTTCCACTGATATATATAATACGCTTTATATATTTTAACATTTTTTCCCCCATCTTGAGAGTTTCCATAAATCAACGTTATGCGGCCTACAATTTGTGCCAGATACTTCCCCAACAAACCTCCTCCAGCTAGACCTCTGCGCCCGACGAACTTCTTTCTTTAACTCCTGACGAATCAGCTTAGCTCTTGTCATATCGTGCTCTTCTCCGGTTGACATGGCCTCTCGCCGGGCCTGACGTGCGTCTGCTACCAGCTCTGATGCCCTAGCAGATCAGGTGGGCTTGGCGTACAGACTTGGGCGGGCTCTGGGACTGTGCATTTCTAATGCTTCTTTGATTACTTCTTGGAGAGCTAGGAGCGGCTCGGGTGATCTATGCCATTTGCTTTCGTGGAGCATTGCTTTCATCTTTTCGATATCGGCCTTACGATGAGCAAACCGTTTGTTCTTCTCCTTGGGTACCTCAGCAGTGCATAGCCTAATCTCAATAGGAATGTGGTCGTGTCTAATACTCCAATCTTCCCTGGTTGAACACTAGTAAATACGTGGCACAAGGTCCTCAGTGGCAAAAGTGAGATCGATAACTGATTCCTGCAGTATTCCGTGGTGCCCATTTCTCCGAAAAGTTGGTATTCCCACAGGCGTTGTCAAGGAGAGCCCATTCTGGAGTGCAGTGTTTAAAAGATTTTGGGCCCTTGTGTCGCGAGATGCTGTTGGACCACCCCAGCATGGATGATGGCAGTTGAAGTCCCCCAGAAAAAGGCAGCTTGTATCTCCAGAAGCCATGGCCTCAGTTATCTAGTCCCACCCGATAAGCTCCGATCTATACGTTGTGGTACTGTAAATGTTGACTGTTCTGACCCTTAATACCTCAAGGCCAAGGATGACTTCCGCAACAAATTTAGAATGCCATTTGTGGGACCAATTTGATATGCCAATCGCTTTACTCACTAAGAACGCAACTTTTGTTTCAAGTGCCGGCTCCATGCAGAGCGCACATCCACTAGGACTGTAGGTACCTAACGTTTTGCTATCAACGCTTGACTCCTGGAGTGCCACAAGCGAATGTTTCTCTAGATCTAGCATGTCCATAAATGGTCATGAGGGTCCTCTGTTGCTTGCACCGCATTTGAACTGTATTAGTGAGACGAATTTCATAAGCGAGGCGACTCTGGAGCATCAGGTAGTAGAGTATCTTGGCTAAATGGGATACTCGTCGAGCCAGAGAATGTAACTGGTGGCCCAAAACTCGACGAGATAGCAACTGGCAGCGCCCCAACTGGAGCCTCCCTCCTTGGACGCCCAGGCCCTCTGCGAAGCTCCCCACCGGCAGCGGATGCTGTCGCTATTCTTCGTTTTTTATTTGCAATAATTGTAAAGTCTTGAATTCCACCTTCCTCTCCTGCACCTGACGCGGCTATGATTGGGTATTTCTCCCTGTGGACCTCAGCCGTTCGTGCTAGCAGATCCTGTCTCGCCCGCTTTACATTGGGCTTGTACACCTCAAACGTTTGACATGGCGCTCTCTGCCATGAGTAATGCGGTTTACCACAATTACAGCAAGAAACTCTTTCCTTTGGGCAGTCTCTTGTTTCGTGATTCCCTGCACATCCACCACATCTTGCGGACTTGCTACATGAAGCCTGGGTGTGGCCCCACTGGCTGCACCTGTAATATTGCCTTATCTGTGCACGTGGCGCCCACAGTTGGACAGTGTAGAGCATGGAATTGAGGACAATGCCCTTGCGTACCACCTCCTTTTGTATGGACTCCGACGGCAGACTTAGAACTACTGTACCCCTGGTATATCCATTTTTTTTGCCCTTTTTAGTTCCTTCCCATCGTGTAACCATCGGATGCGGTTTATCTTTAGCCCTTGAATCCTAACCCTGGTTACTTCAGTGATTGATTCAATTAACGTCCTATTGTCCGGGCTTTTCCCTGCCTGAATCTTAGTTAAAAGTGAAACGCTAGGAATTTCCACAGCGTAATCTTGGCGCAGGACTTCAAACTCATCTGGCTGGGGCATATTAAGAGCAGTGTCACATTGAGAGGCAGTTTGCACGAATACCTCAGTATCCTGACTTCTTAGTTGTCGAACTGCATAAGCTCCGATGATATGCTTTTGTGCCACTGATAGCAGCTGTCCTGGCTGCATTTCCCCCGCACCGTTGACCCTGATACGAACCGCTGGCCGATTGGCAAGCGTTGTAAGTGCTGCCGCGTAGGATAGCTTTGTAGGAGGCGCCGCTGGTGTCGAGGTGGACTGCTGGTTGACCGCTTTAAATCCTCTCTTAACAGCCTCTTCCAAGGCCAGCATGCGGTCCTCTAGTGGTGTTGATTTGCGAGAATTCTTTTGCCATTCTTCCCGGCAAGTGTTTAGAGCTTCCGCTGCTTCATCCACCTCCTTTTCCGTCAAACAAACTTTAGATCCAGATTTGAGACTACCCTTCACTTTTCTGAGTACAGCCGCAATTATTCCGAACGCATCTATGTGCTGAGGTACTTTTCCATTCTTTTTGGCTGAGTTTGCCGTTGTCGCTCTCTGCGGCGCGTCGTTCACAGTAATCCTCGAACCACAAACCCCAGATCCCACCATCTTTCCAAGGAAATAAATGTGGATCTTCAGAATAATTGATGGGGAGAATTCAATAAAAGAAAGCAATTAGGTGATAGGAGAACGTGGGATGCTGTGCAGGAGTCGCGGCTTTGTTCTAATAATAATAATAATAATAATAATAATAATAATAATAATAATAATAATAATAATAATAATAATAATAATAATAATAATAATAATAATAATAATAATAATAATAATAATAATAATAATAATAATAATAATAATAATAATAATAATAATAATAATAATAATAATAATAATAATAATAATAATAATAATAATAATAATAATAATAATAATAATAATAATAATAATAATAATAATAATAATAATAATAATAATAATAATAATAATAATAATAATAATAATAATAATAATAATAATAATAATAATAATAATAATAATAATAATAATAATAATAATAATAATAATAATAATAATAATAATAATAATAATAATAATAATAATAATAATAATAATAATAATAATAATAATAATAATAATAATAATAATAATAATAATAATAATAATAATAATAATAATAATAATAATAATAATAATAATAATAATAATAATAATAATAATAATAATAATAATAATAATAATAATAATAATAATAATAATAATAATAATAATAATAATAATAATAATAATAATAATAATAATAATAATAATAATAATAATAATAATAATAATAATAATAATAATAATAATAATAATAATAATAATAATAATAATAATAATAATAATAATAATAATAATAATAATAATAATAATAATAATAATAATAATAATAATAATAATAATAATAATAATAATAATAATAATAATAATAATAATAATAATAATAATAATAATAATAATAATAATAATAATAATAATAATAATAATAATAATAATAATAATAATAATAATAATAATAATAATAATAATAATAATAATAATAATAATAATAATAATAATAATAATAATAATAATAATAATAATATACACCTGCATGGGCCCTTGGGTTTCCTGAACGGGTTAATTGAAATCAAATCAAATAATAATAATAATAATAATAATAATAATAATAATAATAATAATAATAATAATAATAATAATAATAATAATAATAATAATAATAATAATAATAATAATAATAATAATAATAATAATAATAATAATAATAGGGCCCAAAGCAGTATAGCAATGCAGATAAGAAGCGAACATATGGGACTCAAATCTTATCTGTACCGAAGAAACGTCCCTGGAGTTGAGAACCCAAGTTGCCCATGTGGATACCTATCTCAAAATGTCAAACATATGATAATGGCCTGCCCCTTATGGTCAGAAGGGAGAACAGATATCTGGCGTAAGGCCAAGAATCGATCCTTCGAAGCAATGTTGAATAGCCCAGAAGATATCGGAAGAATCACGCAGTGGATCCTAGACCAGGGATGGATCGAACAATTCCGATTGGCTGGAGAGGTGGAGGCACAAATAAAGCAGAGGGAAGACTCGCAAAAGAAAGGAAAAAAATAAAGAAATAATTCGCGAGATGGTAATCACACTGGGCTCAACAGTGTTAATGCACTTCCTGAAGGTTTCCTGGGAAACTAGGTAAAGAATTAAAGAAAAAAAAAAAAAAAAACCAGGTAGAATGGAGGGGTTTTCACCGGTAAGGTTTCCCCTCATGTACATAATATAGTCGATAGTACCTGCATGGGCCACAAGAGCTCCATATCAGGGTAATGAAATCAAATTCAAATTCAAATTCAAAATAATAATAATAATAATAATAATAATAATAATAATAATAATAATAATAATAATAATAATAATAATAATAATAATAATAATAATAATAATAATAATAATAATAATAATAATAATAATAATAATAATAATAATAATAATAATAATAATAATAATAATAATAATAATAATAATAATAATAATAATAATAATAATAATAATAATAATAATAATAATAATAATAATAATAAGGATACATCAACAAACGGAAAAATCGACCCCTTCGATATGAGTGAAATCAACGCGTTTAATGCAATGGAAGTAGATCCATTTGAAGATTCTAGCAGCAGAGATACTCGAAACGCGTCGGAAACTATTGGTGGTGGTGTTACTGGTGCTGGAAAGGCACCGCCGGACATAGGCACAAACTTGAAAAAGTTTAAACTTGCAATCAAGGACGACAATGCTCCCCCAAGAGCCTATAAAATAATGTTAGAGGAGGCTGTAATTCTTATTGGAAGCCTCCTCCTGTTGAAAGTTCACCCCTCGGCGAACCCTCAGCCACGCAGCGTTCATGAAAACTCTGCAATGACTAAAATTTTACAGGAGATACAAGCAATTAAAGTTACCTTATCTCAAACTCAAGGTCTAGTCCGTCAGCAAGGCCAGTCTTGGGCAAAAGTTGCAAGCATGCCCGAAGTCGCCGGCTCAACCATCAGGATCCAAGACGAGGAGGAGAAATGAACGGTAGCTAAGCTATCCAGCGAGGAATTAGTCAAGAAAATTGGAAGGCCTGAAATTGTTGGAGCAAGACAGATGAAGAACGGGAATGTAAAAGTATTTTACGCCGGAAAAGAAACAAAGGAACTCATGGAGACGCAGAAAGACTGGACGCTGAAGATTGCAGCTACAGCCCAGTTAGTGACCCCCATGTTTCAAGTGCTTGTCCACGATATGCCCTTGACGTTTGAGCCAGGAAACCAAGATCACATAAGTGAACTACAACAAGCCAACCAAACATATGTCCAGGGAATGAGAATCCGTAAAGCAGCATGGCTAAGGATAAACAAGCAACAGGGAAAAACGGCCGGATCGCTGATCATATGGTTTGACCAAGCAGCACACGCCGACAAAGCTATTTCAAAAGGCATTATGTGGAGATATGAGCTGAAGGCAACGGAGATCTTCAGGTCCGGCTTCCGGGCCATGCAATGCTACAATTGTCAGAGATACGGGCACATTGCCAGAACATGCACGACAGAAGCTAAGTGTGGGCACTGCGCAGAAGCTCACAACAGCAGAGATTGCACTAAAAAGCAGGAAACTAGGTGCAGTAATTGTGCAAGGAAGCATGCATCATGGAACCCAAGCTGTCCAGTAAGGATAGCAGCAAAAGCAAGGGCAGTCTTCAACCAAACACAAGACCCCGGAGTGTACAAACTCCCCGAGAGTTCACCAAAAGACAACGATAGCGACTGGCAGCTTGTCGGGTCCAGGAAGAGAAGATCGGGCACGTCGGGACAAGTTCTCGTAGGAGCGGATGGCGAAGTGATCAGTCGACGAGGCCCTGGAAGACCGCGAAAACCCCCAGTGGCTCTGAATATGCCAATGGCATTGCCGGAGCCAATTACAACAACATCATCTTACAGGCAAGCTCCACCTGTACAAATCGAAACCAGGGCTGTAACACTGGGTGGCCAAACAAGTTCAAGCGAAGCACCGCTGTGCGAGATGTCTCAATGAAGGGCACAAACACTTGGTCTATCATACAGTACAATGTGAGCAAAAGCAAAGACAAAGTTCAGCATCATTTCCTCCAAGAGCTGGATCCAAGTAAACATCACATTATAGCAATCCAAGAACCATGGCGAAACCCATCGGATCACACAACGATCAAACATCCTGAATATCACCTGGTGTCCCCCAAGAATCCTGGGAGCAGAACATGCATCTATATCAGCAAGCAATTAGCTTTAGACAAGTGGAGGCCCGAAGAAGTACCCGAGGAAGCTGGAGGTGATATTACATCCATCAGCATTCAAACGGACCACGGAAAACTCAGAGTACACAATATCTACAACCCTCCTCCTCTCTCACACAGTAGCAGCGACCTGGCTACAATACAATTGATACCCCAGATGCTAAAGCAGGACGGTCACCACATCTTAGTGGGAGATTTCAACCTTCATCATCCCAGGTGGGGAGGCCAGGCAGCAATAAGTCATCACCAAATTTCAGAGAAGCTAATCGAAATGCTTGGAGACCATAACATGGAACTAGTCTTGCCAAAAGGCACCATTACCTGGAAGAGTAGAGGAAGCCAAAGTACACTTGATCTGATATTTGTATCCACCGAACTTGAAGAGTCTGTCATATCCTGCCAGCCAGAGACTGAATTGGAAGCATCCTCCGATCACATCCCGATCCGCACGCACCTCCAAATCAATCCGGAAAATGAGGCCAAACCGGAGCCTCGCCCTCAGTGGAAGAAAGCAGATTGGATACTCTTTCGAAGTGTGCTGACCACAAAGCTGCAGAGCCTTAAACTCAGCGAAACCAAACTAGATAGTCAACAGACCATCGACTTCTGGGTGGCTTCTATCACTAAAGCAATAAAAGACACAGTCGAAAGAACGATACCGAAAGTCAAAACATCTAAGTTTGCAAAGCCGTACTGGACAACGGAGTGCTCTAATGCCGTAGCGAAGGCAAGAAAGGCAAGAAGAAACTGGACCCGCCTGCAAACGGAAGAAAGCTGGGTTGAATACCAGAAAGCTACCAATTGGAAGAAAGGACAGATAAAAAGGGCCAAAGCAATAGGATGGAGGGCAACAGTGTCAGAAATTACTAACGATCCAACTAAAATCTGGAAACTGGCCAAGTGGGCAAGGAAAAGTGGCGAAGAAAGAAACAGGTCTCCTCATATACCCGATATTAGAGATGCTGAAGGAAACATTTTCACTGATAATAAAGATAAAGCAAGAGCAATGGCAGGACACTTCTTCCCCCAACCCACGAAAGCAGATATCCATGATATAAGAGATGCAGTATATCCGGCGCAGTTAGAAAACATCTCCAACAAAATAACTGCAGCCGAAATTGAAGAGGCCATAGGGAAACTACCGAACGACAGAGCACCGGGCCCAGACGGAATCCCCAATGTGGTCCTAAAGCAATGCAAAAATGTTCTTAGTAAAATCTTATCCGAGGTATACAACGCGTGCCTACTGAAGGGATACCACCCTAGAGGGTTCAGAGAATCCACCACCATTGTGCTCAGGAAACCACAGAAGCCTAGATATGATACCCCCAAGGCATATCGGCCAATTGCACTTCTAAACACTATGGGTAAACTCCTAGAGAAACTCGTGGCAAGTCGTATTTCCAGAGCAGCTGAAGAATTCAATCTCTTCCCAGAAGAACAGATGGGAGCTAGACCGCAAAGATCCACGATCTCTGCTGTGGAGCTACTAACTGAGCAAATACACACAATTTGGGGTAAAGATAAGAAAAGGGTTGCATCTCTCCTTAGCCTCGATATATCTGGAGCTTTCGACAATGTATCTCATCAAAGGCTCCTCCATAACCTCAGAGAGAAAGGAATCCCTAGATGGTTAGTCAAATACATTGAGTCATTCCTCAAAGAGAGAACTACATCGATACAGCTAGGATCATTCAAAGGAGACCAGGTAACGACTAACACAGGTATACCCCAAGGCTCATCACTGTCTCCAATACTCTTCCTGTTCTTCGTCAGCACACTCCTACCGATGTTACAAACCCCGTTCTCCACGGCAGTGGGGTTCGTAGATGATACTAACATTCTAACATGGTCAAACTCAACTGAGCAAAATTGCCTGCAACTAGAACAACAGCATCAGATCTGTGAACAGTGGGCCAGAAAGCACGGCGTCAAATTCGCGCCAGAGAAGTACCAGCTAATGCACTTCACAAGAGCAAGAAAGACACAACCTCAAGGCAACAGTCAACATACAAGGACATAGAACACTACCGCAAACCACTCTTCGAGTACTTGGCATTTACTTTGACCCAAAGCTTAACTGGGGAGCCCATGTGAAGAACGTACAGCAGAAAGCAGAAACACATATACAGGCTTTTAGCAGGCTATAGCAGTCGACGTGGGGAGCGACTTTCAAGAAAGCTAAAATTATATATAGTGCGGTAGTCAGGCCGGCCCTTACGTATGGATCCTCTATTTGGGCCGAGTACGGAAGCACGGGGAACACCCCCGAAAGGATAGTCAAACCTCTGAAGTCGATACAGAGAAAATGCTTACTAAGAATTACAGGAGCATATAAGTCCACCAGCACGAGAGTGCTGGAACATGAGACCTCCATCCTACCGATGGAGATCTACCTAAAGAATAGGAGAGTGCAGCACGCCGGGCTCACTCGCAATCTACCGGTCCAAAAGACCATAGAAAAGACCTGTCAGATGATCAGGCAACAAACAAGAGGAAGTAATTATCGCGGATCTCTATCTAAGAAAAAAGATAGAGATGAGTGGGCTAGAATCTGCGATGGGGAAGAGTCCATTAAGGGACAGAAAGAGATGGGAAAGACGGCCGCGTTCCAAGAGTGGGCGAACTCTTGGCAACATCAAACCCGGAATATCGCCCTAAGACATGGAGCCACAGCCGACCCCGAAATCTGGGGAGCAGCCCATTTTATTACAAACTAACCGGTAGGAAAAGGGTAAGTCTTAGAGGCACACCATGCGCGATACATAAAAATCTCAAAAGGGCCCAAAGTAGTTTAGCCATGCAGATAAGAAGCGAGCATATCGGCTTCAATTCTTATCTGTACCGAAGAAAAGTCCCCGGAGTCGACAACCCAAGATGCCCATGTGGATACATATCGCAAAACGTCAAACACATGATAATGGCCTGCCCCTTATGGTCCACAGGAAGAACAAAAGTCTGGCGTAAGGCCAAAAATCGGTCATTTGAAGCAATGATGAGCAACTCAGAAGATATTGAAAGAATCACACAATGGATCTTAGAACAGGGATGGATAGAACAATTTCGACTGGTTGGGGAAGTTGAGGCGCAACTAAAGCAGAGAGAAGGCTCACGAAGGAACCAAAGAGGTAGGTAATTGACGAGATGGTAGCTACACTGGGCATAACAGTGTAAACGCACTTCCTGAAGGAGACCCTGGGAAAACCAGGAAAATGTTAAGAATTTAATCATGCAGAATCAAGGGGTTTTTACCGGGAGGTTTCCCCCTGTGTATATGTACAGCAATAGTCACCTGCATGGGCCACAAGAGCTCACTATCAGGGTAATGAAATCAAATTCAAGTAATAGAAAAATATTTAAAAGAAATCATTAAAATTTTGTATAGTAAAATGGTTAATAGAGTGGTAATTGTGCTAAGTATAATTTTCATTCATATTTTTTGCTACTGCGTATCGAGAGATAACTTGCAAATACTAGTAGAAATAAGTGAAGACCTGTTGAAGTTAACCTTGCATGTTTTTACGTAAAGCTGTCATCTAAAATCTACAAATGCTAATCTCCTCCCTACCTTAGTATACCACTTCTCCAATTAACGTTCCAGAGACTTGTCTTCTTTAGGTTGGTGCTGGAGAGAGTGCCATTCAGTGCGATAACAGTTGAAAATAAGTTTTCTTGTATGCAAACGTTCGGTAGAATCCTCTGGAGAGTCAAGATGATTTCCCTCGTAGATTTCAAAAATCAACTGGTGGATACTTAGAAGTCTGCCCATGAGGGCACATATGCGAATCGATCCAGCAGCAGGATCTAAACTGGGAGCCCGATGATGAATAAACTCCCCGCTCGTGGATATCGATCATGAGCGGTGGCATTCTTATGCGGCCCTGCGTTCACCTTGACAATGGTCTTGTGGATGTAGCTGAGGCTAGTTCCACTCTGCATTCGCTGAGGATCTGTTATCTATTAAATCCCGCATGTTTATATTTAATCTAGTGTCCGCTTGATCGCGGTGTTATTTGAGGGGCCCGTGAAGTAATCGTGATAGCGGGACGAAGACGGCATTCCTACCTGTACGTGGTGTCCCCTATGAACCTGAAGTTGATCATCAGAGCCAACAGAAATACGCACTACTTGGTCACAGAGGAAAAGTCACCCAAGTGAGTTTCTAGGGCGTACCCAGCTCTCGTTATGGAGGTGGATCAAGCGAAGTTGGCCCTTTTAACAAGATGAATTCTCACTGTTTGCAGGTGCTCTGGCTTTATGCTGTCTCCCGAGGAAAGAGTATCGCCACCTGAGCGCTGGTGTCGCTAGGAGAATAGTTGGACGTGGGAATAGTGGCGATATACAGATGGGGACACGCACCTCGTGTGACTTTGTTATTTAGGCCTCGCCTGGCTTGGGTTACAGGATTTTTGAGCTTTTTCCCGCGTCCTGGTTTCCATAGCTGCTCTCTTTCAGTTTTTTTGGAGAATGATCCGTAGAAAGGGTGATTGAAATCTACCGGTAATTACTGAGCTAAATGGCTACCCGTCATAGATCAGTGTATCGATGATCATAAGTTCGAGATTAAAAGGGGATAGGGGCATCGTAGAAAATCCGGCATATGTCAGAGGAGAGACCTAGAGTTGTAATATGATGGAACTCCCGATAGCATGAATAAATACACCTGCAACTACTCATGACTAAATTTGCCTCAGTGTGTAGCAAGGGTCTAATAACAGTTTAAATATCTAGGTCCCCACAAAAATTTTAGATATTCACAGTGATCATCGTTGTAACTTGTACAGAGATAGTCGCCAAACTAATCTCTGAGTAAATTGCTTACGTATTATGCGACTAATACATACTAGTACTAGCGGATCTACTAAAAAGTGCTCGTAGGCTAGCCGAACTCAAGCACCGCCATTCCAACGGACCAGGGGATAAGGCTTTTTATAACACCAGTACCGTTCAACCACGGTTTGCAGAGATTGAACAAAGACGATCTTCCGGTAATGAGCGTTAGGAAAATACCCGCCGAGATTTGACAAACGATGAATCGATCAGCCGGACTATGCCTAAATTTCTTTTTCTCGACTATTGCTGTATGGCGTGAAATAGGCAAATCACCACTCCCATCTTACACCAATCCTTCGCCTAGCACGTTGCTTCGTGTCTGCTAGAAATGGCATCGAACATGCCAGAACAATGAAGCATTATCGCAATTGAACTGCTTTGGCGACATATTTCTTGGCTAGATAAGCTTGGTTAATTGTGGTCGCAGGTATCAAGTACAAGCCCTACACTCAAGGGGCAAAATACGGGTAGCTGGTCCCTAAAGATACTAGACTGCCGGTGTTCCTTGACTGTTCCTAGTTCGTAGATATTATTAAAAAAAGCAAAAAATGTCATACAACTAGCATAGGCTTGACTCCCTGCATCTCCTCCGTCGTCTCCGTCCCAAAATGCCACGCTACAGAAAGGGTTTCCAGCCGTATCCCAACTCGCGCCGGCTACTAGTGTCATCACCGAAGGCGTGTGTCATGTCTTCAGTGAATGCGCGGACGATTTAGGATCTCGTGAGAACACCTATCCGAGCCGAGATCTTCGCACACGATCAAAGCTCTCCCGGGTCAGAAAGACTTCCTTGAGCTTCCCCTTTCAGGAACCCTATTCCCCCCTCATCCAATATGCACGCCCTTCAGCCCCTCGCCCCATCCTCAGTGAAGCTCTGCCCTTCCTCGATAGATACGAGCAATCTTTCTCAGAGTTGTGCTTCACAACTCCAGTCCTGTGTTGGATATCTACAGCATCGGGCGCGTTTTTTGGGGGTTCTTTACCAATCGATGATCATACCGTTTCTGTGTTAGGCATATTCCTGGCCAGAACGTAGTGGATAAGTCATCTAGGTGGTAGGGATGTAATTGAGGCTTGATTCGGGCTCTAGCAAGGAGAATGCTCGTCCTGTCACGAAGGTTCTATCGAAGAGTGCTTGCGGGCCTCCGAATCGGATCCAATCCGGCTCTCCTTGTCTTTCTCAACTAGATAGTGAATATAATGAGCCTTTGCAGCAGTCCCCGTACAGAGCTGAAAGCATAATTCTGCCAGCCTTGGCCAGATGCGCATTAGAGATGAAGTAATCTGCTACGTCCAAAACGTTACAGAATTAGCATTTCTCGCAATAGTCCCGGTATACTCCGGTACAAGCTCGTACTACGACTAGTTTAAAGTTCGAAAGCAGATCATGCAGGACCCCATGTAGATCATCACGGAGAATCTATGCCCACTGGAGCCAGGCTCTCACCGCAGTGCTGTCAGTACCAGATCCCCTTAACAGCTTCGGTTTGTCTTAGCACAGGGCTGAAATTTCGCACCGTGATGACACGCCGTCGAGCTCAGCAAATTTTAACCCTTCATCAAAATTTGTGATTCTGCCACTGTTCATTCAGGATCTCTTCCGACTTCGATCCGTCCACGACACCATTACATCACATGTGGTGAACACTATCCGACGATGAGTAAGTCTGATCGATCCACTACGAGACCGACGGTTGACAATCCAGTGCACCCCGTTCGGATTCCGGGGTCAAGTGTGTTGATTGTCAAAATGTAGATTTAAATCGTCTTATGCTCATGTTCTGCGATCAAGGAGATGACTCGTGTCCGAGTCGAGGGCTGATCTTTGGATAATGCTGAACCCGCGTTGGCCCAGTGACGTGACGATCCGTCCCGGAATCTGACCGGCAGAGCACGCGCGATTGTTGCTCCTCCAGTTAACCCCCATCACGTCTCGCAGCACCTGATCGTAGTATACACTATGGTATGGGAAATCGAAAGTCCCTGTCGTCCCCTTCTGTGATTATAATTGTTTCTCATTCTATGAAAGTTTGCATGATACTAGAGACAAAAATCATATCCGAAGGGGACGACAGGGACCTCCGATTTCTCATACCATAGTGGACAGTGTCTCAACCCTTACGATTATTAGTAGCTGACGCTAATTTTGTACGTCGCAATTACACTGTATATGTTGATGACGTCCAAGATTCGCGTAGGTAACAATCTTTAGGGCAGGGATCCTGTACAGTGTCTCAACCCTCAACAGTGTTACTCATTAGCATTAATTTTGTATGTCATTACCTTTCTGACTACCGGCTCAATCAACAGAATGAACGTCGACTGTTAACAATCTTTGGGGTTGCCACACAGTACAATAGAGTCTGTCTCAGCCGAGAGTGGATGTGGTGCATTTACGGAAAAGATTCATTGAAATTTTGCAGTTTATACTTGCAGCACTTACCCCGGCATGCCAAATGATATGCAGGGGTAAGTATTGAAAATATAAACGCTCAAATTTCCGTGAATCTTTTCAAGAATTACACCGGACCTACAGTCGGCAGTGACAGGCTCTCCTGTCGCGTCCCGGGACACAAAGATGGGGAAAAAATGTCTGTTCACAGAGGACTACGGAGTGACGGAGCCGTCTGAGCAAGGAGCAAGCGCGGACAATCAGGAATAAATTACGGGGAAGACTAGAAGAGGTCTAGTCAACGTCGAGACATGAATCGCGGTGGCTGACGAATAACGGTGTGCATGCACTGGGTCACTCATTCGGTAGCTCTTGGACAGATCACGCTCGGACCTAGGCCTAAATTGCATGCGCAAGGCAAATAGATCTCGACGAGGCTGCGCATCGCATAACCACCAAAAACTTCACTCATTTCATGATAACCACGGTGCGAAGCCTGAAATGATTGCCGCTTCCGTACGTGTGCTGGCCGTTGGTAAAGCTAGTCCTCATAGTACGGTCAGACCCATGCACCAGGATCCGGTAACCGCTGGATACTGAGCCGTGGTATTGGGATCGCTTCAGGCTTAGCGGACAAGGCCTGCCAAGAGATTCGGAAATGGGATCAACATCTTACATGTCCCACTCCCCCCCCCGGCCAACACGCCGCCGCATCTTCCCGTAACGCGTCCGTATCGACACATTGCTCTCTCCTGAGAAGCTGAGGACGTAGAAGGGTGCAGACGGTCGCATCCCTCACGGCGTTGACGGAGGCAATATCTCACGGTCGATGAGACTTGGTCGGGCACGATCCAGATCTCGGTGGACGTGGAGCGCGATAGCTTCGCACGGAGCGTCGGCCGATCTGTGCGCAGAATGCGCATTGCATGATCGGTCGCGAAAAGATGTCGAAACCGAGGACGGCAAAAACTGGGTACTAACAAAATTGGCACCAGGCACGAGCATCCAGTCCATAATCTGGACAGTCCGGGAACGAGATCTCTCGCGCGTCGCTACCACGCACCACGCATCAGCTGAACACGACGGGCCGACGTCGTCCTGCGCACTCGCCTCGGGACTCGCGGTCCGGCTGGATTCCCGTCGGATCCGTCTGGTCGGTGACTGGTACGGACACGAGTGAGAGGGCGCACGCTGCGGCGCGCACATCATGCAGTGATACCACGGAGGAGGTGGTTACGAGAGAGCTGCACCTCGCCGCGGTCGGGACCAGGGTGTGGGACGAGCTTCCTGCCATGCCTCGTGGCGCGTCAGTGTCGCTTATCCACGAGAAGGTGGTCCCATAGTACCATGAATGAGCCGGCGCGCACTGACCGGTCGACGCAACGACGCAACCATCCACCAAGACTCCCGCGAGCGAAAGGTGACGCGGGCGGTCCTCGGCGTGGATACGTCTGAATCCATGCTCGGTGTGGGAAGGCGACTACCCACAGCACGCGCTTGAAATCAGTATCCCTTGATGGGGCTCGTATCTCTCGCCGGACCCCCGTCCGCACATATCAATAGTGTTGACACCGCGTGCATGATTGATTCGATGCTGCGTCGTTCATTCTGTCTTGCATGACGAGTGATGCTGGTCGATGTCACCTTTTCGGTTTGTGGACTAAGGTGTCGCTGGTGGGCGACCAATCATGCATCGACCATTCGGTGGACCCTGCAGACCTGGGACAATCGCGAATATCTTCCCGTCTCAAGCCGAGCTCTTGCTGGCCGTAGCGTGTAAAGCCTTGGTTAATAATATGGTCGCTGGTCACGCAAATTATGCACAACCTGTGCTCTGCCTCGCGCTGGTTCTCTGCGCAGATTAATTTTGCTCAGCATTTTCTCTCATCTTTGTCGCCGGAGAATTACCAATTTTTTAGGGATTCAGATCGTCGTCAATTTACCGTCACAAAACCCGTCAGGCGAATGCTACAGGTCAAACGAAATTTTCAGTGTGATCATCAATAATTCATATTCAGATTTGCATTCCATATTCCTAGCTAATATGGTATACAAGATTTTACACACATGATTTTCTATCATGCGAATCAACTACTCTACACATCGTAGGTCTTGCGTTCCATCCATACCCTTTCTTGTTCCTAGGAAGTTATTCATCCGTCCTTCGAATTAGGATTCGCACAGTGAGGCTGACGGGCCGGACACTTTGCATCGCTTTATTCTCGTAACATTAAGTCTATACTTTCTTTCCGTCAATCTCGATCTCACAAAGAGTTGAAACCATATTTTTGTTTTGTTCTGTTTTCCCTTTTTCCTTCCAACACCATAAAATTACGATTTGAGCACTCGTGAATTAGTAAATTCGTTCAGCAAATCCCAGATCAACTGATCGGCCAGATTCGTCAAAGCCGTCTGATGGCGCGTCTTGAAGGGATGTGCCGATCGAGCTTCCACTACCACTGCAACTAGGACTTGTTTCTACGTCATACATTTCGTATGGACTGCTACAGGACCGTGATGAGGAGTGAGGGCCAACGTTGACATTCAGGTTAACCACTAAATTTCCTCGGCCGGGTCCAGATATGCCATACCCACGGGAGTTTCCGACACCAATACTCCTTACTGATGTCATCATCATGTTAGGGCCGACTTTACGGTCTTTGCCCCGTCCTTTGATTCCTTTATTGCTGTTTTTGTAAAGATTCGCAAAGTATTCCCAAAGCTCTTTATCGGCGGCTTGAACAAGGTCACCATCCTGGATAGAAGCAAATTTGGCCGTTAAAGCACGGATTGTAGCTATATGAAATTTGTTTTGGTGTGACTATTAATAATCATGTCAGACTGTGACGCCAAGATATAAAGTTTCGCCAAAAATAGGTATTGGGCATTGTTCAAAGGAGCTTCATCTAGTGTCAAGGTTGGCCGGCCAGGCCATGGGCCATTTGTTTTCGATTGACGAACGCCCTTCAAATAATACCTTCAAGAGGGAAATAATCAAAGTGTGGAAAAGGTAATGAAATGTACGAACCTTCAAATTTCCGAGCTGAGTGAATTGCTTCCCGCAGTCGTCAAGCTTACATACATAAGGTTTCGAGTGGTCGTGCACGATCATGTGAGCACGCACGTTACCCCTCTGAGCAAAACGTTTTCCGCAATTATCGCAACCGAACGGTCGCTCTCCAGTGTGTCGTCGTTCATGGGTCTATAAAATAGAATAAGTCGGGGTTACTAAGATATTTTGTGAGTATCATACCTTTAGATTGCCGAGCTGTGAGAACCGCCGGCCACACCCTGGCTGCTTGCAAGCCTAAATTCATCGTTAGTCTGAGACACAAAGCCGAGCATATGAATACTAACGTAAGGCTTCACACCAGTGTGTGCTCGCTCGTGGATGTCAAGGTGAGTTTTTTGATAAAAGCTCTTGGTACATCCAGCGATAATACAATGGTACCGCTTCTTGCTACCTCTAGAGTTGCTTTGTTCATCCTGCGAGCGGTTGTGCGTGAGCATTGATCCACTTCCGTTTACGAGGTATCCATCATTATTCTGGGGAGCCAAGCTCAGGGGTGAACCTACCACAGATCCACCACTTTTCGAGTCAGGTGAAGTTGGCTGTGGTTGCGATGACGCTTTAGATTGAATTGCCTTCATCAATGTGTCCACCTCTGTCTTGAACGTTACTTCAGTTGGTCCCTCCTTTTCTCCCTCTCCAGGTGCCGATGCCGGTGGTGTTAATTTATGTTCCACTGAAGAGTAGACAAGAGAATCGACAGTGGGATTCCAAGATGTTTCATGTTTCACGATGTTGCTTTGCGTTTGGTCTTCTTCTATCACAAAGCCCTGTCGAGGTGGACGGCAAAATGGGTTCCCACGAACAATACTGTTGTGATCCGACGAAATCGGGTATGCCAAGGTCGGCCGAGCCGGGAGAAAGGTACTTGAAAAAGACAGATTCGATGTTTGGGTGTTACTTGTATTGTAGGAGTGATATGCAAAGTGATTGGGGTGTACTTGGGGTAAAGGCTGATGGGGTGGTAAAAGTGATGTCATGGGAGCTGTACTGTATTCGTGTAGGGGGGCGTAGTGGTGCGCCAACATGGCTCGACTTGACTGGCGTGGATCATAATTGGGTATTAATCCGGTGATATCGAAGGTGCAATACGAGTCTATCGCTGGATGTGCTTGTTCTGGCCATCGGCCCCAGACCTGGCTTGGAGCTTGAGCGGCGACAGCCATCTTGCCCAACAAAGCTCTCTCGAAGAAGCACTTTCTTCAGGGCACAGATTTGTTTTTATCTTGACGAAATTTGACAGCTAGTATCTTATGATGTGGGAACCGTTGATCAGGTTTTCCTTCTGATTCTGGTGCGGAAAAAGGTCGAGTGTTGTGAGTAGGTAGGTGAGAGCGAGTAAGAATGGTGATTTAAATTCGACAGATACTCCGGAGAGAGAGTGGTTGGTCGACGCGAGTAGTGATGAATGTGTGAAGATAGAGGTCTTTTTCCCTAAAAACGAAAGGGATATGATGAACGAATATAACCTTCTCTTGACATACTGGTAGAGATCATCGATCGACCCCCCGCTCCCCCCCCCCCCGGCTGGAACAGGATAACCTGAAATGGGATGCTCACCCAGTGGAATGTCTTCTGGAACCCGGACCAGCTGAGGGCGCCAATAGGAATCCACGGAAAGATAAAATTGACAATGAGACGCAATACGGCCTGCAAGGCTGCTAGGAACGGTTTAAATGGTCCCCCAGACTCTATCACATCGCCCATACAACATGATTATTATAATTATTAATATTTTTATCATGATTACTATTCACAGAATTATCCATCAAACAGACGTTGAAGAGAGTTGTTGATCGCGTGGATGTGAAACATGGATCATGATTATCATTCAACATCATGAATAGAGGAATTTCATGTTACATCCTTCTACTTCTTTGCGATGACCGTTTACCATTGGACCGATTCTCCTTTTGTTCACTGAATATAAAAGATATACATACACATAATTCGACCTCATATATTTTAGTCACGTTCACGGGAGAAACTTTCCCTGATCACTTGATCTGACCAATCAACTTGAGAAGATTCTTCTTGTTTCCGAGTTTACACTTGCGTAAAGATAAGATTGATTGGCTACAAGGGCTAGTTCAGCACTAATTAGGGGTTATACATTTAAGTTCAATTAGGGCTAACAACTTTGACGGTAAGACCCACTTTTTAATTTTTCTCCCTTTCCCCCTCCTCCTCCCCTTTGAGCTCAATGAAGTCTTTACTGTGACTCTCCCCATCTCCACTCCCCTCCCCCTATCTCATGCTTTACTCTCCCACTCGCTCTCTCTGTCGTCACTACATTTCCCGATGACCGGCTAAATACATGTCCTCATGCAGTTATCTTCGGACACTTCATCTGGACTTTATATCGCGACGTAACCTGGTCTCGCCCGGTCACGACGTCAATTGTGACGGGCATTCTTGATGATGCATCTTGTCATCGTCATTTTGCTGTGAATTGTGTTCTCTCTTTGTACTTACATGATTCTCTGACCCCGTTTGTTGAATGGGATCACTCTTCTCACTTGCCATTCCATTCCCTTCCCTTCTCGGCCTTCGGATTTTCTTGCATAACGGAGGATTCCCGTCCAGTCAAACCCGCTGGAAACCTGCTGGAAACTCACTGGAAGCGCATGCGACACTAAATTTTTTCGTCACCTGTGACCGCGAGAACTGGGAACATCTGAGAGACAGACTTGATCGCTTGTGTGATGTTGCGCCGAGTCGGGTGCATGCGAGGCATATCGGATCGCAGAATGCCTTCATCGTTTGTCCTCTCATGTTCACTTTTCCTCATTTCCACTTTTCCCATCGCAAACGTGTGGTCTCGTTACTCCCATCGTCTTCTGCCGACTCCGCCCATCTTTCTTGTCGACACCTTTACGTGAAGTTATGATGTCGTCAATGGGTTGGTTCGACCAGTGTGATGCTCACCAAGGTAACTAGGAAGGCGGCTCCTTTGACGTCGAAAATTCATGGATTCATCTGGTTTAGTAATCCTGTGTTCATAATACATGCCCTGAAGTTATTCTTCTCTCCCCCCCCTCCCTCCCCCTCCAAATAACATCCATCGGTACATTCCATGTCGGTGGACCCTGCTCTACTACTGTAACCATCCATTTATGTATGCACATATGGAGCGCCTGAGGCAATCATTCTGACCTTGGTGAACCATTTCTCTCATGGGATCAGGAGGAAGATAAGAAAGAGAAGCTTTTGGCCATTAACGTGGGTTATAATGCTCGTAAGGTTCAAGCAACACTAACATCTCCTGAGTACATGATCTGATGTTCCAGACGACACCGACTATGAGCACAGTGCATGAAAGTATCACCGTTCCTTGACTCTGAATACATATACAAGTCGACACATGAATGGAAGAGTGGACTCTCACTTGAGTTAATCGGCTGACAGTCACTGCCTCTATTTACCTAATATGGTCTGCCATTCACACTACGATTGGCTACAGTTGGGATATAATTATGCATTTGATCAACATGAGTAGAGGATGACATGATTGGCCCCTGGATCTGCGACGGGCATATACAGTCGTCCCTCTCTAACTCGATAGTGGGTCCCGGTATAAGTGTTGAAAATATCCATGGTCACTTGGACTTTTATATTTGCGACAATTACCCTTACAGGTCATTTTGCGTGCAGGGGTAACTATTGCAAATGTAAATGGTTGAATCTCAATGAATATTTTCAACACTTATTTCGGGACCCACTATCGAGCTAGAGAGAGACGACTGTACCTTCTATTTTCCCCTCCCCTTCCCCCCCCGTGACGTGTGTGTGATCATCATGCCGGCGGGAAATCTTGGCGCCTGAACGATTTCACGCTATGACGACATTAGTCTCAGATCTGGTTGAGTTTTTGGTTGAGTATCGTTGTGTGGATGAATAAAGATAATGAATTGATTAGCTGACGTCTACCTCTGGCTCTCGTCGTCACTGATCACGTGCTATGGTACACTCCCAGTTCATGTCAGTGATGTACAGAACGTCGTGAGTGAAATACGTATGGGAGTTCACGTCATTAGAGCATGACACTAACACAGACCTTCTCTATCGTCATGTTGTTTTCTGTTAAGAGACCCAAACACTACCTGAGGCGATGGGTTATGTGTTAGTCGGCAGTGGAGCATCATTTTCGCCGTCATCATGTGACGATTAGAAACTCAGAATTGTGTGGCATGAACGCGGTCTCACGCCGTGTAGATATCTTCCACATCACCGCTCCCGAACGTCGGTGGTAAGAAGACCGTGGGAAAGACGATGCGCATAAGGGAGATGACGATTATTTCACACATATGATCAGGATCATCATGATGACCGGTACACAAAGGATGCGTGTGTGTGCCATGAAAGTTTCAGGGGTACAGAGATTGACATGCAAATTCAGATGTGATATGGTGAGAAGGGTGTGAGGTGTGGTTCAGATTGTCCACATTCAAGTTAGATCGAGTGATGACAAGTCCCAGTACAAGTTGAAGCGAAATTAAGTATCGGGTGTGCGTGCGTGTATTCACGTACAAGAAGGACGTGTATTCATAAGAGGTGGTGATGGTAAACATAGGAGCAATCGTGATACGGATTGCGATTCGTTCGATTCCTCAGCTCAGCGACCCTCTTCAAATGTTTCGTTTGATGATCCAATGCGGCGTGCGCTCGTCGATGTCTCCCCTGATGTTTCCCATCCCTTAACACAGCATCCCCAATCTCTCGCAACCTCCCGAGACGGTTACCCTCGTGGCAGCTGTACTTGTTATTCGATACACTGTGCTTGAATGGGCTCCGAATCAAGTGCTCTTTCCTCCCGATGACAGGCCAATGGAACTACGGCATTCATGAGCTACAATGAGGGCGTCCGCGTCACCGAAAGACGTGTATGGTGTTACACGACATGGGTCATGTACCATATTGGAATTTTATACTTGCATAAACCCATCTATCAACTCACTTTCGTTGGATATGAAGGTCACCGATATAGAAATTTTGTTCAATCCGATCAGTCCAGAAAAAGATCTAGTGTGTCCGTCCGAAGAGAGTGTAATTTCAACGTGATTAAATTAAAACTGACAAGTGTACTCGATGGAGCCAGGGCTGCGGCATCAGTGGACAAGAAAAATTCAGACAAATCAACATTCAAACTACGCCCAACGTCACAGAAACTGATGGCACCGGAACGAACGACATGCCACAGTGGTATCCACGCCTCGGAATCGTTAAGCTCTCCCTTCCGGGGAGCTCTAGATCGACCGTGGATCCGTTTGCATCGACATGACCGCTCTGGAGATACCTAAGACTCATAGCCATGATGGGGGTTTGGCCGACTGAACTCGAGCCGATATGTATCCAGAAAAATTTACCGAGCCATCTAATAATGTCGTGTTATACGGAAATAACACATCGACGGGATCTCGCAGGCTCGCAGTATCCTGTCACGTCTTCACAGTGACTATAGGACAGCGCAGCATGCTTGTGAATCAGGTTGGAATGGAAGTAAGCCTTTTATTCGAGACCAAGATTATCAAAAATGGGCTACGACATAAGAAGACATATAACATAGATTGTTCTAAGACGTGACACAACTATCTCAACGATACGAGCGCAAGAGGGTGAAGTGTAGCAATATTCTTCCACCAACATCATCCCGAGGAAGTCATTACGTTCTTCTTTCTGTATCAAGATAACTAGGATATCACTATGATCTGATGTTGGATAGCAGATGAAGTATAGTGACCATATACATCATAGTTATTCCAGCAAAATGTTACCAACACATCTCCCGACCGGTAACCATTTATTAAATGACGTAATGATGGTGATGAGTTGTTTTTTTGTTTGCAGCGCAGGGTGACCGACATGTCTGTCAGAATGAAGTTGGTTACATCTAATGCATATAAATTCTAGATGGAGGTTATGTTAATTTTTTTTGGCATTGTTTCTATAACTAGTCGTAAAATCCCATCTAAATACTACAGGGGCTCAGGGCTAAGTGAACGGAGGCTAGATAGTAAGTTCTGTTTCTTCCGAGAGTATAAACACGCAAATATAGTGCACATATCTTATCATCTTGTCTCCGTTCGCTTAACCCTGGGCCCCTGTACCTCGCTCCCATGATAGAAAAAGGGCCCAAAAAATTCTCTGACGTACATGCAGTTGGCCATCAATCCCAGACTAGAAAAAACCTTATTCGATGGAGTATAGGTAGCTTTGTATGAAATAGGTTAGGCGCAAAGTTGCACTAGTGCAAACTAGTACTATCATACGAAGCGCGAGCGTGACCGAGCCGAGTTACAGCTATTGCAGCGCAGAGTTACGCCACGGATGTTCCCCGAGAAATATATTTCGAATAAATCTTCGAACGAGCTCGTGTAGAGGCTTTTATAACCCCTACTTACAATACATCATAATTTTCCGCCATACAAACATAGGTACACATCTTGCAAGGCTCGCCCAACGCTGATGACACATGGGTACTTAATATTTCGATACAGATAGCCGATTGCTGCTCTTAAGCATATGTGTGATCAATACTATCCTGGTAGAAATCATGAGAAATGCAAAGGGTTTAAAGGACGTTCGGGCTCCCTTTGCAACCTCGATAGTACATTCGTGATCATCGTGTATCGCTCGCATCAGTCGTCGAGGGAACTACATATGTCGCGGTAATACGTCTTCCGCTCAGGACGGGACTTGAAGGGTTCTATTCCGCAAGACCTGTGCTAAATTTCCCTCGATGCGAGGGCAGGGTGACGAGGGTAGACGTAAAGAATCACCATATTTTCCCCTGGCAACATCTTTTGTGCTCTCGTATCATTCATAGTGGTGAGTGACTGAATCCTATTCGACATTTAGATCCAACTTATCTCAGCAGATGAAAAGTATGCGATAGATTGCGTGAAAAAGATATCGGTAGAAATCAAAGGAGCTGTTGACTTTACCTCGTCAAGACTTAGGGCCCTGGCAAATCATCCCATCCATGCGTGTTGTTAGAGCTGCAGCGACAAGTTGTTTGGTGATACGTTGACTAGGTTCCCCGATTGGGTACTTGAACTATCCCGGCCAAAAATTCCTGAGCTGTCCCTGAATATCGGTCAACAGTAACTGTTGTTCAGCAATGCATCATTACGTACATGTCAGGATACCAAGACATGTATAGCTACTACGAGCAATCGGTGGATCAAGACAGGTAGATGTAGATTGTGTAAAAACAGCATGGTAAGTAATTATGTGGCCAATTACGGGATAAATATCGTTGACTGTTATGAATATTTAGTGATACAGATGCACCGGGGTAAAGTCGGGACCACAACTTGATGTACGGTCTGTGCTAAGTCTTTACCTCATCACATCGAGTGGTTGCACCAAAGGACACAGACGTTCAGGTCTCAACATTCACTACATGTACTGATACGGACGGGAAAAGAATGTCAATCTAAACCTAAACTTTGATCATATCTTCCGTGAGCAAATCTCGTTTGACTGACAGTTTTTCTCTCCCACGCCGGTACTTGTTCTTTCTTGAATCCATGCAAAGCTAGCATGTATTGACCGATGATGTTTGAACCAACACACATAAACTGTATTCAATACCACTCATCGTACTGTGATATAGTGGTACGGAGAGATAGAGAAGCCTCAATTCCGAGCTAGTCGCTACAAAATTTCCTTCATCTGACAACGAACTCCGCTGACGCAGATTGCTGATACCGTTGGCGCTGTTGAAGCCGATAATGGGTCCGTGGTAATTATTGTTAGGATTTATTCAAGTATTGCTCGCCAAAGCTACAATTCTTACCCTGGCAGACCGTTTTACACACGGGCATACGCATGGTAAACACCACGGTAAGCCTCGAATATATTTAATAATAACTGCACCATACCCACTATCGGTCTAAATAGCGTCTGCAGTAGTTTGTACAATAGAACCCCTCTTAGCTAATTCTGGGTTCCGGTATAATTACTGAAGAGATTCATAGAAATTTTGACGTTTATATTTGCAATACTTACCCCTGCACGCAAAATGACCTGTAAGGGTAAGTGTTGCAAATATAAAAGTCCAAGCTACAATGAATATTTTCAATACTTATACCGGAACCCACTATGGAGCTAGAGAAGGACGACTGTAATCGATAAAATCTACGATATGCGGCTAAGTCGTTTGATCGACCGGGTGTAAATTAATTAAAGCGTAGCAGAAGAAGTCAAGTCTTCTTAATGGGCCTCGCGCGAGTGGCATCTGTGAACGCTGATTGGCAGAATAAATTTTAAGAACCGATGCCAAAATGCACGGATTGTTGAGTTAAGCGAAATTCATTCAATAAAGTTTTACAAGGCTACCGAAAATGGGAGACCGTTACGAAGAATCGGCGCAAAAGAGAGAATTGCTTTTTACTTGACGCGGATTGATTTCTGGTGTTATTCACATCACTCATTTAACCCTTTCTGACTGAGTTCGAATTGACATTGGCTGTACGACGACTAGGGGCAGAGCTGCTTAAATCGACATCCCATCGGAAATTTTCTGCTGCGTAACGTGCACGACGATGCATTGAAGAGTACGACGCACGAGCACCTGCAGCGGGAGAAATAAAAAGATCATGTTATATATTCCGCTACCGTGGAGAGAGCTACTCTTTTCGAGCAACGGTACTTCGGGAAGCACAGAAAGGGAATCACATTGACAAAAGTAGTTCATCTCGGAAGAGCGTGACGACCCTTTGAGTTCAATAGATCCGTGCTAGGACGTGGACGAGGATTGTGCCCCATCCTCGTTCGTTTGCCATCGGGCTGGCCGAACATCTAGACTATTTCTAACGATGAATAGTGGACTCATAATGAACTCCAAGACATCCCAGTCTCTAACGAAAGATCGTCAAGCCTCATCACCCCAGTCAGAAACATGATATCATAACAATCATCCAGAGCATATCTGTCATGGGTCGGGGTCTGGAATGAAAGAGAAAATGCTACGAGTGGTACTGCTACGACAAGTGGTTCTACTGTAATACGTCGCAGTATCCGTCGGTCTACTGATAGACTCTGGCCTCGCTCCATACATATTCGTATGGGACGAGGAATAACCCGCATCCTTGTACCATCGAATATACAGTCGTCCCTCTCTAACTCGATAGTGGGTCCCGATATAAGTGTTGAAAATATTCATTTTAACTTGGACTTTTATATTTGCAACACTTACCCTTACAAGTCTTTTTGCGTTCAGGGGTAAGTACTGCAAATGTAAATGGTTGAATTTCAATTAATATTTTCAACACTTATACCGGGACCCACTATCGAGTTAGAGAGGGACGACTGTATTGGTATATATCGGAGATAGCCGATATGAAGTTTACGACAGGTCTGAGCTTTTCAGCAACGTCAGCGGTTCTAGGGGGCTCGGAATAATCGCCACGAGTTTTTGGAGTAATAGGATCTGATCCGAGGCAACGGGTGCCGTCGGCCCGTTATGAGTCCATGAAGGTACAGAGTATGAGGACCAGTCAATATTGTGTGTGAAGTAGAAATGAGAAAGGTGACAAACCGTCGACATGTACAGCTAATCATGCAGATAGAGTATGGCTCTCCCTCACAGCTGGCTCTCCCTCACAGCTGGCTCTCCCTCACAGCTGGCTCTCCCTCACAGCTGGCTCTCCCTCACAGCTGGCTCTCCCTCACAGCTGGCTCTGTCTTGCTCACCCTCCCTGCGTTTCTACCAACATCTCTTGACCTGTCGGACGATCATAATTTGAGGCATTTTGATTCTGCTCACTGCTAATTACCTCGTCACGAATTTAATCACATCTCAGAGTGAACTTCTCAACTCCCGCATCACACGCTGCGTTTGCCAACGATCTTGCATGTTTCTTACAGGGGATCTGCATCATCGATCTACACACAGCTTGACCAATGAAATATGGCTGCTATTTTAAAAGTTCAGTCACTGAAGCCTCATTTAATATGATTAGCAGATTTAAACTTTTGACTCCTCCACAACTATTTAAAGTATATTCTCGCTAATTTAGGAACCACTTTGTTATTCACATCACTTTACCCCGTCGGATTAATTGTCTTCGTTGCCGGCCTGTGGGACTTACAATGATTATCATTTGTCTCTGGAACTGCTGGTCAGGAAGGCGTTGCAAGACAGGTATGCAGGAGATTTAATCACTACACGCCAAATTTGAAAACCTCACCGCGAGTGAACGTACAAGTGTGTAAAAACTCGGATGTCCGGCATGTGAGCATTGTCAGCGAAATTGGAGATCAAATACTAGTCCATGTGACGGTATTTCCGTTCAAATGGCCTTATTACGAGTTATGCCACAGCTGCGACAGGTTAACTCCAATGCCTGAGTCTCATGCGGCAAAGAGTGAACCACCACTCTTGTTCTAGGATATGCTGGTGCCGTCGCACTTTCAGTAGTCGACCAGGGCAGTTTTGTACCTGGAAGGAGTACATTCAGGAAAAGGGACGAAACTATTAAACTCAGGAAATAATATACAGTATGAGGGGTAAATCCTCGTTGGTACGACCGCGTTGCACTGAATGACCGGCATATGAGTTTCTCCCCACACGAATGCCAAGAGATTTAGTAATGATTTGTGTGTAGCTTTCTCCCCTAATGCCGAGTAGCGGATAACGGGTCGGATAGTGCAGTGGTACACTATGTGGGCCGTTCTCCCAGGTAGAGTCTGGGTAACTTGGACAGATACCCCAAATGAGACAGGAGAAAGCTACCGTCGTCCCTCTCTAACTCGATAGTGGGTCCCGGTATAAGCGTTGAAAATATTCGTTGAAATTCAACCATTTACATTTGCAATAGTTACCCCTGCACGCAAAATGACCTGTAAGGGTAAGTGTTGCAAATATAAAAGTCCAAGTTACAATGAATATTTTCAACATTTATACCGGGACCCACTATCGAGTTAGAGAGGGACGACTATATTTCGAATCCAGCAAGACCCTCAGACCACTTCTCTCGCGGTGATATTGTGTTCGTAGCATGACGAAAGCATGCTCAGATAACTGTGGGGATTTCTCGCTTTTTTCCATGGTGGGTATTTATGGAGGAGGGTATATGCCGCGAGGCGTTATCCTTGTAGCGGTATCTGCAAATGGCATTTGAGTATGACTATTCCAAACGTCAAACGGAGTCATTCTGCCGAATATAGATATCTTCCGTAATCATTCGCCTCAAAGCCTCCGACCGCATACGCAGGATTGATTCAAAAAAGTAGCGGATGACAAAAATTACCACAATTCGGCACGCACACATTATCGACAAGAACTAGAGAAGAGTGTAACGGGGAGTCTTTGGAATTACATAGGTGAGAACTAAACGTATGTATTCTCCTTGCCACCATGATGTACGGATATCTATCTTGCACAGACTAAGAATGAAAAAATAGGGATGCTGTCATCCGCGTGGCCTCTGCCAATTGTAGAGAGGAGATCTACAAGCCTCAGTCCCAAGGAGAATAATACTTGCCCCAAGAAGGGAGGACATCTGAGTCGAGTCGGATATTTACAAGTGTATCCTAGGAAAGTCGCTCTTTGACAGTCTTCAAGGTCCAACAGACATGTGAGTTGCAAGCCCACTGTCGCTACATCATTTTGAATGATTCGAGCAGAGCTTGGAGATAGTTGAGTAGAAGACATCATTAAGTGTACCACTCACCACACGACAATGAGACGTATATTCGAAGGTGTAAGTGCTGTCTCCAAAATATCAGATCGGTCAAAGTTGGTAAGAAAGACAACTTTCCACCACCGCTGATATTGAACACATTCGTCGTGGGGGATGAAGACGGCGTTTCTACCTGTACGTGGTGTCCCCTACGAACCTGGAGTTTAGCTCCAGGGCCAACAGAGACACATTATTTGGTCACAGAGGAAAAGTCACTCAGATGAGTTTCTGGGGCGTACCCAGCCCCCGTTATGGCTGTGATAGATCAGAATAAGTTGGCTATGTTTACATAGATGAATTCTCACTGTTTACAGATATTCTGGCATTGCACTGTCTCCCGAGGAAAGAGCACCGTTACCTGAGCGCTGGTGGTGTCGGTTTAAGGAGGATATCTGGACGAGGGGATCTTAGAGAGATAAAGATGAGGATGCGCACCTTGTGTGGCTCTGGTGCCTAGGCTCGCCTGGCTGGAGTTGAAGGTTTTTTGAGATTTTTTCCCGCGTACCGGTTTCCATGGCTACTCTTTTTCAATTTTTTTTGAGCAGAAGGTTCCGTAGAAAAGGTGGTTGAATTCTACGGGTAATTACTGAGCTAAATGGCTACCCGTCATGGGTCAATGTATCAATGATCTTAGGTTCGAGGTAAAGGTGGATAGGAGTACTGTAAAAGATGTGGCCTGGGCAGAGAGGATCCCTACTGTAATAGTCTTGGACTCTACACAGCACGAATAAACACAATTACAAACAAACAAATATACTCGTTGTGCTGACACGGGTACATGTTTTTGAAGTTCGGGATCAGGATCTTTACTCGGGCATTTATCCGTTAACTCCTGATCCTAAGTATGCAGCTATGGCAACTGATACCTATACTGGTACAGTACAATCTTGCTATAACAATGTTGGGCAAAATTACTCAAGGGTTTTTATTGGCCAATTCAATTGAATCCTCCAATCGGGAGCCTTGGTTAAGTTTTGCCCCACATTGTTTTAGCGAGATTATACTGTACTAAACGTACTGTCTTACTCTGACTCAGGGATTAAGAGTATATCCTTGTAATCGCTGATCTTATGGCCTGCTCCTGTCGATTTTTGGAATAAATTACGCTGACATAATATTTTAAGGCAGTCTGTGCCCCATGCCTCGGCCTCAGCTGAACTATCAGATTTTTCGTTGTTCGTGTAATTACCACTTGCACTCTATTGTTACTATTTCACCCCGCTTCAGTTAACACAATCAAATTTTTTAACCTGTACGCACAGACAAAAGATAATAATATTATCAAATTTAGCCAAGTAGGAGGTGAGGTCAACTTATTTCTGTCTACTGATCATCTTCGCAGGATGGATCATTAAACCATAGATGCTCTATCGATACCTGTAAGATCCCGGTAATCAATGCTAGATCAGAAGCTGCAAGTCAGTATTGCTCAAACTTGAGGAACAAAACGATCCTGAAAGTTTAACATTATCACACATTAGTAAGCCGTAACAACTCATTATGGACCGCTGAGTTTCTTCGAGATTCGTTAGCACATGCCAAATATACCATACGTAGCGGCCACACCAGTCCTAGAACTAGCTAAGGCGCTTCTAAAACCCAATTCTACACAAGTAGATGAATTCGAAGATTTTGTTTGTTCTTCTCGTCAGTCAAGATAAATGTCATACCTCGAGCTCGCCTCGAACTTTCCCGACTGGAATGTGGATGATAAAGCCGAAAAGAACGCATTTACCAAGAGGGGACATTCAGGCTGCCTTCCCAGAAACAAGCCCCCACAACCGGAGGAAAATTGACGTACCCGTAAGATATGGGCTGAGGCTCATCTCCATTCAACCCAATACTATCGATCACTCACCCTTTTGGAGCGATAAAACTTGGATCAATGGTCGAAAGACTAAAGTCCTACACATCACTCAGAAGGGCAGCTTAGGAATTTACTGTTGTGTACATACAGACTGACGACTTTAAGACAGGTGAAGAATGTAACAGTACTTGTAACAGAAAAGCAAAGGCAATATAATTCATGAATGTTTTGAGGCTCTTTTTCTGGATTGAAAAAAGGAGGACATACATCCTGGGACAGAAAATGGGGAAAGGTAACAGCTGAAAGCTACATCGAGCACAAACTCCCCCGGGTTGTGTTTTGGATTAGGAAAAATCCTGATCCTAATGGTCGCCCTATCAGATTCATGCAAGATATCGCACTACTACTCAAAGCCAACCTTGCAATGGCACATCCCGAATCTAACGAAATTGAAGTGGTCACTTGGTCAGCGTTCTCTGCGGATCTAAATTAGATGGAGGCTGAAACGAGTATGATGAAATCATACATACAGGCTCGATATCCTGTGTCTGGTCAAGGGAGACAGTGTAGTTAGTTACAGGCCCGCAAGATTGTTAAGGAGGCTTGGGGGTCTACAACGCCCGATCAGCTTCTAACCCTGATTGCGAGCATACCAGCGAGATGCCAAGTAGCCACAGTCAATACTTGCGAGAGGGTTGACAAGATTGTAGGACATAAATGAGTCACCTGAAAGAAGTTTATATTTTGTTAACTAAGAGAATCTAAGTACATGAACCACCTTGTACTTATATATGCCCCAAGGTCTTCTCTAAGGCTCTAAGTGGTTCCATGGAATCCACTCCCTTTACTTCATCAACTTCTACATCATTCTGTAGAATCTTGTCGCCGATATTCCAGTACCTTCTAGAAAACTCGCGCCTGAACGAGGACAGGTCTGAGGAATAAGCGAGGTTAAGCGAAGGGCTGTATTTGGCTTAGGGCCAAATTATTCCTAAATGGCTGTAGCCCTATGATAATGCTGGTCCAACTGGATCTTAGCGTTTGAATTTGTGACTCGACAACAAAAGCTTGTATTCATATTAGGGTATTTCAAAATAACTTTCAAATTCAAATGCCCTATAACCATCGCGGATTTCCTATTCAATTCTAGTATGGTAATAGAAGAAGGAATTGCTAGGGTATGGAAGCTAGGACACCAAGACTTTCCATCAAAAGAACCCCGAATTTTGAAAGGTCACTAGAGAGACTCCTCACCCAATGCGATTGGAGATAATTGATTTGACGCCAAGGTGTGCCAGAATTAACCCCATCTGTATAAAGATCATCAAGAGACCCCTAGCTATAAGATATGAATAAACATTTATCGCTGTGCTGGATTAATGACAGTAAAAAATCTATCAGAAAGCTAATGTTTCTAGCTGCGGGCAGCGACTGAAGCTGGCACTCTAGCAAAGTGCTAGTTCCAAAATGACTGTGATAAAGCCACTCATGCAGAGTTATTTGTGAGGAAGCATAAACTAAGTGACATTGCCAGACGGGAATTATCAGCCCTAATACAATAGAAAACTGCCTTAGCTAAATTCATCGACCAACAATCCACTCGATTCGAACGAAACGAGTCCTCTGCCAGTGGCATTTATTGTGAAAAATTCTGCTCATTCGAATGTTTCGTCAGGAATCCAAGTCTGTGGGGAGTGACTCGATCGAACATCGAAATATTAACTTTGATATTAAAGATTCTGAAGAATAAGTGAGACCATTCAAACCTGAAAACCATATCTTACTTTTCCTCAATCTGCTGAATTTCATCAAACATGACAGAGAAAATCCTGACGAGAAAATGACTTTACTTCAGGTCCATAAATTCCTGGATACAAGTGCTGTTTTGATAAAAATATCTCTCTCCATGGAAGGCACAGAATGGTTTTGTCTTTGAGTCACAATCAGATCGAAGGATGTTGAAAGGGGCTTATCAGAAGAATTAAAAGTCTGTTCATTGATCTTTTGCCATGAGCTTTTTGCTTAGTATTTCCAGGTTTTTGCAAACAAAAGAATTTTCCTCGATCCAATAGCAGGACATTTTTCTTACAAGCCTGTTGTCTAGCTCGAAATCCCCTTAATAATTTTATGAGCTCTAGGAGAAACATGGCCGTATATAAAACAACCGGCACCGAGCAGTCTCGACGTCTTAGACTGACCTGCTCGAGTCACCCTCGATAGTTCTGTTTTAACACGATTTGCTATTCTGTCCAAATAGTTAAGATTTGACAAAAATTAAAAATCACTGTTTCGCTTGTTAAACTGATTTTCTTTGGCGACGGCGCCTTGCGAATCCACCCTACTTGTTATGATGAATTACTTCATTTACGTCATAAGTACCAAATTTATCTCCTTGCGTGAACAAATCAGTCTACTTCATTCCGAATTCAAGCCTGAGAAGCTCGTAAGAAAGCACAGGGTTAAGCATTTCTCCGGCAACAGTGCCTAGCTACTTTGCGTATTCAATATGAGCCCGTCTCAGCTGGAGAAGTTTAAAATTGATACTGCATTTGAGACGCTAAACACGGATACAAGGTATCATTGGGCAGAAGATGCCATGACAAGAGGGAGCACCGTAGCAACTAGGCTATGAGAATAAAATAGGGTCGTTGGTATTGAAGAAAACCCCATCTCACATCAGGACAATCTACATTATTTTTACTCACCACGCCACTTGGAAACTCAGCCATAGAACACGTAAGGTTTACCTCCTGTGAAAAGATATCCCAACTAGTACTTCCTCCCAGAATCTATTGACATCAGGCTCAAAATTATATAATTTCGATCGTGTTTCATGCTTCTGCCTCATCGACCATAGTTTTCCAACAAAATCCATGCAAGTCCTGATAATTGTTGTTGAATCAAGTCTTATGATCCTTTTCACAATCACTCATCCAGGCCTCTCGTAATTCAACTTTTGGGCGGCAGCGCTAGTCCTAGCACTTAATCAATTAGTATTATTAGGTGATCGGCTTAAGTCATGCACTATAAATATGATTCTCTCAGTACATATGATGAATCGTCACGGACAGACAACTGAAGATCTATACGCGGTTACTCTTACGAATCTGAGATTGAAATACTTTCTCGGAGCTAAGATTCAGTTTATCAGTTATGGGTGGAACTATTGTTGAACAAGCCGACAGGACGAAACCTGCAGTCAAGGACTCCTGATCCAAAAACTGGGCTCCAGGGCTATTACGACTAGAAAAACATGATTTGATTCAAATTTCACACACGAGCAAGCTTCCTTTTGGGTACAAGCTGACCTGGTCTTGTGTAATCACACAAGCCATAACCTTCATCCCATCTCAGCCCACCCGGACGATTTAGCAGAGAATATCCTTTTTTCAGCGTCTCATAAACGCTCCATAAACTGAAGCATGTCTCATTCTACTTGTTATGAAGCAACGACGCGAAGAATTAGGCAGTCGCTCCCCCTAACATTCGGCTTCACCTCGGCCACGATCACGCAGACTCTTACTATCGACGAATCTACTAAGACTTATGCCTGACATGTCATCTAGCCGTCAATAGAAATCGAAGAAGGCCATGCTTAACGTGCTTTAGATTTAAGCCACTGATGCGGATTTTCGGCTCGTCTAGAAGAGAGAGGAAGCTCTTCTGATCATTAATGAGAAACATACGGATAAAGGCTAGGTCAGGTGAGGAAATTTCGGTAGCAGGACTGGGCTTACTACAATTGAGGATGTCAGGGGAGACCATCCGAGAGGGTGCCGGATTTCCACGAGGAAAACGACCCTGAGAAGACAGAAGAGGCTAGGCTTGGATTTGGCATAGATTCGAGGAAAAGGCCGTAAGGTTTAGTGGTTTGCATACCACAGCTGGATGCGCGGGGGTGAAAAGAAAGTTGCCATGGAAAACTATGTGCAGTAATGAACTACGAGAATGGCCTCACCTCCCAAACCAATCCCTTTTTCTAATTTTTTTCAGTAGCTGCTTCAAATAGTGCTTTAGTTGGACAGAGTTGAGATATACGTCAAAGGCAAACCTTGGTCTGCTCCACTGTTCCCGTGAATTATATTTCGAGCTTGGGTCTTGGACCCTAAGAAAGGAGACTAGAGATCTCTGCGAAATACCCTGTTTTCGCTCAAGCGCGCTTAGTCTAGGGAGAGATTGCTCTCTCTCACAAGGCATTTCTATTGAAAGGCTATGAGCGAGTGAGGAGTGACATCACCTTTCAGTAGATAAACACGGTTATGAATGTTTGCATGCAGTGAGAAGTTCTAAATCTTATATTTTATTGTTCCTATTCTATATTCTGTGTTGATGGACTAGAAGAGCCCTATTTATATACATGAGGTGATACCCATGTTCCTCCACGTCTCTATCTAGGTAAATCATGTACAGTGAGATTCTGAGAGTGGAAGCGGCTGGATGTTCCTGGTGTGGGTGACCCTGGAAGCTTCTGGTATCAGATATCGGATTATTCTTAATCAATAAATGATTCATAATCTTGTAAGCGAGTACAAAGTCATCCCTTGTAGTCGTTACTAATATCGTGAGATAGTAGTAGTATGATATGATAGTACTAGTATATCGGGGATGATGGAGGAAATGCAGTGATGTACTGCCTTGATACAATAATTTCCAGTTGCATCTTTGCACACTCACTTTAGATAGATTTTGACCGATACTCATCACATGGACAAGTCTTTTGAGAATCTTGCGAGCGCCACACGATGAGTACTCTCTAATTCTTCGGCTTTCCTGACCTAAAACAAATAGACGCGAGACTCGGGCACGCGCGCGTGTTCCGTCTTATTCGAGTCAGTAAAGCGCCAACCAGCTTCCGGCATATACAGAGGTGAAAGAGAAAAGAATGTTAGTTTAGTTTGTGAAGTTTGGTGATGCATTCCGCTAGAAAGCCTCGCCTCATCCCCCTATTTTTCCCTCCCGTAAGATTCCGAGAAACCATTGTCGGAAACAGGATGTCGCTGGATGTTCTCTGCCAGTCTTTCTCTCGCTGGATGCGGCGATGGAGAATCAATGTTACTTGGAAGGTATGGCAGAAAAGAGTAGGCAAGAAGTTCGGGTTCCGAACCAACAAGATTTCCTCAGTTTGGTGCTGGCGTCAGGACTAGGATTTTTCTTGTGCGTATCGAAATTCTACGCCTTCGAAAGAATTCCTGGGTGCGCACGAGATGGCCAGATCTTGGACTTGACCCCCACCGGCTCCTCCGGTCGTGTACTTAAAGACCTCGGGTTTCGGCCCAGGACCCGGAAAATCAAATAAAAGTCTTTTCCCTTCCACGTCAATACCTATACTCATACAGCGCGATTAGTCAACAGTGTGAGTGACCGACAACCGGAATGGCATCCCAGCTATTTCTAATAATTGGGCAATGCCTCCCTAAACACGGCCTTTGAGCATCCAGTAATCGCTTGTTCTGTATTGATCGTCTTGATGACCATGCAGATCTAGTTTTTTTCATCAAACGGGTTGGATATTTGAAGCCAGTCTAGGACTGTAATATAAATAATTGCGGAGGATACGTATTTTTCGTCGAACTAAGCGTAACGTTCGGAATGCTCTTCTTCAGACAGCTTTGGCAGATACCACAAAGATATTCGTTACGGCACGTAACGTCTTCCATGAGTACCCATCCCGAGGGAACAGCGTGACACTCCCATGATTATCGCGGTGTGCTATCGTTATCCCCAGCATGCATTATCTCCGCTAGACATGTCGTGTGGGGGTCGTGTTGGATACGATCCAGTTTACGCCCGTCTCCCGTGGGGTATGTGTTCACGCTCTCTGGAGTTGACTTGGAAGAACTCTCCGTCCGGCGTACCGATACATCATGCGACTCCAGATCGAACGGTTGTCTGGCGGTCAGAGCATGGAGCTGTGCGCGGCGCGAAGGTGGAATGGGAGCGGTCGGCTTTTGTGTATGTGTTTTTGTAAATCATGATAGTTTCAGCCTGTAAGTGATGACAAGTGATTTAAATACATTTATCATTCATTAATCTCTTCAACCCCGTTACTCCATTAACGCCCCTTAGCACTAGTCTATCAACTCATATCTTAGGTGAAGGTAATCCAATATTACTTTAATCAGAATCTGACTCTGGTTCCATGCTATGCCTTTCCAAAAAAAGAATGAAAATTTTTTTTGTTTTTCTCAAGATTTGATAACGGGATTTGAAAAATTATTTTCAAAATGACAAACATAGAAAAACGGGCTCAAGTTAATTTTTGCTAAATGTAATGCTTAATTTGTGACGGTGGGTAACAGTAAATCTAGTTCATATTGGCTATGTTGTAATTCAACAAGATATGTTTTTAGTTATTCTGATGTAGACCAGCGATCAAAAACAGATAATCTTTTGTAATTAGATAGTACTTGACTCAGACCTAGGATAGGGAACTCAGGATAAAAATCACACTGAGATGTACCTCTTCCGCCATTAACAATTGAATCCCTCAACTGAGAACCCACAACTTGTCTGAATTTATTCTACGTGATCTCTAAAGCCTTACAAGCTCTATGGCTCTGCTACAATCTGTGTACAAAGTTCCACTGATAGATATAGTACGCTATATATATTTTAACAGTAATCCTAAACATGAAGTGGTTTCTGTATTTTTCTCTGCCTGGGCAGCATTGTCGGAATTCAAGGCGAAGTCTACCAACTTTGGTATTGAGTAGTGTAAGCAGATTTATAGGTTCTAGACCACCACTTCCCTTCTTCCTTCCCCCCACACACGAGAGCTGTAGAGTATTCAGTGTGGCATGGTGTGAACGGTCAGAGCAAACGGTCACTGCACGCAAATACCATGAAATAAGTTACATTTTTCTTTGTCCGTCTACACAGGTCGGGCAATTACTATATGTACTAAAAGACTAATACCTCAGTAATCATAACCTCTGTGGTCATCTGTAAGTGGCCAGCCCCCAAAGTTGTCAACTGTAATTCGCCAGCTGGTGATATGTAATTAATTAGCCAGTCTCCTACGTTGGTGTTGTAAGATACCAGCCCCGGACTGTGATGCCAAGCATTAAATATAGCAGTCACGTGTCAAGCTAGCTTCCTCTTGGATCCTAGCACTAAATTATGTGTATCACCCAGAACACATGGTTTGTTTCTCCTGTGAGAGAAGTTGTAAATATTACTACTCTCTTTTCCTATTTTATGAACATAGGCCAGGTTATTACCCACCCTAGTTCTTGCCCGGAAAAAGGATGATTAGGTCCCTCTGCTGAATTTACTTATGTTAATGGCCTTAGACTTAAAGATAGGTATAATTAGCCTTGCAGATGTTCTATGAAACCTACCAAGCTCAGTAGCCTTCCTGCCTTCTCTAAGTATTTGATTAGTCCAATCAGGCTGTCAGGATAAAAGAATCGATTTTATTATATTTTCATTCAGTGAAGAACAGCCGGTCGCGGCCATTACAAGTCACGGAAATTGGTAGTCAGCGGCGTCAACACGTCGGGGTTTGATCGGCAATTTGCGGACTGAAAGAAGATCATACATGCCCGCGTCTGAACGATGTGCAGGGCAGAGGGATGGTGGCACTGGCGTGTCTGCATCGTTGAGGAGGAGCGCTAATCGTCATTCCCTATCAGCATTCATCTTGGATTTTGTCCCATCGTCACAGCACCTGTGCGTCCGAAAATTTTTCGCTGAGCAGTGTCAGCTCGTATCAAATCCGACCAAAAAATGTCGATGATTACTGGTATTGTTCCTCATCATTCAGCTCCATTGGATCGTGTCCGACTCAATTCGCTCTCGAATGGAATCGAGATCGAATGTGTACTGCGTCTGTTTTCGACGGTGGGGAGAAGCACGACAGCTGCACCATCTCCGTCAGATTCATCCACAAGGTCTGACGTCCATCTATCTTAGGCGTTTCATTCGGATGCTGCTGGTACATCTACGATTCTGGAACAGGTGCGTATTTATTGAGATAGTTGGATTTTGTGATGCAACAACGTGGCCATCCGACATTAGATGATGAGATTGTTGATAACATCTACGGATCACGTGTAGCTACGCACAGAGTTCCATATTGATACGACAGGCGTGAAAAGGTCGACTCCTCTTAGTAGCTAGAACTAGATGATACAACTGTGACGAAGCATACTCATACCGTGGGATGCATTTGCTAGTGGCACTACGGCGGTTTATAATTCGGGACCTGAATTCTTTGCCTCGACCGTGAATACTCACCCACAGTAAACACAAGAAAACCCCTTGAGCTGTCCTAATAAGCTACATCAGCTAACGCGAAAATTCACGTGAAAAAAGATCTCACGACATCCTCATACCTCGACGTCGCAGAGGTTCGGCATAAAAGTCATTCACTTTGGACATTATCTAGATGATAGACAACGACACCATCTTTGGGTGGGTGAGGACTTAGCTCCTATAAGGCTCCCTCAAAGATAGAGCCCCCCTCAGATGCCCCTTCCAAAAATCCTATCCCTTTTCACATCCTGACCTCCAGTCCGTTCTTCGCATACACAGTCACCTCTGGAATTATATTCAGCCTCAATTGCCACCCGCGATCTTCTCTCCCCAATCTGTGCCCTGCGACTTCCATACTCCACCGGATAACAATATCGAGGGCGTGGACTTGGGAATTTAAATCAGGTTGATCGTCGCAGCGATTTTCTCCAAAGTAGCTCATCGAAGAACAGAGTAGTCGTTAGATCATAGAGATAGCAAGACCTCATTGGAGTTGGAATCGGCTTCAGACGAAGAGAGTGTTCATTGGCTTTTGACAGTTACCGATGATGACTCTCCTAGGCTCTTTCAGATGTGCAGCTAATATACTGGGCATTGACAGCAAGTATGGCGTAGCGATGATAGAGTGCGATAGCGCCAGCTCATTTGGCCTTGAGGATGATTTCGGACGGATCGGAATCACCCCTTGGATCTATACTCACTTTCAAGTGGCTTCAATTGGAGTTCAGACCAATCAGAGCATAGTATGTAACGTGTCATATGATTGTGCAAATTTTTTCCAGAAGATTTCGCCACCAAATTTACTTTCAATTACCCATCTCAAGAGCTCTAGATTCGACCATTTGGATTGCAAAAATAAAGCACGCTAGTTGCTTTACTCATCCTCTGATTGATCAACTCGCCGTTCTCCCAAGTAGAGTTTGGGTAGCTTTGACACATGTCCCACTTGAGACAGGAGAAAGCTGGTTCGAATCCAGCAAGACCCTCACACCATTTCTCTAGCGGTGAAACTGTATTCGTGGGATGACAAAAGCATATTCAGATAACCATAGGATTTTTCTCGCTTTTCCCTGTGGTGAGTATTCATGGAAAAGGGTACATGTCGTAAGGCGTCATTTACGCAGTAGTATCTCCGAATGAAATCTGAGTATGGGTTTTCCAAACGTCAAACTGAGTTATTCTACAAAACATACATATCTTCCGTAGTCATTCGCGTTGTAGTCTCAGGCTGCATACTAATAAAAAGGTTTGGAAAAGAAGATTGGTCGACTCGTGCTTGTGGGACTAATTTGTCCTGAATATTAAGAATTGAGAGGGCAGATGACCGTCCTCGAGCACCTCCACTATCCTGTCGTAGGTACAAAAAAACGCTCAAGCCAGCCTCGCTTAGAAGGGGAGTTCAGGAGTTGGGAAGTGGGTAACTGTAAAAAAATGTACTTAAATCAATTGTCATACAGGGCCTCAGGGGCATCTCTTACTCAGTGATCGACATGGAAATGTAGGGATATTTCCCAGTTTTTTGCGGGGAATATACAAATTAGTTACAAGATGCTCCCAACAAATTATATTACATAACCATCAAGCCAAAGTGTAGATGTCAATTAATCCCACTCTCGTCTACCTGCTCTAATCGACCCCTTCTTAACTGCACCATCTCGTCAAGTTCTAGTTTTCACAATCTCAATCGTCTCTTTTATCCGATAAAGTCTACAAAGCAATTTCCTAAAATTTCCAATGATATACACATGTAGAAAAAAAGCAACAAGACGAATATTTTTAAATATACCACAGTTTCGCAGGTAAGTCATGCGGAAGTTGCACTTTTTTGTTGGTTCATGTTCTCATAGAATGAACTCTCAAAATATCTCCCAAATGCTCGCAAACACTCGAGTAAACTAAATCGAGATCTGAGGCTTCAGGTGAGTCTAGAATATTGGAAATATTCTATTTACGAGTATAAGCTACTTGAAACCAGGGTTTAACTCTTCATGAAGCTGCAAAAGCCGATAAGGAGATCTCTTATATACCTGGAGTTACTGTTCATCAAATAAAATATACGATTCATATGGGATGTGTTGAGCCAGAAAAAAGTACTAGTCGAAAACCAATAATAAATCCCGGATAACAAGACGAGTTAGAAATATTTATTTGAAGCTCAAAAGAGACTCGGCAGATGACGTACCTGGAGCTAGCAGTTAATTTTCCACATCGGAATGTTGGCGAAGATGCAATTCAAAATGCTCTCAAGAGAAGAGGCTACAACAGGCGCATTGCCAGAGATAAGCCTCCTCTCTCTAACGAACACAGAAGACTAAGACTTGAGTGGGCTGAATCACATCAGTCTTTAACCCTAAATGACCGGTGTCGGATAATTTGGCGTGACGAGACGTGCATAAATGATGGTCCAGTCAACAAAGTGCATGTCACTAGGATGGTCAGTTTACATTTCATTAGATATAAAGAGATGCGAAACACTAAAGATTTTTACATGAGCACGAAGAGTACCAAAGTAAATGCATCATCGATCGCCATACGAAAAATAATTCTTGGATGTGATGGGGATGCTTTGCCTGCACCCAAGCAGGTCCCTTAGTGTTCTGGCAAACAAGCTGGAAAAAAATAACCGGGGAAGGTTATCGTCAAAGTATTATCCCAGCGGTTGCTGGATTTCTAGGGTCAAGCTTTGCAAGAATGGGTGTTTTGCAGTTTATGCAAGACAACGCTCCCGTTCACACCGCAACTGTCGTGAAGGAGTACCTTGGTGAACATGGGATAGTACCTATCGTCTGGCCGCCTTACTCCGCTGATTTGAATCCAATTGAGAATGTATTGAGATTGATGAAGTCATATATACAGGATCGATAAGAAGACTCTGATCTGGGACGGCAGCGTGGGAGGGCTGAAATTCAAGCCCTTGTGGAAGAAGCCTGGCAGGAATGCACATAGCCTGAAACTCTCGCAAATATTATCAGTGATATGCAAGATAGGTGCTTGGCAGTTATTCAAGCGCAAGGCGGATCTATAGACCATTATCTGTGATATCTACAGTTATTTCTATAGGAACTTTGAATAGAAATGAAAAATAACATTCTCAAAATTAATTTTGAATTTAGATTGATTTTTGGTGAAAGTTTCATGGGTGTAAATGTTTTACGGTAAAATCTCACGAGCTAATACGTCCAATCAGCATTTCCCCTAGCAAGACATCCTAGTACTTTCAACGTACATCATGGCCGGATTCATCAGAGCTGCAGGAACTCTCTATGTGATTATACTAGAGAACTTCTCCCTATGTATAAAGATCTACGGTTTAACCCCTGCAAAACGATACGGGTGTAAATGAATACCATGCGAGGCTATAGCTAGATGGCTGAATACAATACAGTCGTCCCTCTCTAACTCAATAGTGGGTCCCGGTATAAGTGTTGAAAATATTCATTGTAACTTGGACTTTTATATTTGCAACACTTACCCTTACAGGTCATTTTGCGTGTAGGGGTAAGTACTGCAAATGTAAATGGTTGAATTTCAATGAATATTTTCAACACTTATACCGGGACCGACTATCGAGTTAGAGAGGGATGACTGTATGATTTTTAAAAAAAAATAAAAAAAGCCTCGCTTAGATGATTTGCAAGCGATGTGATTTGTCACTTATTACGAGCGTACTTTAAGTAATGTGTACGGCACATCTTACTGGAGGTTTACTTGCTATTTGATAGGTAAAATTGGCCTAATCATCACAACCCTTACCACTGGATCTGGTCGCACGAGCATGGTTGGAGTCAGTATCCGCAGATGGGAAATGCTGTCAAGGGGTTATTCGTACTTCTCTGTCACTAATTGACTGGGTTGATTCGAGTCTGAGATGCTGGATTAAAGCGTTGACAAGTAAAAGTGTTTTGACATAATGTTAGTGTCTAGCCGACTGACTGGCCTCCAGGCCTGGTAATAAGAGAACCAATTAGAATTGATTCGCTTATGAAATTCGTTGATTTGAGCACCAAACGCATCCTTTTTAAGGCATTACAGGAATTGAGCTTGTTGTAACTTGAGATGAACTTTATACATCGTTTCCTTGCATTATCTCTGAACAACGTACAGAACTCACACCACTTTGCATTCATTTATCCCCCGGCAGTGCAGTGCAGTACATGCGCCTGTGTTGGTAGTACCAGTACTCACTACGAGGAGAATCGACACTGTCACTCTCCGCGTATTCTCATACCAATTTGTATGGGACTAGATCTCAAATTTATACTGCTGCCGGAGCACAGTGGTAGGGAAAGGAATTTCAGTCCAACAATATTTCCGTGCGGAAGTTCCCACAAAATTTTCAGAGTTATATCAACACTGTGCTCCCTCGCACCTTGGTACCAGCCCAGTAGACATGCATCACTATAAGCGAAATTCTTCAAGATTTGTCGAAATTTCAGAATTCGAGCCATTGTATCTTGAGCATTCAGTGGGCTTCCCGCGTGCTTAACCTCGAGCCTTCAATCGTGAGGACAGAGGGATGCAAGGTCGTCGGTGCGGTAACCGAATTGTAGGCCTCGCTTAAATTTAGCAACAGCTGCTCCCGACACCACTTTCTATCGCTCAAGACGAATTAAGTCATTTTTGAAGGCGAATGTATAGATGCACACCTAAGTTTCACTAACCGTACATGTACTGAGCTTGACTAGCAACAGAGTTTTACATTACGTGGTGCTAGGTTTCTCAGGAAACTAGGAGCTCAAATTATTTGATTGGCTATTACGCGCATATGAAGTGTTCATTTAGAAAATGCCAACGACAAATTTGCCCATATGGACATCATTGGAGAAATACCCGCAAATGTTTGGCACAAAGAGGAATTGTCGGGGCCGACGGTCATAGTCAACAATACTGCATTAGCGTGATCGAGGCCTTTTTTATTTAGGCCTCGGCTAAATTCCAGAGCGCTAAGCCTAATTAGATACACCGCCTCTAATTTGCTCACCGCACGCTTCTTAATTAGTTCTGAGTACACAGACCCTCATACGATTGATTGATTGATTGATTGACTTTATTTTACGTCTACCGAGGCCCATGCGAAGCATGGGCTCTGTTTATTCCCTAACGGAACAAAAGACGCCAGGGAGTTACTCCTGGGCTTCAATAAAGTCTACAAATTTACAGGTGTGAAAGAGCGCGTTCCCATAGCTGCTCCTCGCAAATAAATTACAGATCCCAAATAAGGATGAAAATAGATTAATCGCGCCAACCACACACATCCTCCGTGCGCCGGACCAGACTCCCATCACCGTAACCTCCTCTGAGTGGCATTTTTTTTAATATTTTTAATATTTTTAATATTTTTAATATTTTTAATATTTTTAATATTTTTAATATTTTTAATATTTTTAATATTTTTAATATTTTTAATATTTTTAATATTTTTAATATTTTTAATATTTTTAATATTTTTAATATTTTTAATATTTTTAATATTTTTATACTTTATATTATAAGAAACTGTTGAACGAAAGAAAAACGAAATGTTTTGTAGATGGGACTACGTTGGTGTAGTCCTATTAGTCAGGCAAAGAGTCACAGGTGCATATGTCCGAGTAGAAACAGGTTTTTTTTAACCAATTATCCAACACGAGGCCTCCATCATGAGTGCCAAGTAGGTAAGGAAGTAGTTTAGAGGGGGGTCCTTGTGGGCGCCTGGCTCGCCTCTTGGCTATATGATAAAAAAAGAAGTGTAACGGAGCTTTGCGGTGCCTGCAGCGGCAGAAAAGATTGGCATCCCGATGTGAGAAACGTTCATGATAGTCCGCGAAATCCCCATGACCAGACCTTATAGCCAGGATTCGTCCTAGAGTGTCACGGGGAAGGCGGAGTTCTTTTGGGTTGCTGGGTGCCGTGTTGATCTCCAAATGATGGTAGGTCTCTAAATGTGGAAGGAGGCATCTCCAGAGCCTGCCTGTTGCCTGTGGTACAAGCGACTTAACCCAGCGTTTTAATCCAGCATTAGAGTATGGAGGTTCTGATGCAAGGGGAAGGTGGCATGCTTCATTCGCTAACTTGTCTGCAGCCACGTTTCCAGGGATAGACGAGTGACCCGGGACCCAACGGACGTTAAATTCACCTGGTGTGATGTGAGGTAGACGGAATCGTCGTTGCCATTCAGTTTCTAGTTTAAGGAACTCATCGAAAACAGCCTGTGATGAGCCAGAGAAAGGAGTAAGTAAGCGGGAGGTGACTTCCAGGTTATCCAAAAATACCCAGAGATTTGTCGCGAATTTTGCGGTTGAAGAGGCCAGCGCAGACTTTGCTCCTTCTAAAGCCCCTATGGCTTCGGCGTCGAAAACTTCCACACCTTTGCCGAGAGGAATGCTTTTCTGAAAGATTTGTACCCCCCCCTTGGTAGGCCACGTAACCGGCGCCTGTGAGGCCGTCGGATTGTTTTGAGCCGTCTGTATACAGAGCAATATCACCAGAGGGAATTGTGGCGAGAAAAGAGTTGAAGGCTTGTTTGGCCATTTCCTTGGATTCTCCACGCGGGCCACCCACTCTAGCATAGGCCACCTCACGGTCTTCCCCCGGGGTCCAAGGAGGGAGGGCGATTGTTGAAAAGCAGAATGAGTCAGAAATGTATTATTTGGGAATCTAATCTATTTTATTGAAAAGTATTCAGCTGAGTTTAATATACAGTGTGTGCTTGCTAAGCGAGCTTAGTAAGTCACATTCTAACCAGGGTTGAAGACTGATGCTTCGACACACTCCTTCAGTCTGAAACCGAAACTGATCACTCATGATTCCTCCTAATCAAATTCTGCAACTCTCAAGTTCAAAATTTCAACAAATCTAGAATGTTTCTTCTGCGAAAGTGATTTGGTCATCCCATCAGCCACCATTTCATGCGTAGACATGTGACGAGCATTAACCCGTCCAGAATCAATATGTTCCCGTATAAAGTGGTGCTTAATGTCAATGTGCTTCGTTCGTTGATGTAGCTCAGGATTTTCTCCAAGAGCGAGACTACTTTGACTGTCAGAGTAGATGCGAGTTGATATGATGTCATTTCCGATGTACATCATTTGAGACATGACCTGCTGTATCCATAGGAGTTCCTGAACGCATGATGTGTAGGCATAGTACTCTGCTTCAGTAGATAATAGAGATACATTTGGCTGACTTTTTGAGGACGCTGATATCACCCCTCCAGCCAGAAGGAATACACTCCCGCTTGTAGATCGTCGCGTACCTTTGTCGCCTCCCCAATCTGAGTCGCAATAACCGTGAAGGTGAGAGTTATGGCTATTTCCGTCGTACATTATTCCTAGGTTAATTGTGCCTTTAATATAGCAGAGAATCCGATCTACTCCTTTGAGATGCTGTGCGGATGGATTTGACAGGTATCGAGAAAATGCCGAGCACGCGAATGCTATATCTGGTCGTGTGTGCACTGCCAAGTAAAGTATGGAGCCTATTTTGGATTGGTATTCCTTAATCTCGGCACTTGTTGCAACACCATCATTTCGCACCAAGAATTTCTCATATCCAGCTGCTATGAGAGTGTCAACTGGTCGGCAGTTTTCAAGTCCAAATCTTTCGAGAATTTGGCGAGCATAGGCGTCTTGAGTGAGATAAATCCTTTTCCGAGGACGATCTCTAGTTATCCGAACACCAAGGAAGTAACTAGCTGGCCCGAGATCCTCAAGTTGAAATTTGTCCGCTAGCATGTTTTTCAACCAATTGATATGTTTGATTTTTTTTCCAAGAATAAGGAAATCATCAACATATGTGACGATAAGGATACCCGTTTGCTTATTCAGATACAGGCAGTTATCAGAGGCGAGGGGTTCAAAATCTACTTCTATTAGACAGCCTCGAAGGTGCCTTTGCCAAAGCCTAGGAGCTTGCTCCAAGCCGCACAAAGCCTTCTGAAGTTTGCACACGAATGGATATGTAGAAGCAATGTCTGGCTCCTTTCAACCTGGTGGTACCTGCACATAGATGTCGGTATCTGCGTCACTGTTCAAGAATGCTGTTACGGCATCCATCTGCTCGATCTCAAGGTCGAACTTGGCCGCCATGGCAATCGCAATTTTCCAGGTCGTGTTACGGCAAACACCTGCATATGTCTGCGTATAATCGCGTCCGTACTCTTGCTCAAAGCCTCTTACTACCCAACGAGCCTTGTACTTAAGTATGTTCCCCTCTTTGCCTGGCTTCGTTTTAAGAACTAGTTTCCCAGTCAGTACTTTCGTACCATCTGGTAGTTCAGATCGTCGAACAAGGGACCAAGTCTTCTTCTTTGAGAGTGATCTATACTCGCGATCAATCGCTTCTTTCCAGCTCTTAGAATCCTCACAACTCATCGCTTCCGCAAGAGTTTTTGGATCAGCTTTATTATCAACAGTCAACAGAGACTGTGATGCAGTAAGAAAACAACAAAAAGACAAATGCTCATCAGAGCCAGAGCTAGCTGCTGTGCTTCTGGTCACACGATCCACCTTTTGATAGACTTTCTTGCTTCCAAGTGGTCTACCTCGTCGAGTAACTGTTGTTTCGGGCTGTTCAATGTCCTCCACTCCTGAGCTCTGAGTAGGTATATTCTCTTCTTGAATAGTTTCGGGAATTCTACTTCTTTCCTTTTGACTCTCTTGATTATCCTGATTGTCCGTGCTTTCCTAATCTCTGGCTGCATTACTTTCAACCTGCAAATCGTCAACTTCTACATCTCGTTGATGTTCTTCAAAACTAAGTTGCTCAAAAGGTGTGAGAGGATCAAAGAGTGGTTCAGGTTAGTCGGAAGTTTTTGTTTCCTCCCCACTACTTTCATCAACCTGAATAGGCGGACTACAGTCAGAGGAATTCAGTTGTGTCTTTTGAGAATTTGTTGCACAAGAATTTTCATCAAATCGCACATTTGACGTTCGAACAACTACACATCGAGAGGGGATATAAATTCGGTAGATATGCTGACCTTCGTAGCCAACAAGGATACCTATTTCAGCTCTCTTATCGAGTTTTCGAGATAAGACTCTTTTCTGCACGGGAATTTGGACAAATGCTTTACAGCATAGGACCCTAAGATGACTCAAATCAGGCCTCTTATCAACCCCGAGCATGAAGCGCTCAAAGGCTTGAATGGGCGTTTCTCCATCTAGCACAGAAGTAGCAATGCGATTGGCTATCTGTAGTTGAGATCTCACGAGTTCAGGCCAAAGAAATTGAGGGATATTATTTTCGATGGATACTGTCCGAACTCTTGAGATTATAATTCCGATTGAGCGTTCAGCTCGACCATCTTGCTCGGGAGAGTAGGGTGTAGTTACTTCGATGATCTGACCTAGTTCAGCAGCTAGCTGTCTCATCATCTTTGGTGAGTACTCTTTTCCTCCATCAAGCCTCCAAGATTTTACAATGGAGTTGCATTGAGTCTTCATGAGAGCATTAAAATATTTGATGGAATCAGCTGCCCCACTTTTATCTTTGTGATAATAGCCCCATCGAGCTGATGTCGCTGCATCTGTAAACATGGTGCAGTACCGAACAGGAATCCATGAATCATCGACTAAGATTTTACCGGTTGGGTTGATCATGACCACATCTAAAGAAACCGAGTCCAGTGGATTACAAGATCGAGTAGAAACATGCTTTCTCGCATGACAGAGAGGTTTCGACAGCTCACAAGGCTCGCAAAGACTTTGTGTCGAGGTTGATTTATTAGAAGGCTCGATCACAATTCCAGTTGTTATTTTTTCAGTTTCTATGACATTTCTTAAGCCCAAGTGGCCAAGTCGTCGATGCCATAGATCGAGGGTAGGCTTTGGCTGGTTTATTAGTGCCGGCATCGCAACTGTGATTGCTGATTCAATAATATGAAGCGAGTCATCGAACGTTGCAAATTCAATTTCGTCGGGCCCAAAAAGCTTTCCGTCTCTTATGTACCCCTTTGCTTTCAATAGCTTGCCCCCACTGAATAGATTAACAGGACACTCTGGTAGGAACATCACATCCCTAAGCTTAAAGGAATGGTTTTTTCCGTTTGATAATCTACACTGCAAGGTGATGATACCTGAGCCTCTGGGTTTGACAGGGCCATTTGCTGTGATTATGCTGGGCAAATTATTACTTTCTTCATAGGAGTCGAATTTGTCGATAGAGTTAGTGATGTGTGTTAATGCACCTGTATCAATAATCCATCGATCGGATTTTTGGAAAGATAGCCCTGAGAGAGTGCTACAGGTTAAACCTCCAAAGCGAGGAACATCTTCATCACTATCATCAGCTTCAAACTTACTATCGTTACTCTTGAGATCTCTATAGTTTTTCCATTTTTTCTTATTTCTGGCCTCCCATTGCTTTCGCAAATCTTTGTTCTTAGGATCTTCAAAACATTTTCCCTTAGCATGTCTTGCTTTTGGATTTCTACATATACTACAAGGTGCTGGCTTTGGTCGATTCTGGGACTTTCCCTTGCTTTGCGCTTTGGACTTTCCTTCATCACTTCGATTCTTTCCATACAAGGCCATTTGATTGCCATCTGTCTTCCGATCTGCCCTAGCCTCATCCTTTAGGTCATGAACAAGCTCGGAAAGTGTCACATCACTTCTTGACCTGCAGACGGCTCTCTGTCTCTCTGCCCATGTAGGATATGAATCCTTCACTGCCAGTAGAAATACTAGCGGGTGCCACGATTCTGGCGGAGCGATACCAAGCGTGTTTAACCTGTCGGCGGCATTTTGGAATGACATAATGAAATCATCTATATTGTCGTAATCTGCACAATTGATTTGGATGTAATTTTCGATGGCATTTTGATTTAATACTATGCCAGAGCTTTCGTACAGATTGGCAATTGCGTCCCACATCTCTTTCGCAGTACTAAGACGGTTAAGTTGGCTTGCAATAGATGTAGAAACATTAGTTCTAATGATTAATCTCATCTTTGCATCTCCTCTTGCCCATTCATTGTATGCCTTAATATCTTCGGCAGATGCATCGTCGTCAAACTCGTCAACCACTTTTGGTGTAGCAGGCGATTTAGGATGGTAGTATTTTCTTAGACCATGAACACGAGCAATATTCTCTATGTCGAACTTCCATTGGGCATAGTTTTCTTCTCCTTTCAGCCGATAGGCAGTGGGTAACGACGCACTACTTCCAGTATCTTGAGACATTGCTTCACCTTTAGCAATGCGAGGATATAATTTAGATTTACTTGACTCAGCTATATCTGAATTTATTTTCTGATCCTGATCACTTGTCGTGTCGCTTTTTGTCATTTGAAGCAAAGAATGATCTTCTGACAAATGAGTCGATTAATCCGCAAGTTGCAAGTAATCTGTGATCGCGCAATCAAATAATAACAATTTCTATGAGCCGTTTGGTCTCATAATCTGTTGAAAAGCAGAATGGGTCAGAAATGTATTATTTGGGAATCTAATCTATTTTATTGAAAAGTATTCAGCTGAGTTTAATATACAGTGTGTGCTTGCTAAGCGAGCTTAGTAAGTCACATTCTAACCAGGGTTGAAGACTGATGCTTCGACAGCGATTAAGTTGATTTGCTCGGCCTGGGGAAGGGCTAGTACATTGCGAGCGAATCGTGAAGTGGGGCGATTTAGAGAAATAACTCTATTTGCTCGGCGAAGTAGAGGATGGCGGGGATCGAGATGACGTAAGCGGGCGGTAGCTGCTGTAGTCGGTCCATTGAGTGCGATTTCTGAAGGAGGCAGTCCAGCTTCACGGTGAAGTGTAGCTGATGGAGTAGTACAATAAACAGGGAGAATTGCACGCGCAGATTTGAGTAAAACTCTATCTAACATTTGGAGTAGAGAGTCTACACGATTTGAGATCCGGTCTCGAGGGCCTTGACGGGATCTTCCCGGCCACCAGGCTTCAGATCCATAGTAAGCAATCGGAAGGACACATGCAACGGCCGCCTGACGTAGCAAGTGAGCAGGAACACCTCGGACTGTGTTACCCAAAGAGGAGAGAGCGTTGCTGACTTTGAGGGCCTTAGAGGCTGAGGAGCGCACATGCCACTTGAAAGAAAGCTTTTTATTGAATAAAATTCCAAGCCAACGTGTGTAAGGATGAGAAATATTTTCCGAGATTGTAAGTGGCCCTGTCATAACCTTGGGGGTAAGCCTCGGGTCTTGATCAGCTCTGCGACGAGAGAAGTGAAGGAGTTCGTATTTTCCAGGGTCGAAGGTTATTCCTTCCTCCTGCCCCCAATTGAGAGCCTCTTGCAAGTCTCGGGACAATAATAATGCATTTTCTTGAAGGGAAGACGATGTTCGGAGAAGAGCAACGTCATCAGCATACCCAAATCTATTTCTGGTCGGACCTAAGAAGAAGAGGGGAGAGAGGTAAAGCATGAAAAGAATTGGCGATGCCGGCGAACCTTGAGGTAGGCCGCAGAGGACCTTGATTATAGGCCCGGTTGAGCCGTCAAGTCGAATCCTTACAGTACGGTTAGTGACAAAGGAGGTAACCCATCGGACAACGTTGTCAGGCCAGCCTTGCTCTCTGAGACGGCGCACTAGTCGTCCAGGGAGAACGCCGTCGAATGCGCCTTTTACATCGAGAGTTAGTACTGAGGTGGTGAGCTTGCTGTTTAAAGCGGTTTCAACATCATGGACTAGGCAAGATGCGAGATCAGTCGCAGAGCGAAGAGGAACGGCTCCGAACTGTTGTGACGCAAGTACCTTCGCGTTTATCGCGACCCAAGAGAGTCGCCGAGCGATGAGGCGTTCTAAGCCTTTGCCTAAAACAGAGAGAAGGGCTATTGGGCGGTATGAACGTGGATTAGACTTATCCAGTTTGTTAGGCTTGCTTAACATGACTAAAATGGCTCTTTTGAAACAGGCAGGATGATGTCCCACCAGTAAGCAGCTCTTGAAGAGGCTGAAGACTGAAGATTCAATTAGGGGCCAACTTTTTTTGAGGATTGCCGTGGGAATCTCGTCTTCGCCAGGCGCCGTATTATCTGCACCTAGTATTGAGGTCCTTACCTCCAGAAGGGTGAGATCCGGGAACGGAAGAGCGGAGCGTCCCACTGCGGGTGAGTCAAGCAGTATATCATTAGCCTCCGATGTGTTTTGGAGGAGGTTTCTAGATAACACGTCCCGCTTATCTTCTAATGAGACCGCGGGGGTAGCGGTAGGGTTCAAGGGGTCTTTCAGAGGTGGCGAGCGGAATGACCCAACCGAGCGATGCCAGTTGACCATCTTAAAGACATCTTTCGCTGAAGAAGATTGATCCAGTAAATTCCGGAAGAATTGTCGTTTAGCCCTGCGAACAGCGGTTCGGAGCTGTTTCCTTGAAGCGGTGCAAGTTAATGGATCTTCCCAATTTCTTCGTGCAGCTCTGTGAGCGCGAGCCGCCTCTTTGCACTCGTCATTCCACCAAGGCTGGCCAGTTCCCCTCCCAAGAGTTCGCCGAGCTGATCCTCTGAATGCGTTCTGGAGGGCGGTGCAAAGACTTTCTGCGTATGTATCTAGAGAGTTAGGTTGTAAGTTGTCTGATAGGCTAGGTATGCTTGTTATTCCTCCTTCGAGGAGAGACAGAAAAAGTTTTTCATCAAGAGTTTCGAGTTTGAGTCGAGCCACGGACTCATGAAACCGACTGTCCCAGGGTATGATGGTGGCAATTGGGGAGTGATCAGATGTAACGTCGAGCTCTGGTACGATAGCAGACTCTGCGCCTGCGAGGAAGAGTGAATTAGAGGCAAAGGTGAGGTCGAGTACGTTTCCCCTGTTATGGGTTGGGACATCGGCTTCTGAGATAAGGAAGATAGAGTTCATATCTATCCACTCTAACAGAGATTCTGCTGCATGCTGATTAGAAGCTGTTGAAGCCTGACATCTGGTATGTTTAAGGTTGAAATCTCCGGCTAGAAGTATACGCCGACGTAGTATAGAGCGTGGGAGGTCCAGGATGGCTTTTACAGCCTCCCCTTCTGCCCATGAGCCAACTGGTGCATTGTACACATTGACTGTTAAGATATTTGTGCCGGATGGGGCTCTAATTTCAAGGAAGACGAGGTCTTGCGCAGCAGGGCTGTTGTGGGGCAGAGGTCCGAGTTGGTGTGTTTGGAGGCCTGTACCCTTTCGGACGTAGGTGAGAGCCCTTGGGCGGATTTCCCAGTTGTCAACTGGAGCAAAGCACTCATAAGAAGAAATTCGTTTAGTTATCCGGCGTAGCCGGTCGCTAAAGATGTAGGGTTCCTGAATGAAGATAATATCATATTTCTCTTCATTAGCAAAAGCAAGGGCCAGTTCATGGGAGGCTGCTCTCCTACAAACGTTTACTTGAAAAAGACGTAGCGGTTTCTTATTCGTGCGGCGTCTATAACTCATCGGGAGTAATTAAGGGAGTGTACGGGTTTGCTGAAGTGAGCAGGGAACTTGGTGGGGAGGAAGCCGGTACCAGAACAAGCTGAGTTAAATTGGGTTGTGTTGAAGGGACATTGGAGCTAGGTTCAGCGTAATTTTCGGACATAACTTGGTCTTCAGGTGTGCCTGAAAGCGGGTTACGATGGCACCCTACTGTAGTGCAGAGACTTAGCCTTGCAGCAGCTGAGGTTTTCCGGATCTGTGAAACTTGCTCTTTTGTGGGTTTTTGCCCGTTGCGACGCGGTCGGAGGAGACACTCTGGAGCATCCGCTGGATGTGGCCCATAGCAGTGTATGCACCGGGGCGGACATGTATGTAGGTGGGGGCTACAGGAAGGGTGTGATGACTCCATATGTTCTGTCGAGCCGCAAAGTCGGCAGCGGGGAGTGCGGGAGCAGATTCTCACATTATGCCACTGAAAACAACGGCTGCACTGGATTATTGAACTTTTTTGTGATAGACGGCGTGATAGTACCTCGACACCAAGTATTCGAAGCCTGTTAGGTAAAGTTGAGTCCAGAGGGAAGCGGGCTATGTACCTCGCAGATGGATCATGTGGAGAATCGATGCTCCCCTTTGTTTCGAAGACAGCTGTAGATGTCAATCCAGTTTCCTCTTTAATCTGTGAGAGAACGAGCTCTGCTGTGACGGAGTAGTTATTAATTTGGTTGTTGTCATCTAGAGCGGTGATCGTGCGTGGAACGTTCTTTAGAAGATAGGTAACCAGATTTTGAGCTTTCTCAATACCGGTAGCACCGTTGATCTTTCCTTGTTGTACAGCCTCAGAAAATAAGGATTCTAATCTGTCAGCTACAGCGCTTGAGACTGGCCGGAGGGCGAGGCCTGAAGAGACATGCTGAACTTCTTTCAATAATGGGGCGTTATCGCCTAGAATTCTGCGTAAATGAAGGAGTAGCGGGTAAGGCGAGAGAGAGCGTTCTATGGCCTCTGTGTTTAGACGAAGGAATAGCCTCTCGTCAGTTGTAGGTGATTGAGCACGGTATTGCGAGCCACCCAATTTTACGGGATTACTTTTTGGACCTTTTTCTTTAGCCTTTGTTACAACGTTTGCGTATGAAAGAGGTTGAGTTGATTTTATGACAGGGGGTGCAGAGTATCTCATTGTGCTTGTGGATTGAGGAGGCACAGATGTGCCCCTAACGTGTCTTTCGAAAAATTCTTGCGCCACATGTTGGAGGCTTGCGAGAAAGGCCTGATATGTTGTCGTCAAGTGTTGGGGAATCAAGGGGGCATTTGGTCCACGAGTTGCATCATCGATTGCGGAAGCAATACCGCCAAGCATTAGAGAAGCCTCGTTAGTTCTGGTATTCGCGGTGGTTGTTGCGTGTAGCAAAGTCTCTGCTAGAGACCTCGTCCCGCCCCCGGTTGGGTTTGGGTTGGGGTCAGGAGCTGGCATGGCTCCAGGCAGTCAACAGAGAGTAATAAGTCACAAGTGATCTTCTTCGAAATAATAGGAGATGATATACTGTTTACGAGTAATGGCCCCTCATACGAGATGGTTCAATTCTGTCACGGTTGGGCTATACAAGCGTAAGGCAATTGATATAGACTATGGTAATCTACAGTAAATCTTTGGAGAGTAAACTCCAGTAATTACAAGGTCAAATATTCCATACTCTGTAACACTTCTGCCTGAGGCAAATACTACAAAATATACGTTCATTACATAACTAATATCACATGATCAGATTCCCTAGGTGCCCCTCTGCATAAGCCTAAGACTGCGCTACCAAGCATAGTCTACAGATCATATTAAGGCTTGCCAGCCGTCACAAATTCTGAAAATTGAGAGTTGGCAGACACGGTATTGCAAAGCTCACTTCACGCATCAGATGTAATCCAAAGCTTTAAATTTTTTTTGGTATACCTCGTGTTAAGTGACGAGCGTATATGTAGTATACTGACACAGAGTTGGATAATAATACCCCTGGAGATTGGAAGCTACATAGACATTTATGTTATGACTCTTTAATTTCGCTTAAGGAAACACACATGTAAATATCTTCGTAGACAAAGCAGTGCTCTTTAGATTTAAGTAATATTCTTGTCTTGAGTTCTTACTTGTTGTTGCTTTGCGTCTTGACACCTCGTTTTACAATAATATTCATGTCGCATATTGTGGCTATAGCTTATCTAGCTTGTTATTAATTATTTAGTGCTTGATCATTGAATTCATCGCCATAGGTTGCAATTTTTTCGCCCACTTCTGTCACAAATGTACATATAGTGGCTGTCATAGCCTCTGGCTGGTCTATCTTCCCAACCATCCTTATTTTTGATAGCATTTTGCGAGAGAATCGTTCGACAGTTGTTTCTGGCTCGTGTAAGTCTTCATGAACTTCTACCCTAGATATACCTAGGGCTGTTATTGAGCAAGAAACTCTATTGCAAAGAAGCATCCTTGTTTTAGAATGACATCCCTCATTATTATCTGCACTGTCTCCATTTTTTCTCTTTAACCATCCTGCTAATACTACAAGAAGATTAGCATGCATTGTAGATGAAACGATCTGTATTTTGAATTGAATCCACAGGCTTGGAGCTCTTGAAGGGGCCGTTGCAATGGAGTCATTTTACCAAGCTAGTTCTGCTATTCCTTTTTAGTAACATTGGAAATATCCTTGTTTATGAGATTAAATTCTTCCCGGGTTGTGAAGGCACCCATAATTTAGCCGATTAAGAGGCCAGATTTTGATGATAGAAGTATTTCCCGTAATGAATCCGGTAGAGCTGCAGCTCGACGGGCTGCACGAGTTTTACTCGAGGTATTCATGCCATGATTATGTGTGTTTTTGGAGGTTATTTCCCATTGCTTATCATTGTTGAGTTCTATTATGATCCTAAATTGGCATCCATACTTGCTGCTTCCAATTCTATCTCTCTGCTTTAGTTTTAATGTGATCTTTGACTTTCCTCGACGAAATTTAGGTCCCTTATCGCAATTCTAGCAAGAAATTGTGAGATAATTTCTAATTCTGCTCTTGTGTTTGTTAAGGTTTAAGAAGGCGTATCCTCCATGATTAGCTAGTGCCTGGGCCCATGAAAATGCCTTTGCGTCAAAATTAATTACAGATGTCTTTAAGGGGAATGGATTATATTCGTCATTAGGAAGTCCAAGAGATAGAGAGGTATCCATGATAAGTCGAAGTATGTAGGTGAGCAAGGCAATGAAAATTAGGGAGTGAAGTTGTGAATTACTTCAGGTATTTTTAAACTTTAATTGGGTTGGACATTATGATGGCTAATTAAATAAAATATGAATGATGTGTGGTCGCAAAAATAGAAAAATAGATTTATTGAGATGTAATCGTTATTGGAGTATCTACCCGTCCAACAGTACTTTGTTTATCCATTTATACTTTGTTCGGTTGCTAGATTGCCGATGTGACTAATCGCAGAAGAATGTTTTTACGGCAGAGTTCTGGAATGGGCTTAGCGCACAGTAATTTAGCTAACGTGAACTGGAATTTAGCTGCAGCCTTAAATTATTGACTATTACGAAAGGGGCAGTAAATCTGGAGACTAATCATCTTATCTCTCAACAATTTCTTCGATGGACATCATCTTTCCTCGAGAACCGCAAAGTACAAGTCCGATTTCAAGGAGGCGTAACTAGTCCCAAGGAACTTGTATGTGGGGTTCCTCAGGGTTCACCTATCTCTCCGTTGTTGTTTCTACTTTACATGGCGGAACCAATGAGAAGCGGAAATATCATGGCACGTTTCAGTTATGCTGATGACATTGGGATCTTAGGCGTTGGGCGTACCATCAAAGACTCAGCCGTCGCAGCACAAAATGAAGTAGACAAATTGACGACCTGGGCCCATCAAAATGCGGTTCTCTTCGATGCTGAAAAGTCAGAGGTAGCTCAGTTTCCTGGACGCCAGAGAGAAGAACCGGTTGGAATTCTAGTTGGTGGGAATAGGATTGAGCCGGCTGATAATATTCGCTGGTTAGGGGTATATCTCGATCCTCGCCTCTCATTCAAACATCATGTATCAACATGGTGTGAAAAAGCGCTCAAGCTAGCTCAGCATATGCGACGTCTAAACTCTGTTAAACGAGGAGCAGCCCCAAAAGCCCTAATAACTGCTGTAGATTCATGTGTGATCCCAGTAGCAACGTATGGAGCAGAAGTGTGGTGGCCAGGCTTGTCTCGTCCCTCTGTATCGGGAGCCGTTAGACCCCCTACGTCATTTCACTGTGAGCTTATTAACAAAGTCATAATCAAGGCACTAAGAGCTGCACTACCTGTGTGGAGAACTACTCCGAAGGTAGTCCTACATCGGGAAGGAGGCATTCCTCCAGCACACATACTCTTAGAAGGGTATCGTCTACGACTTGCGGCTCGTCTTAATTCACTCGATGACCGCCATCCTCTAAGAATAAGAGCGAGTGTGTGTCCTAATGTAGGCAACATGAAATTCAAAAGAAAAACAAGATTTTCAAAGAAGCCTGAAACACAAATGTCCCGTGTTCAGCGTACTTATCATCAACTACCTCAATCGGAAGCTCCGGAGCCGTTATCAGCACCAGTCTACACTCAAATACTTGGATCAAAGACAAATGGTTTAATAAACCACGAGCGATGGTTGAGCACAATTGCTCCTACTGATTTATGTGATTACTCAGACGGATCATCAGAAGGTCCTGGTCGATCATCTTGGGGGTTCGCCTTGCAACGTGGGGGAATAACCTTTCGAAAGGGTCATGGGGTGTTATATGGTGGTGAGGTCTACGATGCAGAGATCTTTGGTGCGACCATTGCGCTTCGTGAAGCTTTGTCCGTGAGAAACAATAGTGAGAAGATATATATTCTTCTCGATAACCAGGCCGCAGTAATGGCTTTAACAACTGGAAAATCAGCATCCAGTATTCGGCTAACAAGATTATTTCACTGTTTAGCGAAGTCTGTAAATGCAGAGTTTAGATGGGTGCCAGGCCACTCTAAGATTAGTGGGAACGAAGAAGCAGACGCGGAAGCGCGTACTGCTCTAAGAGATTTGCCTGAGAGACAAACTCACCCAAACTACATTAGCTTAGCATATTTACGTCGAATTATGCAGCAGCATCGCCAACAGTTGGTGAAAAAATGGTGGTCCGACGTTTGCCCTCCGAGGTACCAAGACCTAGATTTGAAAATGCGACGGAGAAAGCCACCCGAACTTACACTATCTCGGCGGCTGCTTCATAGATTGATAGCTGCCAGAACTGGGCATGGTGACTTTGCGGCATACCACCGCCGCTTAAAACACGTAGACGCCGAACTCGAATGCGTCTGTGGACAGGAGACTACTCCGACACATTTTATAACATGCCGAAGATACGCAAATCAAGTGCGCAAACTTCGAAATGGTTTGACCATCGATAACTTTAGAAAGCAGCTCTTAGGGCATGATTGCTTGAAGAAATTCTCCGAATTTGCAAAGGTTACAGGTTGCTTCAATGACCAACCGACTCACTTATCCTCAGCTGGACGCGAGGAGGGTATATGATAAAAGGCCAACATATGGGATGGCGGGTTAGAACTTGGTGTGAGAAATGCTGAGATAACCCTATTAATTGTTACTTTCTTTAATATTTCCTTTTCCTTTTCATTTTTATTTTATTTTTATAATTTTAGTTGTTCTTTTTTTTTTTTTCTTTTTTGTTGTTGTTGTTGTTGTTGTTGTTACGTTTCTTGATCATACATTTTATGTAAATAGCGGGCGTGAACGAGTAGGGCATGTCTGAGGCCATGATCCTTACCGGCTCCGCCGGTCCTGGACCCAAAGTGGACATTAGGGCGTATGCCTAGGACCTTAAATAGTATAAATATATAAATAAATTATCTCTCAACAATAATGCTGAGGTTCTTGCGGTTACCGATTGATCTTTCAGATTATCACGTGCACACGGATCTTAGGTTTCGACTATAAGTTTGGTTAACGTTATAGAGAGACTGGATTAAGACTAAATTTGTGTGTCCTCTAGCTCTGGGGTTTCCTCCTATACTTATTCCAACTGTTGACGTACTATCCTAGTCTACGTCTTCTAGCGTCTAATTATAGGCTCGGTTCCACCCCTTAATTACATACGAGCTAACAAATGAAATTACAGTCGAACTTGTGGATCCTCAATGCTTCCTTGTTTTACATGACAATATGCTTCAAGACTTTTAATTTTCATTTCCACACATACGAAGTACCAACAAGTTTGATCTAACAGAAATGAAACCTCTGTATCCATCATCGCAACGCCGTCGAAAATATCTTTCAACTGAAGACTGTATACACATAAAAACATAGCGAAAATACACTAACAAAACCATTCAACAAATTGCTAATGATCTTGGACTATCCTGGAATCAAGCTCAACACGCTTGTGCCCGACAGTGTGAGAGCCCAAATTAATGGAGTGGGCGCCTGCCTGTACTCTCTAATCAGCAGATAGATCAGTCTGTGGCCTTAGGTCTTCATATGACACTCGTCGGATGAGTTAGCTAGATCTATCACTAGATCCATTTAGACACTGGAAAGTTGGTGAGAGATCCATCTGAAGAGCTCTCAATAGTAGGGGATATCTTCGACATCGAGCTCGTTCATAACATGTACTGAGTTAGATAAAAAAATTAAAGAAGATAAAGTTCGCCCGAACTTACGCAAACCAGAATTTGGAATACTGGAGTAGGGTTGTCTGGACTGATGAGATATGGGCTACCGGTAACCCTCACAAAAACACTTGGGTAACTAGGCTGGTAATTGCTGATGCTATTTAAATTATATTTAGCTCAACGCGCAATTTAACTAGCCGAAGAAGTTGAAGACTTCAGTGTAGATATGAGGAGTCGAAGGGGAATAACTAGATGTTCTGGGGATCTTTTATGGGATCTCAAAAAGGTGAACATTTAGTATGGGACAAAAGATGGGGAAAAATAAACCAAGTCAACTTCAGTGAAAGGGTTGTACCATTAATTATCAACTATCCCAGAGCGTACCCAGGCATGATACTCATGCAAAACTTGGCACCTGCCCATTGAGACCGGGTGCTAGATGAACTTTCTCGAGCGGGCATCGAGCTGATGGAATGACCTCCCTACTCCCCTGATTTAACTCCTAACGAAAATATTTGGAACATCATGAAAGAGAACATGCAGTATTTTTGTCCAAACTGGATGGACAACAGTTGCCAGATTCAAGGCTTCGTGCAATAATTCAAGCTAGCTGGGACTTAATTACCAGTGAAAATTTTACGCCACTTCCCGCAAGCATGCACTGAAGGTGTCAGGCAGTTTCGGATGCAAATGTGAGGCACGTCGTTACTAAGATTTATATTGTTTTTTTCGGTGTTTTATTTGTCTAAATTTAATTAGCTTAGACAGGTATATCAAAATAAAGAATTTAGAAAATAATCAAATAAATCCAAGATTGAAATGAAAAATATGAGAAAATGGTTCACTATGTATCGATGAAATTGAAAGCAATATTCGCATACAAGGAAAAAATCATCAAATGTCGAAAACTCACCCCAGTTTTTTGCTATCAGTATTAGTATTGATAGAATCAGACGATGGATCCAGTCCAGAATCCGAAAGGAAAAGCAGTGGAATGTCGCAGCCATGAAGATATGGACGTTGGCAATCCTAGTGAGAATTGGGAAGCAACGAAAAACTTTCTCACAGACGTTGAGGAGACTTTACAGATGTTAAGATTCTGCACCACCACAACATATCTTCAGCCCTCCCTAGAAGAATTCGTGGATATATTTAAAGAGGCAGCTGGCGCAATCGAAGTCCTGCGAAGACTTATAGTCGAACCATCCAAACTCCCAAAAACTATCCCAGGAGAAGAATCACCAGCCATGAAGGTGATATTACAGGAGATTAAGGACATGAAGGCAACAGTTGCCAAAATTCAGAGTCCGAAAAACGTCACTCTCCCAACTTGGGCAAAGGTTGCAGGGAAAGGTATCTCGGGGACAAAAATCCGAATCGAAGACGAGATGGAAAAGCATGAGATAGCAAAACTATCTAGTGAAAAGTTGGTGAAAAGGAAAGGAAAAGAGGGGGTTATAGAAGCAAGGCAGACGGGAAACGGGCAAGTAATAGTATACGTCACCGGGGAGGAGACCCAACAAAAGATGATGATGCAAAGGGATTGGGCACAGAAGCTCTCTTCTGCAGCTCTTGTGGCAATACCAAGCTACCAAGTCCTTCTCCACGACATACTGTTCTCTTTCGATCCGAGGATCCGGAGCAGCTAAAGAAGCTGATGCAAACGAACAAAGAATTTCGACAGAGTACTACAATTCAAAAGGCAGGTTGGTTAAAAATACACCGAGTACCGGGGAAAACGTCTCGCTCTATCATTCTCTGGTTTGATAGGACAGAACAAGCAGACGCGACGATTTCCAAGGGTTTGGTATGGAAATTCGAGCTGAACGCAACAGAAATTTATAGGTCAGGATTCCGGGTTACACAGTGTTTCAATAGCCAAAGGTATGGCCACATCGCAAGGAATTGTACAGCGGCCGCCAAGTGTGGTAACTGTGCAAGGCCGCACAACACCCGGCAGTGAACCGACAAACTCGAAGAACGATGCAGCAATTGCGGCCAAAAACATGGAGCATGGGAGATGAATTGCCCCATTTGAATAGTAGAAAAAGCCAAAACAACAGCGAATGGTATACACGACTCCGGCAGATATCTGATGCCAGAAGAACGGTCAAGAGAGTACACCAACGGTTGGAATATTCTCGGTAGCTCAAAGAAAACAACCTCAGCGGTGGCAAAAGCCACGGGAGCTATTGCCAAGTGTTACGGGCTAGATCCCTGGTTGATGCACTGGCTATGCCGGCGCGTAATTAGGTGTATCGCGTATTAATGTTGTTTCAAGAGATAAATCTAGTCGTGTTTGGGACTGTAACGGGAGAAGTAATGACAAGGGAAACACGTTGCTGTTATCAGAAACAGATCTTACAACACAGTTGTACATAGGCAGATGGAAAAGCACCATAGATAGATTTTCTCCATAGATTACAATACTCAACTGATTTTAAATTTGGACTTGCTCTGTTGATTTGCAACATCAATTGATCCGGCGACACCAAGCCTATAGAACCAAGACGGCCCAGAAGGCTCCGGAAAATCCATGCCGATCAATAGAGGGCGATGTATCGTAGAGACAGATGAATAGTTAGATGGATAGAAGTAGGAAAAAAGAGAGAAAGCTAAATTGAAAACGTATAGTGATTTTGCACTTCATGTAGACAAACAGAAGAACAAACCAATGCTACTGATTGAGAGGGGGTTCCACCGTAAAGGTTTCCCCTTCATATAAATAATAATGCTATGGTCACCTGCATGGTTCTATTGAGTGCCTTATCGGGTTAAACGAAATCAGATTCAAAAATATTCGCATGAAAATTTGAGTTTTTTCCAAAGGTTGTTACCTGATTGGGATGAAATATTTTAATCACCTCGCCAAAAGCCCCTGTCATGCTAATTCAGTACAGTCATTCCTCTGATAACTTAAATGATCGGTGTCAGGGAATTTGTTAATCTATCAGAGGGATGACTGTATTGTTGACTTGGACCAGTAGTATTGTACACGGCCATACTTTATTCCTAAAGTTATTCTAGTGTATGTAGCCTTTAGGCTATGACACGAATGACACTGGTAAGGTACAAGGAACGATGACTCTGTTGAAATGAGTGTTCCGAGTTTACAGTATCCAGTGGAGATCCATGGTTACACGTGATAAGTATGAGTTTGGTCTGTTGAACAAGGTGACGCTTGGACCATGACAAACGTGAAAACTCTTCTGCTTATCCTTATTTGTATAATTAGTACATATGGTACACTCTGTGTCCAGTGGGAAGTAATCAAAAACTTCCCATTTCACGATTACAGACTCTTCTTTTTCCCATTGACGTCCATAGTGAATTAAGTGATAGCAACTCTTACAGGTTGCCTTTCCATCTTCCATTTCTAATAGACTTAACTTGATGTGAGGGCAACTTACTGTTACGGGATGAAACCACGAGGCTGGTACTCGCTGCGCCATTACCTTCTCAATTGTTATAGGCTCCTTCAAGGCTGGGTACTTACTAGTATGAGGCTGGAGTCTCTGCAATGTGGCTGGTGACACTGGGGCTGGTACACGAGCTCGTGTGGCTGGTAATAATGTGGCTTATTAATATGTGGCTAATACTTCTGTGGCCGATAGTTTGGGATGGATGATGGATGTTAAGTCTCTTCCTGCCATTGCAGTGAAAAAGATATATTTAACAGAAGAAAGATATACAATGTATATTCTTCTGGTAGATTTTAATGATTAACTGATTTTAAATTTGGACTTGCTCTGGTGTTTACCTCCATCAATTGATCCCGCGACATTTACACCCAAATATTATTTGAAGACATAACTCGCAGTCAGGCGCCTGACAGCCCTTTCGATCCTCAACCGTCTGCTTCTGCCGCAGATACGCATATCAGCCGTCCACGACTATCCAGTGTTTTTTCATGGTCGTCGCATACATGACGAGGTGAGATATGTGGTGTGCAGGTCTTGCTGGGTTCGAAACAGCTTTAACCTGTCTCAAGCGGGGCAGGTGCCTCGGCTACCCTCGCTCTACGTGGGAGAACGACCTGGACGGTGTACCACTGCACCATCTGACCTTATTATTCGTAGTTCCCTATCTCAATTGTCGATCAGCTTGATTCGAAAATGAGTTTCGAGGCGAAAATTTTATTGAGCAAATTTGGGTTAACATCGGATCAAAATTCCATGTGATGACTAACAAGCAATTATTCAAAATGTCCCTCCTCAGATATACGCTAACATGTTCTTTATTTAGTTACCAATTTCAGCAATCATGGGTCAGGACGTGGGTAACGACATGCTCTGGTAGTGAAATATCTTTTAACCCTATTCCACTTTGACTGTGTACGGCACGAGGGACAGTATATATCCTATGTTGAAGTGATTTTTCGGTTGAAGATTCAGTCGAACCCTTGTTCAACGATCTGCGTCATACCGAAATTTTTAGTGATACGAGTTAATTGTACTTACAGCCGAGCCTTAGCTATACCGATATATAGTGTTGCAGCTCTAAAGATTGTTAACAGTAGATGTTCATTCTGTAATCTGGGATAGTAGTTAGAAAGATCGTGACATATAAAATTAAAACTAACTGGTAACAATCTTTAGGGTTAAGACACTGTACTCAGAATATCCTTTGAACGGTATACATCGTTTTAACAAGGGTTCGACTGTATCTTACTGTTTTCTTATTTATCTCTGCATACCCATGAAGCTCACGATGTTGGGTTGACGAGTAAGCTCCAATACGACTGTAATTCTGATTCGTTCATCCCGTTGGTCAGAATGTGAGGGTGTAGAACAGGCAACATCTTTCCCGAAGTGGTAAGGGTCGGAGATGTCGGATCTGTTTGACCTGTCCTTACAACTTGAATGATTTGAGCAACGGACTTTGTCGTGTGTGGTCTGCCCCTATGAGTCAACTCTGTATCACGTCAGACGTCGTTTTTATTCTCCGCACGCGCGATCTGAAGAAGCAGATAGACGCGACTTCGCCAAGGTCATTGAAAACCCTTATCTTGAGTACTTGAATGACCATGCGATAGACTTTTTTACGTTTCACTGTGCATTCTGCAGACTGCCGCTATGTACTGCATATTCGTCGTCCCGTTGACACTTGGAATTGTGGGACCATGTCTGATGTAATTTCCCGTGCCAATCAATGTTGAAAGTTATCGACATCCGCATGGTCGTTTCAGTCGGCCGGTTTTGGTCACAAACGTGTCTGCTAATTTCCTATACATAGCTCAATATTTCGGCTGGTGTGGACGCTTTCACAACAACTTTTTAATCCTTAATTTGTAGACCACAGATGTGGCTAACGACGTGTAGCGTACATGTGCGGCGTACGGCATGTAGGATGTGCGCTTCGCCAAATCTTGTGTGTGAATACTGGCTACCTCCACGTCTAGTGATCGTCACTAACGGCTTACTGTTAGATCAGCGAACAACGGATGACTATGGGCTTTATGCTCCTTAAATATAGGTTCGACCAGTGGCAAGTTGTAGTCCATGCAGATTTCTCACAGAAACATCTCTTGTTTTGAAATGATCATAGGAGTAACAGGGATCGCACAGGAGATTCAGAGATTGGTTTCCAGACTTTACGCCGCGGTTTATTTGTGGGAGCGAGTGTGACTTGCGTTATACGACGGCAGGACGAGGAAAAATGGCGATGGCTTAAAAATTACTGCTTCTTCAGTTCAAGGATGTGAAGAGCTATGCGAGTCGCGAAAGAATCTAGGTTAGCTAAATTACCGTTCCGCATCGTTATCGACCGCTGGTGTGATGTTGCCATCATGGTGTGTGCGATCATAGAATGAAGATGGCCAGCAAGAATCATGAAGAGAGAGTGTTGATATTTTTTGTGACGGAACGAGAACATGTAACCAAAAGAAATTGATCGAAAAGCCCTTAAATACTAAGTCAGGTAAATCGGATGATATTTTTAAATCGTTTTTGCGTATGCAGTCTGAGGCTATGACGCGAATAATTAAGGAAGATATGTATATTTCGCAGAATGATTCAGATTAGCACTTGAAAAATTCATACTCAAAAATTCATTTGCAGATATCACTACGAAAATAACGACCTACGATATTTACCCTCTCCCGTGAATACCCACCACAGGGAAAAGCGAGAAAACCCTATATTTATCTGAATATGCTTTCTTCATCCCACAAATACGATATCACTGTGAGAGATGTGGTGTGAGGGTCTTACCGGATTCGAACCAGCTTTCTCCTGTCTCACGTGCAGCTATTTGTCCAAGCTACCCAGACTCTACTTGAGAGAACGGCTCGGAGAGTTCGAGACGGATTGCTCAGCTATGTAAATCTGCAAGAGTTAAGGAGGATAATTCTCCAGGGAAAACTGATTATCGGTCGTCTGATACCATGAAATTTCAAGTGTTGAAATTCCCCCGTGATAATTGGCTGTTGATTTTTTCTACCATGTACAGCATGATCATACGTGGACTCATTGATAGGGACGAGTATTGAAATTAGTACTATGACATGTCCATGGAGCCCCTGAACTGATCTCACATCACGGAAAATGGTGGGGATCAAAGATAAATAATAGTATTCTCGTACATTTGAGTGTGGAATCACTGTCCTGGAAATATGTTAGTAATAAGAGACTGCTTTCCCATCATTTCTAACGCACTCTGGACTCAGATGTCAAATAACGAAGTCCAAAATTTCAGTGTTGCTCGTTAAGATTTAGATCCCAGCTCCAGCGCAAACTTCACGCTCGCTTTATCTTATTCTCGAATTTCTAGTTCAAAATTATATAATTCTGAATAAAGATTTGTCGAAAATATTGCGGGACATAGAATTGCAACATCACAGTGTAACGGTGTAGAATGAATGTGTTGGTCAGGTTATTCTGCCCAGATAGAGTAATGTCGTTGTTATTTGTTTGACGTCTAGCGAGTTCCTTGGGTTTAGAGCTAAGTCCCTAAACTACCCGAAAACATGGGCAAGACGTCTGATAGTGACTATCAGTATACAAAGGCCGTTTCCGCCCGGAACTAGATACACAGCCCTAACCCACTAATCTGGCTGCTCGGGCTCAACGTTCAGCGTCGTAACACGGCTATAACTTAAAAATTGGTTCCGCATATCTTCGCGACCTTCTCGATGATAAAATGAAACCTGAACTCTATTTAGTTCCTAGTACATATCTGACCCTTCCTAAACCTAATAACGCTCTTGAAGAAGAAAAAAATACAAAGTAATGTCAATCACCACAAATAAAATTGACACTAGGTAGTCAATGCCATAATCTACGTGCTTATAGTGCTAATTTAGCCAATGTATCCCACAAGTAACACCTGAAGGCTGGCAAAGTCGAATTCTTCATCTTCACGCGGTGCCGGCTATAAACGCTTATTATGTTCGCTGCATATTTGAGATAGCCAAGAGAGGTCGCATACGATCAGGGTGAGAGGTCCACTAGCATTCTCAGTCGAAGTCCTCTCATCACGTCAAGCATTCTCTCGGCCATAACTTGACTTCAACCTCACATGCATCTCTGCCAACTTCACAGCCTATCGATTATCTTCCTACTTTGGGCCATTTCCGATGAAATTGACGCGGCGCTTACCTTGTTAAGATCCCCAAATATACACCCTCGATGATATGGATACCTGATGGAGGATGAAAGTCGCTGGGCTCAAATTTGGGAAGGGAGATTGCTCGTGACAATCGAGGAAGGATGCGTTTCTAGTGGGATATATGAGAGACGGAAGGACAAGTAAGCGGGATGTGGAGGGAGGATAGATTTTTTGGAAGAAGAATTTGAGGGGATACTTCAACCTCGAGAGTTTTGTGCGCGCCAAGACCCAAATCGACAATAGATAGTGTTGTGGTCCGCTATCTGGGTCATGTCCAAGTTGAAAGTCCTGTGGCTTGGGCACCTGCTACGACAATATACGAGGACGTTGTGAGATCACATCTCGTGCGGTTTCAAATGACAGGTTAATGAAGCATACTGAGGAGTCCGAGGTTTTTTTGTTTTTTCCTTCGACGGGTACTCACAGTTGAGGGGAGAAGCGGGCATAAGTCTCACCAAGTATAATCCTGTAGTGGTGCCGGCGAATGCCTCCTTAGTATAAGTAATCAGCGCCAAGATTGTATTATCTTATTTCTAGCGACTGAGGATAGTGTACGCTTTCCCAGGTCTTGCGTCTCAATAGGGAACTTTAGGGTGTGTGGCTGCACGTTATCCGTAGACCTAATAAATGTGACAACGATACCCACATGGATATGATGAGGATGAATTGAGGCGTAAGAAGTTAGCGTGGTTATACTTTGTTTTGTTTCTACGCGTATATAAAAATGAGATCCTTAGACGCGTATTAGTTTCGTAGCCTTATTGACTCTATACATCGAGTTTTTACCTACCTTGTTCTGCGAATCACAACAGTTAGGACAAGGAAGCGTAGGAGAAATTCATTGGATCTAAATTCAAAATTTGTGGACATTGAATTGACCAGTAAAGCTCTAATTGAGGCAGATGACTTCGTAAGTAGTATGAATGGAACGGTCGACTCTTTAAATCTGAGATTATGAATAATTATTTTTTCCGTAGCAATAATCCTATAGATAAGTTGGTTAAAGTTTAGAGGTGGCTATATCGGTAGGGTTTTTGTGAAGGCCTACGAGGAAGGGGCCCGAATGCGGGTGAGTGGCGTTGAATTTTTCTATCTCTGAAGTAGCTAAAAAGCATTCTAACAGTAGAAGTGACGCTAACAAGCCAGACACACTCAAGAGTGCGATCCTTGCCAGCTTGACTGGTCCTGCACGAATTGAACGCGTAACTTCAGTCTAGGAAATGAATAATGGATACCCGACTGAGATATCGATGTGTGTACATGATTAAAAGCCGAGGGGCTGTTAACGCAGGGGATGGAGTTTTTTTTGAAATCATTTTAGCGTATGCAGCCTGAGGCTATGGCGCGAATGATTACGGAAGACATATATATTTCGCAGAACGACTCTGTTTGACGTTTGGAACACTCATACTCAGATTTCATTTGCAGATACCACTACGAGAATAACGCCTTACGACATGTACCCTCTTCCGTGAGTACCCACCACAGGGAAAAGCGAGAAAAACCCGTGGTTATCTGAGCATGCTTTCGTCATCCCACGAATACGATATCACCGCGAGAGAAGTGGTGTGAGGGTCTTGCTGGATGCGAACCAGCTTTCTCCTGTCTCAAGTGGGGCATGTGTCCAAGCTACCCAGACTTTACTTGGGAGAAAGACCCGGACAGTGTACCACTGCACCATCCGACCCGCGGGGGATGGAGTGCCCTTTTACATATTTTTCTCCCATCACATCAGACTGAAGGCGCATGAGAATAGCTTTGACAAAAAGTGGACATCACTGAACAACAACAACGTCAGCAAGGCTGAATGTGACTCGGAAATTCATCTCAGCTAGATAATTAATGCTTTGACGTCGCGCGCGGTAAGCATGTCCACACCTCTAGACGTGATACAAGCTTTCGATAGGCTCATGACATCTGACCAAAATCGTATGGATGATAATCGACAAACACAGTCAGGCAAAATTTAGTGGGAGTCTCGGCAACTGCGACACCAGATCTCTGCTTCGCCACTCATCTCGAGGTTATGATGGCGCGACGCTTCTCATCAACCATCTTCCAAAGCAAGATTATATGAGTAAGAAATAAAGCTATCTAGGATAGGCGACGCAAGGGATAGGTCTAGATTTTCTCATATCTGGCTCACCACGAATAGTTGAAGTTTGTTGGCATCAGAGGCTATGTACGAACCAGTGCTTCAAGCGCGTTTGGGGGGCTGATTGAAGGATTAAGTTTTATTGTTAGATAATAATGGATAAATAATATTTTGAATTCTCATACACTAGAAACGTGACCCAGGTCGCTGGTAAAACTCGAGCTGCGTTGACCCCCAATCCCTTGTAGAAGCCGCGCCAGCCGTGGTCAAACCATATCTTCTGAGCTACGGCCACAATGCCATTGCCGAAAACATGTTCGGAATGGTGCGCTTGCAAGCGACTTCTGAGGACTTGGAGCGGATAGGTGACTGTGCCTGCAATGATCTTTGCCGATCCACTGATTACCAGCGTTGCTGTGATTCCCATCTTTTCTTCTCGAGATGCAGCACCACTTCCTGCTTGATCGCGAGCAATCGTCTGTCGCCAGAAATTTTTCAAGGGTTCGTAGACACTAAATTGCACAGCTCCGTGACTATTGCCGAGCAAGCTGACTCCGACCCCTTTGTAGAAGCCACGAAGGCCTTCTTTGCCGATAATTTGTTTTGCGCCATGCCACATGCTTTGATACGCGCCATGATGACCCTTGTCAGAGCTCAACATGCGTGTCTTCAGTACCCAGATAGGATTCGTCGAGAGAGTAATGATCACGCCGGATATTCCTGAAGCTAAGAAGTAATCTGTTGGGACAAGGTAATCCTGGGGTCGGCTACTTGTTAGCGCTTGATGCGGTGCCACGGCCTCGCGATGTAACCGGAATTGAAGGATTTGATCTTCGACAATGGATTTACAGCAAAAAAAGACCGCCCAGCTGCCGGCATTCCCAAGCAAGTTGGGCGTAATGCCACGATACAAACTTTGAATAGGATGGTCTCTCTGTACTAGGCCTCGGAGGACGGTGGAGGTGCCGGTACGTGTTGGGGTTCCACCTCGCTGGACTTGAGGATGATGTTAGCATGAGATGCGACGAGACGAGCGCAGTGCTACCTTGCAGACGGGTTTTGATTACGTCGAGTGGGTGTACGACGAGCGTCGAGATAGTACCAGCCAGAAGACCAGAGATAGTCTCGACCTGAACAGCAGAGAGGCGCACATGGTCAGTCATAGGGGGAACATCTAAGATATGGGGTATCCTCTAAGTTACCGGGGGATCGGGGTGGCTTAGCTTGCTCGCGGCTATCTATGCTATTAGTACAGTAGAAACCCTCTTAGCTAGTAGTGGGTCTCGGTATAAATGTTGAAAAGATTCATTGTAACTTGGACTTTTATATTTGCAACACTTACCCTTACTGGTCATTTTGAGTGCAGGGGTAAGTATTGCAAATATAAACGGTGAAATTTCTATGAATCTCTTCAGTAATTATACCGGGACCCACTATTAGCTAAGAGGGTTCTACTGTACATGGAGTACAGTCAAGACGCAATTGGTTAATTCTGCTTCCTAGTCAATCTCTTAGTCGGACTTCGGTTCGTCCCTAGTTTGATTTGATGACTCAAACTCTCGCTTGGGAATTCATCAACGAATCATTTTATTTTTTATTTTTTTATTTTACTATTTAACGTCTGTGCAGAAATAGTGTAATACTACTCCAATCCTAGCTTTGGGACAAAGGACGCTAGAGCCGGAGCCCTAGTAGTGCGGGCTTATCTAAGCATTATTTACATGATGTAGCGCGTTGTATGAAACTGCGTACATGAAAGGATATGATTGCAAATTTAATCAAAATAAGGAAATTCAGTTGCTCTGAGAGTTTAAAAATTGTATAACGGTGTCTCATGTGGACACTATTGCGGGCAGATATTTGAAAAGAATCGGGCTTCGTCAAGCCACTTTGTTAACTTTACAGCTCCCTCCGAAGTTCCAAGTAGTTCTGGGACGAGTGAACTGATGGGTCCTTTAGGGCGACCACCTCGGCGTCGTAGGATTCTACAAAAGAAGATATGCATCTGAGTTTTGGGCGATCCGCATCGGCAGAAGAGGTTGGCATTTGGATGCTTGAAACGACGGTGATACGCGGCGAAATCCCCATGGCCTGTCCTAAAAGCAATTATTTGGCCCAAGTGTCTTCTGTTTAGCAGGAGTTCTCTGGGGAAAATGGGTGCGGTCTGAATTTCAAGTTGAGTGTATGTGTTGGGTATATTATTTTCCCACCATATATCTCTTGCTATTTTCAGCTGTGTTAATTGCCACTTCTTTAAGCTTGCGTATGAGTGCTTTTGTGGTTCGAGATGTGGTATAGCTGCGCCTCTTTTTGCCTCTCGATCAGCTATCTCATTTCCTTCAATCCCAGCATGGCTAGGTACCCAGTGAATTTTGATATTTCCTTCCGGAATATGGGGCAGTTTCGGTCGACTTTTCCATTTTGTAATGGCTTTTATAGCTTCCATGTGTATTATCATGGATGAGGTGGGAGGAGTCTTCGTTAAGAACTTTGTCGCAACTTCAAGGTTGTCGGTAAAGACCCAGAGATCTCTGGAAAAACGAGTTGTGGGAAGGGCTATCGCTGCTTGTATTCCTTCTAATACAGCATGCGCCTCTGCATCTTTGGCTTCCATTAAGTTTCCTAGTGGTATGGCGCCTAGGCCAACTTTCCTTCCTAGCTGGTATATGACAAAGCCAGCGCCTACATTTCCATTTGGCAATTTGGATCCATCACAGAAAACTAAGATATCGTTCCTAGGGAGCGAGTTAAGGAACTCCCGGAAGATATCTGACCTCGAGTCGCCTCTTGTCCCCTTTGGGAAGATCTGTAAATCACTGTCAGCATCTTTGATATCCCAGGGGGGATATAATAGAGGGTCGATCTGCTCCGATTGCGGTATGTCCCGTATCGATCGGGAGAAACGTGTTAGGGGTTGAGAGCGGAGTGAATTTTTGCCTCTCAAGTACAATGGGTGACGCTCATCGAGTCTTCTTGTACGGACCGCCGTACGTCTAGCTATATTGTCGAGGGCTAACTCGGTTGGGGATATTCCTGCTTCTCTGAAGAGGGCTGGGGAAGGAGTTGTCCGGAAGACTGGAAGAATTGCTCTTGCAGCAGTCATGTATACTTTGCTAAGGATTTTCATGTGATATCCAACTCTGTTCGAAACTGAACTGTTTCCCTTACTTCTTGTCTTACCCGGCCACCAAGTCTCAGCTGCAAAGTGCGCGACAGGTAGTACACATGCTACCACAGCTTGCCTAGATAGTCTTGGAGAGGCACCCCTAATGGTGTTTCCAAGGCAGCGCAAAGCGTTGGCGACTTTCAGGGCTTTCGAGGACTGTATCGAGACGTGGTGTTTAAAATTCAGCTTCCTGTCAAAATGGACTCCTAACCACTTGAGATACGGCCTGCTAGTGTTTTCTTTGATAATAAAACTACTGGTAGAAACTATAGGGCTGTTTCTCGCGTCCTTCCGTTTTCTAGAGAAGTGCAGTAGTTCCGATTTTCCGGGGTCGAAGGTCACGCCTTCTGTTAAGCCCCATGATAAGGCCCGGTCAATATTTTCTCCGATTCTTGTTGAGTTTTCTTCGATCAACGAATCAAATCAAGTAAAAAGTTAACTAGGATACAGAATTAATCACGTTCTACAGAAGGCGACTAACTGCACAGACCAAACAGCTATTACATGCGCGTGTTCTGATGTGTTTGATCGGGCCCCAAACGAGCTACAGACTGCTCGCTGCCAGTCTACATGGCGACTAATTCAACCCTTGATGTATCCAATTGTCAGTCTGTGGCTGAAGCCTTCAATCACCCTCTTCCGCAGGTTCGACAGTTTCATGCCAGCCTTACAGCCTTACTTGACGATACCAATGCTCGCCTTCGGATGCTTGTCGGGGGTAGCTATCGACAGCTACTTGATACCGCTGATACAATTCTACGCATGAGCGAGCTTGCTCAACGGGCTGAAGAAAAGCTTGAGATAGTTGGCCAAACTTGTACTAGAGACTCGGTTGAGAACTTGACCGCGGCGCTTGCCAAATTTCACGCTAAGGGTACAACGGGCTGTTGCAGGGCTTCTCTAGAAAGGATAGCAAAAGTCAAAAGTCTCGAGCTTTGTACTTTGGTTGTCAGGAGAATTTTAAGAGGAAAATATGTTAGTGAAGGACAAGCTCGAGGAGAGAATCTGGTTGTCGCTGCGAAAGTTCTCGTAGTGAGCCGGCTCCTCTCAAAGACCGTGACTGAAAGCAGACTAACGCAGCAAACTTGCGAAGATAAGCTGTATTCTGGAATCACAAGAAAATTAACCATCCTACGTCATCATTTGCTGCAAGCCATTGAGCGAATTCTGAGAGAGCTAGGCTCAGACGATCATGAGGACGCTATAATTCGAGCCCTCGCCGCCTACAGTCTCGCTACTAGTTCAGGCACAAGAGATGTGCTAAGATACTTTCTCACAATCAGGAGTGATGCTATTACTACTACACTTACCCAAGAAAACTCTTCAGAAGCCGCAAACGCGTTGACATTATATGCACAGACTTTTATCTACGCACAAGCAATATTTCCCCAACGAATTTCGGAGCAGCTAGCAAGATTTAAATCAAAGCCTTTGCTTGCTGATGCCTCTATTCGAGGTCTGGAAGAATTGAGGATTGATGAATTTGAAGCATGGTTCGGAGACGACATATTGCATTTTACGCCATACATCCGACATGATGATCTTGACCACGAGTCTGCAATAGAATTACTCAAACAATGGGCAGAAAAAGCGACGGAATTGTTGCTGAAAGGAGTTAAGCACACCTTGGGATTTTTAGATCAGTTGAAGAGTTTGGTCGATATTCGTACTCAGATACTGAAAACTTGGATGAAGGTAGCTGGGAATTTCTCCGATTCTGACACTCATATCAAAACTTTTGATCGGCTCCGACTTATTTTTCTTGCTCGGATGACTAGAATTATTGAACTAAGGGTCACCGAGTTGGACCTGGTAGGAAAAGAGCTTCAAGGAACAACTGAATCCTGGCAAAAAGGCGTCTCTGATAAAAATGTTAGTCTTTGGGACGAATCGATGCTGAATATGGAAATAGGCGAAGGGGCGGAAAATTTTAAGCAACAAGTTTTGGCGCGTACATATGGTCGGAATGAAGCTGTATCCAGGGCTTTCAATAGATACTTAGTCTGGCGCCAAATTATTGATGAAACAATGTCTACTATCGGTCTATTGGGTAAACAAAGGTGGGATGACTATTTCGAGGATACTGAAGATGATGATGACCTGGAAACAAAGCGCATTCAACTGAGCGTAGATGATCCTCGAAAATTACAAGAGCATGCAAGTCTTTGCCTTGGACAAGCTTTTAAGACCTTGCAAGAAAATATTGAGTCTATCATCGAAATTAATGAAAAATTTGAGTACATCAACCAGATCTCAGTTTACCTCCTACGAATCGTACGTGATATCAGGTCAAACCTTCCAAATGATTCTACCCCACAAAGCTTTGGGATCTCACTCTTTGCCCCTCTTCACGAAAGATTAATCTCCACTGTGGTTGGGGATCATCTTACGGCGTTCATACGATCCTTAAGCCAGAGAAAGCTCAGAGGAAGGCTACTTTGGGAAGGCACACCAGAATTACCTGTGCAGCCATCGCCGGCAGCATTTAAACTCCTTTTTAATCTAACTGTTTCTATGGGCAAAGTTGGGGGAGATTTGTGGAGCGCCAACGCCGTTCTCACGCTCAAGACACATCTAAGTGCAAACGCCTGTCGGCTATGGGCGGACTGTCTTCAAAAAAAAACTGAGCTGGATACCGATGTAACCACTAAGGAATCAATGGGTGACCAAAATACTACTGACACAACTATGGATGATTGGTTAACGCAGGTGTGGTTCGATTTTAGCTTATTATTCAAAAATGCTTTTTCAAATTCAAACCCAACGCCAGGCCTTGCAGACCTGGAGTCTCTGATAAAATCCCAGACAAAGCTAGACCCAGCTTTGCAAAATCATGTACAGATATCAGCTAAGAGATACTGGAATAGAACAAGCCTACTCTTCGGACTTTTATCCTAGCGAATTCTGCAAGTACACCCATTGTGATCCTTTTGACGCTGACTGAATGGTTACATCACGTTGTTCTAAGGTGTAGGGAGGCGAAGTACAGCAAACTTGCAGCAAGAATGGACTGCCTTCACCCCATTAGCTGCTGTCGGATTAGTATCTCGTTCTGCTCCATATAACTTTATGTGAATTTCCACGAGCCAGTCCACTTGTACTTCTGCATTCCCAGTCCGGTTCTGCCCGGATCTCCTCACTCTTTGGGTCACATAACTCAGCCAGGGCCTGCCAAGGGGAAGAGACAAACTTGTATGGTTTTGATCTCTATAAATTGAATAGGTAAATTCACTTCGACGCTCATAAAAGAAGAGAAGTATTGTTTAGTAGTCGTCTAACGGCGGAAGATTAAATATTTGTATGACTAGCTACTTGACTGTCTACCTGACGATTAGTCATCGATTAGTTCCACTACCAGAGGCCTTTGGTACCTAGATGACCACTCATGATATGTCGCGGTTGATATTTCTGGATAGTATTAGGATTTAAATTTTCCATGGTGTTTGATGTTTTTAATTTTTGGGGTTCTATTTCTAATCCTATGTTTTTGGTCTTTGTGATCCCTTAAATATCTCAGGGTTAACAAGAACTTCTTGTATTAGGGTTACTTCTAAGTCGAACATACCTGATGTTTAGATCGACTAACGATTTCCTATAGTACGAATATCAAAAGGTGTGAGAGTTAAATGTGGAGGATAACAGATAGCGAGAAGAGATAATGGATCAACTTCTATCCATTATCTAATCACCATTGCATTTGAATCATTCCCTTCATGATCTTCATTTTTCAGTCAAAGTTAAATAATAGTGCTGTCTAATCAATCTCCAGTTGCCTGCACAACTTGGCCAATTGTGTCCCCTTGGTTCACTTTCATCTATCGTTATTACGAATTGATACTCCTAGCAAGCTTCAAAGTGCATTGTGAAACATCAGAGGGGTTTTCTTCTCGTCGAACCTGTAAAGATACCGAAGCTACCTATGAAAGCTCAGCCCAGCCAGTGGAAGATGTCTGTGGTTTCCCCGTTACTGCTCTCGGCTTTGTTTACAACACCAGGTCAGGATATCGCGCATTACCGCTTATTGACACGAAGAAGTGGAGTAGGTAAGGACACTCATCGTCTTTGATGATATGAACATTAATCGGGGTTAGAAGTATCGGTAGCACATGTTTTATCTAAATGCATATCAGGCGGAGGTATCAGCAGGTAGCCATGGCCGGAGATGCGCACTGAGCGTTGGTGGGATAAAGAAAGAATTCATATTGTACATCTTCTCGAATTCAAATTCATTCAAAGTCATTCTTGTTGATGCAGCCCTAAGGCTATGACAGAAATGATATTAGTACGGTACATGAAGTGATGACTCAACATAACATGAGGGGCACTCATACCCGCATATCATTTGAAGATCATATCTCATAGTCAGGCGCCTTACAGCCCCTTTTACCCTCAAATATTTACGTTTGCCAGAGCGACGCATGTCAACTACCCGCGGCTACCAGTGTGCCCTCGTTATCGCTACATGTAGGACTAGGTGAGAAATGCGATGTGAAGGTCTTCCTGGACTCGAATTAGCTTTCTCTGGTCTCAACTGGAGCATGTGCCTCGGCTACTTAGACTCTACTTGGGAGAACGGCTCGGATTTCGTAAAGCTTGCAGACATCTATAATTCATCTTTCGATCGTACCAATTGATAAGAAAAGTATCACCGAGCTTAATTACACAATAGTAATTGGCTCTTGAATTAGCCACCTTCACTGGCGAACCAATATTAAAGAAATCAAAGGCTATCTGAGGAAACTCACTTCAATTTTATCATGTACCGTCGGGTAACGATCTAAATAGAATGATCAAATCAAGTGATCTATTTGCGTCAATACCTACAGACAATAGACAATCAGTTGTGGCGGGCTGACAAAGTCGAATTCTTCACCTTCACGTGGTGCCGACTATAAGCGCTCAGTATGTTCACATAGCCAAGAAGAGTCGCAACTCATTCGAATCTGGAGGCCCGCAACGGACTCTGGTCGATGTCTCCCCAGCCTGTCAAAAATTCTCTTCGACGGGATCAGGATCCAACTAATCCAAAGTCTCTCACGCCCAGATATCTCAGACTAAAGCCCCCTTCCTCTAGAAATCGCCCGGGAAAAATTGTATCATCGTCTGTGACGGGCTATGCCGGGTTGTAGGACTAGGCTGCCTTCGGGGCCCAGTCTGATTAGCAAGACAGGGACAGGATGAACTGAGGGTTGACTCGTAAAATACTTCATGTAATACATGTACAGGTATGAACATGGTTTAGGGGGCTCATAGAGGAACAGGGGGTTACCGGGGTGTAATGAAGATCGCCACACGGCTTGTATATTATATCGTCCACAGACATCCTGGATAGCCATAGTGTCACAATTGTGTCCGGCACAATTGTTAGACGGGTCGGGGTGATTTCGGTTACGCGATTCGCTAGGGGCTGAGGGGGGTAGACGCGGTTTCGGGAGGACGCGGGGACGACAAGTGGGATGAGGATAGTGCGGATGCTAGTGGAGGCTAGCGGGCACGACGGGTAGTTCAAGGGTTTAGATTTTGACAGAAGACAAAGCGTGAGAAGCCTAATACCCAGCGCTCCTACTAACTATATACATCGCTCATTGTCATGACTCAGAATATACAAATAAGACTAGCCGTATCAGGTGTGAGAGAACGCCAAATCTGGGGGTGTGTTGATCAGTGAAGACATGAACGAAACGTAGAGATTATTCCCACTCGAGCAAGACAAGATTAAACCAAACTTAGATCAAACAGTAACAGTAACAATTATCCTCTTTCATGACATCTGAGAAACAGTCTTCTTACACATAGGAATTATCAACAGTTTATGGTACACACGCCAGCGTAATATCCACCTCTGTCTTTACCTCTCACATCGTCTGCCTCGATAAACGCCCACAAAAACGGTCCCAATGTTGTGGGCACCCGACGGAGGATTTAAGTCATCGAGTGCAAATTTGGGAAGGGAGATGTGAAATATGTTTCACTCTGGGAAGAGGGTTAGAGGAATCTCTCAAAGAAAGGGATGAACGAGTATTGAGATGTGAGAGAAGGAAAGGGGGTTGAAGAGGGAATCATGAGGAATCTTGACTGTGATGCGTTGTGCGTTGTGCGGGTGCCCGAACAACGTCTGAAAAAGTGCTGCCGACACTCTCAATGTCGGCACAAAACAGGTGTTTCTCAACTGCCCAACGTTCAAGACTGCTGGCGCTCCTTCAGCTGGCAAAGTAAATTCGTGGAACGGCACCACCCCAGTCGATCGGTTTTTGGTTTCAGGATTTCCGGTCGAAGAGTCACATCTGGATCATCGGTTGGGGAGGGCAATTGGTGATTGAGAAACTGCGGAATCAGTGACCCGGGACAGATGATCGAAAGATGGAATTAGTTCGGGGGAATCTTATGAGGTGTGGGTGGGGAAGGGACATCTACTTAGTTGGAATCTTTCGGGAGACTGACGCGTTGGGTAGCCATTAATCAGCTGAGCTCGCCGGTACATGATCCTTAGGGTTGTGTGCTGTGCGCCGTTACGACCTGATAAGTAATCGAAAAAAGAATATCATTTTCATGGTGGCTGACAAAATTAAACTCTTAACCTTCAAACGTTGCTGACTTTAAACGCTTGTAATGTTTATTGCATAGTTGAGATTGCCGAAAAGAGTCGCATTCGATCAGGACCAGAGGCTCAAAGGCATTCTTAGTTTTACCATCCTCACAAGGTGAAGCATTCTCTTAGCCAGAACTCAAATTCAACCTCTATTATGATGGAACCAAGCAGGTTGTGATAGAATTCAATTGATTGAACAAATTAAGGAAGAAAGGAAAACACTGCTACCAATGAGGATTACTTATACTCCTTCCTAACTTACCATCTTCCTTACTATCAGATAATCCTTTAACCAGACGTCATCTCATTCTCATTCAGACGTAATCTTAATCTCACCTAAACGACATCTAAGATGTCTCCCCTTTCGTCATTCCCACAAATAGAAATGATGTAACCGCCTTTAATCTCGCTTAGGTGCCCGCCTAAGCCACAATACGGTCAACTCGCGACATCTATTATGTTCTAGCGCGTCTGTAACCAATCGAATACTTTTCGACGAGTACCACGCCTGACGAATACAACACGACCACAGACCTTCGAAGACCACCAGACATGCGCTCCCAATGCTATGAATACCCAATGGAAGATTGGAGGCGCCGGTCACAAAATTGGGAAGGGGGATTACTTGTGTCAATCGAGGCGGGTACTGTTTCTTCTAAGAACTATACGAGAGACAAAAGGTCGAATATAGAAGATAGAGAGGGAGGATAAAAGTCTCCGAAAGAGGAATTTTGAAGGAGCAATTTCAGCCTGAAGGAGTTTTGTGCATGCGCCAAGGCTTGGGTCACAAAATTACCGCCTCCATTTTCTAAACTGGCTACGCATCCTATTCGAGGCGAGAAATGCAACTTCTGTCGTGACGACCGAACTCGGCGTGGGTCGGGATACTGCAGGGAAATCCCATCGTTGCCTGGACGTCCGCTACGGAGACAAATGGAAGATGCAGGGCGTCGACCCTTTAGTACTTATATCTCTTTGCTCTTTTTAGGCATAGGCTGGAATGACTCAGTTTTGACATCAGGAACATGCACACTCAGATTTCTTTTGCAGATTTCACTACAAAGCTAACCCTTATAGCATGTAACTTCTTTCGTGAGTATTCACCAATGGGAAACGCGTCAAAATTCATAGTTATCTAAGTACGCTTTTATCATTCTAAGACTTGAGTATCACCGCGAGAGATTGTGCTTTGGGGGTCTGGCAAGGTTCGAATTAGCTTTTTCTCGTCATAGACAGGGCATGTGTCCAAGCTACCCAGAATCTACTTTGGAAAATGGCTTGGATGGTTGATCAATACACCTTGCAACCCCTCTATTTATTTCAACTTGTTGCCCTGGATACATCCATTCCTCGCACACAACATCGCTATCGCACTGATGGTGATATCCTCATTCTCATTGTGGTCGCTAACCTGAGATTATAACAATTTAAGCTCATCGTCGCTTACACCACAGGATTTGACAGTATAATTTTAACTTCGCTTTCACTAGTCAGATCACTTACTGCTTCACAAATAATCGATACTGCGGATTTTGACGTCGCCAACCATTGCAAAAAACATTATGGACGATAATTGGGTCGGATGGTGCAATGGTACACCGTTCGGGCGGTTCTCACCGTTGCAATTGAGTGCTTCTAACGGATTAGAGACAGTGTTGTGCACTCGGCATGATTTACACAGACACGCTCGTCTTTCAACAACTAAGACTCTAACTTGTGGCATACGCTAAGTAATATACTAAAAATTACTAGATTTCTTATTGTTAGGCAATTATAGAATAGATAGTCCGCATTCTGTGTCTAAGTGGGAGTAAAATATAAATCTAGACTTCAGATTTACAGACTCTTATTTGTCCTACTCTATTCTTCTGCAATGGTGACTATTTCAACCAGATATAACGACCTGATGCTATCCACAAGCCTAATCTTATTCATAGCGAAGCCGAGTAGATCCTGGGTAGCTTGGACACATGCCCTGTCTATGACGAGAAAAAGCTAATTCGAACCTTGCCAGACCCCCAAAGCACAATCTCTCGCGGTGATACTCAAGTCTTAGAATGATAAAAGCGTACTTAGATAACTATGAATTTTGACGCGTTTCCCATTGGTGAGTACTCACGAAAGAAGTTACATGCTATATGGCTTAACTTTGTAGTGATATCTGCAAAAGAAATCTGAGTGTGCATGTTCCTGATGTCAAAACTGAGTCATTCTACCGATAATTGGTATCGCCCAAAGATACCTGCGAGGGCCATAAAGGCGCCGAATCAGATAAACTTCAATTAGCAATATATGTTAACAATGTTATCATACACATTCTGAAGTCTTGATCCAACATGATGAGAATAATTTTTAAATTGCTGAATGACTCTCATTAGATATTGAGCTCTCACATTTGGTCATCGTGTTTCAGTTATGAGAAAGAGTAGATGCAATGTTCTAACTTGCGAGTATAATGTATGATTTCTCAAGGTGAGGAATGAATGAGAATAGATAGAAGTGTGTAATTGTATATAGATTTGACTTGTCGATTTTTCTATGAAGGTAAGACGTCCTACTTATATACATAAAGCAATACTTGTCATATCCTTCTCTCAACTATCTTTAGGTACTGTACCAATACGACTCGTGTCACCTGACTAGTATTATCTGATCTAGTCTAGGCGACTCAAATTACGCGACTCGGTCCTCATGCCTTGATGCACCCGTCCACCCAGATCATCCTCGCCTCGTCATGGACCTCGCACATCTCTAATGTCGCTATTCGCAACACATCGGCCATGACGTTTCTTTGCTATGAGTTGGCCATGATCAGATGATATTTATATGCCAACAACTTCTCGATCAAATATTGTGCCCTCGATTGATTCCACTAACCCCTAAAAAATCTAGCTCTGACAATTGATTGAAGTACGTTTGTAGGTTTCAACTCCGATTTTCAACTTCTATAACTCCCCTTGAAACTAGTCTATCAGCTCATAACAAAGTGTTAGACTATCCAACATTACAATCTATGCCAAAACCAAATCCTCATCTCTAACCGTAAACAAAAATATGTTTCTGTCAATTGTTTTTATCAAGTTTTATTTTCTGATTTACAATTAATCGTTCAAATAGAATTTCTAGTTTTTTCATAAGTCTTAATTAAAGTTTGTTGGAGAATCAGAGCTCTGTGCCCTACTGATCTAGTTCGTTGCATACACTTAGACTTCTCTCAGTATCTCATGTTGATTTGTGGCGGTGGGTAACAGTAAATCTAATTAATATTGGCTCAGTTGTGATTCAACAAGATCTGTTTTTAGTTATTCTGATCTAGACCAGCGATCAATAAAGAGATAATCTTTTGTAATTCGATCGTACTTGACTTAGACCTAGGAGAGGGAACTCAGGACATAAATCACACTGAGATGTACCTCGTTCGCTATCAACAATGGAATCCCACAACTGAGAACCCACAACTTGTCTGAATTTATTCTACGTGGTTTCTAAAGCCTTACAAGCTCTATCGCTCTGCTACAATCTATGTACAAAGTTCCACGGATATATATAATACGCTATATATATTTGAACATATCAATTTTTCTCTGCCAAATTTGGGTTTGAACATAATTTGCAGATTTTTAGGCTCCAGACTTTCACATTTCTTATCCCTTACTAGAGATAAGTATGGACCGTGTAAGAGCAGATGCTTTATTGTCTGCTTCTTCCTACTACAGAAGTTGCACATGTTACTCTTGTTGGAAATTGGTATTGGTTCTTCAAAGGACAATCCTTCGAGAAAATAGGCCAATTAAATAAATAAAATTCAAGTAAAAAGATTATATTGTTATCTATCTGCAAACCTACTCCAACTTATTATATAGCTGTCTGCTAATTTTATTATTTAACATTTTCAGTAACTGAACAGGAATTTAGCCCGTATCCTATTTTCGTTTGAATACGAGGTGGCAAATGCAAATCTCAGTCATCGTTTGCCACTCTGATCAGATCGGAATATCATCAATAAGATTCGTGTAGATACTAGATGTAGGATCAGTGGTAGTTATACGCATGCGATGATGTGCTAAACGGGCCGGCTGGTCCATCTCCTAAATTAGTAGCAATGATGCGAAATTCCAACAACTAGCCACTTTTCCTATGTTGTAGAGGTGAGCCAAGGTGTTTGCTAACCCTGTTCTTGCCTGGAAAAGAGTGGTCTGGTCCTGTCTTTGGAGAGATTCATTGCCTTGGTTCTGGAAGTTGGTATAGACAATCTTGCGACTGTTCTACAAAATTTTCCTCAACCAGCGGCTTTCCTGCCCTCTTCTTCTCCACGGACTTGCTGAGTCCAATCAGAGTGCTAGGCTAGAAGTATATTTTTTCTGATCCCTTCCACTAGGAATGAATAAGAATTCGATTGATCTTTTTAGTAGCAGGCCGATCCAGGCCCGTTCTTGCAAGATTGTGAGCAAGTTCATTGCCTTCATTCCCTTGATGACCTGCACACCAAAAGATGTCAGCATCTATTTTACTACCAAGGGGCCTAGTCTTCAAGGAAATCTCGCATTATTTTGAACATGTTGGATGAACATAAGTGCTTTGAAAATTTTAGAAGTCTCTGGATCAGCTATACCGATCTTGTCTCCAAGTTAGTAGCAAAATAATTTGAGCTCTTTGACAGAAGGAAAATATAATTTTATACCAATACCGTGTCACAGATCAACTGTCGAAAGCAATAGGCATCTTTATGGGTGATGGGATTTCGTTCATACAACTAAAGAGAAGAAATAAACTACGTCGCAAAGGAACCTCAGATACATCCTGTGTCCCCTCGAGGTGCTGTTGTTTCAGGATCCACCATCGAATAATACATTAAAAATACGATGCTGTGGCAACTGCTCTATGACCTCGTTAATAAATACGTCATCGCCTTTGTAACCCATGAGACAAACCTCGGTCATGTCCCTAGCATGACACACGTGTCAGTCTCGCATGGATATGAGGTTGCCGGCGATGGCGCGGCGTCGGCTACAGGTCCTATCGGCTGAAAATTCGTCACCTACCACAGCCCTTATCCTTGACTAGAGAGCCATCTGGATGAATAACAAAATGTGAAGGAGGGATTGCATAGAGGAGCTCAAGATGTTGCTCCTCTGCCCTTGTTTTCTTTGAATGAGAAATTGGTATTCAAAGATTCTCTTCCATCCATGGTGGTGACCACTAGGCATTGAACATCTCCGGTTCCACAGATTTAGAAGAAGGCGTAAGAAATCGTACAATTCTCTGAAGCTGCTCACGAGGCTTTGTTGATTGATGCATGTGTTGTGGAGTAAGAATAGAAGTTGATGGGGGCCTTTTTGCACGATTCTAATATGATGATTCTGCTTGTCGAGATAGGTAGGCATCAATCTAGCACGTCTAGATACTTCCGTTTCATCCTTCCATCTCGTTTAGTGTTCAAGACTGATTCCCTGATGTTCTACATGATGCTATTCGATTCTGTACGAAAACCCCCAGCTTATTCTAGAAGATTCCATCAGATAAAGTAATGATCGGCAATGTTAAGAGAGCCCCTGTTTGGGCCCTTGCATTATGCCGTGGCCGACCGAGCTAGATGTGGTTAGCGCATAATATAACAGGCTTCTCATGGAGAAATGCAAATATGCACAGGTCTGAAGAATTTGAAGGAAAGTCAAGCTCATCCTGCAACTGACTGGACAGGGCTTGATAATTTGGGTGATTTGTTTGTTGTTTAAGAATGCTCAGAGCATAGAAAGATGCTTGCTTCAGATTGCCTTACTCTTGTAGGAAGCACTGCAGCTTCAACTTCGAAAGCTTTGATCGGACTACTTGTATAAGTGTTAGATTGGTATGCGCTTGAATGGAATGTTCTGAAAGCTTGTTATGCTTGTGTTCACAGATGATCAGACTTATGGGACAGTGGGAGGCAGTAGAAGGGATCACGTGGGAGTTGTTGACTCCCCCAAGAGATCACACCTTTTCTACGTACAAAAAACGATCTCATAAAACTAATTGGTCATTGTGTGTCAATACGAACTAGCGTATAATAGGACATACAATAGGTATAGCGCAGAATATTAACCGAGCTATGACGGCTCAACCGTTAACACTTCTAGCAGACCCTCCAAAGAAGAACTAACTTCAGCCAGAAGCACCTGTTATGATATGAAGGGCATACGTTTGTAGCTTGTCACACCACAGCACTGAGCCATCGCCTAACACAGGGATGACACAAGAAAGATACCACTGTCTCAATGCATGAAAGCCTAAACCCTTAGTTGATGAAATTTGAACAAGTCTCTGCTGTCACGGTACAGGATATTAAAGCAATGGGAATTGCAGCATGTGAAGGTAATTAATAATTTAACTGTGGAGAGAATGTTGTAAGATTGGGGGCTTATGGACAGCACCAGGTCATTATACCTGGTTGAGATAGTCACAAATAAGAGAGAGAACGGAGTGGCACAAAGAGGAGTCTGTCAATCTGAAGTGTGGAGGTGTTCATCACTCCCACTGAGACACAGAGTGCTAACTATATAATCTGTAATAATCTAGCGCTAAGAGTTCTAATAATTTGGTCGTATACGGACTAGCGTATCCTACAATTTAGAGTCTTAACGGTGGGGAGACTGATGTGTCTGTGCATATCACTTTGAGTGCACAACCGTATCTCTAAACTGCTAGTAGCACTTTATTTCGACAGTGAAAACTATATGGCACCTGATCTCATACGTATCCATAAGATCATCCTCATAGCTGACGCTTCGACTTTGAGCGATAACGTTGTCCCTATGCCGTTTAACCCTCCTTCTAATTCGATACCGATTAAGAGCATTTTTGTTTGGACATCGCGCTCGCGATGGCCAAATCGCAACACCCACCTCCCTTGGCCCAGCGCGTCGCTGATGAGCTCGAACTTGTCCAATGTGTGGCAAAGGGTCGAGCTACCTGGGCTCAAAATTTTCACAACAAGTTCTGGTCAGCCGTTGAAGAGGCTAATCCTCTCATGAAAATCTTCGTGCGCGAGCAAATGGACGCGTTTCTACTTGCGGTTGCCTCTGGGCACCCTATGCGACACGATACTCCAAGACAACTCAAGACGGCGAGTCCCCTTCCCAAGCCCAGCCAAAATTTACCATCATGACCTCCCGTTCCCATGCCAAAGCAACCTCAAAGCTGGGCAGCGACCGCCGCCGCCCCTCCTGCCACCAATCTCCCTACTCATGCGTCGTCCTCGGCCCCTCCCAACGCAAAACACCGTCCTTTTTACACGCCAGCTCCTAAACAGGCTGCATCTACTACGGGCCTCAAAGCCATCTTTCGTCTCTCGGAGGAAGCTCCACTTCTCAGAGCAGACGCAACTTCAGTCAAGACTGCTTTCATTCTCATTGTTCCTGGGCTCAAGGACGGCATAGTCTCCGTTTCTCGCAGCTCAAATGGATTAATCATCTCAATTTCGCCCGACACATCGCGGAAACTGGCGTTAGATAACGCTGACTCCATAAAGGCGTCTCTCTCTGGATCCCTCATTCAAATTAAGGACCGCATCGGGTACGTTGTCAAGCGTATCCCGCGCACTATCTGGAGCCCGGTCTCCAACGTGGTCCCCACTACACTTGAAGACGTCAAAAGCATTGCCCAGGCTCAGACAGGCGTCGCTCCATCTGGCGCCCACTGGTCGTTGCATGAAGATTTTCATGATCCTCTGCACACAGCGGTCATCTTCCCAAAAGAGGTGCCGACTTTTCCAATCGTTGACAGCGCCCCTTCTCGACGCTACATTCCTAATCCAAAGGTAGTTCAGTGCGACGCGTGCTTTGGCTTCCATCCTTCCTCTCGGTGCCGCACTCAAGCTTTGTGCGCCCTTTGCGGCTGTAAGGTATCCTGAAGTCGTTGTCTAGGCATTGGTGCCTGAGGTTTATGTTATGTTTTGGTCTTGCTTAATATTTCCTTTTGATGTATACATGTATAAGATGTCGCCTTGGATAGTTTGGGCTCTACACGCGTTGTCTTCCGTCTTCACCTCATTGTTAGATAGATTTGAGTAGATCTTACAATCCTCTCTTCTCAACTTGGTGCCCCTCTGTGACCGTGGTCACCTGCTGTCCCCTTTCCACCCCTAGCGCGTATGTGACCACTGTCACCTCTTCCACCCAAACCTCTTCCCGACACTTCGACCTCTCGTTCGAGATCAGCTCGCCAGCTCGCCCTCCAGTTCCCAGCTCCCAGCTCTCCAACCCTCCGCTCTCCACTCCCTTCTGCGCCCCCACTATCCCAGCGCCTGACATTACAACGCGTCGAAAAAAAAAATAAACAAATTTAATTACATTTTAATATTTTACCATGACTAGCCATTTCCCTTCCCCGCCCAGTGAATACATGGACACAACGGACCCCGAATACATCCTGCTGCCTCCACAATTGTGGAGCGTGGCTTACCTCAATTCTCCTGGAGTCTTTCATCACGCCATACGCGCTGACGGACCTCGCGTAGCTGAAGTTTTTGCGACAGCATCAGCATCTGCGGCTCCTGTCCTATCTCCACCAGTAGCTCCAGTGGCGCGTCGCCCTACCGCTCCTCCGATCACCCCTTATGATGGCTCCTCCAAGAACCTCAGATCGTTCTGCTCCCAGCTACAAAATCAGTTTCTTGATCAACCAGAGTGCTTCCCGGACGAAGGCTCCAAAGTGAGATACGCCTATCGATGTCTTGGTCCCGAAGCCCTTGGGAAAATGCGGTCCTCCTTTCGTTGCTATGAGGATGCTTCAATCCCTCCTGAAATTGTCAAGATCGACCAATTCTTTGTGGCTCTTCGATAACGCTGCCAGGATCCGGGCCTTACTGAACGAGTGAGTCGCACAGTGGAGACCCTGTATCAGAGAAATATGAAGTTTCATGACTTCATCTCAATCTTTGAGGATAATATCTCGGACTCCACCTATGCTGACCATGACAAGTCCCAGTGGAAAACGATGCTCGAACGACGACTATCAAAGGAGTTAAAACACTTGCTGAATGCCGCTAGTGACGCTCCTACCGAGTACCACGAGTTCGTAAACTACCTGAGGAGAAAAGACGCGAACATCCAGGTCATAAATGCACCTTTAGACACCGTACCGGCTCAAAGAGTAACACCTGCGTCGTACCCGCCTTCCTCATCTACCCCGTATTCAACCCCAGTATCCGAACCGACTGTCTCGCAAGGTGGATTTGCAATGGATCTTGATGCCATATCAGCACAGTGGCTGCCTAACGGTCGACTTACACAGCAAGCAAAGGATACCCGACGAGCCCTTGGTCGTTGTGTACGCTGTAATAAAACGGGGCATACGACAGAAAACTGCGCCCATAGCTCTCGGACACTTGCAACTATGGATGAGCAGTTAATTAAAGAGGATCAATCAAAAGGTTAACTCCAACGTTAAGTCGCTCGTTGGAGTCGCACTCTACGGTTTGTCTAGGGATATCTGGAATTTCACCTTCGCGGCATATGTATATAGAAGCCAAGATAAGAAATGAAAGTTTAGTAGCCTTAGTCGATACCGGCGCCTCTGGTTTTTCCTTCGTTTCTGACCAGCTTTGTGATCGTCTAAAACTTACTTCTGAGCCCCTCAATTCGCCCATTGCCATCCTCGGGTTTGAAGGTACAGTGAGTTCTAAGGTTTCCAAGCTCATAAAGTTTTCCTTGAGCTTGGGTACCCACCAGGAAACAATGTTAGCTTATGTTGTCCCAAATTGCAAACACGATATCGTCCTCGGACTACCCTGGTTGGAGAAACATTGCCCCTACATTGACTGGGGGGAACACACTATTACTTTCGGCGAACCCTGTCTGAAATCTTCTTGCTGCGTCTTCGAAACAACAATTCCCTATCATAATACAGCAAACCAAAATTTCAGACAGATAAGCCAATCAAACCCCGTTATTAACCACATCTCACCTTCCCCAAATTCAACGTCGAATCCTGCGAAGATCTCTGCCACAGAGTACGCAATAGCTAATCAGCAGCCCAGAAATTTTACCTTTGCTCTAAGTCTAAGGGATCTCGATCTAATCCTTGAAGACTCGATGCAGCGACTTCCCAGTCTGCGCGTAGGCAACGCAAGCATGGTCATCCCAAAAGATGCCGACCCTAAAGACTTTCTACCACCTTACTACCACGAGTATCTCGATGTTTTTGATCGAAACAAAGCCAATTCGTTGCCACCTCACCGATTCTGGGATCATGCCATAGATCTGCATCCTGGAAAACAGCCCCCAGTCGCGCGTCCGTATTCGATGAACCAACATGAGCTAGAGGCCCTTCGCAACTATTTAGACAAAGAACTTTCGAAGGGATTCATACGTGTTTCGCGATCCCCCGCAGCCGCCCCTATGCTCTTTGTTAAAAGGTCGAATGGAGACCTCAGGTTTTGTATTGACTATCGCGGATTGAACGCAATAACTATTAGAAATCGACACTCTCCTCCCCTTATATCAGAGACGTTGGGCCAGCTGTCACGGGCGAAATATTTTACAAAACTTGACATCATTTCAGCGTTTAATAAACTTAGAATCAAAGAGGGTGACGAATGGAAGGCTGCTTTTACATGTCGATATGGACTCTTCGAACCTTTGGTAATGCCCTTTGGTCTCTGCAATGGACCCGCATCTTTCCAGGCATATATCAACCATGCGCTCCATGGACTTCTAGACCAGTTCTGTACGGCATACATGGACGATATTCTAATATACTCTGACGATCTAACTAGTCACTGCCGCCATGTCATCATGGCCCTTGAACATCTGCGCGAACATGGTCTACAAGTGGACATTTCCAAATATAATTTTGAGGCAACTGAGGTTACCTACCTTGGCCTTATTATATCTACCAAGGGTATACACATGGACCCCAAAAAAGTTGCCTGCGTTCAAGAATGGCCGACCCCTCGCTCGGTCCGAGATGTTCAAGGGTTTTTAGGATTTGCAAATTTTTATCGCCGATTTATTCCCGAATTCTCTCGTCTCGTCTCCCCCTTAACCAATCTAACAAAAAAGGAAGCACGATTTGACTGGGATAGTTCTTGTGAGTCTGCCTTCTTCAGAATTAAGCAAGCCTTTAAAGAAGGAACTATGCTGGCACACTTTGGTCCTCGACGCCAGACTATAATGGAAACAGACGCTTCAGACTTTGTGACGGCAGCCATTCTCTCACAATACGATGACAAGGGCATCCTTCGCCCTGTAGCCTTCATGTCAAAAAAAATGCTACCTGCAGAGTGTAACTACGAGATTTTTGACAAAGAGCTCCTCGCAATAGTCAACGCCTTTGAAACCTGGACTGCGGAACTAGGCTCCGTTGAAGCGTCCACATTAGTTCTAACCGATCATAAGAACCTCGAGCACTTTACCTCCACTAAAAAGCTCAATCGTAGGCAAGTCCGGTGGAACGAATTACTCGCAGATTTCGATTTTAAGATTGATTTTAGACCAGGGGAACAGGGAGGTAAACCTGATACCCTAACTAGAATTAGTGCCGACAAACCTATGGAAAAAGATGATGCCCGCAACCAACACCAATACCAAACTTTGCTTAAACCTCACCAAGTACTCCGTAGAATGGATACAAAATTCGCACAAAATTCCCCTGAGATTAAAAATCCGATATTACCCAGTCTAGACTTAGGAAATTGGAAATTGCATTGTCAACAAGATAAGTATTGTCAAGACATACAGTGACCAGCAAAACTGTTCGAATGTTTTGTAACTTTCGCTTGTAAGCCTCATAAAATTTTATCTGCTTGACCAATTCACAAAATTTTTACATTAATAAAAAATTCCAATTCTGTGGTTTCTTTTGATATAAATTAGATGATGTGAATCGAAAATTTGGTGGAGTAATCGCGATTGAAAGGGCGTTGGTCATTCGAACAGTTTTGCAGGGGGATGTGGGGAAAGTATAACTAGGCATCAGGAGCACTGTAGGTCTTCATGAAAGGTTGAGTTTGTAATCATTTACAGCACATAATCACTTTCTACTGTTACTCGAATCTTTTTTTATCATGAGGCCTCTATCTCAATCAAAAATTGATGTCATTCTTCACCACCTCGACCATGGACTTTCCATCCGTTCAACAGCTCGAGAATGCAATGTCTCAGTTTCTACCGTTTCATGTATTCGCAAGAGACACCGTCCAGATCTTCAGGTGAACTTAGGAGGGCGACCTTGTTTGCTCAGCGAGCATGACACTCGTCATGCCGTCCGTACCATAACATTCGGTAAGGCCGATACCGCTGCCGAAGTTGCCCAAAACATCAGGGACATGAAAAATTGCTCTATCTCTGTTGATACAGTCCGACGGACCCTCAAAAAAGCAGGGTTAAAAGCTGTTGTGAAAAAGAAAAAGCCAAAACTAACAGCAAAGCAAAAGAAGGACCGTCTTGACTTTGCTATGGCCCATAAGTAGTGGACTACAGATGATTGGAAGCGTGTAGTTTGGTCAGACGAGACAAAGATAAATCGCTTGCAGTCAGATGGAAGATCTTGGACCTGGAAAAGGCGAGGACGAGGGTTGATAGAGAGAGAGGTAGAGGAGACCCTCAAATTTGGTGGCGGTCATATTGTGATCTGGGGCTGTATGCTGTGGGAGGGGACGGGAAACATGTGTAATATTGATGGGTTGATGGACCAGCATCTTTACACTGAGATATTGGAGGAGGATCTCCTACAAACGCTGGTGGAATACGGTAAAACCCTCGAATCCGTTATCTTCATGCAGGATAATGATCCAAAGCATACCTCGAAGAAGGCCAGACAATTCCTCAGAGATCATTCTCTTGCCGTTCTCCCTTGGCCAGCAAACTCCCCTGATCTTAATCCCATCGAGCATCTCTGGAATTACATCAAGAAAAGACTCAAGGATTACCCCCAACCGCCAAATGGGATCCTGGAGCTTTGGGACAGATTTCAGGATGAATGGGCAAAGATTCCTGCAGAGGAATGTCAGAAGCTGATAGAGAGTCTTCCTAGGCGCATAGATGCAGTAATTAAGGCGAAAGGTGGACATGTAAAGTACTAAATTACCAGTTCAAAAATTTCTCCATACCCCCCCTGCAAAACTGTTCGAATGACCAACGCCCTTTCAATCGCGATTACTCCACCAAATTTCGATTCACATCATCTAATTTATATCAAAAGAAACCACAGAATTGGAATTTTTTATTAATGTAAAAATTTTGTGAATTGGTCAAGCAGATAAAATTTTATGAGGCTTACAAGCGAAAGTTACAAAACATTCGAACAGTTTTGCTGGTCACTGTACGCTCAGCCCTTCCAAATCCAACAGCCTACGGAGAAGACATTCAACTAGCGAGCTGCGTGATGACTGAGTACCCCTTTACTCTCAATTCAAAGGAATACGTTCCAAAAAATCTTAGAGAAGTTATACTCAAACAGCTTCATGATACCCCCCTATATGGGCATAGAGGCTCAGCTGCTCTTTATCACATGCTATCCAGACAATACTGGTGGCCCGAATGCCACAAAGATGCCATAAAATACGCTCGAGGCTGTGAAGCCTGTCAAAGGAATAACCCTTCCGTCCAAAAGCCACATGGTTATTTAGAACCTATACCCGCACCTCAACAAGCATTCCGGCATCTTACCCTAGACTTTTTTGGACCACTTCCAATCCGCTCTATTCGTGGCTTTACCTACCGGTTCATACTTCAGGTAGTAGACCGTCTTACGAAAAGAATATGGATAATACCCCTTGAACAACCGTCAGCCAAAGAAACATCCGAGGCTTTCCTTAATCACATAATTCGTTTTGCAGGTCTGCCAGACTCGTTAGTTTCTGACCAAGAGCGTGCATTTATCGACAGCACCTGGAAGGATATATGTTCCCGTCTTAAAATTAGCCATAAACTGTCCAGCTCGTACCACCCTGAGACTGATGGGCAAACAGAACAAGCCAACAAAACGTTGGAGGTTTACCTACGACACTTTGTCAATCACCACCAAGACGATTGGGCAAAACACCTTCCTGTGGTCGAATTTTGCTGCAATAATTATGTCAACGCTTCAACAGGGGTCACTCCATTCTTTGCTTGCTTCGATCACCATCCCCGATTAGATTTCCGTCCAGAATCAGATTTCCCACAAAAACGTGATCCACCCGAATTTGTCGAAAGAATAAGAGGCCTCACACAACAGTTCTCAGAAAAAATGAGCCTCGCGCAAGCCTTCCAGTCCTCTTATGCAAATGAGAGACGTCTTCCTGCGCCTCGCTATCGGGTCGGGGATCGGGTCTACTTATCCCTAAAGAATCTTGCAATGTCCAGGCCCACCAAAAAACTAGACCATGTGCGAGCGGGACCATGGCGTATTACACAAATGAAATCCCCGCTTGTGGCTAAGTTGGATCTTCCATTCCAACTTCAAATTGATAACAATTTTCATGTCAGCCTTCTCCGCCCAGCGTACGATGGATTCCCGTCTCAACAACAGTCAATACCAGAGCCTCTCGAGATTTCTCTCTCAGGACACGAAGTCCACGAAGTAGAAGCAATCATAGATTCAAGGATCCGCCGGAAAAAGGTCCAATATCTGGTACACTGGACTGGGGACAACGATAAAACATGGGAGCCTCATGAACACTTAGATGGTTGTCCGGAACTCTTATCAGAGTTCCATAAATTATATCCCAACAAACCACGCTCGCAGGAGCTCACGACTTTAAGCTAAGGGGGGGGTAATGTAAGGTATCCTGAAGTCGTTGTCTAGGTATTGGTGCCTGAGGTTTATGTTATGTTTTGGTCTCGCTTAATATTTCCTTTTGATGTATACATGTATAAGATGTCGCCTTGGATAGTTTGGGCTCTACACGCGTTGTCTTCCGTCTTCACCTCATTGTTAGATAGATTTGAGTAGATCTTACAGTCCTCTCTTCTCAACTTGGTGCCCCTCTGTGACCGTGGTCACCTGCTGTCCCCTTTCCACCCCTAGCGCGTATGTGACCACTGTCACCTCTTCCACCCAAACCTCTTCCCGACACTTCGACCTCTCGTTCAAGACCAGCTCGCCAGCTCGCCCTCCAGTTCCTAGCTCCCAGCTCTCCGACCCTCCGCTCTCCACTCCCTTCTGCGCCCCCACTATCCCAGCGCCTGACAGCGGCGCTCTTCGCCACCGTGGTGAGTGCTGCTACCAACGCCGATGCATCAACTGCCTCGGGCCACATTCCGCAGACGACCATAAGTGCCCTCTCCGCCCCCGCCCCTTCAAGGGCAAACTCATAAATCCTTCAGAAAAGACGATTGCGGAACTCCGATCTCGTAACCGTATTAACCTCCAGAAGGAACGCCGCGCAGAGGCTGCTGCCGCTACCTTAGATGGCAACTCCAGCGCGCTAACTCCTTCCACTGAAGCCTCCTCCTCTTCCCAACGTGCACCTGCATCCACCCAAAACCGGTTCACGTCATTAACATCTGCTTCGGATGGATCTATGGAAATAGACCTAGACGAGCACGTCACCAGCCTAGCCTCCAACAGTACTTCTCATGAGCAGTAGAGCTTATTTCAGGAGCACCCCACCGCCTCGCCTCCGTTTCCTTTAAGCAAATGCTGGGCGTGGTGGATCTTCTCGCCTCATTCTCTTACAAGCTGCATTTCAGGGAAAGTATGATGTGATCTTTGTTCAAGAGCCTTGGACAAAAACAATAAATCTCAAGAATGTGACCAAGTCTCATCCTGCATACGTCACCTTCACTCTTCCCAACCGGGACTGGAAAAATGCGCGCCCGCGCGTTCTGACCTATGTCCGCAAAAAGTCCAACCTCCGATCTGTTCAGTTAGATTCTGGTCTCTCACCCAATATTATTGCCCTTCGTCTCCAGAGCTCTCCCCTCATAGAGATCATCAACGTTTACCGACAGCTTCAAGCTCCCATGCCCGAGAGCCTATGCACACTCCTACAATGGCCGGTTAAACTGAACACCGTAATTGTGAGAGACTTCAATCTTCACCATGAACTGTAGGAGCCCAACGTGTCCCGTTCGTCCAGCGTCAGCACCCTCATCGAATGGATTGACGTTCATTCACTAAGGTCGGCAGTGCCTTACGGAGCTCTCACCCATCGTGCCGGCCATGTCCTTGACCTTGTACTCACGAACATGGAAGGACTCTCAGCCCGTGTAGCTTTGGAGTGTAACAGCTGGTGAGCTGAATTATGCCTGTAGCCTATTATCTGCATAGGCTTTTATACAGTATGCATAATTATGCAACGTAGATTATTGTGGGGTAGCAAAGGGTCCATGCTTACCCTTGAATTGGAAGCATCTAGAAGAACATCGGGAACCTCAGGAAGGCCAAAGGGAATCTTCTAGATGAAAAACATTAGGTATAAATAATTGTAGCATGTTGGGATGTATGAGCTCTCCATAGATTTAATATAAACCTCTTCTGATCTCCTAGTTGCACACGCACTATTAGATAACCCGTGACACGGAGACACATTCAACTTCTGACCACGAGACAATCGCCGGCTTCGTTCAGCTCTCGCCATCTCAAAGGCGCCATCCACCGCTAAAACTGCCCAACTTTAACAGCGAGAATGCCGAAGTATTTCGCCAGGCGCTCTCCGCTACCGCACCTCCCAGCTTTCCTCTTGAAGACCCTTCACCTCAGCTCTTACACACGGTGACTACATCAGGCATCGCCACTCTCTCGGCAACCCTGCTTTCAGCTAACCCGCCAAGGCCCGCGTGTGTCCCATGCAAAGATTATTGGAATCACGAATGCTCAGACTACCGCCGCCAATATCTTGAATCACGCCACAGTGGGGACCAAGACCTCATTAGCGTGGCTCATAAAAACTTCCGGAAAGCTGTTAGACGAGCCAAGCAGGAACATATGCGAGCCAAATTAGACAACGTGTCTTCGATTCTGGAGGCCCATAAAGTTGTCGGTTGGCGCAAGATATCTAGTCGTTTTGGTCCCCCTCCAATTCTTTTTCAGGGTGTCACATACAGCACCCCGACTGAGCGTGCAGACATATTCTTTCGCACTAAGTTTGCCTGCGCAACTAGCCAACCGGATGTCCCCTTGAACACCCCTACATACTCACTGCGAGCGATCCCCGCACCTCTCTCCGTAGGTGAAGATGAGGTACGTAACTATCTTCTGGAAGTTTCATCAACAACCCCGGGTCATGATCAATTATCGGTCTCAGCTCTCCGCCTCGTTTGGGGGGTTGATTCATGGCGCTCGTGGATTGTCCACCTTTACAGTCTCTGTCTGGCTTATGGTCACCATCCCAGTATCTTCCGCCGCGCTGAAGTGGTGATTATTCCTAGGTCACACAAGGATGACCTCACCAACCCTGCTAACTGGAGACCAATCTCGCTTCTCCTAGCTCTCGGCAAAGGGCTGGAACGCCTCATCGCAAGACGCCTTGCTTTCTGGGCCTTGTCGAATCGAGTTATCTCCCCAACGCAATTCGGAGCACTTCCTGGAAGGTCCGCCATGGATCTCGTTGAATTTCTAGTTCACGATGTCGAAAAAGCATGGGAGCCAAAGCAGGTGTGCACTCTCGCCACCCTCGATATTCAAAGTGCTTTCGATAGTATCCAACCTGGCCGCCTCTTCGTCCGGCTTCGCGAACAGGGATGGCCTTCAGCATATGCTAATTGAGCCGCATCCTTCGCCTCTCATGGGAAAGCCCGTCTCAGAGTGGACGACTACGTTGGCGACTTCTTGGATATTCCGCACGGACTGCCTCAAGGGTCCCCCGCATCTCCTATACTTTTTCTTCTCTTCCTCGAGCCCTTATTCAAACTCGGGTTTCCTACTTTTGGTTACGTTGATGACGTGGCGATCCTTTCGGTCGCAAAATCTCTGGTCGATACTTCTCGTTTGACTGGCAATAGGATTGAGAGCATCACCCGCTGGTGCGGTCAGAATGGACTCTCTCTGGCAGAAAGCAAGACGGAGCTACTGCATCTTCATAGATCCCACCAGCCTCCTTCTCCGGTAGCTATCAACGATGTCTTAATGACCGCAAATCCAATTTTGAGGTGGCTAAGCGTCTTCCTTGACACGAAGCTCTCTTTTAAAAGACATGTGCAAGAATGGAGCGCTAAGACGCAACGGGTCAGTGCCCATGTTACGACGGGAGCAACTTGAGGTTTGGTGGCGTCGTCTTCGAGGGAATACAGCAAGAGCCAGCTTACTAAGAGATGTGATATTGATATAGAGATAATAAGATTTGGCTAGAGGTATCAATGAACCAAGGAAACAAACAAACAAGAAACGAACAAACAAGGTGAACACAAATTGCGAAGCTGGAGAGTATCTACATGCAGAATCCAGCTTCTTAAGTATTGCCGGACTCCAGATTTACGATCTGTCCTTGTCCAGTAGAGAGACAGCGTGTTTCCAAAAATCTCAGCTTGAACCCAGACCCAACCAACTCCCTGATGCTTTAATCGTAAACCAATACTGAAAACCCAATACATAACACATAACACATAACACATAACACGTTAAATGAAACTAGCTTTTCCTGCCTCAGGCCAAATAATTATGAACCTTAACAGCCCACATACGGCAGCTTGGAAATATCAACCGTGGTGTACCCACCTCCTTTCTGCGCACTGCAGCCCTGGCTGCGGCCCTCCCTGTGCTTCTATACGGCGCTGAGGTTTGGTGGCGTGGCCATACCTACAACCGCCGCGGCCGCCTCACTTCTACCCGGTCTCAACACCTAGTAGCCACGGTGTCTCGAGCCCTGGTCAATTTGGCTAGAGCAATTCTTCCGGTATACAAAACTACTCCGATTGCAGCGCTATTAAGAGAGGTTTGGCTCAAACCTGCACATATTCTTCTTGAGGAGACGCGCCTCAACTCTGCCATTAAATTAGCCGCCGCCGACGACTTTCATCCTGTTGCTAAAAGATCTAAGGAGCCCCGCGCGCATACCCGTCTAACGGAAAAATTACTGCTCGTTTCCCCTTTTCCCCGCCCTCGGCTCGTACCGTCCTCGTATAGAGCCTCTCCAATCCTTACCCGGACTGATCTCTCCCTCGAAGCTTCTTCCCGACGTATTAGCGAGTTACCTTCTTGGGACATCCTTGTCTTCTCGGACGGCTCCAAACAAAAAGATGGATCTGCTGGGGCAGGTGCCGTCGTTATCCTCAAGGGAATCACCCTAGCAGAAGTGAAAATTCCGCTAAGCCCCGACTTTGAGGTTTATGACTCCGAAGTCACCGGCGCCCTTGCAGGGCTCAAGGCTGCTACAGCGGCTCCCTCTATCCACTTGGCTACCAACATCCACGTCATCTTAGACAACCAAGAGGCAGCTCGACGTCTTCTTGATATATCACCCTCGAAAACCTCGCAGAAAGAAATTCTTGATTTTCGACATCTCGCCTCCAAGTGGCCCACCAGGAGAATATCATCAATTGCGGCTCCTGGTAAGGTTAACGTGATGTGGTCTCCTGGCCACGTCGGCATCCCTGGGAATGAGCTAGCAGACAAGCTGGCTGGAGAGGCGGCCCGCCAACCGGCTCCCCTCGCCGCATCTCTCGCTGGAGCCCGCGCAGAGACCAAAAAGCTCATTGGGGACCTGACTTCTGCATGGTGGCAAAACCAAGCGCCGTCCACATATTGTGAATTGGGGATGCCGTTTCCTAAAAAGCCCCCCGAGGAGCTCTGTCTTACCCGCCGGAATCTTGGGTATCTCATTCAATGCAGAACCGGACATGGCGATTTCCGTGCGTACCACAATAGGTTCCAACATGGTGATGCCATCGTGACCTGCTCTTGTGGAGGTAACAAGTCAGTCACCCATTTAGTTTTTTGCCCTCTCGTTCGAAAAAGATTGGCCTCTAATGGCCACCGTCAAAGTTTGGGCACACTAGATTTTCTCCTCGGCTCCTCCCGTGGTGCTAAGAGTTTTTCTGTTATATTGGAGAGGAGTAGGTTTCTGACAGAAATCTGCCCAATCCGTGCCAATTAATCAACCTTCGTGAGGGATATGCAGCACAGCGCTCACAGTAACTTATCTAGTTTGTGTATAGGCTTGATGGCTTCGCATAGGATGGAAAAGAATGTAGAATATAATAGTCACCGTGTCCCCCTAGGGATGGGGCTGTAGCCTTTAATATAGCCCGGTAGACCTGTAAAAATAAATAAATAAATTAATTAATTAATTAATTAATTAATTAATTAATTAATTAATAAATAAATAAATAAATAAATAAATAAATAAATAAATAAATAAATAAATAAATAAATAAATAAATAAATAAATAAATAAATAAATAAATAAATAAATAAATAAATAAATAAATAAATAAATAAATAAATAAATAAATAGATAAATAAATAAATAAATAAATAAATAAATAAATAAATAAATAAATAAATAAATAAATAAATAAATAAATAAATAAATAAATAAATAAATAAATAAATAAATAAATAAATAAATAAATAAATAAATAAATAAATAAATAAATAAATAAATAAATAAATAAATAAATAAATAAATAAATAAATAAATAAATAAATAAATAAATAAATAAATAAATAAATAAATAAATAAATAAATAAATAAATAAATAAATAAATAAATAAATAAATAAATAAATAAATAAATAAATAAATAAATAAATAAATAAATAAATAAATAAATAAATAAATAAATAAATAAATAAATAAATAAAATCACACTTCGTGTTTCTCACATGGAGCCTGCGCTAGTTAGGGTAAGCGACAGGAAATTATCAGCTAGCAAGCCGTCACATCTGCATCGCCTCTAGGGCTAGATGTAACTGTTGGAATTACGTAATTATCGATGAGTTCGGAATCGATCCAGAGTCTAGTGACCCATCGATGAGCCGATCTTCACTGACGGCCCATCGACATCGGAGATCGACCAATAGAACACCGAATCACTAGTTAGTTTGTAATGAAGAAATTTGTGTACTTGTACCTATATGATTCCTATCACGAAGACATACTGACACATTCACATACACAAAATTCCATCTTCTATCTCGTCTTCACATAATCACAAGTTTAACAGCTTGAACGCTCTTCCACGAAACGCATCCATTTCTAACAGTAACCTTTGGTCTACATGGGTTTTACAAGACAGATTATGTTGCAACCAGATGCCTAGCCACTTGACTCAAGTACTCGGCATGAGGGTCAATTTTTTAGCACCAAGGGATCTAAAAAGGGTGTTCTCTTCTTACCGAGATAAATGAGTTCAGACTCAGACTTTTCAAAAACAAGAGAGAACGAGTCTGCACTGGAAAAGAGTGCGTGCAGTTTTTATGTAAGGAGAATGATGTTATTTTTAATAGTTCTAAAAGTAACTGAAATACAAATATCATCAGAGGAAATTTGTAGAAGAGAAGGGCTTGGGGAAGATGTAAATAATTCATTTATTAATAATAGAAATAATAAAGGACATAGAGGACTTTGGGATGCCCCTACAACAGCAAAAGATTGACTAAATTGTCCACGAAATAAGAGAGAGGTATCCTTCTCCCTGTCAGAAAAAAAGATACCCAGGAGATAAATATGGCTGAGAGTTTTTTCCATTGGTAGGATTCGAAGAAGCCTCTGGGGTTGAAGTCTATCAAAAGCTCCCATGATGTGCAGAAAGACACAAGATACAACTGTATTCCCTCCTATGTTTTTTCTGCGCATTGCTGAAATAAGAATACTACATCTACTGCCCACCTCTGCTTTCTCCCTCCCAACTGACTAAAATGGAGGAGATGATAGGATATATTTACGAGATAGGAAATTCTGCGTGCAAGGATTTTTTCCCAGAGTTCAGACAAATATAAAATAAGAGATATAGGCCTATAGGCCTTAGGTATTAAATAGTCTGACTTATTCCTTTAAGGGATAATAATACCAATGGCTATTTTCCATCCTGATGGATGTATACCAAAATCAAATAGAAATGTATCTGCTCGATGAAAAGTTTGGGGGGGGGGTAGATGATAGCTTTCTTGATCATTATCCAGTCAATGCTGTCTATGCTAAGAGCTGTTCTTTTTTTCAGCACTGCCTGATTAAGTTCCGTGAGAGATAGCTTGAGCCAGTCATAGGTAGGGGATGTAAAAGGTGCAAAGGTATTAGGAAAAAGGTATGAATGAATAGGAAGATCACCTAATTCAGAAGGATGACCCCTTAGATACTGAGGAACAACAATGGTTGTTAGAGTGTAGAAGGGAGTCAAGGAATTGTAGAGGAAGGGGAAGAGGGTAAATGAAAGTAAAGTTAAGATGGTAAGGAATTATAACGAGGACGTTGCACGATTCCAAATATCTGTGCGCAGTCACCTATTTAAACACGAATCCGAAGGCTAGCGCCGGCATATTGTAACAACCTTCCGAGACTCCCGTTCATCTTGGGAGATAACAAATGTACAGTCCAGCCGAGTGCTTCCAATCGGCGCCCTAGTGTCACAGAGAATCCTACTAACGCCGGACAAGTAAAAGGTAATAAACAAACAAAAGGAAACATAACAGAGCCTCAGCGGGCTACCCTGTGCTATTATATCACCAATCGGATACCATCCCTGACAATGGTTGGTGTCAGAAGGAGCTACTAAATTTACTACATCTAACAATTATGAAACAGAAGATAAATTATTATGATCATAATTGGGAATTTGGCTTTGGCGAAGTAGAGTCTGAGGGAATAAACAGCATACCAGTGCCGCACACTTTTCCTTCAAGGTTGTGACAGCTTTTTCATCTTGAATGGTTTTTTATCTTAACGTGGGAATAAGTGATGGTTGAAAATGCTCTGGATGTGAATAATTAAATGCATTCAACAAACTCTTGTTCTTAGCACCTGCTAAAAATTCTTCCCAGTGAGCAGTTTTAGTATGAGAGATACTTCTAAAGTAGTGATTTCTAGAGACCCTGGCATCTTCTAGGTCACGTGGATGCCGGGTCTTCTTGGCTTTTCTTTTTATATGATGAAAGTTTCTCCTTGTGTAGGCTCTTCAGTCCACCAAGCTTTAGAATGGCTCGAAGATTTGCATTGAGGAATGGCACCCTCGGGATTTTGTGTCGTGATATCCTAAAGCAATTAAGCCACGAGATCAACCTGCTTGAAATGAATTGCTTCATCTAACTTTGAAGAAACCTGAGCCTTTAGATGTGTACTAGTCGAGGCTGAAATATCTTCAAAGTAGATAAAAATGAGCATCAAATCAAAGAATAAAATAAATCTAAAGACCAATGGACATCTACCCTATCCTTTATGTACATGTTTCCATTTAATATTAAATCCCCTTGCATCCGAACCCCTACTCAACCTTAATATAATTTAAATGACAATTCTCATGCTGGTCAAGAGTTACTCTAGAAGCCCTATCCTTGCAACACTAGCGTAAATGAGAATCGGCGCCTGGCCTCTAAGTCGTTTTCTAAACTTTATAATGCCTCAGGCATCAGCCTTACTACACCTCAGGCTTCAGACCTGTAACAAGATGTCTCAAAATTAGTTCGATGGATTATCTCATACATGGATCAGCGCGAGGCCACCATCACAATTGATGGATTTAAATCCACATTTGTCCCAATTCTCGATGATCTGCCACAGGCCTCACCAATATCACCGATCCTATTTTTTTTAGCAACTGAAGGTCTGCTACGTCTTTCATCGGGACGCCTAGGCTATGCGGATGACATACACGTGTTTGCCTCAACACCCTCACTTATATCCTGCGCAACAATCATCCAGTCTCAATGAAGTAGCGCATTTGAGCGGGAACATAAAAATGGAATCACATTTGCAATCGTGAAAACTAAGTTGCAGTACTTTCACAGAGAAACGCGGTACGCCGCCGGAGCCAAGAATTTTCATCCAAGGAGTAGAAATTAGGCCTAACGACGTCACTCGCTGGCTGGGTGTCTTTGACCGCGCTCTGCAATTCAACCTCCATATTAAAATGGCCTGTAATAGATCATAAAAAATACTCGTCATCTCAAGCGACTTTCTCGAACTACTCGTGGTATTAGTCCCCGTCTGCTGTGACAAACACTGCAAGGATCGACCCCAGCTATACTCTTTTACATAGTCGAGACCTGATTCGCCGAAAGCACATCCGAAAATCTAGTCGCACGAGTTCGATGAAGTATAAATGAGGCTGCACGAGCTGCCCTTCCAGTGTACCATTCAATACTGGTCTCTGCTCTGCTGCGTGAGATTGGTTGGGATCCAGCTCGTGCGTGGCTCAACCAATTATATGACCGCCTCACAATCAGAGTTGCTTTCGCAGACTCCTGCCATCCACTCCGGAGCGCGCTGTTGATACTATTCCCACGCCCAGGTCACTGGCTCGAGAAGAGATCTTCAGCAATATTGGGGCAGTAGGAAGAACAGTGAGCCTGCGAGCATTCACAAACTGGCACACCAATTACCCTCCTTGAGATCTATTCGTATTTTCAGATGGAGCGCTCATAGAAGACCGGGCTGGGGCCGGCTACACTACATTCCGCGGTCGCACTTAGAAGATTGGATAAGGATTCCTCCCCATTGGATACTCCGCAGAATTTTATGACACAAAGGTTGCGAGGGCCACTGAGGGACTCTCCGCTGCTCTAAAAAACCCGATGGCCTAATATGCTACCAATGTCACAGTTTCTCCAGACAACAAGAGGCTGCCTTACGGCTGCGACGTAACTCAGCCACTACCACAATTTAGATACAAATAACTCTCTTTCAGGAACTTGCATCTTTTTGGGTACAGAGAACCCGTAGCCCTATCACTGCCCCAGGGACAGTAAGCGTTCTTTGGTGCCCAGGGCATGCAGGTATCCCTGGGAACGGAATTGCCGGTAACATAGTTAAGCTAGCCTGCACCTCTCAGGCCCCCAATCTCTAGAGCCAAAAAGGATGTAAAAACTCTATACAAAAGACACATATCAGATCCTTGACAGGAAAACGCTCCGACAAGATATAAAGAGCTTGGTAATAGCTCTAACGCCAAATTCTCCCCGGAACTTGGACGCCCCGGCCGCTGCCCGCTCAAGGCACGTTGACTTCATGGACCATCACCGGCGATTTCATCGCAACGACGCCCTTCTAATCTGCTCCTGTGGGGAAGAAAAGTCACCGGACCGTTTCTTCTTCTGTCGGCTTGGACGGCGGCAGGCTCGCCTAGTGGACCTCGATATCCAGAACTTGAATTCGGTGGTTTTCGGTTCACCAAATGGTGCCATAGCATTTGAGAAGTGGATTGCGGAAACTTCATTCTTTGAGCAATTACAGCGTTGATAGCGAAATTGTCCTTTTTTAATTTTTTTTCGCTATTAACTCAGTGGGCAAATTTCCCCTTAAATTTAACCTCTCTTTTCCTCTCAAATATGAAGACTATTACCCCTACTATTTAGTTACTAAGTAGCCCAGCAAAAGGGTTCACTAATTTGTACTATTATAAACAGTAAGGTTCTAGACAAGAAGACCTGGACCAACTAGAAAACACTGGGCCTTAAAAGGCACTGGTACGTCGGGCAGCTTTATTGTAGGCTGAGTTAGTCGGCACGGGGTCCTTTTTATCACATGCTGCGCACAGACACGTCGAAAAGTAGATAAAAGAAAATTGAAGCTAAGGCGCAGTCCGTAACAATGAGTCATAGGAGTAGATTTTGGGTCATTATCAGCCGATCTCCGGGAGAAGTGTTGGAGCTCGGATTTTTCCGGATCAAAAGTTGTGGTTTCGTCTCGGCCCCACACCAAGGCTTACTTCAGAGCGGCCATTAGAGGGACATAGTTTTCTTGTAAAAAAATTTGAGTCTCGAGTAGCGCGATATTGTCTGCATAGCCAAACCTTTGGGATGCATTGCCAACTTTGAAGATAGGGGAGATGTAAAGCATGAAAAGAATAAGCGTCACAGAGGATCCTTAAGGAAGTCCTCCGTTAAACGGTTGAAGCGGACTTGTCTCCCCATCTAAACGGAGTTGCACTGTGCAACCCGTGACAAAAGAACTTGCCTAATTAACAAGGTTCTCAGGCTACCATTGCCCACGCAGTTATCGTACTAATCAACCAGGTAGAAAAACGTCAAATGCGCCTTGCACGTCAAGTGTAAGCATGCTAGCTGTGCGCCCATCGCTCAGGGCTCTTTCAACGTTATGTATCAGACAAGTTATGAAGTGAACTACAGATCTTCCAGGGAGGGCTCCAAATTGCTGGCTAGTTGAGACCTTGTTATAGACGGCGATCCAGGCAAAGCGTTTGGCGAGTAGCTGTTTTACTAGGTATATGATAGGGTACGTACACTTGCGCAGAGTTCCTATACAGGATGGAAATGCTGGAGTAGAGCAAGTAAGTGTGCGGATGACTTGAATGTGAGATTGAATTGAAAGATGATGAGAATTGTACATTACAAAGTGGCGAATCCAAGCCTACTTATACTTCCAAAATCATCCGTGCGCCAACAAAGCAAACAATGCAAACACCAAGTCTCGTGAGACCCACACCTCGCCTAGCTAGTCCCAACACTTCATCCTAGCCTCGGTGGTGTCACCTCATCTGCTGCTTATGTAGCCTTGCCATGTCCACTATGTTCGCTAGGCACAACAATAGCCGTTCTAATCTATTCCCTGGTACGGAAAGAAGCGCAATTGGATTGTATGAGCGCGGAGAAGAGATGTCAGACCTAGTTGGTTTCAATAGCATGACCAAGATAGCCCGCTAAAAACGAGGGTGATGTCCCAATGCCAAGCAAGAATTAAAAAATGAATGGGTGTGATCTGCGATAAGAGGCCATGGGTGTTGAAGAATTTCGGTGATTATCTCATTACTCACAGTTGTAGAATTGCCGCTTCTGAGAATTGAGGCTTATTTTTCTTCCTTTGTAAGTGGGGGAGCCCTAGTGCGAGAACGAGACCAATGGGGCGTCCACGAAAATATCCCCTGCTTCAGCGCGATTAGCCAGAAGATTAGCGATAAGTATCTCTCTTTTTCTGCTATCGATGTTGCTGGATGGTTCTCGGAGAAAATTGGGTCTTTAAAGAGGGAGTAACCACAACTGACTGTGGATCCATGCCATTTAGTCATGGAAAACATATCCTTACTTGTACTGGCATTTCCAATATTTTCTTTGTAGAACGCATTTTTAGCCGACTTAGTGTTATTCCAATTTGTTTTCTTAGCATCCTTGAGCTCTTTTACTGTTAGTGGGGTCTTTATCAGTGCTTTGAAACTCCTACAGGCAAGTTTGCCGAATTTGTTCCACTAAGAGTTAACTTTGCCATGATCTGGAGAGCGTCGAGTGGCTCCAACATGTGCCAGCTGGATAGCCTCTGGTAGGTCCCTAGCGAAACTATCGACAGATTTCACGGTAAGAGGGGACGGAGGACGGAAGGCTCCGCCTAGGGAGGTGAAGAGAAGACTGCAAACGATGCAGGGTCAAGCATACTAACTCTTAGCATCTGAAGTGGTTTGATACACCTGAATAATTGAATCTGAAGGAGGAGTGGCTTGTGGTTCGAAGTGGTATCCAATTGCGTGGCTACAATGCATTTTGCACTGTGAGCTATAAGGCAAGACCCGAGAGCTAAGTCGAGCACATTAACGCGTTTGTGAGTGGGCACATCAGGAGGGAAGAGCAGATTGAGATTGTTTTCATCTCCCGAATCCACGAATGCCTCTGCGCCAGGAGGGGGGCTGCTTGGCCAAGTCGGCTGCCACCTTGAGTGATAGAGGTTATGGTCACCTATCATAAAAGAGCTGCCACTTTTGGGAGGAGAGAGTGAGAGCAGAGAGTATATAACGTAGCCGCCAGTGGTTCCTGGAGGTGCGTTGTAGATATTGAGTACTTGTAGAGCTTTACGAGAGGGTGAACTTAGGCGGAGAATCACGATGTCTCATGAGAGGTTGGCGTAGATCTGGTCTACTCGAATTCCGACCACTTCACGGACGTAGGAGATAGTACTAGGCCGGGTAGTTGGCCAGTCATCCATGGGAGAGAAAGTCTCGTATGCAGGATGAGATTTGGTTAGTCTAGCCAGATCACGATGAATGTAGGGTTCCTGGATTAATATCAAATCCACCAATGTAGTGAAGGCTTTATTTAGGACAATCTTGTGCGAAAGATCACCTCTTCAGACGTTCAAAGAAAGGATCGCTAGTGGCTTAGGCGAGATCCTGGAGAAACTAGGATTATCCATTAGGAGACCACATTTTCATTACTCTGAGAATCTTCAAAGTTAAGGTCATCGAAGGGGTTCATGCAGATTTTTCCCTGGGAACTAGATGCGGTTGTCGGTGCGAAACGAATTGAGCTTTAAGGGGGAGAATTTTTAACCCTGCTAGCTGCTGGAGTGCTTTCAGTGTAGGACTTAGCGAAGCCAGCTTCTGCTCGTTGGTGTAGGTATCTGCGTTAATTTTCAACATCCCGCTAACTTGCGCTTTGGTCGAAGGAAGACTCATAGGTTTTGACCGAAATTCACAACGGGCATCATCCACAGCATGAGATCCGTGGCAGTGGGAGCACCGCGGGGCAAATGTGGTCAACTTTAGCTGCGCAGTGATTAATAAGTTCGTATTGTGTGTGCGTTAGAGCCACAAAGGCGGCACCGAGGGGCGATGCACAGGTACAGGTATTGTGCCAGACTGTAACGGTTTTCCTGATATTGATTAGCTTGGGTGATTACCTAATCATTCACGTGATGTAGGATTAATGTGCGGGAATATTTGTAAAAACTTAGGTACGAGATCTGACCCTCTTCTTTCACTTCAGATTAATTTAATTCATCATACTTCCAAATACCATCCCGATAACCGTCACAGAGACTGGGCAACTAGTGCGCTGGGCAGCAATATAGCGCCGGGGGAGCTTTGTGAGAGTTCGATATCCAAATAAGAAGAGAACGCAAGGGACGCTTTGCCGCGATTCTGAGAAGCGAGTAATTCATGTTGCGGAGTAGTTTGGATTTTCTTCATTGTCACGCGAAGGTAATGTGGCTACCGGGTCTCTCCCTGCGACAGCTGGGAGCGCATAGCGCATAAATTCGGCCGCTACTGGTTGGAGACAGTAGTTTAGATCATGATTGATGGTTCCAAATGTCTGTGAGACATTTTTTATTCTGTGCGACATCTACGGTAACGCACTTTCAACCACAGCATTGCCAAAAATACTAGCTTAGGAGATTTTTTCCTCCAGTATAGATTTGTCTCCATTTTTAGGACAGAGCGCGGAGTCGGTTTTTGGAGCTTGTACATTGATGAGAACTTGGCTATCGTTACCAAGTTTGACCTTCAGGTGTAACTGAACAGCGTATGCTGAGAGATCCCTGGATTTATCTCCTTGTGGTAAACGGACAAATAGACGATCATCAGTGCGATATCTTTGCGGTTTAGTGTTTGCTCTTGGAGAGGCTGCATTATTGCTGTCATGGATAGTAGTCATATGGTTCTTAGGAAGCTTGCGGGTTACATTGGCATATTAAATATGCGCATTTGCACGCGATGAACGGCAAAGTACAGAAGTGAGTCCAATCTTGGTCATAGATCTTCCATTTATGTAGGCGTTAAAGTGACGGGACGCGACTGCAGCCAGATTGTCGCAGGGGTTATTAGGGGCATCACGTTAGTGGTTAGGGAGAGATGAACGGCTGAGTGCGACCCAATGGTTGTCCAAGTATGAGGCGATACTACCAAACAGTAGTTAGGCTTCCTTGGCGCAGGTTGCTTTGGCCTTGACGCTTTTACCCAGACTCTCCCGGATAAGGCCAGAAGAAGTGGATGCAGAGAAGGAGTCATCTATCTGTTGGTCTAGGAGCTCGTCATATTCCATAGTATTTGAAAGTAAATACGGTGTTTGACTAGGGCCAGGGTGGTCTAAGTCTAGGCTGGGGGATACGAGATACTTGGCTGGCAGTCCTGAAACTCCCACATCGGTGGGGATTCCGAGTGGAGGACACGGTTTGGTTTCCTGGGTGGCTTAGGGATAGTTTGCGGATGATATTTCGGTTTAAGATGGTAAGGAGAACAGGGTAGATTGTGAGTCGTTGATTTTCTGACTGGAGCCAGTGTGAGTCAGGTCGGGAAATACGTAGACGGATCACAGAAATAAATAAACTGGATATGTGTATTAGGATCATTCGATTGTTGAGAATGTGTTTGTTGGTGTTCATGATGCTCACGGAGAGTGTCCCTGTTGTCAGGAATTGCTGAGTCATCTAGCTTGCCTCGGCTACGCTAGTAGTTATGTAAAGACTCCGCACTTTGCAATTTAGAATGCTTACTTCCACTATCTACACATCACATACTTATCTCCGCTACCACACTCTATTTTTATATCTTCCTCACTCCCAACATCCCTACTCCGAGCACTTTAACTTAACACCTGTGTCAGAGTAGTGCCCTGCACGTGACTCGACGGCGAAAGGCTGAAGACTGAAGGCTGAAGGTGACTAACTTGAATTCTATAGTCTCGAGATGACGGAAAACTAAGCGTAAGGAGCTCATCTAGCAATCAGTGCCCTACTACATATCCAGAATAACATCTCAAACTACTAAAAACATCTCGTCACACTAAAGGAGAATATTGGGAGAACTCCTAAAACACCGGGGTTCCTCCGATACCAAATACAACACCGGAATACATGAAGCCAAACAATAAAAAAGATCTGACGCTATTCCCCTGACCTAAAACACAATATAAACGAAAGTCGAATCGATGTACGAACTCTAACACCCAGTATCCTGATTAATATCAGCAAAAATAGCTGTACGATTAGCGTAACTTTTCGTAACCAGTTCCGGACAGCTGTGGATAGACAAATTGTAGTCACGTGATATTAGAAGCTGTTACGCGTCAAACGTAAGTTATATTCAACGATATCCTTATTTCATGTAGATAGACATAGTTTCATTAGACAACTTGACTTGCTTGGTTGCTTCGGGCTACACAGGCACGTCAAACGTCTCCTGGGAGATAAGAAGCCAGGACACATCCTGCGAGCTAACTTGGCGTTAAACGTTTATAATAGTATTATCCTTATTTCCTTTGACTGCTAAAAATAAGAGAGAGCGCCCTAGTCGAGTGGCAGCGGCAGACACAGAATCATGAAGGCAGCAGCTATTTTCACAGTCAAACAAACGGGAAGATATAAGATTAACTTCAAGGGTGCACCTTCCTAAATCGACCACAGTCTTTATAGAGCCCAAAGCAGTGTCGCCGTCCAGTTAAGGAGCGAGCATATCAGACTCAACTCCGATCTGTACCGAAGAAAATTCCATGGAGTAGAAAATCCTAGATATCAATGTGAACATCTATCCCAATACGCCAAGCACATGGTCATGACGTGTCCTCAATGGGCAAGGGGGGGAGGAGAAGTTCTGCCATCAGCAAAAGACAGGTCATTCGAAGCCACGATAAACAGCTCAGAAGACGTGGCAAGAATCACAAAATGGATATCGAATCAAGGCTGGATAGAACAGTTTCGACTTGCAGGGGAAGTTGAGGCGGCAATGTCAGAAAAAATCAAGCGATTAGGAGCCAGATCGGTTTAAATGTAATCAAATCAAATATCCTTATTTTATCCCGGGCAAAGTCCTTCACATTTATTGACGTCTTGCATCCAACAATCTGAAATTGCATATGCGTGTGGCAAAATTCTAAAATCACGTTAATTGATTCTTGATTCATTATTGAATGGACACAAGTAGTTTGAGCTCCATTTAGTCCTTGGACCTTTTGATCCTTGAGGTGGCCCTTGGTAGACTTAGATCATGCTTGGATAAGGCATTGCTTTGATTAGAGAATACTAAGATTTTTCAGAGGTTTCCGATATCTTTGTGATCCTTCCGTTCATATATGTTGATTTCGGGTCCTGGCTAGGTCTTTTTTTTTTAGAAAAAATCATTTTAGCGTCTGCAGCCTGAGGCTATGACGCGGATGATTACAGAAGATATGTATATGACGCAGTATAACTCTGTTTGAAGTTTGGAACACTCATACTCAGATTTCATTTGCAGATACCACTTCGAGAATAACGCCTTACGGCATGTAACCTCTTCCGTGAATACCCATAATAGGGAAAAGCGAGCAAAACCTTTGGTTATTTAAGTATGCTTGCTTGATCTGAGGAATTTAATATAACCGCGAGAGATGTGGTAAGAAGGTCTTGCTAGAGTCGAACTGGCTTTCTCCTGTCTCAAGTGGGGCATGTGTCCAAGCTATCCAGACACTACTTTGGAAAACAGCCCAGATGGTGTACCATTGCATCACCCGACCCTTTGCTCCATGTGCCGTACCAGTGTCATTCGTGTCATAGCCTAAAAGGCTGAATACACAAGAATGAGTATTAAATAAAATAACTCGGGATTTTGGCGTTGTACCTGATAATCGGAGCCGGAGTAGTCGATGACCGACCTGGATTAGTAAAAGGCTGATAGTGGCTATCTGCAAACGTAACTTAGAATTCAGATATCCACTAAATGTGCACTTCACAACGCATCCTCAATACATGTAGTACCAAACACTTTTCATTTGAGAATTCTGTCACACAAATCAGAAGTAGTTTTCAAATGTGCAATGGTGAAATGTTCCATTACGACTCAGAAGAGTTTCTCAACATATTTTCTCAGATTAACCTTGCACATGGTAATTTGTACCATGTTCTATGTGTCCTTTTTCAGCCTTATGACAAGGCTTGATACGTTAGCAGTCCAATATCAGCGGTAATTACATGAGCTTACCCACCAGAATGATGTCAATTGAAATTATTAGGCTCACCGCTTAGTGTTACTCTCATCAAGTAAGCTATGTCGAATACTCGTCTTACTTTTCTCTATCCTCATCTTTATCGCACCCAACGAACTTCTGAATACCGGTCTTTCAGAAGACTATTACAAGAAAAATCTCTTTCAATAAATCGCTGTGAATCTCGGTCACTTGCGAGCTCCCTCGGGGCGCAAGCTGGATTAGGCCGGAGACATGGGAAAGCTGTTCAACCATTACTGTCGCACACCAAGAATCCTCTTGACAATACAGCCGACGACTCAAAAAACCCCAAAAAACACAAGAAAGTAAAAAAATTTGCGTCGGCAGATGTCAAACCTCGACAAGCTACACCGTTGACGAAAGATCTGTCAAAAGATCATGCGAGCCAACCCACAAACGAGAATACACAAGCGACGCAACTCAAGACTGGCGAAGAAGTCTCTTTACCCATGCCATCTACGGCCACGGATACTGTGGATCCTATAGCACCTCTGGAAACTATTCTTAAAAGGCAACCACCTAAGATCGAAAATAAATCACATGCTTCAAAATATTTACATGCGCAGGCGCCACATTACATACATCATTTTGATACTTACACTCTGGTACAGCAAATTCAGGCTGGAGGTTTCACGGCAGAGCAGAGTATTACTGCGATGAAAGCTGTTAGATCTCTTCTAGCTTCGAATCTTGAAGTCGCCAGAGCTGGTTTAGTCAGTAAAAGCGATGCTGAAAACGTGAGACGGTGACCCTAGAAAGTACAAAAAGATCTTACTGAACGTACTTTCTAGGAAAGCTATCTTTTTAGAGCTGCATGTTCAGAATTAAAGACCGAAATACAAAATGCCCGACGAAAGAGCGAAGAGACCATGCGGAGGGATCGAATATCACTCCAACATGAGGTGGAAATCTTAAACCAAAAGCTAACTCAGGAGCTCTTGACTCTGAAGGATCAGTTGAAAGGCATGTTTGATGATCGCAAGATGTCAGTTAGGATGGATCAGCGCACTATGGAGAGCAAAGTACTTCTATCTCGTATTTAACCCAAACTCATAATTAACGTACCTCTCAGATTCAAGAACTGAACTATAAAATCACTGTCATGCTTAACAGTGATAGTAAATTTGAGGTTGAAGGCCTCCGATGGTTGTTGACGCGGCGCTCAGTTGCAGGCATCTTATTTATGGCGTTTATGGTCTTAGCATCACTCCGCTATGCTAGTTACAAAAGCCACGAGAATATGATTAAGAAAGAGAAAGAAGCTTTAAAGTGTGAAGAGATCATTGAGTATGCACCCGCCCAAGGAGCTGCTGAGATATTAGCGGCGAGCTAGGATATGGATTAGAAAGCTGGACTCGTAAGTCCTGAAATCCTAAAAGATTAGTTCGAGATCAAATGATCAAAACTTAACATCCGTCCCTACCCTACTTTATACAGCTTTCAATCAAGGAAAACGGACTTATTATAAATGGTCATCTTTCAGCAAATTTAGCCATTACCATTAAAATGCTAGTGAATCCCAAAAAACACTTATAGCTCTCCTATTCTAGCTCTATCCGAAAATAATTTAAATCAAATTCATATCTAGTTAGATACAATTCCCAGCTCACAGATGATGGCAATCGGCGGGAATGCCGGAAAATCTAGTCCTTCTATATCTCCTTGGACTTCTACATGTACTGTTTAGAAAAACTCTCTATCTCGATGTTTTTGTTTCGAATTCATCGTAACCAACAAACTCAGGATCAACTTGCTAACTTGGGGTTTAGAATTTTAGGTTGCACTAATTCACCGTCATAATAGAGATAGAATTGCCAAATTTTGTAATGATTTTTACTCAGTGTGAGAAAATATTTCAGATATCTCCCTAAAAATCATTGTAACCCTATTTTACCAGCAACCAGAAGGGGAACTCGGAAGCGATATTTAACTACACGTACCAACTTTCTGGTTCGACTTAAACCTAGCCACAAAACCAATCACTAGGGCAAGAGGCACGCTGTGACAACTACCGATGATATTGAAAGTTAACCATGAATCCTCTCATCATTGCTCAAAGCTTGCACGAAAATACTAGCCTAGCTCAGTGTCGCGTAACTGGAATTACTTGGGTGTATCATTTATTCTGCTACGCAAAACAGCATAAATCAAAATCGATGAACGTGCGAAACTGGTTGGCATCAGTCTGGAGGATGGAGTATTATATAAGAACTGTTAGACCCGACTACTTTTTTTTTAAAAAAATCATTTTAGCGTCTGCAGCCTGAGGCTATGACGCGGATGATTACAGAAGATATGTATATGACGCAGTATAACTCTGTTTGAAGTTTGGAACACTCATACTCAGATTTCATTTGCAGATACCACTTCGAGAATAACGCCTTACGGCATGTAACCTCTTCCGTGAATACCCATAATAGGGAAAAGCGAGCAAAACCTTTGGTTATTTAAGTATGCTTGCTTGATCTGAGGAATTTAATATAACCGCGAGAGATGTGGTAAGAAGGTCTTGCTAGAGTCGAACTGGCTTTCTCCTGTCTCAAATGGGGCATGTGTCCAAGATACCCAGACTCTACTTGGGAGAACGGCCTGGACAGTGTACCACTGCACCATCCGACCCGACCCGACTACTTGTACGTGTGCACAATGCTCGAACAAAATCTGGCACTTACGCGCCGCTGTGTATTCCCCGTAACCGCGGCCCATTACTCAAGTGAACAAACGCCTTGAAAATGAACTTGCTCAAAATGTGGCAAGCAAAGGCCTATGCCAAATTTCTCTACAAAAAGATTATTTTACTTCTTATCCCTTCCTAGCAGAAGTGAATAAAGAAAAATCTTCAGGTCTGGCATTCTGGTTGAATTAAGCAAGTGCTTCGAGGAGTTAGGAAAGCAATTGGATTCAGAAAGTTTAATGAACTTCTACAAGGATCTCTACACTAAATTTCCAAACCAAGGCAATTCACTTATCCAAATTCAGCAGACAGACACCGACCTCCTTTTTTTCAGGTAAGGATAGGGATTAGGAACACCCTAGCTTATATTTGTATGATAAGAAAAGTGGATAGTAACACATGCAACTTCTGTAATAGGAAGAGGTAGACAATGGAGCATCTGCTCCTAAACTGCACCCCTTTCTCATCAGGGGAAGATAAAGACCTGGAATCAAAATATTTAAAAAAAAAAAAACCAGTGTTGGCAGAGAAAAGTTATTAAGATACTTAGAGAAGTCTAAGTGTCTAACATTAAAACTGCAGGGCAAATCACTTACTCGATGAAAAACTTCATGCCAAAAAATTTTGTAGCAGACAGTGAAAAATAAATTATAAAATGACAATTTATCTGAATAAACCTAGAATTTATATTTGGTGATTTTTGGAATTTTGAAATTGATCGTAATGTCGGATAATCTTACACAAGGTTATGACCTAATAGACTTGTGCCAAGGGGAGTTTGGGAGTTGGGAATGGGATGAATAAATGGAAAATGTATTTAAATTTCCTGTCATGGCTTTTAGGCTAAATACAATACAGTCCAACCTCATCTATAGCGATAGTGGGTCCCGGTATAAGTGTTTAAAAGATTCATTGTAACTTGGACTTTTATATTTGCAATACTTACCCTTACAGGTCATTTTCCGTGCAGGGGTAAGTATTGCAAATTTAAAAGTCCAAGTTACAATGAATCTTTTAAACACTTATACCGGGACCCACTATCGCTATAGATGAGGTTAGACTGTACGATTCAGAAAAGAAAAGAAGAAACTCTGCGATAAGGTATTTCTGGCCCAACTTCATCACTACTGATTTGAGATTGTATTTATATCTTTGAGGTAAGCACGCACTCGTGCTCAATTAATGATAACAATGCCCAAAGACAAGGAAACATGTTTCTATGAGCTTTAACAACAGTGTGTACCCTCTCTAGTTATTGTAGTACAGTCAATCCTCCCTGATCACTTGGTAAGTCAAAGGGTTATTATTGTTAAGATTCGTTTAGGTTCGTTCCGGAATTTAGTATGTTCCTGGTCCCATACCGGTACAAATTTGTGTGGAGCTATGCTAGGGTACGTACCAGTGGAAGTTGATCAGCCCAAGTCGGATGGCGCAGTGGTACACCGCTCGGATCATTCTCTGAAGTAGAGTGGGTAGCCTGGACAGATACCCCACTTGAGATAGGAGAAGACTAGTTCGAATCTACCAAGACCCTCATACCATAATCTCACGGTGGCACTGTGGTCTTAGAATATTGAAAGCATTCTTAGATAACCGTTGGTGTTTCACCCTTTTCTCCGAGGTGAATATTCACGAAAGAAGTTACACGTCACAATGGTGATCATCGTTGTAGTATCTGCAAATGAAAACTCAGTACAGGTGCTCCATCTGTCAAAAAGGTGAGTCATTCTAAAGAAAAATATGAACCTTCCGAAAAGAGCTGCATGGGTCCACAGGGCGCTAAGTCGAGATAAATGGGATCAGTTACAAAATACTTGGCACATATACATGGATTTGTACATGTACTAGTACAGTACAATTGGAGAAGCTTGTAGCCGAGTCATGCCGATGTTTAAAAATAATCGAGTTTCAGGTCTATACGCCAATTGCACGGGAGTATATTCTAAAATAGGTCTAGCGCTACTGGCCCGTGTACTTGTACTTATTCAGCACCTTCATATCAAACTCGGATGACCTAGACCCGCTTCAGCTCAGAATTACAACACATGATGATAATCTAGACTTTGTAACTTTTCTCTTTATCTACGAAGTAGGCAGGTAATTCGAGAGTTGAAAGTTTTATTCATTTAGTGAACAGAAGGAGTTGAAAGTTGGAGTCTTAAATGACTCGGCTACTAGCTTCACCCACTATACGTACATCAACCCGTCCCGTCATCCCCATAACCGTTGCTTTTTTTTGAGATCCTTTTGACTTAAAGATAATAATAAGCCTTTTTTTTTTTTTTTCTATTATCCTATTTCGGCGCCTGAAGGCCCACGTAGGTATTTTTCGGAAGATACGTATTCTTTGTTATAGAACGACTCATTTTGACGTTTGGAACACTCATACTCAGATTTCATTTGCAGATACCACTACGAGAATAACGCCTTACGACATGTACCCTCTTCCGTGAATACCCACCACAGGGAAAAGCGAGAAAAACCTGTGGCTATCTGAGCATGCTTTCGTCATTCTACGAATACAGTATCACCGCGAGAGAAGTGGTGTGAGGGTCTTGCTGGATTCGAACCAGCTTTCTCCTGTCTCAAGTGGGGCATGTGTCCAAGCTACCCAGACTCTACTTGGGAGAACGGCCTGGACGGTGTACCACTGCACCATCCGACCCAATAAGCCTTATCACGAGGCTCTACAGATAATGTGTAGAACATGCCATTTATCCCCGAGGTTGATCACGGATATTTAAAATCCAGTGCCGTGTCCATCTCCTTTCAGTTAAACCCCCGATTTAATAAGATCTCGTCTGTCTCCACTCCAGGTGTACCTCATCAATTTTGCTTTGACTATAAATCTTATCACTTCTCAAGAGCGTATGTAACGAGATCTCCTTATCTATAACGATCCATCGAAAAGCTAGATCCGATTGATATCTGACTCAACAAGTGCATCACAACGGGTAAAGTTTGATCTTTTGGCGAACGGCAATTTGTTGAAGCAAGAACCCGGTCGCACAGTTTCTTCATCGATAACTTAGTGTCTGGTTACACGAATCTTTCTACGCTGTCGACCCGGTACGTGTCATCTTTTATCGTCTGGCAAGCCTTTATCTTATCTCCTTTGACCTATCATGTTCATAACTTTTCAACTACCGACTATCCGACTTCTGTATCGAGCCGCCGTACCCATTATTTTGCCTTGTACTAGTATTTTTCATAAGCTAATTGCTCCTTCCCTATATATTCGAGACCTGGATGAGTCATAAATGACTTCGGAAGAAGCATTCCAAATGCTTGATCTCAGTATTAGTTTTTCTAAATTGGAGCTTCAAAATCTTAGTGATGGTTGACGTATTGACGAGTAACACTGACTTTATGGCATCAACTCTTCAGTTTCCAGAATATCAAGAACCTCTTGAAACCTCATTCCATTGTTCCAACAAAATGGAAGATTCATCTAGAATTACAGAATCCAGCTCGAATGAACACGAAGCCCAGGTCCCCCCAGCTGTCCTTGAAGGTAAATCCACCAAGACCTTGACAGACTCATTCGATCGAAAGCCATCTCCGAAACCTGCTCACGTTGGTCTTCCTGGCCAAGGAAAGAAGGTTCTACGTTCAGCAACTGTAGGCTATGCCGCTCCAGAATTTAAGGGCAAATTAGTGCAAAAAGATGAAGGTTAGCCGGATTCCACTCTCTAACCAAGCAAAACACGTTGTACCTAATGCCCCACAGTCAGAAAACAAATTATAAAGAGCGGGCTTATACCGGAAGCTGTTTTGGATAGTCAGATTGCTTGGTTCTATGAGGCTGTTGGAATTGATGATGTTTACTTTCAATCTGAGAGTGTTGATGCGATTGTACGCCTCATAATATCTCTCTATGCGGCTAAAATCACTACCTGGGCACACACAGAGAAGAGACAAGAAATCAGATTGGACATGGAAGCTAGCGATCATGCAATATACATTGACACAAGCGAACCAGGCATTAGCAATAAAGACGGTCCGCACTACGAACACCGACTAGAAGCCAAGTATCTCGATGTGCCTGCTTCTTCCAAAGCCATTTACAGGGTTGAAACCTTTCGGTCAATGACGCGGCTTCCAGGAACGTCTCAATCAAATTACACTGTACGCTGCTACTTCGTATATCAATGTCAATTCTCTGTGCCTAACCCGCCTCCTAATGAAACTCGCCTCGAGGTAATTGGTGACCGCATTTTTCTAGAAAAGGCGACGAAAAACACGCTTCAGATTTATCAAGATGTAATTGATCTTGCTGTGACTAGAACTGGTCCAGTGATCGAAGTCTTTGATATTGAAAACTCAAATGAAAAACGAATTGTTGTCGCATTCCGTCGTCGAACCGCTCTTGGTATATTTAGTGCGCTCTCCGATCTCTACCATTACTACGGGGTAACTACTTCACGTAAATATGTTGAGCAATTTAGTAACGGAATTACCATTATCTCTCTTTACCTCAAACCAGCAGCAAATGTCGACTCCAAAATGTACCCTCCTCTTAGTGACTCTATTCACCAAATAACCAAAGAGATTTCTCTTCTTTATTGTATTCCTCAAAATAAATTCCAGCCACTGTTTGTCAGTGGCAGATTAAGTCTACAGGAAACTATTTATGCCCACTGCCTGCTGGTTTTTGTACGACATTTTTTGAATCGCCTTGGTAAAGTCACGATGGCATTATCGCTCATATTAATGAACTGATTGAATTTAGGATCGGAGTATGCCTCTCTAGTATCAGCTCTGGACCCCTTAAATAGCTTACATGCCGAAATTCTCGGTAAAATTAAGCGACGGTTACGAACCGAAACTTTCACCGAAGAATATATTTTAGAAATCATCACATCACATCCTGAACTAGTTCGATCGCTATATACGTCCTTTGCAGAGAAACACTCTATCCAAACGGGGGGCTTTCAAGAAGGAATTGATTCAAATGATCACGTGGCTACAAAATTGACTGACAGTCAACTAAAAGATTTGATCACGAAAAACTGCCAGAATGAGCATGAAGAGCTCGTTATGAATTCGTTTAGAACTTTTAATAATTCTCTTCTCAAGACCAACTTTTACACACCAACTAAGGTTGCCTTGAGTTTTCGTTTGAACCCATCTTTCCTGCCTGAAATCGAATATCCCGAGCCTTTATACGGCATGTTCTTGATCATTGGCTCTGAATTTCGGGGATTCCATTTGAGATTCCGAGATATTGCACGCGGTGGTATCCGTATTGTCAAGTCACGAAACCGGGAAGCCTACTCTATTAATGCTCGTCGCATGTTTGATGAAAACTACGGATTAGCAAATACGCAGCAACGTAAGAATAAGGACATACCAGAAGGTGGCTCAAAGGGTGTTATACTGCTGAATGCACAGCATCAAGACCAGAGTAGTGTTGCTTTTGAGAAGTATATTGATAGTATTCTTGATCTTCTCATTCCAGCAGCATCTCCGGGTATAAAAGATCCAATTGTGGACTACTACGGTAGGCAGGAAATACTTTTTATGGGACCGGATGAAAATACTGCCGACCTGGTTGATTGGGCCACTGAACATGCCCGAAAACGTGGTGCACCATGGTGGAAGTCATTCTTTACAGGTAAAAGTCCTAAGCTTGGTGGAATTCCTCACGACGCCTATGGGATGACTACCCTTTCTGTTCGCGAATTTGTTAAAGGTATTTATCGTAAGGTACAACTTGACCCTAGTCAGGTTAGGAAAATGCAAACTGGAGGACCGGATGGCGATTTGGGCAGTAACGAAATTCTACTGAGCACTGAAAAGTATACTTCGATCATCGATGGAAGTGGAGTCCTTGTTGATCCTAACGGCATTGATCGTGAAGAGCTCATCCGCTTAGCCAAGAAACGAGTTATGATTTCTCAGTTTGATACTAACAAGATCTCAAAAGATGGCTATCGTGTTCTCATCGATGATATTAATATTAAGTTACCTAGCGGAGAAGTAATCGATAATGGCACTTCGTTTCGTAACACTTTTCATCTTCGAAACACCAACTTAACTGACTGCTTCGTTCCATGCGGTGGCCGACCTGAATCCATTGATCTCTCTTCAGTCAGCAAACTTATTCGCAACGGTAAATCTACCATACCATACATCGTTGAAGGCGCAAATTTGTTTATTACCCAGGACGCCAAAATATGCCTGGAAAAAGCTGGCTGTATTTTATTTAAAGATGCGTCAGCAAACAAGGGTGGTGTCACATCTTCCTCCCTTGAAGTTCTTGCTAGTCTGAGCTTTGACGATAAAGAATTTGAAGAGAATATGTGTGTTGATAGTTCTGGAAATGCGCCTGAATTTTATAAAGCATATGTAAAAGAAGTACAAGAAAAAATAAAGGAGAATGCACTCCTTGAATTCGAAGCGATATGGAGAGAAAATTGTGCGACACAGATACCAAAAAGCACACTCTCTGATACCCTTAGCATTTCAATTACGAAGTTGGACGAAGAGTTGCAAAGAACCGAATTGTGGAACGATAACGAATTACGAAGATCAGTTTTGACAGATGCCTTGCCGAAATTGCTGCTTTCAAAACTTGGATTGGATGTCATTACCCAAAGGGTGAGTTTTGTTGTAAATGGCAGTTTTTTAATAATGCTTACATGATCAAGGTTCCTCATAGCTACTTGCGCGCCATATTTGGAAGTTATTTGGCTAGCCGATTCGTATATCAATTTGGCAGTACGCCGTCACAGTTTGCGTTCTTTGACTTGTATGTTCATGGCCCTACCCGAAAGTTGTTATACTAACTATGTTTAGTATGTCAAAACGAATCTCCAAGAGCCCTGCTCAACAACAATCATGACCAAGCTTTATAGGCAAAATAATCTGACTATAATTCAGAAAACATAGCAAGTTTTCAACCTTTTTGAAGAAATCAGCTCAATCTTGCGTAACTAAAACATCCGGGATCCGAACGTCAGTTATGCCTTGAACCCCGTTACAGAAGCACAGCAACATTAGTCTAGGCTATGAATTCTAGACTTATGATTCTGGCATAAAATTTCAGTGCTAGCTTAACGAATAGTGTCTGCCTTATCATGAAAATTGATCCCGAGATGAGAAGTATTGAAATTAAAGGATTAGCGGCTAACTTCACTTGATAAGAAACATTTGGCAAATTTCACGCCAACAGTACAAGAACTAACGTCATTTACTAAGAAATTACCATAGACCTGTGTGCAAATGTGAATATTTTTGGTCGCTGTGAGTACTTGGAGTGGTTGTTAAGGGTCAAGAATGAAACGGACAACGCTCGTCAACAATACTACAAAGAAGTTTATATTTTTCTACAAGGATTTACTACAGGAGTTAGGTTTCATTAAATACATCCTCTGTTCTTATTGGTGATATCTGTGATAGCCTTCTACACTCTTAGTGATCTATCCTCTTCTTGTTCCGGGATCTGTCCCCGACCTGTTGCGTGATCTGGCTTTGCTTCTATCAATGATCTGTCTTCTAGCCTCTTATGATAGTTAGCCGAAGGTTTGAGTTCGAGGAACATATTCGGGTCAGATCACGTGCTTAGACCTATTAACCGAGGCTAGGCCTGAAAGATAGCCCAGCCAAACCTTATTGGGCGCAGCCCGTAACATTGATGGAGCATTAAGAATCTAGAATACGTCTTCACAATTTAACGCTTTAAACATGGTAACTATCACATTTTTTATATCAATACTGCGTAGGCTACCTGGGACTACGACGCGAAACATAACGGAAGACATGTATATTTCGCAGAATGACTCAGTTTACTTCTGGAACATCCATTCTCAGATGTCATTTGCAGATACCACTACGAGAGTAATGCCTTAAGGCATTTACCCTCTTCCGTAAATACCCATAACAGGGAAAGCGAGCAGAACCCATGGTTATCTAAGTATGCTTTCATTATCCGACGAATTCAATATAACGGCGAGAGATTTAGCATGAGGATCTTGCTAGAGTCAAACTGGATTTCTCCTGTCCCAAGTGAGGCATGTGCCTAGGCTACCCAGACCCTACCTGGAGAACGGCCCGGATGGTTTACCACTGAACCACCCAATCCTATGTTTCTAATTATAAATTTATGTTAGTTAATTGGCTGATCGATGATGGATAGAGTATATATTTAGACCTAGAGATTGTGACAGGCTAGTGCCTGTTAGGGTTATGTCGACGCACTAGCCGACACTAGCCTTGTTGCGAGGGTCGCTTAATGGTATGAGCGTTACTGAACATTTATTTCCGCGCAGATAAACAATATATAGTTTCCTATTTCAGAATAAAATACTTACTCTGATACTACGGTATTAATCGTGTATAGGCGCTAAAATTCGACTTTTACAGGGTATATAGGCTTTTACTAACTTGAATTAGCATGACGATAAGTAGATCTCCCCACCTAAACTTTAAATTTGTATGGCAAAAATTTCACAACGAAATATTCGTTGGTTTTGCTTTTTTGGTCCATTATAGCCCTCTATTCACTTTTTAATTCATTAATACATTTCATAAATAAATTATACTTCTATCTAGCTAATAATTTACATATCCGCCTTCAGCTTCGTAAACGGCTCTGATTCTTCGGGGCATCGAATCTATCAGTTTCTCCAAGTCATCCCCATTAAACCCCAGATCCCACGCCTCGTTCACTATTTGACGAAGATGCCCTTGACTCCGCTGCCCCCTTGATCCAACGCTGGATAAAGACGCTCCATGTACGCTTTCATATAACTCCACAAAGTTTCTATCGGATTTAAATCAGGAGAATATGGCGGCCACTCCATTAGAGAAATATTCCTCCTTTCAAACTCACGCATAGTTTGCCTCGACTTGTGAGGAGGGGCGTTGTCCTGCATCACATCTAGTCCTGGTTCCCGAAAGACCGCACTCTCTATGAGAGGCACTATCCTCTCGCAGTAACTGGCCGCAGTGATATGGCCCCACTCCTTCTCCCAAATCAGGCAAGGCCCCTTCTGTCGTCCAAAGAAAGATCCCCAGAACATCCACCCAACTCTCCTCCGCGTCTTGGCTAGGACACAGGTATCTTCGTACTCTTCCCCAATCTTTGACTTAAACTTAGCTCAAGGGAACTCTAAATCTTAGGAGCCTTTAAGGGACTACTGACCTTTCTTGTGACCCAACGATCACTTTGCCGACCATTCATAGCCCAAGTCTCGTCGGACCAGAGGACTCTCATCCAATGTTCCTTCCGCCAGTGGAGATGTATTCTGGCAAACTCATATCTCTTCAGTTTGTTGACTGAAGAGATAGGAGGTTTTAATCGTGCAATCCTGCGTGCATATCCCCTCTTTGCCAGTTCACGTCGGATCACATTCTCGCTCACACCAAAGTGCCGAAATATAAAATGTGCAAGTTGGAAAAATGACATCCGACGATTTTCCGATGATAAACAGACGAAAAATTCTATTTCATCGACCTGGGAACTACTTAGAATAGGTGGCCTACCACTGGAGTACTGAGGCTCGGTATTTTCAACGCTCATGGTGTATTGTACCTGTCGCCATGTAATCCCAAGGCGTTGAGAGATTTTGACGTAACTGTGTCCCTCACTGGGCAAGGTTCTAACCTGCACATGTTACTCTCTTAACCTTATCAATTTGTAGATTTCAGACTTACTTGAATACGTTGAGTTTGTGTTAGGCGTTTTGCATAAGTAGGAGATGCTGATGATGGAGAAGGTTGTTGAGGTGAATCCATCTTTGCGGCAATCTAGTACAGTAAATTAAAATCTTCTAAAGTAGTTGACTTAAGGTTCAGATGCACTCACATGAAGTAAAAATTAGATAGATGAATGAAATAAAAGTATGCCGTTGAGCAAAATAATAGTAAATAGCTGACAATGATTTAAACGAAACGACCTCAGGTGTGCGCGAGTGAAGAAAGGTGCAGGCATGAAGGTGGGCGTTGGACTTCATATACAGATGCATATCTCTTATGCCTTAGGCCATAAGATTTTAAAATTTGAAGCTAACAGGGATACTGTGGATCTATCGTGAGGTAACCTGGAATATCACCACTTTATCTCCACTTTATCCCCGCTTTAACCCCTGTACCCTATAAGAAGCGGATCAACGAACAATACCCTATCATGAGAGTAACAGCTTGTAACCATCGACTCCGTGTACCCCGCCCCCTGGTCCCTTCATAGAGATTCGGGTAAGGGTGATCGATATTGAAGGTCAATTTTTGTCCGTATTTTGATTTTACATGTCATCAAACGATAGATTAATCAATTGCTTATAAAGTCCACATTCAGAAAATAGTACCTCGGGGCGTAACCCGCTTCTCTGGATCGACTTCAAATAATTAAAGGAGGCTGGAGCAACGACGATAAATAAAGGTTGACTTCTCATCTGCGTTAAAAAGTAGCCTTTAATTCGTAGTCAGACGGTTTGACCTCTTATCAATAGACTAATATGTGTATAAAGTATTTAATTTACATTGCCTGCTGATACTATCTGGTAAAAATTAAACTGTCCTGTTCAGTTAGAAATGACATTTTATTTTCTACCTGATAGTAATGAGCCCGGAGTGACGCCATAAGTTTTTATTTTATTTTATATCCCTTGAACCCTTTTTCGAGAAAAAAGTATTTATTTACAAAACAGATATCTCAAGTGGTCATTATTTCGAACTTCATCGATAATCAACAATGGCATTCTTTAAAGCAGATTCTTTGAATAAAGAAAACTACATGGAATGGATAGATACAATTCAAGGTTATGCCACGGATTGTGGTATTTGGAAATTTGTGGATCCGGTAGGAACGGTTATTCATGAAGAACCTAAGAAGCCAAAATTTTCAGATTACAAATCGATGGCAACGAAATTCGCAGACTTAGATAACGATGAGAAATCTCTGTATAAGGAGGATAACGTTCAATATAGAGTCGACATACAAATATTCGCACATGGAAGCCGAGTTATTGGTGAACTTAAAACTAAAATTACCGAATCATTAGACCCCAATCACCGAAAGTTGATATTTGGTTTTATGACGTGTTGAGAAGCACTTCTTCAAATAAAAATAGGCTCGAGCCAACCGAGGACATTCAATAGATGAAGATTTATGATGAGTACACTAAAGCAAGGTCTCCACCGTCGAGCAGAAACGTTGAATCATGGTTGATGGAATGGGAAAGATTGGAAATAATGATTAAACGACTGAAGATTGCAGACTTTAGTGATTATAAGATGATTCAAGATTTTTCGTCTGCATCGAACTCTCTGTTACCCATGTGGGTGACAAGTTAGAGAATGGAATTTTTAAAGTGTGACAGCTGGGAAGCTGGTAATCCCTGTAGCCTACGCAGGTAAGCGCAGGCGCTGGAGTGGAGGCGAAACCAAAAATACGTGAGAGTCAAAGTGCGCAGAACTGGTGGTGGCAATCTTTGATTTCATCCTAGAGACAAAGCTCAGTGCACTGAAACCATCCCACGTCTGATCAGGGGAGTTTCAGGATGAATTGTATTGAAGCCTAGCAAGTAACAGAGAGTAAGCTAAGCTGTATAATAGTAACCATCATCCCTCAATGGGCTTTTCTTCTCTATAGTTAATTATAAATTATCTTTCATTACTCTACAGCTCAAGCGTTTAGTAGTGAACCGTGACATATAATTAACTATATCCTACGTCTTACGTCTCTTCTAACGTCTACGTCTTACGTCTCTTCTAACGTCTACGTCTTACGTCTCTTCTAACGTCTACGTCTTACGTCTCTTCTAACGTCTACGTCTTACGTCTCTCCTTACGCCTTACTGTTATACGTCACCACATCCTATATATTTTTGTTCCACTATACGTCATAAAGTCTTTACATCATACGTCTTTTCATGTTCCTACGTCTTATGCAGCTGGTTCTACGTTTTACGTCAAGTACCCCCACGCTCTATCTCCTATTAATACATCATCTCATTTAGCATCCATTCAAACGCTGAAGGGTTTTGATAAGACTCACCTTTCTTTTAATTTTTTAGGGTCATCTATGAATATTGAGGACCTATCAAATCAGATACAATCACTGTCAATCTCCAAGAAAGGAAGCGTAACCATTCCACGTGATAGGAACACAGATATCAAGACGACTGGTCTAGCTGTCTTTGGATCTTACAACGTTTACGAGCACCTTAGAAGCAGGGATGAACTTGAAGCAGTGATGTTGTGCTATTGACATCGGCGATCTACATAACCGTGATGTGGATCGCATCAGGTGCACCATACCGCACGTGTGAGGTCAGGTGCTAAGTGGATCATAATATGTTTGATGTGTTTGACACGGTGGGTCAAACACTAAGCGAGAATATTCGTATATAAATAGTGGGCTCTCCGCACAATGTATTTAGATATATTCATCATCCATTACACATCAATTATTACACATTATCTTCTCATACAATCTCCTGCAATACCATAGTGACATCTTTGCAAAGGTCAGCACATGATGATACCTCCCAAATCTCATAACTGTAACATGTGAACAGCAAGGAGGTAGCGAAAGAAACAATGCCGTCTTCATCTAAGTCAAACGAAAAGACGAAGAGATCATTTGTAAACGAAATGGACTCAGTTCACCGGCAGTTACACAAGTTAATGAAAGACTCGCTGGGCTCGAGGTGCATGAACACCGGGGAACTTCAGATCCAGGGAAGGTTGTCATTATCAAAAACCCAGCCCGCCAGATCACACAGGGTATTAAGCCAATAAAATTCCCCAGCTTCAATGGCAACCGGGCAAGTTATCCAGGATGTAGGAAGTTTGTTTTAAATGCTCTCAAGGTTGACTGGAATACGTTTGAGTATGATGATACTCAGGTTTTTATGATGATTTACCAGTCGCTCGAGGGTACAGCCCATAACCAATCAGTAGGATTTTTTGAAATGGGGGGATGGAGCAAGGAGGACCGACCGGAGGAATTCATCGAATTTCTAGAAAGAGCTAATAACGATCCTACAAGAGTCAAGCGTGCGGCAAACGAGCTCCATGATCTAAAAATGGGGGATAAGCAGCGATGGACGTCTTTCTACTCAATCTGGGCCAAAAAGTTGACGGAAGCTCAGGGTGACACATGGCCAGATGAAAACAAGATAACGATTATTTAGAGGGCGTTGAATGGAAGGCTTCTGCAAGCGCTGGCCGGGAACCACCTCTTACCTGATGATGACTTCGCCGAGTACATCAGGACCATCAACAAAGTCTCTCACCAAGTAGATTACCTGCAAGGTCTTACGCCCTTCCTTTTTAGCACTAACGATATGACGAAGAATGTGGAACCAAGGAATCAGAACTTTTTAAACAACAACGGCGGTAGACAGACAAAATGGGAAGCTTCAGGAAATAACAATGGACAAGTTTGACACGGTTCGAGATATTGAGGCAGAAGCACTGTATATCGTAAAGTAGTTTATATTTATCTATGAAGTGAGGAATTACATCTGCCCAGGTAGCATCTACTTATAATACTTCCAATGAATCGCCACCAGGCTCTCAATGCTACAATAACACCATGGCATGTAATACCCCTTGAAACATGAAACATAGGCAAGTTCCGCCAAGCTAAGTCCAAGCGTGCTACCCTGCCGATCGCTTGACGGGAAGCTAGCATACCCGGATAGAGCTGCATTAGTCTGTGCATATGATGAGCATCATATGCTACAGGAAAATATCGGCTTATCAGCCGTCACAAAGTTGGACAGTTGGATTCTGGTGGGGATACTATTATGGGTGGCGTTAATATGGCAAACGTAGCAAGGGGACCAGATGGGCAGCCTCTTCCAGCAAAGTGGAAGTCAAGAGATCAAATTGCTTTGCTGAGGAAGGAGAGCCGATGCTACCGTTGTGAACGAAAAGGCTGCGGGACAAGCAGATGTCCACTCCTTCCTGCCGTCAACCCAAAAGGAAGGCCTCAAGTAAATGCAGCAGCATTACCACCGATAGATCTTTCATTGTGTGAGTCAGCAGCCATAGGTAGAGTCCTGCCTGTTGAAAGAAGCTCGTCGGAAAACTAGATGCTCCTGAGCAAAATCGCACTCAGGAGCCAAAGACAGTTGTAAATAACGAAGCAAATATGAATACAAGTCCTTTTTTAGTCAATGCTTTGATCAACGATTCCATAATGGTACAGGCCTTGGTAGTTAATGGATGTTTGTGCTCTGGTATTATTGACGATGCTTTTGCTTTGAAATTACAGCTGTCGCGTTATCCCATTTCCCCTCGGCGTTTAGAAACTGCTGAAAAGTCGACAGAGAAACCAATGGTAGATTCAATCACGCACGTCTCGCTTGATTTAGACGGATACGTCACGCCAAAACTTTGGCTTTACATAATACCAAACAGCACGCATAAGCTGATTCTGGGAAAAAAATGGTTGGAAGATGAAGATGCTGTGATCCATGCGAGAGATGAACGTTTAGACCTACGTAAGAAAGGAGGTCAAGTTTTCAACACTAAGCGATGGATAGAAGAATTCGAGACAGGAGATCTGCCTGAACTTACCTCAGTCAACGTTGTGGCATCAACGAAGAATTCAGTTCCAGTTTGCAGGAAATCTATAGAAAATATTAGTAAAGCATTACGTATTAAGCCCCAGCTAACAGTGAATGAAGCACGCTCACGCCTTCCTGATGAGATAAAGGATTTTGCTCATCTTTTTGCTGATGATAGTGGCGCAGATAAATTACCACCATCACGAGGACAACTAGATCACGCTATAAACTTACAGCAAAAAGATGGGAGGCCCCTTCAGCCTCCGTGGGGTCCTCTGTACGGAATGTCCAGGGAAGAGCTTTTAGTCTTACGCAAAACACTGACAGAACTTCTTGAAAAAGGCTGGATTCGGACGAGCGGATCGCCGGCGGCAGCTCCAATTTTGTTTGCTAGAAAGCCAAGCGGTGGGTTAAGATTTTGTGTCGACTATCGCGGAATAAACGCGATTACAATCCCTGACAGATACCCGCTCCCCCTGTTCAAAGAAACATTGAGACAGTTATCCAAAGCAAGTTTTTTCACAAAGCTGGATGTTAAGTCGGCATTTCACCGAGTACGCATTCGGGAAGGAGACGAATGGATGACGGCATTTCGTTGTAGGCTGGGGCTCTTTGAATGGCTGGTAACACCATTTGGTCTTACTAACGCGCCTGCTACATTTCAGCGATACATAAATGAGCAGCTACGGGAACACTTAGATATTGATGAGACGGCATATGTTGATGATGTACTTGCTTATATGGATGGCGACGAGGGAAGTCACTGGAAGACTGTTCGCAGTATCTTGAATAAACTCGACAAAGCCGGACTGTACCTAGATCTCGATAAGTGTAACTTCTTATGTGAAGAGGTAAAATACCTCGGTTTCATTGTGAAGGCTGGTCAGGGAGTCACGGTTGATCCTGCGAAGGTGAAGACGATCTTAGAATGGCAAGCACCGACGTCAGTTTAAGGGGTTCGATCTTTTCTAGGATTTGCGAACTTCTACCGTTGCTTTATTGAAGGCTTCTCAGAAATTGCGGCACCTTTGACAAACCTGACAAAAAAGGACTCTGCATGGATATGGGGTACTGAGGAAGACCTTGCGCTCAACAGATTGAAGACAATTTTTGCTACCGAGCCAGTTTTGGCACAGTGGGATCCAGACCGGGATACAATCTTGGAAGCAGACTGTTCTGGTTATGCCTTAGGAGGTTGTTTAACGCAAAAGGATCATCAGGGTACGCTTCGACCGGTTGCTTATTTTTCTAAACGTCTTAGCAGTGCAGAAGTCAACTACCCAATACACGATAAAGAGATGCATGCTATCGTTGCATGTCTACAAGAGTGGCAGCCAGAGCTCCTCTCTGTCACAAAACCTTTCACGATCTTGACAGACCACAAAAATCTAAGCTACTTTTCAACAAAACGCCTTTTAAACGAGCGACAAGTGCGCTATAATGATGTATTGCATAAATTTAACTTTAAGCTTGAGTGGCGACCTGGCAGTGCGTGTGAACGGCCAGATGCTTTATCACGGCGGGACCAAGATAAGCCAGTTGGGATTGACGACGAAAGGAGTAGTGGGCGTGTTATGCAACTTCTACCCAGAGAATCTCCGTACTCAAGAGAGATTAAGTCACAAAAGCTAAGCTCATTCTTCCTCGATGGTCTGAATAATCAGGTTACTAAAGATAATTCAACGTTAGCACAGGACCCAGCCGCTTGCACTTTGTTATTTGACGACGCTGAAATGCAAACACTTTGGCAGCAGGGAGTTATGGCGGACGGAGATTGGCGGCGAGCACGAGACGCAGTAAAATCTGGCAAAAGAAGCTTTCCTCCCGATTTATCGCTAAAGTTGACGGCAAATATTGCAGAATGTACAGTGGCAGCAGATGGCATTCTTAGAGGGAGAGAGAACCGAGTCTGGGTGCCAGATTATCAGCCCCTGCGGACCGCGATTATGCAGAAGACCCACGATAGTAATCTTACTGGGCATCCAGGGAAAGACACGATGGTTGGGATACTGTTACGGCGCTGGTTCTGGCCAAAAATGAGAGATTCGGTCAGGCGCTTCATTCGAAATTGTGATGTTTGCGGAAGGACAACAGTGTGGCGCGAAGCAAAAGCGGGGTTCCTTAGATCCTTGCCGATCCCGGGCCATGTCGGAAGCAAACTTACGATAGATTTTGTCACTAACTTGCCCAATTCGTAGGGTTGCACAAACGTCATGGTAATTACAGACCGACTATCTAAGGAAGTGTTCATGTTTGGTTCTGAGTCAATGGAAGCCAAAAAGTGTGCTGAAATATTTATTGATCGCTATTATCGCTATCACGGTTTTCCGCGATACATTACAAGTGATAGGGGTAGTGACTGGCGGAGCCATTTTTGGAAAACCTTTTGCCAATTGACTGGGATTACACAGCGCCTCACAACAGCATATCACCCCCAGTCAAATGCCAGTGAAAGAGCGAACCAGGAGATGTATAAATACTTGAGGTCCTTTATATGTTATGCACAAACTGACTGGATGAATCTTCTTCCTTTAGCGCAGCTGGCCCTTAATTCACGACCACACTCAGCGATTGGTGGTATAAGCCCTTTCTTTCTTCGGCACGGTTACGATTTAGATCCAATTGTTGAGCCTACACCAGCGATTTATGTTTCACGACACCCAGGAACAATTGCAGCTAATGATTACGTTAAACAGTTAAGAGACGCGCAGGACTTTGCACAAGCGGCCATGGCTTCTGCACAACAGCGTTACGAGAGCAATGCAAATCAATCTAGACGACAACCGGAGAAATTTACTGTAGGTGATAAAGTGTGGCTTAACCTCAAACACATAAATACACCTCAGTTGTCAAAAAAATTGGCATGGAAACACGCTAAGTATGAGGTCACAGCTGTACCGGACGCACTTACAGTCGAGCTTAATGTCCCAGGTAATATCCATAATCGTTTCCACGTTGAGCCTATAAAACGTGCAGGTACAGACCCGTTTCCGAGCCAGGTATGTGATAACGTACAAAATCCACCAGTAGTCGATGAGCTAGGCGAGGCAGAATACGATATCGAGTCAATCTTGCGGGCGAGAACAATACGTCGTGGACGTGGCACTTACCGTCAAGCACTAGTAAAGTGGGTTGGTAGGGTAGATCCGACTTGGGAACCGATTGAATATATCAAGGATACCAAAGCCCTAGATAAATACGAGATGACATATGGCTCAATACTTAAAAATGACGGGCCAAAGGAATCAACTGCTGGAGCGTTTGTTGGACCAGCAGAAGCACATACAAAAGAAGCAAGACTTAAACGCCGAAGTAAACGAATACCTCACCTCGATTCACAAAGAGAAGAGGGAGAATTGTGACAGCTGGGAAGCTGGTAATCCCTGTAGCCTACGCAGGTAAGCGCAGGCGCTGGAGTGGAGGCGAAACCAAAAATACGTGAGAGTCAAAGTGCGCAGAACTGGTGGTGGCAATCTTTGATTTCATCCTAGAGACAAAGCTCAGTGCACTGAAACCATCCCACGTCTGATCAGGGGAGTTTCAGGATGAATTGTATTGAAGCCTAGCAAGTAACAGAGAGTAAGCTAAGCTGTATAATAGTAACCATCATCCCTCAATGGGCTTTTCTTCTCTATAGTTAATTATAAATTATCTTTCATTACTCTACAGCTCAAGCGTTCAGTAGTGAACCGTGACATAAAGGCACCAAAAAAGACGAAACTTAAATTTCTGGATGTCCTGCTAGGATTCCAACAGTTCTGATCACTTTCTGAATGTGAGGCGACAATTAGACCGGCATTTTCCACAAGCTTTCACGGTATAGAGCAATCACCATCAACTTTGCAAGAGCAAAAAAAAGACCCTCAGTCTCAAATCAGAAATTCATCGCGTGAAGATAGAAAGTGCCAGTGTGGCGAGATTGATTCTGGTGAAAAATGTTACTACCTCGCAGAAGGAAAAGCACCCTTGGATTTTCATAAAGACGAAAAAATCATCAAAAAATTCAAGAATTCTCGCTTTCGACCACAGCTTAGGACTTTCCTTAGAAAGTCAAATTGGACTGCTAAGTGGCTCAAGCAATTTGTTGGTGAAAAATGGCCAGAAATTAGAAAGATTACCAGCAAAATCCAGCAAAACGAGAATAATAATAGGATATTTGTTACGTCAGTTGCATTTACTACATTAAATACCAACTTAAATCATCCGGTCCGCAACGAAATTCTTCTCGATGATGGTGCAGACGGACATGCCTGTAATAATCTTGGACTGGCATCATGTGAGCTTACACCACCTGAAAATCCAACCTCTATACAAGCAGGTGTGGGGACTTTTCTAATATTAGGATATGGAAATATGACATTTGTGTTTTATGGTTGAAACGCGATTGTGATGCTTTTATGATAGGGAGGAGTATCAGTAAGTACAGAGAAGAGAAGAGTATGAGTTCTTAGCAACGTGAATTGTAATTCTATGTTATTATACAAAGAAGTGATTCAATTTTATTATAATATTCCTTTAACTCCTGAACCCTATATTTGTATGCGAAAATAGTGGCCTCGCTTAACCTCGCCAAATATGCATTACAACCAGATTCGTCACTTCTACCAATGAGTCAAGTAAGATATGGTCGTGAACCGTCTAATTTCAACAATTTGATGCTCACTTGAGCAGCGGAAAATCTTTTAAAATGATAATAACGAATGTCGCATTTGCACCAGAATTTCTAACGTCTGTCGTTTCTTGGAAGATGCTAAAGAAAAAAGGAGTTAGATGGGATTCATGTTCTAATTAAATGATACACAACAGAAAACTAGTTTGTCAACTCCTGGATCGACACAATCATGACGTTTTCACGAATAGTCCCATAGCAGAGATTTTTCGGCAAAATCAAGTACCACAAGTTTTTGAAGCAACAACTTATGTAAAATTGAAACAGCTTCTGGACTGCACGGCTATGTTTCATTCGAGCAAGCTCTGTATAACAGATGGATCCCCAATACTCTGGCATCAAAGACTGGGCTATCCTGGACCAGAATCTGTCCGGCATATCGAATCTGATATAGTAAGAATCATCGAGAAAGGTCTCAAATCAAATGAATGTAAAGATTGTGCACTCAACAAAGCGACCAAGATTATCTCCCGAAGACCATCAGAAAAAGCCAAAGCCCCATTTGAAAGAGTCCACTTTGATCTAATTTCATTCTCACCAATTGGATTTGATAGATCGAAATATTTGTTGCATTTATCAGACGATATGACCAGAATCAACTTCCTGTATCTTCTTATAAATAAATCTGGACCAAACCTGCTTCGCCATTTCAAAAATTTTGTTGCATATATTAAACACCAGTATAATAAATATGTAAAAATATTTTGATGCGATCAGGAAAGTAGTCTTGGCCGATCATTTAAAGAAGGGGTCGATGAGTTGGGCACTGAAGTTGAATGGTCGGCAGTAGCAACCAGCGAACAGAACGGTCAGTCTGAACGTTCTGGGGGGCTAATACAGACCAAAGCTCGTTGTTTTGGTAATAGTGTAAATTTGCCCACTGAGTATTGGCCTGAGTTTGTTATGACTGCAGCCTACTTGATTAATCGAAGTCCGGCGTCAATATTAGGCTGGTCATCACCATTATCTAAGTTGCGACAGATTTTGAGAGTTCCAGATCGTGATAAGTATAGCCACATAAAAGCGTTTGGCTGTACTGCGTATGCCCTGGATGATTCAATCTCTGAGGGCGAAAAAATGAAGCCGAGAGCAAAAACGGGATTCTTGGTCGGATAAAACTCCAGAAACATATGCAGAATATTGTTGCTAGATGAAGAAATGGCGTTTAGAGCTCGAGATTTTATTTTTGAAGAAACTCTTTTCTTGGATAATCAACAAAATTTAGCAATTGACGAGGAATCTCTCCCAATCATCGATTTTGCCATGATTCCATCCGTCCCGGATGTAACGTTCGACGTTGAGGATACGCCAATACGCAACAACAAACCAAACAGCCAAACTAATGGCCAGTCACTTGACACTGAAAATCTCTCACCAAAAATTGATAATGAATCAAAAGATAATTTACCTAATGAGCATGACTCAAGCGAAAAAAGACAACCACTCGATCGCTGTGTGATTGACTAAAGTAACATTGTGACTGGCAGGTGAACTCGGAAGAAAACAGAAAAAGGAAAGAATTTGGATCCTAGTATGCTAATCGTAACTTACAATGCTTTCGTCATTGGATAAACGAACACATTGCAAAGACTCCATCAATCCAACCTACCACCTGCGCTCAATAATTGGCGTGAGCTCAAGAGTCATCCCTATTCTCAAGAATTTCGTAATGCCATGTCGATAGAATATAATGCTTTGATAGCATAAAACACCGTACAAAAGGTTAAAATAACTAGTGCCATGAGCTCATTTCTACTTAGATGGGGTTTCACTTACAAGTTTGATGAAGAAGGGTATCTTCTTAAATTTAAAGCCTGAATATGTGTTCGAGGGGATCTTCAACCAAAAACTGAGGAGTAAAATTACGCATCAACCCTTGCATTTCAAGTATTCAGGGTACTTATGGCTTTAGTCGCATTCTTTGACCTTGATACAATACAGGCAGATGCAGTGAACGCCTTTTGCAATTCACCTTTAGATGAAAAAGTTTATTTGTACAATCCACCAGGTTTTGGCTGTAACGGCCACGTCCTTCGCCTTCTTTGAGGACTGTATGGACTTCACAAATCCCTGAAATTGTGGTTTAAGCTGTTGTCAGAAACGCTGACAGATATCGGTTTACGTCAAGTTCCGGGTCAGCCATGTGTTTTCACAAATTTTAGCGGTGTAATAGTATTTTTCTTTGTTGACGATCTAGCTCTTATCTTTCCGAAAAATCAACGCGAAATTGCATTAAGAATGTTAAAAAAGCTGACTGAAATATTCGAGTTTAGAGTCCTAGATGAACTTGAATGGTTTCTGGGGGTAAAAGTAACTCGTGATAGAGCTGATAGAAAACTTCGGTTGAGTCAAGTCCTCTCCATCGAGAAGCTGCAAATCACTGTCTTTCATATCTCTACCATAACAAAACTCTAGCAATTAACTCTTCTGGAAAATCGCTTGGTTTTTCACTACTGCATTGTTCAGCAGATGCTTCATTTGCTAATACGGATTAACAATGTAGCGTTCAGGGGTTTGTGTTCAAATTATGTAATGGAGCTATACATTGGAACTCCAGTAAACAATTAACAGTAACAACCTCTTCGACTGAAGCTGAGCTACTATCAATTTCAAACGCGACGAAGGAGTTAATCTGGATACATAGGCTGTTTACAAGAATTCACTTCAATCCGGCTTCTGATGTAGAAATTTTTAGCAACAATTTGCAAACAATACGTTTGTTAACTAAAGAAGATCCGATTATCAAGACAAGACTAAAACATGTGGATATTTATCAGGATTGGCTTAGAGAGCGCGTTCAAGAAAAACAGATGGAGGTGTCTTGGACGTCTACCAATGACATGGTCGCTGATGGGATGACAAAATCTCTTAGCAGACAAAAACATGCTAGGTTTGTTGGCTTGTTAAATTTAGTAGAGAATGTCAGTAGACAGGACTCAATCAACAAGGATTCAATCCTTAGGGATCTGTTAGACATCGAGATAGATCTGGCAGGGTTCTTTTTTGTAAATCATGTTGTATTCAGCTATCTAGCTATGACAAGAGATTTAAATAGTTATGAGCTATCATGACCTATGCTCGGGGAAATTCGTTTAATTTTTGTATTTGATTTTTAGATCACTTGCCATAGCTATTAGGCTGAATACAAAATGATTTAAAAAAAAAAGAGATTTAAATACAAACAAAAAAAAGATCTTCCTAACTCCCCTTGGCACCCGTCTATAAGCCCATAACTTAGGGTTAGACTATCCAACATTACTACTAATTCCAAATAAACCCTAAATACAAGCTGAAACCCTGAAGTTGTGATTTTTATTTCCATTTTTATTTTTCCTGAAATATGGTTTGTTATTTGTTGTTCTTTGGTTTCAAAGTTAATCTGTTATATGATTGTAGCTTCTTGACCTACAATTTTAATTAGTTGTATGCATTTAGAATTCTCTAAGTACTTTAACAGTTTATCTCTGCCAACTTTGGTTTTGAAAATAATTTGCAGGTTTCTGGGCTCCAGACCTTCTAATTCCTTATCCCTCTCTGATGAGAATTGTGGACAGTGCAGGAGCAGATGCTCCATTGTCTGCTTCCCCCTCTTACAGAAGTTGCAAATGTTACTATCTACTTTTCCTATCAGATAGAGGTGAGCCAGGGTGTTACCAATCCCTGTTCTTGCCTGAAAAAAGGAGGTCTAGGTCTATCTGCTAAATTTTGAAAGATTAATTGCCTTAGTATTGAAGCTTGGTATAGAAATCCTTGCAGAAGTTCTATAAAACTTTCCAAGACTAATGGCTTTCCTGCCCTCTTCTTCCCTAAGTAATTGCTTAGCCTGATTAGAGTCCCGGGCTTGTATAATGTTTTTTCTTATACCTTCCACTAGGAAGGAATAAGAGGTATATTGATTCTTTTTCATTGCAGGTTGATCCAGGCTTTTTCTTGCCAGATTGTCAGCAAGTTCATTGCCCTCAATCCCCTGATGACCTGGACACCAATGGATCTTGACATCCATTTTACTACTTAGGGATCTAACCTTAAAGGAAGAAAAATTGTTAGATTTAGAGATTCTTAAGATAGCAGCTTGACTATCAGAAAATATATAAAAACATGCATTTTTTGGATTTGATTAATAAATAATAACGCTTTGGATATAGTATAACTCTCTGCATCAGCTATGCCGATCCTGTCTCCAAGATTGTAAGATAGCGACTTGAGCTCTCTTGTATAAAGAAAATATACTGTTATACCAATGCCACAGCCCTTATCCTTGACCAGGGAGCCATCTGTACAAACAATGAAATGTGAGGGAGGAATTGACTCCAGAAACTCCAGATGTTCTTTCTTTGCCCTTGACTTGTTTGATTTAGAAATTGAAATTGATAGATTGTCTTCCCTCCATGGTGGGGACCACCTGGCATTGACTTTCTCTAGTTTTACATGTTTAGATAATGGCTTTAGTGATAATGCAATTCTCAGTAGCTGCCCACTAGGCTTCTCATCTGAGAATACAAACATGCCTAGATCAACAGTTTCAGAAGGAAAGTCACGCTCATCTTGCAACTTGCTTGATAAAGCTTGATAAATGGGATGATTTACTTGAAGTTTAAGTATTCTAAGTGCATAGAAAGATGACTGTTTGAAGTGCCTGACCCTCGTTGGAAGCAGGGCAGCTTCAACCTCCAAAGCTTTGATAGGACTACTTCTATAGGCACCTGTCATAATATAAAGAGCATGTTTTTGTAGCTTGTCACACATCTTGGATAGCCTCTCTGTACCATATCTGTTATACCACAGCACTGAGCCAAAGTCTAACACAGGGATGATACAAGTGAGATGTAACTGTTTTAATGCATTAAAGCCAAGGCCCTTGGTTTTTGATGAAATTTGGAGGAGTCTCTGCATGGCCCCTTAGGCTAGATACATCCTTTTCTCTACATGAATTTGAAATAACAGTCTATGTTGAAGCCAGATACCTAGCCACTTGACTGAAGTGCTAGTTTTTAGAGAAAAATTGTCTAGCTGTAAGGAATCTGTGTAGGGTATCTTCTTCTTGCTGAAGTGTACAAGTTCAGACTTGGACTTTTCAAAAACAATAGATAAAAAATCTGCCTCAGAAAAGAGTGCTTGCAGGTTTTCTTTGAGGACAATTATATTTTTTTAACAGATTTAGATGCCACAGAAACACAAATATCATCCACATAAGAGATTTCCAGAAATGAAGGCTTGGGGCATGATGAAAATAACTCACTTATTGAAAGTAAAAATAACAAAGGAGAAATAGGACTTCCTTGAGGGGCCCCAGGAACAGAAAAAAATGACTCAGCTGGCCATTGAATAAGAGAGATATTCTTCTCACTGTTAAAAATGATGAAACCCAAGAAGTAAACATGGTTGGGAGCTTTTTCCTATGCAGGATTTGGACCAGCTTTCTAGGTTGAAGTCTGTCAAAAGCTCCCATAATGTCTAAAAATACACAGGACACAACTTTGTTTTCTGCAATATTTTTGTCAGCAAATTGCTGTAGTAAGAGCACTGCATCTATTGCAGACCTCTATTTTCACCCTCCCATCTGACTAGGATGAAGAAGGCTAGGTGACACATTTGCTAGGTAAGAAATTCTGAGAGCAAAGATTCTTTCTAATAGTTTTGATAGACATGAAATGAATGAAATCGGCCTGTAAGCCTTAGGCATGGAATAATCAGGCTTACCCCTTTTAGGAATAATTATGCCAATGGCTTCTTTCCATGCTGATGGATGTTTGCCACATTGAAATAGAAATGAATAAGCTTTAAGAAGAAATTGGGGAAGACAGTTGATAGTTTTTTTGATCATGGACCAATCTGTTCTATCATTCCCAGGAGCCGTTTTCTATTTAGGGACTGCCTGAAGAAGTTCATTAAGAGAAAGTTCTGGCCACTCCCACTGGGAGCTTGCTAGTAAACTGTTATTTGGTGTAGGTGTGATGAAATCAGTAACAACAAACTTGTGAAAAGAATTCTCATTTGTAATAGGGACTTCTAATGGAAACAAAGTGCTAACTAGGGCAGAACACTTATCTGCAAGGGTTGATGCTACTCTATTATTGCCCATAGAGTCCTTATAATTCAATGAAAGGATCAGTGAAGGTTGAAACATCCTAGGGTTGGAATAACTATAGCCTGTGAAGAAACTTTTATCCTTAGCTCCAGATAGGAACTCCTCCTAGTGAGCCACTTTAGTATAGTTGATTTTCCTGAAATAATTATTTCTAGAAGCTCTAGCTTCCTCAATGTCAGCAGTACACCAAGACTTCTTAGCTCTTCTCCCTTTAGAATGATATTCCTTTCTTAGACAAGTAAGTTCATCAGTCTACCAGGCTTTGGGGTGGCTAGATGGCTTACACTTAAGAATGACATTCTGTGATGCTTGAAGAATTAAATCTTTAAGGAGACAGGCTACTTGGTCTGGCTCCCTGTGTTACAGTTCGTCTATTGGACTGGGCTTAGGTGGTTACCTAAGCAACCGCACTATCACGTGTGGACACGTTAACGCGTACAGACATGTATATATTATATTTAATCTAAGTCTAACGTAGCTTTCCTCTGTAAAGTTAATTAATCAATTGAATTCATTATAACCAGCTTGGTTCCATCACACTTTATTTAACTATCTCCTTACATTATACCCGTCATTGAGCGTGTTTTGTTCATTTCACAGCTCAGGGCCCAAAATATAAGCTCAGCAAAGAAGTTTTATGCGATTTTCTTTGTCATCGGAATCTGAAAGCGACGCTAGCAGTTCAACGAAGTCCATAAGTATAGAAAGTTCAGATTCATACATAACCGCAGAGGAACGGGACAATCTAATGGATTTGCGCATGATTGACGTACCCACCGAGAGTGATATGTCTAACCACGGTTTAACAGAGCAAACGGGGAAGTCATCACATGAAGAACAGCGGAATTTTTCGATTAAACAAGTACTTGCAGAAATGAGGGAAAGAGATACTAAACAAAAGGAGGAAATTAATAGCCTAAGAGAGGAGATAAGGTCCATGATTTCCTACATAAAAGGGAAATCAAAAGATGAATCAGTGATGGTGAATCGACCACAGATAGGCCCTACAAATCACCCTCAAAAAGAATATTTTTCTGGAGAGCGACCCTCAACAAAGCAAGAAGCAATTTAGTGGCCAACCCCATATGACCACAAAAATCAAAATGAATGGACTACTACATATGGTATTTTACGCTACAAATACCAACGTGATGTTGTCGATAGACAGTTATACCATTCATCTGACTTCTTTATGGACCTATATACCCAAGCGGTAACTGGTACGGCCAAATCTATGATAACAGGGGCGTTCCAATCAATGTTGAACTTAGGAAAAATATCTGATCCACTGGGGCTTCTAAAAGTAATGGACGATATTTTCCGGGATCAGAATGCGAATTAAAAAACCTCAGCCCTTCTACATGCGTGCAGGCAGCTCAGAGATGATGCTCTGTCATCTTTTCTACCTAGATACCAGCAACTCCTATCTATTGGCGTTAAAGCAACCAGTGAAGATATCCACAAAGTGACTGACTTACACAATGCGCTGAATCAAACAACAAGGAACCACTTGATTGGTCATACTTTGCCAAGTTCTTTTATGGAGTTCATGGAAAAGTTGTCCGTCATTGGCTCACAGATTGAAGGTGTAGGCTTAGTTAAGACTAAACTCTATGCTTTAGGACAAACAGGTACCTTTGACAATGGCACGCGTGGAGTGGCTGGAGGGAACTTATTAGGAGGTACTGGCAGGGGTAACCTTTCGACACCAGCTTTTGCGCCCTTTCCCGCAAACTATTCAGATTCAGACGTATCAGCTGACACCAAGGATGCTGACGGTGATGTCAAGATGACAATTGTAAACAAAACACGGGCGAGATGGGTAACAAAAAAAGAGATAGAACGGCGCATAGCCGCCGGCCTGTGTATTCGTTGTGGGAAACCTGGACATAGAAAACCACATTGTTCCCAACTCCCACCTCTTTGTCCTGAAACTGCGGTTAAGCAAGCTAACCTTGGCGAAGATAATCACGATGTATCTATAGATAGCAAAACAGAGACAGAGTCGCTAAAAGATTAGCTCCTGAGCAAAGTCGTGTTTAGGGGCTGAAAAGCGGGGTTTGTAAAGCGGTAGCAGAGTCCCAGTCTTTCGAAGACCAAAAGGCAGAAAAATAAATGAATGGTAACTAATTCTTAATAGACGTTTTAATAAATAATAACTACACTGTGCCTACCTTGATCGATGGTGGGTGTGACTGTCTGGCTGCCGTTAGCAATTCCCTAGTGCGCAAAGCCAATCTGCCAAGGATCAAAGTAACCCCTCGAAAACTTGCTGAAGCCACAGACAACATTCAAAAAGGAGAATTGATAACAGAGATGACCAAAATGGAAGTAGACATTGATGGATATCAGAAAACTTTATATGCCTACATTATACCTCGGTTATCCCAGGAATTGATCTTGGGCAAGCCTTGGATGGAAAGAGAAAACTTGCTTTACCATGCAAGGGATCATTTCATAGAAATAAGAGAAGCACTGATAGGAGGAGAACCTTTGCGAGTCTGGGAGAAAAGGCTAGGAAAACCCGGAATTAATGAATTAAGGGTCTCAAATATCGCGAGCTTATCGGCTGGGGTATTTTTTGCAACAGTGAAGAGAGCAAAAAAGGCTAACAAAGAGACTTTACAAATATTCTCCGTAACGTTAGCAGATATTCAGAAGGCTCTCGCTCTAGAGAAAAGATCATCCGCAAGACTTGAGAAGCTACCGGCCCAATATGCGAGATTTGCAGATCTTTTTAAAAAAGAGTTAATCGACATGCTCCCACCACATCGAGCTGGGAGTGATCATGAGATTAGGCTAGAACCGGACAAAAAAATACCTTGGGGGCCCCTCTACAGCATGTCAAGAGATGAATTGTTAGTTCTGAGGAAGAGATCGACAGATTTACTGGATAAAAATTATATCCGTGCTAGTAGCTCCCCCGCTGGTGCGCCTGTTCTGTTCGTGAAAAAGCCTGGGGGTGGGCTAAGGTTCTGTGTCAACTACAGAGCTTTAAATTCAATATCAAAAGCTGATCGTTACCCCTTACCTCTGATCAAAGAAACACTCGCAAGACTAAGCAAAGCCAAATGGTTCACGAAACTAGATGTCCGCGCTGCTTTCCATAAGTTACGCATAAAAGAAGATGATGAATTGAAAACTGCGTTTCGCACACGTTTTGGGCTATTCGAATGGTTAGTAATGCCATTTGGCTTAAGCGGCGCTCCGGCGTCATTTCAAAGGTATATAAATGAAACTTTGCGAGACCATCTGGACGATTTCTGTTCAGCATACGTTGATGACGTACTTAATTACACAGATGGTGATCTAGCAGAGCATAATAAACATGTGAATTTAGTTCTTGAAAAGCTGCAGAAAGCTGGCTTAGGCTTAGATATCGATAAATGTGAATTCAGTGTCAAGAAGACCAAGTACCTAGGCTTTATCATATCAGCAGAAGGTCCAACCTCTTCAGTTAAGATGGATCCGGCCAAGTTAAGGGCAATTTCAGAGTGGGAGCCTCCAACTACAGTCAAAGCACTCCGAAGCTTCCTAGGGTTTGCGAACTTTTACCGGGGATTCATTGATGGATTTTCCAGAATTTGCGCACCATTAACAAGCCTAACTGGCAAGGGTACCCCTTGGAGGTGGGAATCAGCACAAAAAGAAGCGTGCGAAACTTTTAAGGAGAAATTTATCTCAGAGCCGGCTCTAGCACAATGGGATCCCGATAGAGAAACCTTACTAGAAGCGGACTGTTCTGGATATGCTCTAGGGGGCTGTTTACTTCAAAGACACGGAAAAGGTCCATGGTTACCAGTAGCATACCACTCACGGAAGCTTTCAGGAGCCGAAATGAACTACGAGATACACGATAAAGAATTACTGGCAGTTGTCTCGTGCATGAAAGAGTGGGATGCCGAATTGAGAGGTCTTGCAAGGACCTTCACAATAATGACCGACCATATGAATTTGAAATATTTTTTAACCTCTCGAAGATTAACAGAGAGACAAGTGCGCTGGGCAGAGTTTATGTCAAGGTTTAGATACAACCTTATATGTCGTCAAGGATCAGAGAACGAACGTGCAGATGCACTATCGCGGAGGGATCAAGACAAGCCCAAGGAAGGAGACCCTCATCTTTCGAGCCGAGAACGAAAACTCTTAAATCCATTAAGTATTACTAAGCTATGGCTTGAGAATATGAAGGTAGCAGAGGGCCAAGATATTTTTATAAACGAAGACCTCCAATCTCTATGGAATCAAGCAATTAGGCAGGACCAAAACTTTAGGCGAATTATCGAAGCAGTGCAGAATGAGCAGCGTGCATGGCCTAGGGATCTTAACATACAGATAGAGGGCTCAGACGAACCGAAACCGCTCAAGGCAACAATTGCGTCATCAACATTCGATCGAGAAAATGGAATTCTTCGATATCAAGGCCGAATCTGGGTACCGAAGTTTGAACCATTGACGACAGCAATAATTCAGAACATTCACGATGCGCCTAGCTCTGGACACCCAGGTATAGATGCGACATGAGCGCAAGTGGCACGAGAATATTTTTGGCCAGGTAAAAGTAAGGCAGTAAAACGTTTCTGTAGAAACTGTAATGTATGTGGCCGTTCCTCAATATGGAGACACCAAAAACAGGGTCTTCTGCAACCATTACCAATTCCAGATAGATTTCACCAGGAGCTCTCAATCGACTTTATGGTAGATCTACCAGAATCTAATGGGTCTAAAAATATTATGGTCATAACTGATAGACTTTTGAAGTCAGTCACCCTCGAAGCTATGGACAAAATGGACGCTGAGACCTGTGCAGAAAGATTCTTAAATTGCCGCTGGCGATTTAAAGGATTCCCAAGAGCAATAACGAGCGATTGTGGCTCCAATTGGACAAGTAAGTTTTGGAGACGCTTATCTGAACTAGCAGGAATGAAGCAAAGATTAAGCTCTGCAAATCACCCACAAACTGACGGGGCAACGGAGAGGGCAAACCAAGAAGTCCAGACGTACCTGAGGGCATATGTAGCATATACTCAACATGACTGGTCCGAATGTCTTTACGCAGCTCAGCTAGCAATTAATAATCGAGACGTTATGTCATTAGGGGGTGTAAGTCCTCTCTATGCAACTCACGGATATCATTTGAGTCCTATACAGATAGTTACCCCGGACTCGTTAGTGCCAGTTTCAACGGAAAAAGAAAGAGCAGAAAACTTTATTGAAAAGTTAAATCAAACTACCACATTCATGCAAGCGGCGATGGCAGCGGTACAGCTACGCACTAAAGAGCAAGCTGACAAAAGACGACAACCAGCACCCCGTTACGTCGTAGGAGATAGAGTTTGGCTTCTACTCGGCAATATCAAATTGGATGGTCGGCCATCAAAGAAACTAGGGTGGCAACACGCAAAATACACTGTTACCAGAATAGTTTCTCCTGATGTTGTAGAACTAAATGTCCTCGGGAAAATTCATCATCGATTTCACGTGGATCTGCTTTTACCAGCTGATAACAATCCGTTACCTTCACAGAAAATTGAAGATGAGGAGCCCGGACCAGTGGCAAGCAGTAACGAACTAGGCGAAGAAGAGTACCTGGTGGATGAAATATTACGATGCAGAACCTGGAGAGGTGAGCGACAAGCACTTGTTAAGTGGAGCGGTTATCCGAAGCCAGAGTGGACATCATTGACTAATGTTCAAGAAACAGAAGCCTTGGACAGATGGGAAAGTAAATAGGGCTCAGCTGAATCATGCAACGGGCCCCCATTACGGGATAAACGGCGAAGTAAAGCGGGGGGGTGATGTTACAGTTCGACTGTTGGACTGGGCTTAGGTGGTTACTTAAGCAACTGTACTATCACGTGTGGACACGTTAACGCGTACAGATATGTATATATTATATTTAATCTAAGTCTAACGTAGCTTTCCTCTGTATAGTTAATTAATCAATTGAATTCATTATAACTAGCTTGGTTCCATCACACCCTGGCAGAAATCGCATAATTAAGCTGGGATAGAAAAGTGGGTTCAAGGGATTGTAAATTTTTAGTATAGGCTCCCCAGTTTGCCTTTCCTGTATTAGATCTTGGAGGTAGGCAGGGACCAGAACTTTTTTGACATGAAAGGGATGCTTCAAGCAAAATGACCTCATGATCTGAGCCAGTACTTTCTCCATAATGCCAGTGAAACCACTTAAGCTTCTGGAAGCCAGCAACAAAGGCTAGGTCTATGATAGATATACTCTTAGTGTTTGGTCTATGAAATGTCCCTCCATGCCCTTCTATGACTTGTGAGTCTACCAAGAGCCTTGCCTTGTGACTTTCTAAGAATTGACAGATATTAGAAGATTCTGAAGAAGGGTTGGTAATCAAGGGGTTCCACCATGGGTGGTGTAGGTTTGGATCACCTAAGAAGAGAAATGGTTTGGATATATTAAGATTAAGTTGAAAGAACCTTTGCAGGGTAGTGCTTTGTACCTCTGCCATTGGAGAAGACTTTTTATTGTAAACATGAAAGATAAAGAAGGTTTCAGAACATGAAGATACTTCAAAGACTTGCATATTGTTGAAATGATTGCTATCATGAAACAAGTAACGTCCAACTTTGGATGTGATAGTCGTTTGCACTCACGTAGATCTGCACGTACTAATCTTTCCATAAAGTTGTGAGGCTGGTAAATACGCTAAACCGTATTAACACAAATCACTAGATTTCTGTTTCTTTAGATAGATATTATATATATAGCGATCTGTTTTCTAAGCTGGAGTAATAAAGAACTCCATAGCTTATAATTAACAGCCTCTTACATTCCAAAATCTGCAAGATCGTGATAAGTGCCTAATCAGTCTTAACAAACTGTTGCTAATCCCTTCCAAATTTCTACACATATCAATGTCAGATAAGAGATCAGTCCTTGCTGATATATCAACTGTGCGGTTTTTATTTATATAAGTAGCCACCCTTGGTTTGACACCTGCACTTGACTTAGGTACAACCATATGGTAGGCTGGATGAGACAGAGAAGTGAAAGCATGAATGGATGAGTTGAAATATACATTTGGCAGGGTTGGGATGGACTCGATGGTGCATTAAAAATAGATGTGTCACAGTACAGATAAGCGATGGCAAACTGGACGCAAGTGGCGATTCTGGAATAGCTATTTTTATACACTTTTATCTTTTATATGTCCCCTAAATTTAGATATGAGACACATGTAAGTATAAAGAAGTTATATATTGGTAGAGGAAAGGAAAAGAGGGAAAAGTTTTTTGAAGGGAATAAAATGTCATTTCTAACTGGACAGGATAGTTTAATTTTAACCTGATAGATACTCAGTTTAAACTATGAGATCTTTACGTAGAACTTGTAGACAAGATGTTACAAAACCCGGGGTTTAAGCCTGCGTCATATCTTTCTGTAAAGGCCTCTTCTAAATTTTGGTAAAAGAATAGTCGAGGTCTTCCTTGTGGTTGAAATATGCATATTACAACATCTACGTTACATGTCACGGGCCGGGGGAAGATTGCTATCGAACCACCCCCCTCGCCAGTTAAACTACCGGGTAAGATGAGATGTTCTGAGGCACGAGATTTTGCCAATTAGAGCATATTATCAAGAGGCATCCTGTTAAGTAGAAGGATTATTCCGGGACTGAGTCGGTTTCCTAACGAGCAGAGGCGTTTTGGAACGGTAGCATAACAGCAACTAGGAGTAGTAGGCTGTAACCTTTGACAGAATTCATGAGAAGAGGACCGGTTAGGGCTCTTATAATGCTGTATATTAGGAAGGCGTTATCTTCGGGAGAGAGCATCGAGAATGTGAGGTTCTTCGGATCAGGATCTTGTTATTTGGTCATCGTTGATCTTCGGGGTCAACAGTTATCCTTTTAAAGCCAGTAGAGTCAGTTATGAAATTTATCATTTTATCCTCATATATTTGTCTCCTCTTTCACTTCACAAGTTACGAAATGAATTCTGTTTTCATGAAAAAGACGTCTTTTATCGAACCGACTTTTTTCTATTAGGGCAGTTCATACCTGGCTATATTACTGGTTCAGACGTTAATTTTAGTGGAGATAATTACCAGGGTTTATGAAAATCACTAACCTCTGGAGGTGTACTAAAATTTGAACAAAGGCACCATAAAAGTTATATCCGATATCAACACCTTTGATTTACGAAATCATTAAGATTTGGTTTTACTCAAATGCCAGGTGTAAACCCCCTATTTAATTGGAAATCCGATGTTTTTAAAATTACTCTATTTCGAACCCAATTTTAAGCGTAAATGTTTATAATGGAATAGATGTTCATACCAGCCTATTAAAATGTGTTTAAATCATCCACGAATCATCTACTTGAGCCACTGTCCTGATAGCAAAAGAAGTATTTGGACATCTATTTCTGCTATGTCCAGTTGCCCTACAGCCCCTGCACCTCACTTCGTTCATCTTGCGTGGAGGCAGGGCCTGATAATGTCGCAACATTTGACTCTGGCTTTCAAAGTGACTGAGAATTCTCCCGGTGTGTACTACCTTCTGTCGAATAAATGCTCGTTGATGAGTTCTTGCTTCTTGTACAAGCAAAGGTATAACCGGCATTTTGCGCATGCGATTGAGCTGCGACTTTTAAGAGATCAAAAGACGCATATCGGACTTCTACGGGAAAAAAAAATGGAATGAAATTGATTGGATAAAGGATATTGATCGGATTTTTATGATTTCAAATTTTATCATCAAAGGAGTTGAGGTTGAGGTTGAACGACGTGTAGTGCTCTCGAGAGATTTTATTGGCGTTCTATCATTCGGATGTCTTGTAAACATTGGGTTACGTTGCTAGAGAAACAGGCATGAAATAAAGTAAATAACCACAATACGCTGTTTATCTTTGAGCATCCAACGTCTCCTCTGAGAATATCACTGGCAGAAAAAATATGAGCCTTAGGGGGACTCTATCAGACTTACACTGAAGCCTTAAAAGGGCCCAAATTAGCATAGCAATGCAGATTAGAAGTGAGCATATCGGACTCAAATCTTATCTGTACCGAAGAAAAGTTTCTAGGGTTGAAAATCCAAGATGCCCATATGGATACCCTTGGGAAACGATAAGCATACGCTGATTGCCTACCCTTTAAGAGTCAAGAGTAGGGCAGAAGTGTGGGGAAAATTCAAAATTCGATCATTTGAAGCCATGAACGACCCAATAGATTTAACAAGAATCACACAGTAGATCCTAGACTAAGGATGGTTTGAACAAATTCGATTGGTTGGGGAAGTGGAGGGGCTGATGCAGGAGAGATAGGAAAAGAGAAGGAAGCGGAGGCTGTTTGACGAGAAGGTATCTACATTGGACACAACAGTGTGAGCGCACTTCGAAAGATAAAAATATTTAAACGTCAGAATTTTTTTTTGGCAGCTAAGGGGGTTTTCACCGACTGGTTTCTTCTACTGTATATATGATAGTTGATAGTCACCTGCATAAACCCACTGGGTGCCTAATCGGGTTGAACGAACTCAAATCAAATCAACCTATTTTTCTTGAAACTTATATAGCTACGTAACTTAAAAGTGGAGAAAGTATGATGGGGGGAGTTTTGGTAGCAATTTCTGGCCCGGGAACACTGTGGCCCGAAGTAAAGATAATGTGGGTTGCCAAACCGCGGGAGAGGGCTCCAGCAGGTTCGATCATATACTCAGATCGGCTTTATCCTTCTATCTCCTTTCGATAAGTTTTCTGTACGGCTCTTACTGGGAAGGCTCCAACCGACTCAAATCGGCTCAAGTGTTCCACGGTATTCGGCGTGATTTCATGTAGTTCAAACGACGTTGACTAGTAGAGGTTCAGGGGTTGTATGTTTTCAAGCATTTCTGGCATGTAGGTTCAATAGTCTTGAGTCTTGTATCTTCAGTCGCTTTTAGCCAAGTTATTGGTCATCAGTATCCTTAATAGTCACCATTCACATCAATTCCCTACTTCAACGTCTACGCCAAGCCAAGCCAGGCCACGTCCACACCGCCCCTAAGATTATATTCGGTTTCCAGATATTGAAAATCAGAAAGAAATATTACTTATTCTTGGTACGTGTCGCACTGACCAGTTTATAGTTCGACAACTGAATTTTATCTGCCGGTTCCAGTGCTCTTACCGTGATTTACTTGTGAATCCAAATCAATATCGTCATCAGCTTCTCCGAGGGGTGCTTCTTCTAGGGCTTTCAAATTCGACTTCTTGACCTTGTCATCATTCTGATCGAGCAACTTTCGTACGGCATCAATTTCCGCCTTTTTATCCTGAACTTCTTGAATTTTCCCAAGGTATGTGGGATTCTTTCGACATGCAAACTTGATATCGTCAAGCTTGATCTTCTGTCGACCAGAAACTTGGGCTGAGCGATGGGCTTCAAAGCAGAGCTCGGTGATAAAGTCGGTAAGAAGCTCGTCTAGTATACGCTTGGTGGGCTCAAGAGATTGTGGAACATCGCCATGCCCGAAGAGAAACTGTTGCACTGTAAACCGATCATTATCATTATCGTCTAGATCAAATGTAGAATCCATATGTTTTGCTTACGTTCGAGATCGGAGAAGTTCTGTTGTCCTCTATTTTTGCCAACCCGAGCCCGAGGTTCCATATCGCCTAGATTAATCAGTTGACAGGCTTTCGTTCTAAAGTACGCGACAGTTTAGGTTGGTGTGTAGTGCATTTTGCGTTCGTGATTGATCTTTAACGTCATTTGAAAAAATGAGCAACATTTAATCATGTGACAACATATTTAGTCGTGACGTCTCTAATTCGTGATATAATTTACCAGGCTGACTGCAAAAACCAGCAAACCACCTTCACGCGGTGCCTGTTGTAAACGCTCAATATTTTCGCTGATTAATTGAGATAGCGAAGAAGAGAAGTGTATCCAAGTCGCAGGGAGACAAGCATCATTCCTTTTTAGGACCAATTTACCGTCGGGTCGATTGTTGTCGTTGACAACACATCTCCGAACGAATTAATTGACTGCTATCCCTAAAGTATTTTTTCTAATCTGATAATAGCTACTCACACCTACAAAGATTATTCGCGCTTATTAGCTTAAACTACACGCCCAAGTTTCTAGTGAAGCCCGACGGAGGATTGGAGGCCTGTGGCACAAAGTTGCAGAAAGGATTACGATATATGGGAAGCAAATACTCGGAATGGCACGCGTGTGAAGAAATCATACGGGCAGTAAAGAGGCTGGAAAGAGCCAGAAAGACGTTGGACTGGCACAGCGATCTACGATTGCGAGGTTTGAGCGATCCAGGAACCGACCCAACGAAGGATGAAGTGGTGGTCCATCATCTGGGTCATGTTCATAGAAAAGCCATGTTGCATGAACATCTATTACAACATAATGTATAAAAATTGTGAGACGACCTGTCCGCTCGATCAATTCAGTTTGGTGATGAAGCGTGCTGGGGTAGGTCAAGGTTTTTGGCATGTACAGTAAAACTTCTCTAACACGATAGTGGGTCCCGGCATAAGTGTTGAAAATATTCATTGTAACTTGCACTTTTATATTTGCAACACTTACCCTTACATGTCATTTTGGGTGCAGGGGCAAGTATTGCAAATATAAATGGATGAATTTCAATGAATATTTTCAACACTTATGCCGGGACCCACTATCGTGTTAGAGAAGTTTTACTGTATGTCTTCCCTTGAGCGGGTATTCACGGCTGAGGGAAGAGGTGCTAGTCCCCAAGATGTGACACCCTGTTGTGGAATCAGCGACTGCACCCACAGTAGAAGTATTCTGTGTCAAAATTGTAACGTCTTTTTGTAGCGACTGAGGGAAGTCTACTTCTCGACGTCGATTGACCCGACAGGGTGTCTTAGAGCCGTGTCCTACACGCCACCCGTTGGACTTAATAAACATATCACTAGTAACGCCCCTTGGCACTAGTCTATCAACTCATAACTTGGATTCAAACAATCCAACATTACCTCAAGCAGAACTAACCTTAGTTCCGTGCAATACCTCTCCAAAGTATATTCAGTGATTATTATTATTTTTTTTTGTAAGATTTGATGGAGAAGATGGTGGATAGTTTAGAATCGATAATTGATATTAAGTCTCTTGCTGCCATTGAAGTTAAGAACATCTATATAATAGAGGAGAGATAGACAACGTAGATTCCCTGGGTCGGATGGTGCAGTGGTACACTATCCGGGCCGTTCTTCTAAGTAGAGTCTGGGTAGCTTGGACACATGCCCCACTTGAGACAGGAGAAAGCTAGTTCGAATCCAGCAAGACCCTCACACCACTTCTCTCGCGGTGATACTGTATTCGTAGAATGACGAAAGCATGCTCAGATAGCCACAGGTTTTTCCCGCTTTTCCCTGTGGTGGGTATTCACGGAAGAGGGTACATGTCGTAAGGCGTTATTCTCGTAGTGGTATCAGCAAATGAAATCTGAGTATGAGTGTTCCAAACGTCAAATAGTGTTATTCGGCGTCACATACATATCTTCCGTAATCATTCGCGTCATAGCCTCAGGCTGCATACGCAAAAATGATTTAAAAAAAAAAAAACGTAGATTCCTTCGATAAAATTTGATGATTACCTAATCTTCATACCGGACTTGCTTTGTTGTTAAGGGCCGCGCCCTGGATGTATGACTGGTCTGGTGACTAAGCCCAGTCTGCCCTAATCAAGGAATAACTATACGCCGTTAAATATGTATAGTTATACAGTGCTGGTCTTGGTTATGCTTTATGCACAAGGCTGCAGGTTTATGCAGACAGTCCACGCTAAGGAAATAAGGTTGCGCTTAGTCCTTCGGTTGCGAGTTGGAAATAGCCAGAGGGATTAGGTGAGGAGTGTACGAGCGCAGGTATACGAGCATGTATACGAATTCATCTACACGAATTCATGTATACGAGTTTATGGGTATGACTTCATGTATACAAGTTTGGCATATCAAGGAGTTGGTGATAGAGGAGGGATAAAATAGCCCATTCCCTGTGATGGGCTATCACCAAAACAATGTAACAAAGTAAGCTGGCCGTAATGCAGTCTATTTTCTATATAGATTTCTAAATGAGTCTAGAGGGAGAACCACAATATACAAGTAATTCTACACCACACGACTTACTTCCCAAACGTCAGCTCTTTTTCCTGATAAGTTCTGTAACGGGTACAACTCGAAGATTGACGTGAGTCATTATCTTTAAAACTAGGGGTAGGTGTACTTAGTCAGAGTAGCTCTTGTAACCATCATCGAACCGATTATAGCAACAGTTAATATCACATGACATGTGATTAGTAATTCATAAAACATGATCAACAATTGAGGCTAAGGCGCAGCCCGTAACATTCCCTCGTACATTTGTCTCTACATAGATAGAATGTATACAGTTTGTGACACTCGCTTGTCGTGCAGTGACCGACGCCAGTTACTCTTCACAGTTGTCACCAATATATCCTAGTCCGGCGACACTCTACACCAAGCAATCTAACGTTGTAACATGGTGTAAGACACAGAGTACAGTCCGTCTTGATAATATCTGCTGATAATCTTCCACTGTAAGCCCATAGTGATAACAAAATGCTCCTCCAGTTCGGTCATTGTCAGTGATTCGTCCCAGAAAAGATGTCAGAGCCCAATCGCCCCGATTTCGATCCTTGCCCACAATTCTTGAGGCAGAGGCTACTACTCTATATGCTTTCCTCAACAAAGAAAGATAACAAGCAGCATCGCCAAAGGCACCGCCTGTTGCAGTTTTTCTCGTAGACTCGTGACAGGGTAGGTTGATTTGTGCTCGATAAACTAGACCCGAACTAGACCCAAACTAGACTCCGACGCGAACCATGCAACAGCAACTATCCATTCTGAATCTTGTAAGAGAAGCATAAATTTAACATCTGACATCGAGAGATATCTATTCAACTATATTGAATTAATTTCGGGCTTCACTTAGATAAGGAAGACTTGCTACCAGGCGGTTGAAGAATGTTTGTGCAGTGTTGGCCGATGTCATTGATGGGAAGCGAGAATTGTCTCAGAATTGTCTGTATTCTCCAGACAATTGAAAGAGAATTATATTTATACTTGAGATCCATTGACTCTAGAAACTTTACGGCCATACCAAAACCAGCACGGATTAACGAGCTAATTTCAAGGATTCTATCTATTGCAATTCCCATCAATTTTCTGCACTTTCTCGAGTTTTTCATCAGAGGGTTAAATTGACCGGCAGTGTCTGGCTGCCAATAATACAATTCTAGTAAACCCTGCATAAGCTGATACTAACCGAAATGAATAGCCTCAGCGCCACCGAACGATTACATGTGCGGGCACAGATTTTTTGAGCCAGTCGACGCCGTTGTTCACAAGAGCCAACATCAAATGTGGCAAATCCCACTAGGGATATACTCGACCAGTTGGTGTAAAAAGAGTTCTCTTCCCGGGGCGATCGCGTCCGGAGATCAGGATCGGAGTCCGAGTCTACCGACCGACCGACCGGGCCTTCACTGTGTCCATTGAAGCCACGTCCGCGATCCACCATTTATGTGCCAACAGCGGGAGAGCATCACGGCTTGTACCGGTGTATCACACTGAGGAGATGGGGGATAAAGACGGCGTTTTTACCCCTACGTAGTGTCCCTTACGAGCCTGGAGTTTAGCTTCAGGGCCAACAGAGACATATTATTTGGTCACAGAGGGAAAGTCACTCAGATGAGTTTCTGGGGCGTACCCAGTCCCCGTTATGGCTGTGATAGATCAGACTAAGTTGGCTATGTTTACATAGATGAATTCTCACTGTTTACAGATATTCTGGCATTACACTGTCTCCCGAGGAAAGAGCACCGCTACCTGAGCGCTGGTGGTGTCGGTATAAGGAGGATATCTGGACGAGGGGATCTTAGAGAGATAAAGATGGGGATGCGCACCTCGTGTGGCTCTGGTGTCTAGGCCTCGCCTGGCTAGGGTTGCAGGTTTTTCGAGAACTTTTTCCCGCGTACCGGTTTCCATGGCTGCTCTTTTTCAATTTTTATGAGCAGGAAGTTCCGTAGAAAAGGTGGTTGAATCCTACGGGTCATCACTAAGCTAAATGGCTACCCGTCATGGGTCAATGTATCAATGATCTTAGGTTCGAGGTAAAAGGGGAAAGGAGCACTGTAAAAGGTGTGGCATGGGTCAGAGAAGAGCCCTAGTGTTATAATAGCTTTGGACTGAACATAGCACCAATAAACACTACAACCAAAAAAAACACCGAGATGTCATAAACGCAGACGATCGCGGGCCCTACACGGGTCGAGATCACCCAAGCAGGCCAGCTGCGATTGAGATGAGTGATTTGACTTTTGGTCAGCCGCCCATGTTAAGAGCAGGGCGCCGCATACTGATCCAAACGTTCAAGGCTGAAGTACAGTACAGTAGAACCTGTCCAAACCTATAGTTGGTACCGTATTGAATCATTGTTAAGATTTATTGAATTGTTGTTACGTACTTCTGCAACACCTACCTTTACACGTCATTTTGCACGCAGGGATAAGTATTGCAAATTTAAACGGTAAAATTTCAATGAATATTTTCAATATTTATACCGAGACCCACTATGGGTTTAGACAGGCTCTACAGTACATTCACGCTATAACAATGAGGGGCAAGACGTGCACAAGGCTCCCCATTGGAGAATTTAACTAAATTGGCCAATGGGGAGCCTTGTTCACGTCTTGCCCCTCATTGTTATAGCGTGAATGTACTGTCGAGCAGACCTGCATTCTGCAGAAAATTTGCCATCTTGAATATCCTGGATAACCACAGTGATCCGGGATTTCTTGAAACGGAAAAATACGGTCACTGGATGAGGAAGCATGGATGCTTGGAGAGCTTCTAATGAGAATGCCACTGCAAATAGGTTGGGTAATTCTGCTGTGCCCCACTCACAACATGAGCAGCCTATCGAGAGACAGATCGCTTATCGGATGGGCAGGGATAAGTAAATCCCGTGATTACAAAGCATCGAATCGAGGGATAGAACAAGATCCAGTTATACTTACGTGTATCCTATTTCCACGTGACTTTTACGCAATCAAAGGGACTTCAAGGGCGGTTCTTACATTCCCTCCCATTGATACTTCAATCGAGCCCTTCTACTAGCATGATTACCGTACGAAATCAAAATCCTGATAACCCGGTAATATCCCTTTAACAATTATATTTTCGAAGCATTTACTTTAACACGTTTGGAAGGTTGGTATTAATGAGTCAACTGGACCACTCAGTTTATGGTAAGTGATGAGTCTGCGTATAGTAATTACGGAATGCCGGTGCATCACTACTAATACTCACTGGAAGTTCTCCGTAGCCTCATCCCAGGTATAGCGATATTCGGTGATTGGGAGACGATATCGTGGGTATCGGTAAATGTGCATGTACGTAAAATTAAATGTGCCGGAAAAATTATCGGTATAATGATGCTGCTTATAGCAGGGACGTGACGGTCGCCCATGTCCATGTCAATCGAGAGGGTCGGATGATGCAGTGGTACACTGTCCAGGCCGTTCGCCCGAGTAGAGTCTGGGTAGCTTGGAAATATGCCCCACTTGTGACAGGAGAAAACTGGTTTGAATCCAGCAAGACCCGCACACCACTGCCCCCGCGGGGATATTATGTTCGTGGGATGACGAAAGCATACTCAGGTAACCATGGGTTTTGTTCGCTTTTCCCTCTGGTGGGCTCCACGGAAGAGGATACATGTCGTAAGGCGTTATTCTCACAGTGGTATCAGCAATTGAAATCTGAGTATGAATGTTCCAAACGTCACACCGAGTCATTCTGCGAACTATACATATCTTCCGTAATCATGCGCGCCATAGCCTCAGACTGCAGATGCAAACATAATTAAAAAAAAGTAGTCAATCGAGCGGGCTCTGATCCTCTCTGCCCGAAGAGCATGCTCACGAGCGTTTCCAGCCATCCACCCGCTCACCATAGAACCCAGTATGATTGAACACGATTGATCCTGCCTTATGGATAAATGAGCTGATTTCCAGGATGAGACGGCAGCGAAAGTGGCGAGTCGCGATAGTCATGGATAGCCGACGAGGGCTGGTATCACGAACAAGCTTCTATATATAGGACATGTGTTCGTGATGCGACGCGACGGGGATGAGGGAGCTGTGAACTCGCATCGGAAACATATGCTGACGACCAGGATCGCACGTCCGAAGCAGGACCCTCGCCGACGCGGATCGGGGTAAAGATTGCAGAAGCAGGGTAAGACAAGGAACGTTGTTCGTGATCCCTTATCCATTTTGGACTGGTTTGGCTTCAGCTGGAGTCGCCATGCGCGCATATGAGTCAGCGAATGCGTTGGGACAACGAATCACAATTCAACCGCAGACGGATAGGGAAACACGAGTCGCGTTCCTCGGGGAGGACACCTCGAGAGCCAGTGGAGGGTAGTATAGTACAGGGAAAGACAAGGCAAGGTAGCGCACTGCAATGCCATGCAGGGCAAGGTAGCGCAGGGGCGGACGGGACACATGGAACCTGACAATGGCGATCGCCAGGGCCACGACAGTTCTCGTCTGATCGACGAGCGAGCGTCGAAGTCGAAGTCGAACATATGGATGACAGCGGACAGGCATCCGCAGTGATTCAGACGAGCGTCAAGGATCACGACCGGCATGCGATCGACACGCCGCCCGACTTGAAATCCCTCACCGCGCCGAGTGATGGATCCCTGCTAATGCACAGACGTCGGCTGGCTGACTTGCATCGCTTCCGTGCCAGGGCACCCGAAATACGTCCGACAGATCAGCTGTATACAGTCGTCCCTCTCTAACTCGATAGTGGGTCCCGGCATAAGTGTTGAAAATATTCATTGAAATTCAAACATTGACATTTGCAATACTTACCCCTGCACAGAGAATATCCGGTAAGGGTAAGTGTTGCAAATATAAAAGTCCAAGTTACAATGAATATTTTCAACACTTATACCGGGACCCACTATCGAGTTAGAGAGGGACGACTGTACAGTTATGTCAATCGCGAGCAGACCCTAGCTAGACAAGGGCCATGTCAACCCAGATGTGTGAGCGCAGCCGATCGATCTGCCAGCTCATGCACCCCCAACGGCAGGCTCTACAAGCATGGGGCTCCCTTTCTGATGGTTTCATGCTTGTGTCGACTGTCTTGAGCGCTGACACCAAAGATGGTTCACGGGAGGATACGTCAGTATGATGAAAACACCGATGTCAATACGTGACGGGTTACGCCGATACCAAACTTGATTTCCTCCCGATATATCGCCTTTAACCGTACCGAGCCCCCCTGGGTGATCCAAAAATGACATCATGCTCCTATCGATCGCCACGTCAGCGCCATGAGGTGATCCCGTAGTCCGGCAGAGGAGAGAGATTTTAACAACTGCATCTTCTGTCTCCTGGGGTACATGTATCGCGACAGCCCCGACATACATGACTAGTCGTCTATCCGACGCGGCATGTGGGGCACCTACCCCGGAATAATTATTCAGTCCCGGATCAAACCAAATTTTCTCCCGTGGCGCGTCTATCTACGTGGCCCACACTGCTACAGTAAAACTTCTCTAACACGATAGTGGGTCTCGGTATAAGTGTTGAAAATATTCATTGAAATTCATCCATTTATATTTGTAATACTTGCCCCTGCACGCAAAATGACCTGTAAGGGTAAGTGTTGCAAATATAAAAGTGCAAGTTACAATGAATATTTTCAACACTTATGCCGGGACCCACTATCGTGTTAGAGAAGTTTTACTGTAGTACAATCAGCGCCCCGAGGTCGCCAGCTTTGTGCGGTTCGATCTGGGCATGGCGACTTTGCAGCCTCCCACCGACGCTTTCATCGTCAGCAAGGTCTGTATCCACTGAAACCTGTCACGTCCACGGGCTCCAACGATATGCCCACGTCGTTATGGATACCCGACGGAGGATCGAGGTCCGGGTGCACAAAGTTGTAGGGTGGATTACGATGTTTCGGAAGTAGGTTCTCAGGATGGCATGCGTGTGAAGAAAACATACGGGCAGTAAAGAGGCTGGAAAGAGCCAGAAAGATGCTGGACTGGCACAGCGATCTACGATTGCGAGGTTTGAGCGATCCAGGAACCGACCCAACGAAGGATGAAGTGGTGGTCCATCATCTGGGTCATGTTCATAGAAAAGCCATGTTGCATGAACATCTATTACAACATAATGTATAAAAATTGTGAGACGACCTGTCCGCTCGATCAATTCAGTTTGGTGATGAAGCGTGCTGGGGTAGGTCAAGGTTTTTGGCATGTATGTCTTTCCTTGAGCGGGTATTCACGGCTGAGGGAAGGGGTGCTAGTCCCCAAGATATGACACCCTGTAATGGTACGAGCGAATGCACCAAAATCATGAGTATTCTATGTCAGAGTTGTATCACCTATTTTGTAGCGACGGAAAGAAGTCTACTTCTCGGCGTTTTTTGATCCCACAGGGCATCTTAGGGCCGCGTTCAGCACGCCACCCGTTAGACGTAAAAAACATCATCATCATCATCAGTAGCAGAGTCCAAGGGCAAGGTAGCGAGAATGTTTTCCCCTAAATTCCCATCGTACCCCTCTACCCACTCACATATCATTGACACGCTTATCTTTCCTCGTCACATACCACAGCGAGCCTGTTGGAAATGGGCGTGGTGAGAAAAAAGAGTAGACTGACGCCAATTGCTGGTGGCAGAGAGCGGGCACAAACGTGTTTAAAAAGATTAGATCTCGCGCAAAATCCAAATACACAAATGAGTCTGAGGGTTATCTATAAAAGGAGTCCCTACATTTTCCCGACGCCGAACCAATCGGACCTATCGACCAGGTCCCAAAGGCCTTGAGCATGCACGGGGGAAAAAGATCAAGAAGAGCCCCCGCAATTGCATACCCGCCTGCAAGGAAAAATTATCGTGCCTGTTCCAAAATGTGCTGCTGCCACGGAAGTAACGACATACCTTCTGGAGCTAGACGCGGTGGTCGAGGCCGAAAAGCGCTGAACAGCGATCATCTCCGATCACCTCACCATAGGCTCGACTGCGATAAAAAGCGTGGAAGCAGCTCTCTCGCCAATTGCAATTGGTGAGAACAACCTTTTTGTAGACGGTGTCAAGGTCTATTTCCGAGTGGAAATCGTGTAATTCATACAGTTCGGTCCGGGACTGAACTACTTTGCTATCTCTCTTTTTCCATAGGCCGATACACAAAGGGCCCTAATCTTCATGATATCGCAGGCACAGGCCCCCAAAATTACCTAGGCAGCGTTAGCATGAAGCAGCACATGCCACAAAGCTGGACTGTGGACAACAAAAGTAGCCCCCTGAATGCTAAAGATAATCAGGTACTTTTTCTCAGGCTGGACAAAGAAGCCGAATGGTGCAATCTATCACCATCGATCGTGAGACACAGGATCAGACACTTTGCCGAGCCCCTCGGCATAAGATCTCTATGATACAGCAAGTTAACATCGGGTTTGCCCCCATAATAAAAGACGAAACAACCAGAGAAAAGGTACTTGCCTCAATCCTTTCAGCAGTTTAAAACATCGAATCTACTTCAATCTTGGTCGCGAACTTCGTCCCACCGTACCGATGAATGGGTCCTAGCGGCCAATACAAGCTTTCAAGTGTCAGATAATACGGTCACTGAGGACATTATTTGAGTGAAAAACTCAGTCTCCTCTCTCGTCGAGCCCCATGAGACCAGCAAATCTGGGGCCCCGTATTCGGACTAGATGGCTTTTTTCCCTGTGACCTGCTTTACGGCCGGGATTTCGAATTGGTCACGACTCTGGAATTGGGGTGATCTTTCAACCCCGTCGACAAGTCATGCCGTACACACGCGACTTTGATGTCCATGCTATACGTAATTGTTCCCGAGTCCCCGCCTGCTCGAGTTACGGATCCAAGAGCAGTTTTCAGAGAAGTGCCATCCCCTCCGATATATTGAAGCTGCGGAGGGCCCTACCAATAGATAGTCGGACGTGACCGGTTCGACCGATCGTGATCCGCCAATATGAACAGCGGAGGTAAGCAGCAGTAGCCCGAGCAAAGGTTGCTACTAAAAGTGAGGAAGTGACAATCAACACTGCCTCAAAGTATGCTCATATAGTAGAGGAAACAGGCTCCTGAGTTTGGAACTCTGTAAAATAGTCAAGATTACCTTGAGATATCGTGTCGAAGGCATAAGAGACTTTAAACCCACTTGTATGATCATCTGTCATTGCGCCTGAGAGTCTCTCTTGTATACAGACGTTGTCTCAGCATCAATGTAAATAAAAGAGGCTCAGCGGGAAGGTAATTTTCATATTTTTAAATATTAGGGGCGCTTAGCCGGATGGACTCGGCCTGGTATATCCCTGTCAGGTAGTTATTACATATATGTAAAGACTGAGCTGATCAGCAGGACAATAATTAGCTAAATTCATCAACGGGGTCCAAGGGAAAGTCACTGATGCCCTCCATTCACATGTACATCATACCACTCGTCGCGCCCGGAAAATAATCCCTCTTCGAGCAGGCCTTTACGAGTCGTGTCTTGGCGCAATCTACTCTAGCACATACATGAATTTTATATCTAGCCCCAGACAAATTTGTCTGGCACGGGATATACAGTTCATGGTTGTACCGGAGTAGGAGGATCTAGGATCGACCACAGTCATTCATACTACAATTCTGTGCCCCATCTGTGTCTGCTCCGTGCATCTTCATTATACATGTAAAGTCTCCCAGAAAGCAAGGCATAACACTCACCGGTACTCAGGTGTATGTACACCTAGGTGTAGCCAACATCACAACAGAAGATGGCACATATGGCTGTATATGGACCCTGCCGACCAACCCCTAAAATATTCCATCACAAACAGAGCATATAAATACTAGTACTAGACGGCGATTAGACTGACCAGGTCTGGTCGTGTGCGGGTCACCCCGAGCTACATCCATGCCCCTGGCCTCTGGGAACAATGGACAAGTCTACCTCAAGTCAGGCTAGATGGTATCTACAGAAATAATGTCTAGGCCCTGCGTATAGTCTTCCACAGCAGTCTGGGCCCCATACACTGCTCTACGATGTACATAACGAGGCGTGAGAGCCACAGAGATACTCGAAATACATTTCAGTCACAAACACCAGAGTTGGAATTTTCCTCCCCAGCTGAAATACCTGATGTCACGACTGTGTCAATGGTTGATTCATCACTTTGTAGAGTATCGCTAATCTCAGCATGCTTGTCGCTCTCGGTATCATTCGATCCTAGAGCAGATTCTGAATCCGTAGTTAGTGACTAAGATGTCTCCCAAGCATTTAAATGTCTCATAACTCTCCAGCATGATATGAGATCAGGAAATAGTTCGGAGAGGCCTGTGGCAGAGGACGCATATGGCACGAACATCGTGCGCCGGTATGTGTGTAGTGGCGGACACCCCCATTCTCAACTAGAACGCCCTTTGTCACTAAGCTCAACTACGTCGAATGTGACGCTGACCTCATCCCCATCAAACATAAGATGCTGCACTCGTGATGAACAAAGTGGGGCGCGGCAGTTATTGCAATGATCATATGACCTCCATATAGACATATGGTGGAGCGGACAGGTCACATGACTTATTATTTTCCTGACCCATCCGCAACAATAACATCGACTGGATATGCCAATGTTGGTAATATCGTGGTCGTGACGCAAAGCCTTGAAAGCATGATTCACACCACGAACTGACGCTCCCTCGAGATAACCGGTCGGCTGTTAACTAGCACACGCAGGGCATGTGCATGCTACACAGTCTTTCGTGAGTATCCCAGATGACATTCAGTTAGATCCACTTCCTTCGTCATCACAGGACATCCGCCGATTCTGCCTCGCACCACCTCTTTGCCGGCGTGACATCCCGCGGCGAATTCTCCATGAACAGGCTTGTTGAGATCTCTGATTTGACTTGCAACGGATGTTTGAGTGTTGGGTGGGGGAAGGGATGAGTGTGCAGCACCGAAGACGCATATTCGATGAGAACCTGTCTGTGAGCACGGGATCCGATGGTTCGGTGGTCTGGCGAGCGTCTATAGGACCATGGACACCAGCGCTTCGTGCCTAGTGTGATCGTGTATCATTGAACGGGCCTTGCGTTCGGGGTTGCCGCATCTGTCGTTCAACTCGACGTGAGTTGTCCTTGTTCTGTGTCCGTCGAGACAGAAACACTCAGGTTGCCTGGGGCGGGCAGCCCGTACAGGACTAGGACTAACGTTTGTCCTAGGTCGCAAGGATGTCACTTGTGCGTGATTGAAATTAGGTTTGTCTGTCTTAGAGTGCACATTAGCCCACTGACGGACAGAATTAAATCCAGCCATGACCAAGTTACGCCCTTGTGACCTAGTTCTAGAACCCTAAGGTAGGGATAATGAATGTGGTAAGCATAATTAATGATGTACGACTTTTCGATGAATTATAGTTCATCGCTATACAATCCAGCCTCATCTATAGCGATAGTGGGTCCAGATATAAGCGTTGAAAATATTTATCGAAATTAAACAATTTACATTTGCAATACTTACCCCTGCACCCAAAATGACCTGTAAGGGTAAGTGTTGCAAATATAAACGTGCAAGTTACAATGAATCTTTTCAACACTTATACCGGGACCCCTTATCGCTATAGATGAAGTTGGACTGTACAAAATTAATTATTATTTTCATGGTCACTGTCCTTGTATGATTGTCGATGCAGTCGCGTAATTTGCCATGCATTATGCAAGTAATAGACTGCCGAAAATGCGCTAGACAAGGTTCACTGCCGCCTCGGAGAATAGTCCCAATCCGGGCTTGGCAATGGCTCCTAAATTGGCTCATAGTTATTCATATCCGAGAACTAAGTACTCTTCCAAGCCTCAGCTACCAACGTCGCCTTGTGGGTGGACCTCCCAATGTTTCCAGTAACAAAGTGCGTGAGAAATTGGAAAATTTAATCTTGGGACCCGTTCTACGACTAAAACATCGTCGCTGTGCTTCCAGCTTATTATACTTTGAATTGATGTGAACTATACAAATAACGCCTATCTAGCGGTCTCCATGCAAATCTTGAATCCATATAACTCCTACCACTGCTTTACACTAAGGATAGATCAACGTGCACGTATAGTAATAACTAAATCAAGCGTCTATCCCACCCACCACCGCTCGAGTGCATCTCGATGAATTTTAGAGCGGTCAAGCACCAATTTCCAGATCCTAAAGCGCCAGATTAAAACAAGTCTAAATTATATTGATATAAGTGTAGAAGAGATAGTTAGACAGGGGGGGTATCGAAAAGGAAGTGTAAAAAATGCTGAACACCTAGAATGCTGTAACAGAAAGGGAACTATTGGAATACTGCACGTTGCGTGATCTTTTTGAGACCAAGCTCTTCCGTGACGCCGTGATATAACTAACTGTGAACTCCGATGCTCGCCAACTTCTTCGCATCCAGCGCAAATAAAGGCAAGTACTTGCCATGCGACGGAGTGTTTTCAAAGTAGAGTAAGGTCAAGGCTGTAAAAAGATCATCGCCAGAAATTGGTCGAGCTCTCGTTGATAGAACCATTCACCCCAGACTTGCCAGTGTAGGACGCCAAGATGTGCGATTCTTGTTGCAAGCTCACATATTTCTGCCTTTTGACTGGGAGGAGCAGAATTTCTGGATCGCCCACTGGGCCCAGTTGCAGCTTCAAATATCTGATATGTTGACTTGGGCGTATACAATTCAACCAAGCGATGTAGTTCAGGAAGTAATTTCGCTACAACCGACTTCTCTACCTCCTGGAAAACTCGAGAACGACATTCCGAAAAATGAAAGGCTAAATGCTTTTCAAATTGGGGCAGGTGAGTCAGCGGCGTTGACGTGAAGCGGAGAATCTGCAATGCCAGGTCTGGAGCCAGATTCGACCATTTTTGGGGGGTAGAAAGCGAGGAAGAATTGGCAGCAGAGACTAATATGGAAAGCAAAGAGCGGAATGCAGTTGTAGGGTCAACTGCCGCTTGTGAGGAAATGACTGATGTCGGAGCCGAGAGATATGGAATTGAAGACGCAGAGGATGGAGATGACATGGGAGTAGACTCAACTGAACTTTCATGCTCATTCTCCATTTTCGGCACGAAAGTTTGCACGCCACTATATTCTCGATCAAACCGACCGCTGATACGATGACATCGACGTTTACATGAAAAGTCGGTATGTGACGGAATGGGGGGTGATGAAAATACACCTGACGCATCGGGTGAGCCATATTGATGAAATGGAGAGGATTCTGATGAAGAACATGAACTGTCGTGGTGGCGTTCATTATCAGAATTTCGATTTGACGCTTTGAGGCTGTGATAGTGAAACATGCAGACCTCAATATTAATCAAATCCAACATTTCAGAGCGGAGCTTCAATAAACGCTCTTCGTCGAAGAGAAACGTGTGGGGAATCACCTCCGTCTCCTTTGTCGGTAGCGTCAGATTGACTAGAGCCTTCATAAAGTGCCAGGGATTTCCTTGAGAATTTCTTGACGTATCCAGCGGTACAGTATCTGGTAAGCTGGTGGCACGTCGGTACCACGCATAAGCACCTGTTAAGTCAATTCTTCCTGATCTGATCTTTCTCGTGAAAAACTTTTGTTCGAATTCAGTCGTACTGTCGATCAGCCTGGGCCGGAGACAGCGGATTTGATGGTTCGCAATATCCTGAGCACCAAGTTAGCTGTAGCTAAAATATGAGTCTCGTTATCACCATCCCACGTACGAGTTTCATTGCTTCTAGAACAGCCAAAAGGCTCTTAATTCCTACGACCAGAAGGGGTACATCGAAGTTTCGATCCCCGTCGCTCAGCTGTTGCACCATTTCGTCCACCCAGTTGTCCCTCATGGGGGCACAGTGGCTTTTTAATAGTTGTGAGAGCCAGAGGGCCAGCTTTGGCATATCGGCGACCCCCTTTCGAAATTGCTGCATAAGCAACTCGACGTTAAATGTCTCGTCGATTGAAGCACAGTCTTGTGGTGGTACTAGTGTTTCAAGAATTGCCCGTATTGCCTTGAGAGTTGCCGGTAAGCACCAATTCATGCCTGGGTTCTCCCGCTCAAACTGTTCGCGGTTGTGGAGGAATTCTTGGAGTTTTCTCTGCATTGTTTCCCAGAACTCATTTCCCTTTTGAGCTTTCCGCCTCCCCTTTTCGCCGTCCAGGTTAGGTCTAAAATGGAGATCCGGATCGAAGTTAATATCATGCCGTAATTTTGGATTATTAGTGATTTTTGATACATCCAGCTCACTTAATGTTGCTTTTGTCACAGGCGGCTCCACCGTGAACGCCTTCTCTCCTCCATTGGGCCGTACATTTCGTTCCGGAGGTCCAGAAAATAGTTGCTGACTTCTCGGATGGGGGTTTCCAATCATTTTGTCTCGATGAGCTCCAGATACGTAGGTCTGTTCGTCAATGCACCTTTCTATCGATGATGATGACAGGCCATGATCGTTCCCAGCAGAGGAGGTTGCCACTGAGCCATTATCGGTATTTTCGGACGCGCTGGGATGTCCATTCGTTGTTGCGGTAATGCTATTCCCCCGTTGTCTCTTATTCGCATCTGATTCCATTTTTACGATCTGCGCCGCCGAGTTCACGCCTGTTGAGGTATCACAAGTCTTCGCAGTTGAACGACTCCTGCGCACGGCAACGGAGAGAGAGAATGCACTTGAAGCTCGAGACTGGCTACAGAAATTAGCATGAACTTGACACACGCACAGTCACCGCAAGAACATGAATACACAATCGGTAGGTTAGGAGAGCTTGCTCGGTCTGCGTGGCTGTGGTTGAAGAAGCCCCCTTGAGCCTCTCCATCCACATGCTCAGGCATCCACTCTCACCCGACCGGCCCGCCGGTGTGATCAAATCTCGTCACCTCCTTTGATAGCAGCGAAAAACAAGCAATGTCTGCATTGACGTACCTCGACAGCCTGTCGAATCGACACTGGCTTGCTTCTTCTCTTGCCACAATTAATTTGTTCCGGACTCACCCACAAAGTTACCACTGCAGGACCAGATGACGATATGCGGCTAGAAACAATTGTACGTCGGCGGGAGGTGAGATGGTGTACGAAATCCTGTGATTGGGTTGAGAGGTGAGACGAGAGGAGTTGGGAATAGAGGGAAGTCAGACCGGCTATTAGGTTGAAGGTTGACACGATGAAATACGGATGACAAGATGTAATGAAGATGACTCTCCTCGGCTAGGCACAGAGGAAAGAAAGTGTCCGGGTCAGGCGGATGACTAGTCGTGGTAGCAATCGTCGTAGTGGTAGTGTTATTGGTCGCAGTCGTCGTAGACGTAGTCAGTGTTGCGACTTGTGCGAGTTTTAGCTTTGACCTGCAAATCCCATGCGTCGCATTGAGGTAGGGGATTTCAAGGGTTTGAGGTTTAGTTCGGGTTCCGCTTGTCCTCGGATCATCTCTCGTAAGGGGGTGGGAAGGGGCGTGACACGTCGTGGAAGCGGATCAGAAGGATTTCACGATTCTTGTGTCGCTTAGAATAAAGAAAAAAATCAAGTAAGTACCTGCTCTAATGGATACACCTTCTAGGTTCTTTACTCATTCCTCAGGGTCTCAATGGAGTTAACGGCATCATACTAAATCTCCAATTACGATACTTCTCTACCTTGCGGGCGTTGGACTCCCAGAAAGACCTGGAGACGACGCTCAAGGGCCCTCACTCTTGTTCTGAAGATATCTCTGATTTTTTACTTCCAGTATCATGACTGTTCCTTCTTACCGCTGGTACCTGTACTGGTCCCAACATACTACTTATCTGCCTTTTCCTCATCCTCCTTAGACTGCATCTCCGCAGCGTTCACCACAGTTTCCACGTCGTCTACGCTGTTCCATTTCTTGGACAATGTGGCAGGGGTACGCAAGATTCCGCATCGATACAAGTCATGTTCGATCTTTGATCCTCAATTTTCTCTACAGCTTACACTACATTTCCCGATTTAGTAGCTGACTCACCCATGACATAGCGTTCATTGTCCTCTTCTCTCGCTACAGTGGGCGTCTATTCCAGGTCTCATCTGACTAGTAAATCGGCTTTGATCATCATACCATAGGAAAGAGCAAGCGTCACCGCCATATCATAAGACGTGATGAAGTGGATGAGCAGGAGATGTTTCAGCGGAGGAAAAACACATACCTTTCACTCCTCTCGCATCATCTAACATCATCATCCACGACACGCAGCCCTCATCTTTTAGAGTAGCCATTGTGTGGTCGTAGTCAGATACCTGTACATGTAGTTGTCTTTGCGTTTTCTTGCATGTTCGTGTCGGACGACGAGGACGGCGCTCAACGTATATACGTGTCTCTCACAATAGTGTAAGGACAAAATTTATGCTATAAAACTATTAACTGGCCGATGGACGGAACGACAGACGGACCGACTGCTTGCAGCGGTCAGAGTACTATCTCCAGATTCTGTCAACCACGTTTCGCCATGAGATCGGGAAGCAAGTTTCGTGCGATCCCAAAGACCCAAGACATAAAGACACATTGTTTGATGGGAGAAGTTCGTTTTGTTCACTAATACAATAAATTTAGGGCTCCGAACTTTCATTTCGGAGGACTTCACGAGTGTCGAACGCAGGCTTTTCCCGCAACGTGACCGGGAAAACGGCTCCCGAGGGAGTAAACGAGTGTCGTGGTACAGTAAAACCCCTCTTAGCTAATAGTGGGTCCCGGTATAAATGTTGAAAAGATTCATTGTAACTTGGACTTTTATATTTGCAACACTTATCCTTACTGGTCATTTTGAGTGCAGGGGTAAGTATTGCAAATATAAACGGTGAAATTTCTATGAATCTCTTCAGTAATTATACCGGGACCCACTATTAGCTAAGAGGGACTCTACTGTACCAGAATTTACAGCGCACCCACTCCCCCCCGGCCCCATGAAATTAATTCTGTCTGTCCCACTTGGTGCGCTGGCCCGCTCCATTTTAATTTTGATGATGACTACTCAAATGATTAATCACCGGTGTCCCGACTCACTCATAGACCTGTCTTGCCACTGGAACGAGTGTGACTCGTATTGACATCCTCATACTCCGGTTCCAGCTTAACCTTTCGACCGCGTCTCGTCTCAATTTGTATGGGACGTGGTGTCAAGGTCAGACTGGTACCAGAGGAAGCGTTACGATTGTCATGACAATGCAAGTGCCACTACTCGTGATGGTAGGACCATCGAAACGCGTCGGAATCATGGATCGACGTATATCGCACACAATACGTTTCACCCGACACCTTCCCATGACACGACGTGATGTTTAGAATACTACAGATCCCGCGCATCGCACGAGACCTCGACACTCGCTCGCATGTCATCCTACGATTGTGCCTGAGGCGGAAGTGAGGACGAAGGAGCAGCAGTGGCTACGCATATCATGTCAAAGAGATTCAGCCTGCGACGAAGTATTTAGAGTCTGAGTTTGGGTAACCTGAATCCTGGGAGGTGAGTTAGGGACAGTTGAGAACCACTCGACTCGTACCCGGATGATTCTCGCAGTCCCTTGTGGCCCATGTAGCATCTGAGATTTGGCCTGGGGAGGGACTATCTACAGGAGCTATTCTACGTCGTGGGAAGTCATATGTGGTGCCAGTCACAAGAAATCATTGCATCTCATGGGTCAATGTGATGGTGACCGAGGCTACATACAGGTACCAGCCAATGCATGTTGAGTCGTGAATGAAATAGAGCTCAACGTGATGGGCTTGGTTCCGAGCTCGTAGATATTCTTCATCTTTACATGGTTACGGTAAAGCCTCTAGCCATTTCAGCCCCCCCTTCCCCCCTCTGCAGGTCCCCAACTGCTTATTCTAAAGTGTGATAGTCAGATGGGTATTGTCCGATAAATCATCAATCCGGCACATGAAAGCCTATATGAATGATTTGATTTCCCAATGTGAGAGCTCCTAAAATAAATAGCTTTATCCGGAGAGGAGCCGAGTTAGTGAGGATTACAGTGAGAGCTGAAGAATGGCTTTGAGCTACGGATAACTCACGTACAAAAACTGAACATGAGGGATCTCCGCCAGATAAGAAATCTCGCAGTAACATTAGAGACGAACTGAGGGAGTCTCAGATCACCTCAACCGATTCCCAATTGGCATGTGTACGAGGAAGTCCACACGATTTCAAGATCTTGTGAGCGCTGACAATTCTATGTTCTAATATCAACTAGTGCTACCATTGATTCAACTCATGTCGCGACAAGCTGGGTGCGAGCCCATGGTAGATGAGATTGGTAGTGCCTGCCATGACAGAAAAAACGAGACAGGCGATGGGCCACAGTTGCTTGGCAATAATGTCAAGACTTGCATTTGTCGATGGGCCGGGGTCGTACGTGAGAACCAGATGGTCGTGTGTGGTCGGGGGTATCGCAACCATTCACGTTGATGGATATGTATAAATAATGTACGAGCGATCGGCGTTCGCCGCTTGACGAAATCAGCTAATTTCACAGAGAAGGCACGGTGTCGGTATATCGTGAAAAAGGGAGGCGTTTATCATGATTCCATCAGAGAGGCTTCGGTAGGACAATATTATGATACGCTTCGCGGTAGAAAACAGGGACAATACACAGAAGATGAGACATTACTACATGTTGGATGATTGAGACAGGTCTTCTTTACTGCCAGTGGATCATGTCAAGTGGCAATTAATAAGACTTGCTTCTATGACAAACCTTCCTTCGCTCGCCAGCCAGGCCTGTCATATGTACTAGAACTTATTAGTCCTAGTACATGTATATTAATACGAACTAGTACTAATATTAGCATACCGGTATATCAATCAACCTCACCTACCATCTTCCCATCAACGCGAGGTAACGAAAAAGACAGAAGATTGTTCGACCCCTTATCCTCCCTCTGCATATGCATGCGAGGGATTCCATTCGTGATGATTCTTCATGCTGGGATGTGGTTTCCCTGAAAACTGGTGAAGTTAAGAAGAGAAGAAAGCTGTGATAAAATCTAAGTGTCCCGCGTGCCAGAGTTATCTCACTTTTTTTGACGTGTTACCCGAGTACAACTGATTTGTGTGGGAGTACTCCGTCTCTTTTTCATCTGCTCCTTATCCCTGACGTACATGTTTCGACCGAGTTGCCTCTTCCAAAACTCCTTTTCTCGGTTTCTTCCCCGTACCTGAACTCTTCACAAAAAGAATTTCGCTACCACGTCATCAATTAACTCTTTCCTCTCATTCGGCACCTGTACCGTCGTGCTCGTAAGTTTTATGTCACTTCCCGGCTTATGAACGGATCCTCGATCGTTGTAACATACGTTCTATCGCCACCACATTGAGTTCATTGATGAGAAGAGTAGTCAAGCTGCGCCAGTCAATAAGGATGGTGCGTTCAATCTCATTTGTAATAAGTATCTGGGATCTATTATACATGTGACATCTTACCACAGTTACGTATCTCATTTACGTGCAGGCCAATCATCCGTCCAAGAGATGAGATACTGAGCCAGATATTGAATGTCGTTTGGATGCAATTAAATGATTGAGTGCAAGTCCTTATGTCACTCAAATATCGTCTCGACTTGTCGATCGTTCAGTAGAAGAGAGCTTCTTCCAAATTTGTTCGTGAGTGATCCAATGAACAACCCTCACTCTATTGCTCCACACAAAACTTTGTTGGAAATCTGACTCCTCAGATATCAACGAACGACTCAAAGACGGGAGAGAAATAGACGAAGGGGGGACGGAAGGTGGTAGCCTCTTTCATGGATTGGTCTCCCGGCCACACAGAACGTGCCGTGTCACCCGAAACGACGCCAGGTATTCGAATACTACTCCAGAGGACCCCTCCAACGCGTATCTCATATATCACGTGCCTGAGATGCGAGAAAGGGATAGGGTGAAACAGATGATCCCCGTCCACCGTCACGCAGATACTGAATCGGGATTCCAAACAAGAATACGTAGTACACGATGGTATGGGAAATCGAAGGACCCTGAAGTCCTCTTCTGTGATTATTTCTGTCCCGCATTCCATGAAAATTTGTCTGATACTTGGGACAAAAAAATCACCGAAGGTGACTACAGGGTCCTTCGATTTCCCATACCATCGTGTACTACGACACGCGCCAGGCGAGATCTTGGATGACTCCCCGATCTATTCGGCCCGTGACTAAATTTCTCGGCGCCGCTGGCACGGTTTCGGGCTCGCATGGGCACAGATTTGACGCCTGACGCCTTCCGTTCCAGTGTCGACTTTCGGAGCGGTCCTCCCACCATAACTTCAAGTTGCCCGTCGAATCTGGTCCGACAAATCTGGGACGAGGTGGTGAGTCGGCTGTTTCACGCGCTGGAACAACATTGCGATATCAAGTACCCGGAGGTCGATGACAACAAGTCCTACTGGGAATGGTAGTCCTCCTTCGTTGATCCCGTGAGCCCCACGTGCCACACGCCGAGTCGTGTGTCTTGAAGCTCCGGGATATTGTGTAGGAGTAAGATGATTGAAGACCCGTCATGTCTTAGCAGCAAAAAAGGTAAGACATCTCCTGTTCAAGATGTAGCAGGGGGGACCTGAGAGAAATATGCAAGAAAAGGCTGGTCACCATGGCGGAGTGGTAAGACGGAGGCAGCAAGGCTGGTCATGGACCAGGCTGATGCACGACCGAAAACCGAACATAAATCCATCGACTGTAGTACCATAGCGAACCATGTCTATATGCATCCCGGCATGAAGGGAATGCTGCTGTTGAAATTTTAGTTCGCAATCGCTCAGGGATGGAAAAATTCAGTCTTCGAAGACTGCGGACATCTCGCCTCGCGGAGATAATGTGGATCATAATCGCATGCTCACCTCGTGTGTCAGGTTTGTACACAGTGCAACTGCCACGGGTATGAAAGGTCGACAGAGAAGCAGTTAAATACCTCACTGTTATCCCTGCACTGGCTTTCCAAATAATTGTGGCATTATTCGCATCGTGAAGATGAACGGCCGCTCTCGATGAATTCGATTCGCGTCGAGATGACATTTGGGGTGATCTTTGAAGGCCACCAATCAAGTGGAAACCTGTGCGCGTGTCATCGATACTACCGTACAAGGATGTGTATGTGCGTGATCCCTCGTCCCATACCCAAGTATCCATGTATTTAACGAGGGTTAGCGAGGTTGTATATCCTTGTACCGAGGTTTCATCGACCGACGCGCAAGCTTCCTTAGATAGGGATAATGCATACGAAGATGAGCATTAGTTTGGGACTGCAATGAACTATAATTGACCCAAAAGTAATACAAGACTAATACTCATTTCCACATTTATTCTTCTTCTATGACGCTATCCCTTCTTGACGTTAGATGGTCGAAGGCAGTGAGGATTGTTTTCATGTGCCGACCGTGGCTGACAAGGCCGAAAATTTCACCAGTATCCGGTGCCGACGGTCGACCCCGAGTATGCTCGCACATCTAGAATTGTCAAGAGTCGCCGTCTTTCCCTTCAGGATCCCCATTTTTCAGGCGAGTCTGCGTCGGCTTCGTCACATCATCACCAACACTGGCACCTTGACTACGGAGAACCCCTACGACTATCCCGAAGAAGTAGGGCGAAGCGCTCCACTGATCACAAGTATCTAAGTAGTGGAAATATCACTCATAATAGGTTGCTAACACAAGTAGTCAGGTGCTGGCTGGGCCTTCTGGAGGCGGTCGGTTCAATTCTTACATGGCTTATTTTGGATATGACTGCGGCTGCTCGTGGAAAAAGAGTACGGTAGGAACGGGAAAGGAGTTCCCTCGGCCCGTGGCCTTTGGGTGATGGTGAATACGTTTCTACCCATGCGACCCGATGTAAGTAGCCGGCTTAAATATAGGCCTTGAAAAACATCACGCTCCGCATGGGCACTGCTGTAACTTGAAGGATCGTGTATTCTAGATATCTTTGATGCGACTCATGTTCCCATGGAATGGTGGCCTGGCCCATGTCAGACGATAAATAATGTACACATCCACACACACTCAACACATTTATAAACATTTCGATAGACAGATAGATGAGGTGCTTTTCATTCACAACAAATTACTTACAGTTGCATCGTATATATGTCTACCGACGCTGCTATGCATAGCCTCTCCATATCCGAATGAGATCTTTTTTTTAAATCATTTTTGCGTATGCAGCCTGAGGCTAAGACAACAACTTTCATTTCCAGATACCACGACGAGAATGATGCCTTACGGCGTGTAACCTCTTCCGTGAATACCCACCACAGGGGAATGCGAGAAAACCCCATCGTTATCGGGAGATGCTTTCGTCATCCCCATGAATACGATATCACCACGAGAGATGTGGTGTGAGGGTCTTGCTGAATTCCAGCCAGCTTTCTCCTGTCTCGAGTGGGGCATGTGTCAACGCTGATCAGACTCTACTCAGGAGAACAGCCTGGACGGCGTACCACTACATCATCCAATATCAGTAGTCGATATATCGTATTTCTGCCATCTGCGTCTGTAACAGCCCGACAACTTCATGGCTCGCTAGCTTGTAGCTCTTGCAGTTGTTCTGGCTTGATGAATCTCCATGCCTCTGCTGCGATCATACGTAGCTCGTCGTATAATCGTTCTTTCTCACCAGGCAGGTCAGGATAACTGTGCGCTACGAAATCTATCTGTAGATTCCAAACATTTATAATCGGATTGAGACCTGAAGAGTAGGCTGGCAAGGCCATGGGGAAAATCTTATTGTGGCCCAGTTCAGTTTTAGTTTGAAAGGATGAATGAGAGGCAGCTCCATCTTGTAAGAATGAAAAGCCTGGATTGTCACACATCCAGGAGCTTGTGAGGGGCATGACTTTTTCACAGTACCGCACCAAATTTATTGAGCCCCAATTCTTCTCCCGGAACAAATAGAGGTCTTTCTCATATTTGCGCAGCGCTAGAAGATCAAAACATATTGGTTGTTCGTAGATATTAATGAAAAGAAGACAAGCCAGTTTATGGCAATTCCAAGAAATTGGTTGTAAGGCTTCCACAGGTTTTCTTGCACAGGGAATGAGGATTTACCAAGGCCTTGACGCTAATTTGATTTAATCTGAGTGCCTTAAAATTAGCCTAGCGAGAGAGTTCTAGCTGGGGTATATCCCTGGAGGTGCGTCACAAATAGGAGACGAACTTTAGGGTAAGGCAATGTAGATCCCTAGGTACATCGTGCACAGACTAAAAAATCCAAAAATCAAGTACAGTAAAACTTCTCTAACACGATAGTGGGTCTCGGTATAAGTGTTGAAAATATTCATTGAAATTCATCCATTTATATTTGCAATACTTGCCCCTGCACCCAAAATGATCTATAAGGGTAAGTGTTGCAAATATAAAACTGCAAGTTACAGTGAATATTTTCAACACTTATGCCGGGACCCACTATCGTGTTAGAGAAGTTTTACTGTACAGTCCAACCTCATCTATAGCGATAGTGGGTCTCGGTATAAGTGTTGAAAATATTCATTGAAATTCAACCTTTGACATTTGCAATACTTATACCCTGCACGGAAAATGACCTGTAAGGGTAAGTGTTGCAAATATAAAAGTCCAAATTACAATAAATATTTTCAACACTTATGCCGGGACCCACTATCGAGTTAGAGGGTGACGACTGTATCGACATTGACGTCCTCCTGTGCTCGGACATGCTTCGGTCTCTACGACAGTACGAAATTTTGTCCCCATTTAACGTTACTTGGAGTCAGTTGATGCTTTCAGGACAGTTACACTCAAAATTGCCCAGTCAGAGTGCCGAGCAACTGAAGCCAGGTAAGGCAAGTAAGACGATATATCTGGCGTGCCGAGAGTATTGTAATAGTTGGATCCCACTTCTCAAGGAAATATGTGAGGCTTATCTAGCTATTGACTTCATTCTATTATTGCTACATTTGGTGCCATCTTTACAGGAAGAGATCATAAGATCTTAGAACGAAAATTTCATCCAATAGGACAAGATATAGCACATACTGGATAGATCACACATGATACATTCTGGTTGTAATTGTTCAGAGATTATTGGTGAATATATCAATGTGGTATCAGGGAGACTAGGAATTGTTGATAAACAGAAATCAGGCGTTACTGTGGCCTAAGTAGTTCTTCAGTAGTACAAGGTTCTCAAGTATCCAAATGAAATTCTTTCATTGCCACTAAGGATTCTCCGAGTTCATCAAAAGGTACTCGAGACTTGATCTATCACAATTGCTAAGAATTATCAAAATTCGGCAATGATACCTGTTGTGTAATAATCTATCGTTTCAAGGTTCCATGTATCAGACAAATTAGAGTTAACATCTCCCCGAAAGAAGTGATGCGCTACCTCTTTTCGCAAAGATAATTGATGTATCGCATAGTAGCTCAAATTGTTCAAGCCAGTCTGAAGACTCCTACTCTGTCCAGTGGGCATCTCGTGTTACTTCTGTGAACTATCTTGGGCTGCTGATACTATCCTGCTGGATACTGAATCACAAGTCGCAATAGAGGTCTTGCGTATTCGATTACTTTCATGGAGTATCGAGATCTTATAACGTAAGTGTTAAAATTTTATTTGGAATCAAATTGCTGCTCGGATCATCTTCATATTTTAGAAGTAATCCCAATTAAATACCATTATTGCAAAACTAGTCGAAGAAATTGAAGATTTAGGTGAATCGTCATCTGCCGAAGCAGCTGAGTAGCTGCTGCTTGATGTATAAAATAGTTAATATCTCATCTTATTTTAATCCAGAGGGCATTCAGGGTTTGGCAAAAGATTTTTTTTATATCTGAGCTCACGACCGAGCCTTGAGCAAGCTTAGAGAAGAAGTCATCGGTAGTTAATTTTCAAGAACTAGCTGAAACTATTTGCTGAATAAAATTTTACAGCTTTGTTTTCCTCGCGGTAGAGATCAACTTTGTTTGTTATAATTTCTAGATTGTAGCACATTTGAAAGTTAAAAAGCTATAAAGCTAGTTGAACGGTGCTTTTTATCTTCGCTTGATCTAATTTCAGCACATAATTTTTTTGCGTTAGGACAAATCCTGATATCTCATATTGCAAATTTTATATGAATTTCAGTCTGAGTTTAATGAGGTGTGTAATGAGACGACTTGTGAGATAATTGAAGGCTAAATAATCAATCAAGCCCCATTTCTAAGGTCTAAGTGATCCCAGAATCGTTTCCTGGCATCGATAGCAATTTGTTGTCCTTGAAAGCGATTCTGGAAGTAGTTGAAAATTGCAAACTCGTCTCGGCGCATTATGTAGGATCTCGGTTCAGCAAGTATTTTGCTCCAAATTTCTAACAAAGCAGCTTCGAGGATACGGTTGAGTGTAAGGTCCTGAGCGCAGTCGGCACAGCGTCTCACTCTGTTTAAGGCCTCTGTAATCGACATTACTGCTGTGATACCAGAGTGGGAGTGTTGGGTGGAAGCACTACTGTCGCTATCGGTCATGACGTCGCATTTCTAGAAAGAAGTTAAGGGTTGACAGTGTTAATTTAGTTAAGATCTCTCTTGTTCTTATAGAGATAGAATTAGAACGGCAAAATCTGAATAGCCCCTGAGCAACATATTTAGGGTCAAAGTGACGTTGAATGACTCGAGCACCAGACTCAGTTGATTCATACACTTTTCAGACATGCACAAAGAGGACGGGAAAAGCAATCAAATTAAGGTGCAAAATGGGGAGCAACACCAACAGAGCCGCGTCAGACTGACTATATGACGTGGATAAAGAAGGTTATTGATAATATTGACTTTGATATATGACTGCAAATATCATGGCAATAATTAATAATCATGTGTGGCGGCGGATAATGATGGTTAACGACAAATTAATATTGGGATTCATAGCAAAGACAGACGAGGTTTATCGACCAAAGTTTACCGGAATCTCAGAGTAGTCTCCCTCATCTCCCGGGCAAGAAACCTTGTTCTTCAAAATATGAATTGTGGCTTTGACCGTCAGCAAATGGGTGAGACAGCGGAACATCAGTAGAATAGAAACAATATGACTTAAAATAAAAAGTTCGGAAGCCAGCAGACAATAACTTGCGGATCACGGCTCATCTGAAGCCATTGAGATTTGCTTTTCTTTGGGGGTTTGAGCTTGCGTGAGAGAAGCATTCAAATAAGAACTCTAAGAATTGATGTAGAGCAAATTGTTGGTTATGATCAAGGTGCAGCTATGTTGAGTTAAATTACCCGTGAAAGTTAATTTTTTTCAATTATCCTGATTTGGTGTCCAGTAGGGCCCATGCTGATGTTTTCGGAAGATACGTATTATTAGAATGATCCAGTTTTTTGACGTTTGGTATACTCATAACTTGATCTCATTTGCAGATACCACTCCAAAGTTTACCCTTACAGCATGTAACTTCCTCCGTGAATACCCACAATGGAGAAAAGCGAGAAATAAACATAGTTATCTGAGTATGCCTTCATCATTTGAAGAACTTGACATCACTGCAAGACAATGTAATTTGAGGGTTTTACTTGATTCAAACTAGCCTTCTCCACTCCCAAGTGGGGCATATGTCCAAGCTACCCAGGCCACTTTCGGAAGACTGGCCCAGATGGTGTACAACTGCACCATACGACCTACCTGTTGTAGCTTTTCAAGAACTTCAAAACATATGTTGATTGTTAGCAGGGCAAGTCGCACAAGGTCATGTACCAGAACAATGGGACGTCCAGGATGCATGCATGTCTTGAGGAGTCGGAGATCCCCGCCTATCGTGTGTTAATACTCGAAGCTTAAATATCTTTAGTACTGCGGATACCTATCTGCGATCCTGAGAATATAACACAATACCAACCTCTCAACAATCCTGCTACCGACGAACACTTGACAAGTTTAATGTTGGCTGCTCGTCGCGGCCCAGTATCCAAATTTTTGATTATGTTCCAACCTCAAGGTCTCAGCCATCCTCCCTTATAAACTATGAAATAATCTAAAGCACGAATCAGTTTGTTCCTCCGCGATTGTTTTCAGGAGAAAGCGGCTGGCCACCGAAAACTATGAATTTAAAGTTCATTGATGTTCTGGTTTCCGATGTTATTTCTTTGTTTGTGAAAACTAGGCGCCGGCTATACACATTGTCAGAGCTTAACCAAATCACCCTCGAGTTGTCACAAAGGTTATCTCAGCTGATCAAGAGTGTCTTGTTCATCACGCCTCCAAACCTCCGTGCCTAATCGAGCTGGAAAAGGGCTACTCCTTGAGGTTAGCTATCTCAATGAGGCTTCGTGCGCCAAACATATTCTCGTAACAGCAAAGGTTCAGTTTTGCATTGAAATATGTACTTCGGAATCAGGTCTCTCCTAAGGTTTCAGTGAGCTGAGACATTTCCATACCAATCGGAGCTGTCACTTTATAAATACTCTCGTAAATTTACTAAGACTCGAAAAATTGAGGGTTTAGTATCAGATTACAGAACTAGAGAATTTAGTGGTCAATTTTGTTTTACTGTAAAGTGATAGTTGAGTATTCAATAATGTAACCGAAATGGGATGCTGCACTGAGGGAATGAGCTATCCTAGGCACAAATATAGAGTGGTCGTGATATTTAAAGATTTGTCATTATCAAAGTCTATTTCACAATTTTTTTTCAGTGTAGCACGTCCAACGTGTAGTAAGAGTGGTTGTTCTTTACATGATTTAATATTTGTCATCCACAACAAGATCATGTAGATTAAACTGCCCATTATTTTCTCTCTAGCATCACCAAAGTCATGTAATTTATGACCGTGGCTTCTCCTTCTTTTCTTTCCAGAGTGCTGATAACCCAACTCCCGATACCTTGACAACTTTGAACCGAACACCGGGAATATCTCCCTTTGCTTTTCCTTTTCGACCAAATCCAGCCAATAAAACTTCATCGTTTTCATCTACAAAGTTTAAACAACCGTCATTCGGTACTATTATCTTAGTTAGCTTACTCTTGGTATAAACTTCATCCCTAAAGTTTATGACTGTGATTGAAAGCTTTTTATAATACGCCAGTGAAGGTTTAACGTACCGAAAGCAGTAACCTTTTTTCCATTCTTGATCAGTTGTACTCGAACACATTTCCGGATTGCAGAGTTGGGTTGTTTGGCTTCAACGCCGACCTTTTCGAGAACAATACCCTTGGCATGAGAAGAGCCACCGAATGGGGAGGATTTGAATGCAGTTCCAAGTGCACGCTTCTTGTATGAAAGATCTGCCCAACGCTGCTCGCGACGGTGATTCTGGAGTTTTCTAGCAGCTACGTGTTATTAGCATTGGAATAGATCGAAACACCCACTCCTCAAGGGGACTTGCCCAAAAGTCCACGGGGCTTTCCCTTTCCCATTTTTACTATCTGTCATGAGTCAGCTAGGACCTGGACAGTAAATTTTCGATTACGGTCGAAGCGCATAAGAAAAATGAGCAGTTTGACAGATTGACGAACTTACATGTCTATGTAGGTAAAGATGGCTGGTGTCGAGTTACCGTGCTCGTAGATATTCAATTATTAGCAATATTGAATAAATTTGAGTTGTGGATGGGTGGTTAACCGAGTAATATCACGTGACCAATTAATTCATGGATACTGGTGAACGTTTTACTCATAATCCAAAGAATTAATCTTGCCATTCCCATGTCAATAAGTCAGCCATCATCAAGCTCAAGCCACACCTCATTGGCAGGGACTGCATCAGCGCAGTCTCCAAATGGGTCTGGCTTAAGCGCATCATTTTTGCGCCAATCTTCGCTTTTTTCACAACAAACGCAACTACGACATGCTAACAGTTCGCTCGACTCAGAGGAACATCAAGACTTGCCCCAGATATCTCCTGTCAGATACCTTCATGAAACCAAAAGGCGGATACAGGCAGATAAGACCGACGCGCAGTGGGAAGAGATGCAAAGCACTCTCGCCCAAGTGGAACTCAATGCTGCGATTAACATGCACGTGCTTGGTAGCGAGCATGAAAAAGCTTTAGAAGCACTCAGAGCAGCGCAAATCGAGCTCGCTAAAGCATGGGCTAGAAGCGAAGCTGAAGAAATTGTTGAGGCTACAGATAACTCAAGCAAGAATATTCCTAGGAGAGCTTTTCAGTCTGTCAGCGAAGATAAGATCGCTGGAACCACCGTTACTAGCGGAAGCGCAAGGCCGAGAAGTCCCGTCGGAGCTCCTGGAACAAAACCAGAGACTTTGAATAAAAACCACCCTGAGCCTGATATTATGTTGGCACGGAAGAGGAGGGAGGCTAACGACAAATATTTCCAGAAGGTTAATGACAGTGTTCTTGACGTTGTTGCAAGACTAGAAGCTGTAGCCTGTGCCATGAGGGATGTAGAACGGGAAAGCAGAGATATTTGGGGCGATACTGATAAAGAGAGCTGCAAGACAACTGTGAATTATAATCGAAACTGATACGGTCTGAATTCAGACCTAGCTCTAAAAGTGACCGAACCACTTGTCAGACGATAGGCAATTTTATCTTTACTATACTCTAATACGATGAGAACATAATAAATTACAGTTAAGATAGTAAAACTATTGATTTCTTCCTGTGTGCTGTCGCTGCAGTTCGTTTAATTCCTTGAAGATTTGGTGTACAGTGGTACGTGAATAATCAGTAGAGTTGTCTAAATTGATTTTGAAGGTCATATTGGCTGTAACTGGCTGGCCCATTTACCAAAGGATAAGCTTTTAATTCATGAGATATTTCATCGCACGCCTGAGCAATAATTCTGATTCCATCTTGATCCATCCCTTGAGATCAACTACATGTAGTCAGTTGTCTAATATTTAGCTATCTGTATTCTTCAATACCTATGGTAAGGTCCCTAATAAATGCCACGAGTTTTGATGGCTTTCAACCTGACAGTCATTTTCTCCAATTAGAGCATTGATTGCCGGAAAACCGAGTCATAAGTATACTCTATGCTTCTTTTGTATCCCTGTACAATGTTGCTTGTCGATAAATTGGATTACTTCACTGAATTGTGTCCAGACAAAATTAAATATTTTCCCAAGATCGGCCAACGCCAAATGTATTTCGGGTACACCTTCAGGTGCCTATAAACATTCGTACCTTACATTGTCAATTTATGCGTTATTTAGACCTCGAGTATATGGCTCACAGCGAAAATGACACAACACACACTAATATACGGGCTCAGCCGTTCTCCAACTCGAGCGGCTTTCCAAAAAGAGCCCCAAATGGGACTAGAGTTTATCAGTTTCAATTCAAGCTCACAATTTGCATACGAACGAAGTCTTATTTCTATCCATGAATGATGGAAAAAGCTGATGGCAGTAAGCGCTGGTACAGATGATTAACAAGAGGACGAGCAACGCGGATTGAAAGTTGAAAAGAGCAGACTTATTGGCAGAAGTTAGAAATATTAATGATCTAGGACTCAATCTATCACATACCATATTTGACAAAATATCTCTTCGACGTGCTTCACAATGTCATATTGGTCAGGGTTATCGACAGTGATTATCATGACCGAGATTCATGGGCACGGACCATTAATAAGCTCATTCGACCTACATAGCCCAAAGAAAATGCCAGACTTGGAAGCCAATAATATGAAACTTGGCCGGAATGGATGGCGCAGTGGTATACCTTCTAGTCCATATCTCCAACAAATTCTTAAACGTTCTTAAACACAATATCGGTCACACCACCTCGCCAGTCAGTTCGCGTAAGCGAGGATATCGATTGGCTGGGCACATTGTAGAGAAGTTGTCCAACAAAAGTACTCGCTCCTAAAGAATAACGAGCCAAGTGATATAGCAGATTACAGCATAGTGACAAGCTGATACAGAAGATTATGCTCCAATCAAGTCCTTGAAGCTCATCTCTTTAATCCTCCCCAAAGCAAGCAATTTTCTGTTCTCTGGTAGTAAAGCTACTCTGCTTAGAATTTCTAAGGCAGATAATTCTTTTTCACACAAGGTTAAATCTGAAGGTAAGAAGATCAACCGACAGTTACAGTGGTGTTGTTATAATATCGCTGTCCAATGACCGACGAATGTCCGTGCACTGTGAGGTACATGTACTAATTTGGAGCACAAGCTCAGACTAGCATAATGTGCATAAGTACATAAAGTGCACAAGTGCATTTAGCTGGAATAGAACCGATATGGAGGACTACTCTAGAATGTTCTGGAATGAGGGAAGAAGATTCCAGTGTGTGTGAACAGATGTATTTAAAGATGTATCTAGGCCATACAGTTCTGTATCTTGTGTGTCATTAATTGATCTCATATTTACCGCGAATTCTATTTCTCACTTGATCATCCTGTCTGATATACATCCTCCATCCCAGGTAATAGACATCAACCTGCTCATCCTCATAACCTACTTTCATAAGAGGTCTCCTGCCCATCAAGAAATTGAAGGCAATGAACTTGCCGACAACCTTGCAAATAATAGTCTTGACTATCCTACAATTACAACAGATATCTTTATTTCATATTCCGTTTAAATTAAAACAAAAGAAAACAAATACTTCTTAGTTGTTAATCTGAATGGACTCAGCAAGTGCTAGGAGAAGAAGGCAGAAAGGCCATAGAACTTGGCAGATTTTACAAGATATCTGCAAGGATATCTATACCTATCTTCAAGTATAAGACTACTAATTTGAACAAATTCAGCAGAGGCACTCAGTCAGCATATTTTCAGGCAAGAAGTGGGATTAGAAATAACTTGGCCTATCTCTACAAGATTATGAAAGTAGATAGTGATATCTGTTACTTCTGTAACAAGGTGAAACAAACTTTGCCACTTCTGATACTTCATTGCACCTATTTTGAAGAAGGAAAAAAGAATTTGACAGACTAAAACCATTAAACCTGACCATACGCTTCAATACAAAAGTCGGTAGACTCTGCCTTCTCAAATTCTTATAGTTTAGTCAGTGCATTTTAAAACATAAATCCCCGCAAATTGAAGCTCATAATTACTGTTCTGTTAGCCATTTTACTCTGCAAAATTTTCATGCTTTCTTTTGAAATTTTAAATACATCATTTCTCTAGTTATTTACTTTTGATTTATATCATCATTTCTCTAGTTATTTACTTTTGATTTATATCATCATTTTTTTTCTTTTTTTTTTGAAAACCCCCCCATCCCATTAAGAAATATTAAAGGGAAAAAAACTGTATTCTATCGCGAAATTTTTGCTTAGGAACGGAACCAACGACTTAAACAAATGTTGAATAGTCTTCATTAAGTTGTGAGCCAAGACTCGTACCAAAGGTACTCGACCACGCATTTCTCATGACTGCGGATCCTAAATTTTCTGACTCAGGCGCCATGAATATTGAAGAACTAATAGCCCAATACGCCAATGACTTCGAACGCTGGATTCTACAAGAAATTGTAGTGAAGTACACAATAATCTCACGCCTCAACCAATCTCACTGCCCACGATCATAATAACACATGAAAGCTAAGAATTTAACAGCATTGGAAATTTTCCTCCAAATCAAGTTCAGGAATATGGCTGACGAATATGTTGATATCTTTTCCTTCGCGCTTCAAAGTTTAGTTAATGCCCTTAACAAATTTCAACCAGACAACACCTGGGACAGTAATAACCTTTTGATCAACAAAAGCTTGGCATGATCACTTTTCATCTGTGTTAAGATTTGAAAAGGTCCTAAATCAGAGCCTTGATGATAGCCAACAACTTCCAAGTATAGTATGGCCTGTTGCGATAGGAACAAAGGCGAGAAGGGATAAGCTAAAGGGTTAGGCTATTGAAAATAGGTCATCGATATGGGAAATAAGGGAAAAACACTGTGAATATTATCGGAAGCATCATCACATTAATTGGAGGTCAATAGTCAGCTACATATACACGTATCACATCTCTGTCCAAGCTAACCGTTTCCTCTTAGATCGACTTTAATATCATGAGCCCTTTCATTCCTAACATTCCCGAACATCGACATAGAGTAATTATGATGCCCGGTGTTTGTGCAGATCGCTAACTACAAGTGAAATTTTGGGAATCTTTGGAGCTGGACACATGGAATGGCTTGCATCCTGACGAGAAACAAAAGTCTACCAACCTAACAATCAGCTCACCCCTTTTGTGACGCTCTATCATTTTCAGTGGTCACGTTTACATATTTTCCGAATCTATAATTAACCGACTTACCGACGACGCTACTGCCATACCACAAACATACACTGAGCTCCATTAATATAAATAGAGTGTATCATATCACACATTACAAAAAGTCTATCAGTAATATCCGCCCTCGCCATGACGAATCTATCCCTTCTTCCAGCATCCCTCCCCCCGCCACCCTTAAATTTCTTTGCCAACAAGGCTAAAGAGGTCTCGCTGACAGAGATGTTACTGTCAACACCCTCAGTCACAACCACCCGGGACTAAGAGACAACACTAGTGTTCTAACACATTCCTAACGTCTTAGATGATATTATCGACGATAATTATTTAATTCTCAGTCACCTCCAAAAGCCATCCCGCGACTTCGCCGTAGATCATAATTACGTGGCCCGATGACACTTCGAGTGTCAAAAAATGAACTCACTCCGCCCTCCGGTGCCTTACTCTACAGTCCCTAATTCTTATTCGAAAAATCTGGCCCAAGCTACACTCGCCACCACTAGTTCCCGATAACCCTAAATCATTTGCTGCTGTTACTGTAGCTCCTGTCCCTCGAGGGCCGCTCAAACTGTTGGTAAATCAGGGGTGATCACTTCTCTGCTGCAGCAGTCGACTTGATCATTGTTAAATTCTATATATCTCTTCTCTAGTCAAACAAAATGAAATATTTGTACAGGAGATAAAGCTGACTAATCATATAATAAAACCACGTGACAACAATTCCCAAACACTTATGACATTCAAACTATCCCAATAAATAACCAATTTCCTTGCCCATTCTCAGGATTTCAGGCGGACGATTTGGATATGCCGATGACGCAGTTTTATTTGCTTCTGCCAGGACCTTAAAGAATTGTCACATTCGGCTCCAGAAAAAACTAGACATTTCACTCACTTGGGCACGGGAAAACAGTGTACTATTTGATATCGACAAAACTGAGTTGATTTATTTTCATAAAAAGAGGAAATTTATGGAGCTCCTACTGCACATAGAACAAACAAAAATTCTAGTGAAGGAGGTACTGAAATGGCTATGGGTCTCTTTTGACAGAAGATTGTCCTTCAAGCACCATATACGATCTGCGTGCCAACGGGCTCGCGTAGTAACTGATCACGCACGGAGGCTTTTTAACACAGTCCGCGGCTCGTCTCCTGGTCTATTACGACAAGCGGTACAAGGGTGTGCCTTTGGTACTCTATTCAATGGTGCAGAAACCTGCTATGGACCGCAAACTTCAAAGTGGGCACTGAATCAGGTACAGCTTACTATGAACCATACTGTCCGGGCAGTACTACCTGCGTACAAAACCTTTCCTGTCCCGGCTCTTATGCGCGAAGCGGGATGAGGGCCTTCAAATGCGTGGCTTGACCGTATCCACGACCGCTTAGCCGTTCGAATTGCAGCTTTCGACCCTGACCATCCCCTTCGACGAAGATGGAACTCTCCACACTTCGCTTGGATACGGCGCCGACTAAATGTAGAATTACCCTGCGACATCGACAATCTGCCGTGACTCCTGTCGGAAGACGATTCTGCACGACTATCAATAAGAGCCACGGGCCGCCAAAAAGGCATCGTGTCTTATTAAGAGTGGACTCGCCTCCGTAATCCCCTCGATTCAACAGTATTTTCTGATGGTTCACTAGACGAGGCTGGCAATTGTGACAGAAACCAAGCTGGTTATAACGAGATCAATTGAATAATTTACTATAAGAAGGAAAATTATAAATAGTCTAGTTTACAAATATTATATACCACTACGTGAACATGTTATCACGTGATTACACTTCCGCTTGGGTAATAACATAAGCTTGTCCAACAGTTGAACTGTAACATCACCCCCCAGTATTACCTCTCGGTTTATTTCGTAGTGGGGGCCCGTTGTATGATTCAGCTGATCCCCATTAATTTTCCCAAATATCCAACGCTTCTGTATCTTGAATATTTGTCATTGGTGTCCACTCTGGTTTTGGATAACCGCTCCACTTGATGAGTGCTTGCCTTTCACCTCTCCAGGTTCTGCACCAAAGTATCTCATCCACGAGATACTCATCATCGCCTGCCTCATCATGATTTGCCACTAGCCCAGGTGCTTGATCTTCAACTCTTTGAGAAGGTGAGGGGTTGTTATCAGCTGGTAGCAGTAGATCCACGTGAAATCTATTATGGATTTTTCCCGGGACATTGAGCTCTACAATGTCGGGAGAAATAACTCTCGTAACAGTAAATTTCGCGTGTTGCCAGGCTAGTTTCCTTGACGGTTGACCATCCAATTTAATGTTTCGGAGTAGAAGCCAAACTTTATCTCCTACTATGTAACGTGGCGCTGGTTGTCGTTTTTTGTCAGTTTGATCTTTACTACGTAGCTGTACTGCTGCCATCGCAGCTTGCATAAATGTAGTAATTTGTTTTAATTTATCGACAAAGTTTTCAGCTCTTTCTTTCCCTGCTGAGATTGGCACCGACGAGTCTGAGGTGACCGTTTGTATTGGGCTCAAATGATATCTGTGAGTTGCAAAGAAAGGACTCACACCCCCTAATGACATAATGTCTCGATTGTTAATGGCAAGCTGGGCTGCATAGAGAAATTTAGACCAGTCATGTTGTGTATATGCTACATATGCCCTCAAATACGTCTAAACCTCTTGATTTGCCCTTTCCGTTGCCCCGTCAGTTTGGGGGTGATATGAAGTACTGAGTCTTTGCTTCATTTCTACCAGTTCATACAAGCGTCTCCAGAATTTACTGGTCCAATTAGATCCACGATCGCTTGTTACTGCTCTTGGAAATCCGTGGAACCGCCAGTGACAATTCATGAACCTTTCCGCGCAAGACTCTATGTCCATTTTGTCCATAGCTTCAAGAGTGACTGACTTCAAAAGTCTATCAGTTATGACCATAATATTTTTGGATCCATTGGATTCCGGTAGATCTACCATGAAGTCAATAGAGGGCTCTCGGTGAAACCTATCAGGGATTGGTAATGGTTGAAGAAGCCCCTGTTTTTGGTGTCTCCATACTGAGGAACGGCCACATACATGACAGTTTCTACAGAAACGTTTTACCACATTACTTATGCCTGGCCAAAAGTATTCCCGTGCTACTTGTGCCAATGTCGCATCTCTGCCTTGGTGGCCTGAGCTAGGCGCATCGTGAATATTCTGAATTATTGCTGTCGTCAATGGTTCAAACTTCGGTACCCAGATTCGGCCTTGATATCGAAGAATTCCACTTTGTAGATCAAATTCCGATGATGCAATCGTTGCTTTCAGTGGCTTTAGTTTGTCTGATCCTTCAATTTGCACCTTGAGATCTTTAGGCCATGCGCGTTGCTTCTTCCGTACTGCGCTAATTATTTGCCTGTAGGCTAGGTCCTCTCGAAGCGCTTGATTCCATAGAGATTGAAGGTCTTCGTTGATGAAAATTTCTTGGCCATCTGCAACTGTAGCGACAGGAATCACTAAGCTGTAAATGTACAAACACCGAAAGGTGAGGATTGGTCGACTAGATTGTGTGTGTCTATACTAAATGAAATAGAATACAAAACTACCGATGGAAATTATGAAGAGGGCCACCACGTATACGAATATTCCTTTCCTTCCTTACTTTTGTTCAACAATCAACGAGACTCATACCCTGTGCTTAATCCTTATCTACCATAGTATTGAGGATCAGATCGACGATGGGTTTTCTCCTAAGCATATCCCTCAGAGTCGTGATGAGCCAATTCTAGTAAACAGATGGATTGTCTAAATACTACATTACCCCCCCTCTTCAAAAAAGCTTGGCCTCGAGCGTATTATTTGTATCATAAAGTCATGAAATCGTGATTGTAAGAAATATGTCAGAGTTGAATTTTTAGGCCTAAATTCATGAAATTTTGATTGAGTTGTCTCGTAAGTGTTCATAGCTTTCAAATCCATTATCATAGGCTTCTATCCAATTCGATAGCTGTAGAGGAGGCCCGATTTGTTTTGGATGGTCTAGATGAAAACGTTGGACCAGGTGTGGTGCATAAATGAAGTCACTAGCCGGATACCAATTATTATCTTCATGTCCTGCCCACTCTGCTTGATAGTAAAGTTGGCCAGCTATTTATTTATAGGCTTTTATCCGTAGTACTTCATACTCGTCGTCACCAATAATATTAACGTGAGTTGGTGAATCTATAACTTGTCCAGGTAATGGATCCGAGCTCGCTTTCCGGAGTAGACTCGCATGAAAGACAGGATGTATTCGCCAGCTGGATGGTAGCTCAAGTTCATACGAAGTTCCTTTCATAGATAGAATTTTAAATGGCCCACGTTGTTGGTAATCGAGTTTGGAGCTAGGGCGATCTGTTTTTAATTTTTTTGCGGAGAGCCACACCATATCACCTATTTGAAAGTCTGGCTGTATTCGTTTTTTATTAGCTTGTCGCTCATTGGCTAGTTGGGAATTTTGAAGATTTTCACGGACAAAGGTGTATGCAAGTCGTAATGAGTCGACAAATTGCTGTGCTTCATCATTGGAGAGAGTTTCTTTGGCATTTCTAGAGTCTATGGGTGATTTCCAATCAAAGGACTTGCGTGGGGGGGCGCCATTAGATAATTCACAAGGAGAAATTCCGAGGGAAGAGTGAGGCAGAGTTAGTTGAGCGTTGTCAAGTGCTGGTAGCATTGAGGCCCAATTATCTTGATAATAATTAACATAAGGACGAAGTCTTTAATTAACGTATTGATTCATGATCTCTGTTTGTCCATCAGTCTCTGGGTGGTACGCAGTGGATAACTTTATTATTGATCCAATTAACAAACAAAAGGACTTCCAAAAGGAAGAGACAAATTAAGGACCTCGGTCAGAAACAATGGACTGCGGTACATCATGGTGTCGATAGAAATGCAAATAGAATAGTTGTGCTAGGTCTTTAGAGGTAGTTGTTTTGTAGCACGGTAAAGATAAAGCTTCCTTGCTGAATCTATCAATAAAAACCGCAATAGAATCAAATCCAGTACGATCTTTAGGGAAAGACTTGAAATCAACACAAATGTGTTGCGGAAGATATTGAGGAATTGGTAATGACTGTAAAAGCCCAGGAGTCTTACCCCTAGGCCGATGAGATTCTCGACATTTTGTGCAGTTTTTTACGTACCTGACGCAGTCGCTGCGCAAAGTGTACCAGTAGTATCTTGTTTTTAGCATGCGAACCAGCTTTGCAGGGCTAGGGTGTGCGCCAGAAATGGGATCGTGGGCTTCCTTAATTAAGTTAGTGCGTAAAGTATCGACATCAGGCAAAAAAGGAGCCCGTTGAAAAATAGAAAGTCATTACTCAAAGAATAACCTTTGGCGTTTTGGAGGCCCATTTCGCGTTTTTCTTTAAGAGAGGTATGGTTCTTGTTATTGGTTTTTGTGCTAGACCTGGTGGTGTAGTTGATCACAGTTTGAGAGTACGTCCTGAACTGCAATGGTGGCTTGCTATGGATGCGATTACAACAATACAATTTTAGGGTGGTATATAAGTTGACACTACTATCTACAAAGAATGTGTTACAGTTCTATGTGTGCCAGCAATCGCTTAGATCTAACTAGTGGGTTGACCCCTAGTTTACCTCACTCCCATGTTATATCACGTGAGGTAGTATAACTACTCACAACGAAGTCCCCAGATTTGAACAGCGTTAGATCACAACACTTCCCCTCGCTTTGCACATCTGATATGATCTGAAAGTCGGTGATGTATAGATTTGACGAGAGACTTGGTGAGTAGATCGGCAAGGTTGTTAGCTGATTTCACGTGGAGAAGTTCAAATTCTCCTTCGTTAAACTTCTCACGAACGTAATGATAATGTACGTCAATATGTTTCGAACGACCGTGAATCCGCGGGTTTCTTGCAAGTTCTTGGGCTCCATTATTATCAGTGTAGAGCATTGTGTCATACTCTTGGCGCAGTTGTTTCAACCCAAACTTCGTCCAGGTAGTTTGGCGTGCAGCTAGCGACATGGCCATATATTCGGCTTCTGTAGTTGATAACGCTACAGATCGCTGTTGTTTGCTGCTCCATGATATTGCAGCATTGCCAAGGCGAATTACATATCCTGATGTGGATCTTCGAGTGTGAGGATCATCAGCATAGGATGCGTCGGCATACACCTCGAGTACTCTGCTGGTTCCATGCGGGTAAAACAAATCCCAATCGGTTGTTCCAGCTAGATATCGAAGTGTTCGTTTGGCGGCTCGCAAATGACTTTCGTTCGGGCAAGATGAAAACTGGCTTAAGAGTGTGACAGTGTAGGCTAGATCAGGGCGACTCCCTATGACAAGATACATAAGGGATCCAACAATGGCTTGATACTCTTTTATATTTCCGAGACGTTCCTCTTCAGTGCCTTTGAAAAGGGTGACGTTTGGGTTGAGAGGAGTACTTACTTTGTGAGCAAGTGTAAGGCCAAAGCGTTCGAGAATCTTCTTTGAGTATCCTTGTTGAGAGAGTCGGATACCTGTTTTTTCTAGTTTAATCTGTAGTCCAAGGATGTAATGAGCATTTCCTAAGTCCTTGCAATCGAAATATTTTCTGATACATGACTTGAGGTTTTGGCTAAATTTATTATCTGAACAAAAGATTAGTATGTCGTCGACGTATATCGCTACAAAGGCGTTTTCTGTTGGATGAACGAAGACGCATGGGTCAAAATCTGCTATTTCGAATCCTTTTTGTTGAAGTGATGTCAATATGCAGGCGTACCATTCACGGCCTGATTGTTTTAGGCCGTAGATACATTTACGGAGTACAGCACATTTTCCAGATTTTCGGTATCCTGGTGGAAGTTCCATGAATATTTCTTCCTTCAAAGAACCGTATAAGTAGGCCGAGTTTACGTCCATTTGTTGTGGTATCTATTTATTTTGGGCAGCGATGCGAATTAACATGCGAAGGCTTTCGTATCGAGCAACAGGGGCAAAGGTTTCATCAAAATCATAACCAGGAATTTGACTGAATCCTTGAGCTACTAGACGTGCTTTGTACCTGTCAATTGAACCATCAGCGTGTCGCTTTATTTTAAATACCCATTTAGATCCAACATTTCGCTGTGACGGCCGGACAGTTTCATCCCAGGTGTGCTTTTGTTTTAAGGATTTAATTTCCTGATCAATCGCTTCACGCCAGCGGTTCGCATCAGACCTTTCGAGTGCCTCCTCGATTGTTGTTGGTTCCTCATTTGTTTCCGGTGCAGCTTGTGCTGCAAGAGCTACAACATTATATTCAACTTCATCCTGAACATTTTCTACATGCACCAGCTGTCCATGCTCCAAGTCATGTTGTTCCCTAGAGCGTAGCTCAGGGCCATGAAATATAGGTGAATCGTATCTTTGAATAGGCTTTGATGACCTTTTGGGTCGACTATGTACTGATACTTGGTTTTCGCTAATTTCGGAGGTTTGGGGTTGTGCGTTTGTGTGCGTTTGTAATAGTGGTTCTCCATGATGATCATGTATTTGCTGCAAATTGGATTGCAATGATGTTGAGGGATTTTCGAGGTTGGATGCTGTGTCTGAAGCTTCTGGTTGGTTTTCACGAGATATTATTTCCTGTGGGGATATTTCTGTTTCAGTCACTATTGTCTGTAAATTATTGCTTCGAGTATCAAGGGCGTTTCTTATATTTGCTTCCCCTGAATCGAGCGGCGCAAATTTGACGTTGGGAGATTCGATTACTTTATTTTTTGAAGGGATCCATATCCGAAATATTTTTGTGCTTTCCGTGTATCCCACAAACTTGCCTTCCATAGCTCTTGGTAGTAGCTTTGTTCCTGCGGGTCGCGAGTCCTTGTGAATATGAACAAAACAGTTTTTGCCAAAAGGTTGGAGATGGTGTATCGTGGGTTTAGTGCCAAGTAAGGCCTCATATGGCGTAGTGTTAGGAGGTAGCCGTGAATGAGGAAGGCGATTTTTGAGGTAGCAGGCGGCTGAGATTGCCTCCGCCCACAGCGTGGTGTTAAATCCAATTAGCATTGCTCTAGCCATGGTGGTTAAGGTTTGATTATAACGTTCAGCTAATCCATTTCTCTCATGCTCATAGGCTGGCGATAATTCATGTACTATACCTTCATAGTTAAAAAGGGAGTTGACGGCTTGATTGACGAATTCTCCTCCACGATCAGTTCTCCAACGTTTGATACTAGTACCAAATTGTGTTTTAACAAAGCGAATAAAATCGAGCATTGTTTGTGCAGTATCATTTTTTCTTCGTAGGAACTTGACCCAGGAGTAACGTGTTTTTCCATCAATAAAGGTAATATAGTATAGGCTTTGGCCAAGTGATGGCACAGAGAATTTTCCGGATAGATCTGAGTAGATAACATCAAATTTACTGGCTGGGATTTCATGGGTTGATTTTGGTACAATGTGTTTAGATTTAGCTTTCTCACATGTTGGACAGTAGAAGTTTGCAGGCGGTAAGGGAAGGTTGTCGCAATTATTGTACAGTTCAGAAGGGCTTTTAATGGCCGTAGTGCCTGGGTGCCCCAGCGCTTCATGGAGATCAAAGTAAGTGGCAAAATTTGCATTATATTTCTTCGTCTGTATATAATATGCTTTATTTCCCGACTTAGCCCACAATACTTCATGCCCAAACGAATCAATTAAAAAAATATTATCTTTTTCTCCTCTCAGTTTGTATCCTTGCTCCTTTGCTTTATCCCATGAATAAAGTCTCGTCGTTTGGAATGATGGTACCAGCATGACATCCTGGAGGACAGTATTTAAAACTTCTCCCGTGCTTATCAAAAGGTTTAACCTTACCGTGCCTTTCCCAGTTATGGGGACGTATGTGTTGTTAGCGATTTTGACACTTTGACCTTTAACTTGAGTGAGACTTTCAAAATCGCTTTCACATCCAGTCATATGTGTTGAAGCGCCAGTATCGAAGATCCACTTTGTTGAAGTGACAGTCGAAGAATTGGAAATGAGTGCATGGTCTGAGAATTCACTTTCGTGAGCTGCAGCTCCCGCAATTTTGTTTGACTTTAGTACTTTTCGCTGGTTCTTCTTTTCCTTGTGTTTTTTCAACTTTTGGCAGTTGGTGTATAGGTGACCCTGGTATTTCATCTTTTTGGATTTGCACCAAGAACATTCTTTTTCCACTTTCTCTGTAGATTTATAGGCTGTATTATCTTTTGAATAATCAGTTGTACTGCCAGTAAGATCTAAGAGCCTAGATTGGACGTCTTCAAAGCTTGTGAGCTCTTTGGTGGCAAGATTATCGACGAGATTATCCATAGTTTTTGGTAATGAACATAAAAGAAATGCACCTTTTATTTCATCATCGGAGGTGAGCGTTCGGAGGGTTCGGCCTAAAGACGATTTCGTTGTTTGCGAGCGTTGTTTTAGACGATTCCAGGAGGCTGTGAATTTTGAAAGGTGATCAGGGATGCTTTCCCCATCGTTTAAAGAGAGATTGATGAAGTATTTTAATAGTGAAATTGTTGTGTTTGTCGTGTCGCGATCATAACGAGCCTTGAACAGGTTCCATGCCTCGTGAGCTGTGTGGCTGTCAATCACCACTGTTTGTAGGTCCTCATCTACAGCATTCAGGAGTATTTTGCGCAGTTTAACATTTTGTCGCTTCCATTGTCTCCATCCTTCTGAATCTTTAGTCTCCGGTTCTATGATTTCCCCTGTTATGAGTCCGAATAATTCGCTGTCTTCCAACACAATTTCCCAAGCTCCTTCCCATCTGCGGTAGTTTTCGCTCCCGGTGAGAATAGGCATCCGTTTAAGGCTGGCTTGGATTGTTGATGAAGCTGGGTTCGACTTCGGTTTAACATCATCGGACGAGGTGGACATTTTGTTAGGGAACTGAAGTTTAGATGAAGGGTATATACAATGGATGATAAATGTTGACCTAAGCTTCCGGGCTATAACCTATTGGTTTTTGTGCTAGACCTGGTGGTGTAGTTGATCACAGTTTGAGAGTACGTCCTGAACTGCAATGGTGGCTTGCTATGGATGCGATTACAACAATACAATTTTAGGGTGGTATATAAGTTGACACTACTATCTACAAAGAATGTGTTACAGTTCTATGTGTGCCAGCAATCGCTTAGATCTAACTAGTGGGTTGACCCCTAGTTTACCTCACTCCCATGTTATATCACGTGAGGTAGTATAACTACTCACAACGAAGTCCCCAGATTTGAACAGCGTTAGATCACAACACTTGTTTGCTTCTAAAATATTATTTATCAATGGAATAGATTGTGAAAGTGAAAATTGACAGATTGTAGGGTTATGAATGTTAGGGTCAATTTGGTCCGAATTTAAAAAAGATTTATTTTGAAGGTTAGCTTTGACCAATGCTTGAGGATCAAGATCTTGTTCTCTTCTTGAGAGAGCATCGGCAAGGTCATTTTTTTTCCAGGACGGTAAGTAATGATAAAAGAAAATTGGGACAATATTTCTGACCAACGTGCCTGCCGGGCGTTAAGACTTTTTGATGTTATAAAGTACTCTAATGCTTTATGATCAGTCAAAACTTTGACCTTATTTGGGGCGCCTTGTGGTTCTGCACGCCAGCTGCATAAAGAACGTACGATTTCCAGCATCTATTTATCATGAATTGTGTAATTAAGATCTGTTGTTGACATAGTTTTGGAAAAATAACCCACAGGATGCCATTCCTCAATGGCTTGTAACTTGGAAAGGATGCCGGCCACAACTCCATCCGACGCGTCGGTCTCAAGCATCGATTGTAGTTCCGGATTAAAATGACATAAGACTGGGGCGTTAACAAGGCCTGTCTTCAAAGATTGGAATGCTATATGACAAGTTTCATCAAAACGAAAGGGTATATCTTTTTTGTTAGTTGAGTCAGAGGTCGAGCGATAACACCAAAGTGGCGAATAAAACGGCGATAGAAGTTGCAGAAGCCCAAAAAGGATTGAATTCCTTTTAAAGTTTTGGGAGTTTCCCAGTCCCTTATGAAACCAATTTTATCAGGGTCAACCTCGATTCCTTTTGTTGTGACAATAAAATTTAAGTATTTTGTTTTTGTAACACAAAATTCGCACTTTTTAATATCTGCTTGAAGACCGGCTTCTCGCAGGCGCTGTAAGACCAATTTTACAGGTCCTTCATATTCTGGTAGATTATCTAAATAAATAAGGATGTCATCCAAATAGACAGTGCAAAACACATCTAAGTAATCCAATAGTATATAATTCATATATCTTTGATATGTAGCAGGTCCATTGGTTAAGTCAAAATTTAAAACATTGCCTTTATAAGATCCGTATCTTGTTCAAAAGGTTGTAAGCTCTTCTGAATCGGGATGCATACGGATTCTGTGGAAAGTTTGTCGAATGTCCAATTTGGAGAATATTTTTGCTTTATTTAAACGAGCTAACGTCTCATCAATTAGAGGAAGAGGGTATTGATCCTTTTTGGTGATTGTTGAGAGTGAAATATACTTGATGAATATAAAACATGAACTTATCTCAACTAACTACATTCTAACATCTCATTAAATACATGTCTATTTAGTCGCAAGTGATCCAGCCACAATAATACGACTTGATTGATCTGGCGTTACACGATCCCAGTGAGTGATCTTCCTATCGCTTTTGGAATTAGGCAAGTGATCCGCCTGCCTGCCCTTTTGCCCCAGATACATCACGTGATGTCAGTTTCCAATTCGCAACAGTGATGGCATTAAGTTTCCTAAAATCTATAAAAAATCGAAGTGAACCAATGGATTTTTTTACAAAAAGGATAGGTGAAGAGAATGGTGCCTGACTAGGTTCTATGAAGCCCTTATCTAAATTTTCTAAGATGTATTTCTTTAGAGCAACTAGTTCGGCCTGTTTTTGTGAATAGAGAGGTCCATAACCTAGAGTATGATCTGAAGTAAGCTCAATTTTGTGGTCGTAGCTTCGATGGGGAGGTAAGGTATCAGATGCCGCTCGACTGAAGTCTTCCACAAAGAAGTTTCCTTTTTTAAGGAATTCTGGAAGTTTGCTGTAAATTTCTTGCAGGTCTTCCTCAGTATCTCTACTTTTATCAACTCGTAGGTCTAACTAACAATTAATTTCATGGAAACTTGTGGTAAAAATGGTATTATTTTCAGTTTGCATAGCTAAGTGAAGTTCTGCAGTCGAAATTTCAGAAATGCCCAGTTGAGAGTTTTTTGAAGCCGAAGGATTAGATTCTTGATTGCATGAAATAATTTGCGGCCTTATTGGAATTGGATCTTTTCTGCGTTGTAATGGTACCGCTGCAATTCTTCCAGAGCGGCGTCCATCTTCTCTTCAAATATCCTCATTTTTGAAAGCACAGTTTCGCCGATGTACATCGAGCTGATGTGAAGGATCAACGTTTCGCTTTTGTTGTAGAGTTTGTAATGACACTTTATTTTTTTTTTTCAAAATCGACGGGGTGTGATATGATGTTGGACGGCCAGATCAGGCGTTTTCGGCGCAGGTCGGGGAGAATGTCAAAGTATGCCATCCATTTAGCTCCTAATATCATGTCATGGCTACCAAGATCAAGTATGAGAAATGGAATTGCTTGGACACGTCTATCATTGAATAGCAAGTCTAAAACAATTATCTGGCTTATAATAAATTGAGATTTGCCATCATAACCTTTAGCTACAATAGGGTTAGGGAGTGGTTGTGGTTTCACATCGAGAAAGCGAGACATGGCTTTAGCTGCACGTGAGTTTAGGAAAGCAAAACCGTTTGCCCCAGAGTCAGGTAGAGTAGATATGGAGGTAACAATCTTGTTATTGAAGGTTAAACTACAAGAAATTGTAAAGGCAGCTCCTTCCAGTAAATTATCCAGATCTATTTCTTCCACTGACACTTTTAAGCCTAGAAGCGGGTCTTTTTCTAGGCAAGCTCTTTTCCCGCCTCCAGCTCTGGGTCATGACCCCAAGTTTCTTCAAGATCTTCGTCCTCTCCGTTTTAAATCCAAGCTTCAATTTCGTCTACTAATCCAGATTTAGGTGGATTGGTGCAATCTCTATTTATGTGCCCAGGTCTATTGCAATTACTGCAATATTTGGGATAGAGATGAGCCTGTCCGTGGGGTTTTTGAAGATTAGTAGGATAAGGAGAGCCTGGCGCACGGCGTGAATCAGGGAAATTCTGAGTTGGATTGCGAGCGCTAATTTGCCCTTTTGATGGCGCCGAGTGTGTGGTGTTTAATAAAGGGGCATATTTTAGCCTCCTTGTCTTATTGAACATAACGGTTTCCATCATACTAGCTACATCCTGGAGCTTAGCAGAGGCGCGACCGTAATTTGTTCCCCAATTGTTCTTGTAAGTCAAGCAAGCGTTTCGGAGAGGGATCGACGCCTTGTTGAAAAGGTCGTCGACTCTGGAATCAAGTGATATTCCTGCTTTGTTGGCTGCAATGAGAAATCTTAGGTTAAATTGGTGAAATGGCTCACCTGGAGCTTGAAAGATTTCCTGATAGCAATTCTTGGCCATTTGTTGTCTAGCCGGGTTGACAAATCCAGCCATCAACATCTGAATCATTTCTTGAGAAGACTGAAAAGGAGTCATTGATCCAGGAACGTAGCAATGGGTAATAAATTTTTGCGCTTTGCCCCTGGTTTTCTCAAAAATGCGACCCATTTTTGATTCCTCGTCATGAAAGTCGTCTGGATAATTACGGAATTGAGACACCGTCATGACGTGCCACGCATCCCAGGTTAGAGAGTCACCATCGGTAAGGCAGAGATTATCTTTAAAAGCACGGCTGTGCTGAATGAGCCGGCGGATGATTGGCTCTGGCGGTTTGGGGCAGTTGGGTTAGCTGGTCTCGGCTTTCGACAAATTTACGCTGGGGCCAGGAATTGGACTCGGATTAAGGTATGGTTGTGGAGGGTATGCTTTGCCTCTTTCATTTAGATGTGATATGTGCTGAAATTCATTTATTAAGAATGCTTGTTGCGACATCATAGTCGACATCATTTCCTTAAGTGTTTCTATTTCTCCCTCTAGCTTGTTTAACCTGTGATTTCTAGTGAGCGGAATGTCTGTATCGAGTGGAATATCTAGATCGCTTTTGACGCTTTGATATGAGCTATTCCTAGTATGCATTCTAACTGGGGTATTTGGGAGACTGGCGAAGTTCGAGCGACTTGACATATTAAAAGAAGATAGCCCGGGCTCGTCTAAAAATGGGCGCTCAAGGTGTGGGCTCATCTTGTTCTTTCCAATAAACCTTCCTGTAATGGGATCTCTGTTGGGCATGGTGACCGAGATCTCAGTAGGGGTTTTTTTTTTTTTTTTTTAAGGATATGATGGGTCCTGAATAAATTTTTTTCAAAATGTTACTGCAGGGTCGGATACTAAATTATGTAGTCCGGAGGGTCTAAACGAAAATTGGGATATTAATAGGCCGTCCCCAGCGTGAAGGGTAGTTTTGTCTAATGTAGCGACAGGGATCACTAAGCTGTAAATGTACAAACACCGAAAGGTGAGGATTGGTCGACTAGATTGTGTGTGTCAATACTAAATAAAATAGAATACAAAACTACCGAAGGAAATTATGAAGAGGGCCACCACGTATACGAATATTCCTTTCCTTCCTTACTTTTGTTCAACAATCAACGAGACTTATACCCTGTGCTTAATCCTTGTCTAACATAGTATTGAGGATCAGATCGACGATGGGTTTTCTCCTAAGCATATCCCTCAGAGTCATGATGAGCCAATTCTAGTGAATGGATGGATTGTCTAAATACTATAGCAAACTCCAGATCTTTAAGCCAAAGCTTGGTAACATTTACTGGGGTTAAAAGTCTTCGTTCCCGGCTCGCAAGATGAGGATCTCCTTCCTTTGGCTTATCTTGATCCCTCCTTGATAGTGTATCTGCACGTTCATTATCTGATCCTTTTCGATACATGAGATTGTATCTGAACCTGGACATAAACTCTGCCCAGCGTACTTGTCTCTCTGTTAATATTCGAGTTGTTAAAAAATATTTCAAATTCATGTGGTCGCTTATTATTGTAAAAGTACTTGCAAGATCTCTCAATTCAGCATCCCACTATTTCATACATGAGACAACTGATAACAACTCTTTATCATGTATCCTGTAGTTCATCTCAGCTCCCGAAAGCTTCCGCGAGTGGTATGCCACAGGTAACCAGGGCCCTTTATTTTGTCTCTGGAGTAGACAACCTCCGAGGGCATATCCAGAACAGTCAGCTTCCAGCAAAGTCTCTTTATCAGGATCCCATTGTGCCTGAGCAGGCTCTGAAATAAATTTCTCTTTTAAAGTTTTGAATGCATCCTTTTGTTCTGATCCCCACCTGCATGGAATGCCTTTGCCTGTTAGACTCGTCAAAGGTGCGGAAATCGTAGAAAATCCATCGATAAATCCCCGGTAATAGTTCGCAAATCCTAGGAAGCTTCGCAATTCCTTAACTGTGGTAGGAGGTTCCCATTCTAAAATCGCCCTTATTTTGGCTGGATCCACCCTATCTGAAGAGGTTAGGCCTTCTGCTGATATGATAAAGCCTAGGTACTTAGTTTTTTAACACTAAATTCACATTTATCAATATCTAGGCCTAAGCCAGCCTTCATGAACTTTTCGAGAACTAAATTCACATGATTTTCATGTTCTGCTAGGTTACCATCTGTGTAAATAAGTACGTCGTCAACGTACGCCGAACAGAAATCGTCTAAGTGCTCTCGCAAAGTTTCATTTATGTACCTTTGAAATGACGCCGGAGCGCCGCTTAAACCAAATGGCATGACTAACCACTCGAATAACCCGAATCTTGTTTGAAACGCAGTTTTCCATTCATCGCCTTCTTTTATACGAAGTTTATGGAAGGCCGTGCGTACGTCAAGCTTAGTGAACCATTTAGCTTTGATTAACTTTGCGAGGGTTTCCTTGATTAGAGGTAATGGGTAACGGTCCGCTTTTGATATTGAATTTAAAGCCCTATAATCAACACAGAACCTTAAGCCTCATCCAGGCTTTCGAACAAACAGAACCGGTGCACCGGCGGGGGAGCTACTAGCACGGATGTAGCTTTTGTCTAGTAAGTCTGTCAATGTTTTTCTCAGGACTAGTAGCTCGTCTCTTGACATCCCGTAGAGAGGGCCCCAGGGTATTTCTTTATTTGGCTCAAGCCTGATCTCATGATCGCTCCCAGATCGATGAGGTGGCAGTCTATCAGTTACTTTCTTTTTGAATAGTTCTGCAAACCTCGCGTATTGGGGCGATAGCTTGTTATGGTTTGCAGAAGATTTTCTTTCTGGAGCTAGAGCTTTCTGAATGTAACGGATCACATATATAAAGCAATGGGCATTTGTATAAAGGATGGTAAATCTATATTACTACTATGAGGAAGGAATTTCCTTTAGACATCTACATGATTATATATACACAATTTACAGACCCATACTATCCTGATGAAGTCCTCATGTTTTACTCCTACCACTGTCATTAATAGTTACATGTGAGATGCCGTCGGGTAGACAGTAGCTGTTAGTTGCTGTTATTTCGGGATCATGCATCGCGGAATATTGCATCGCGGAACCGTGCACCTCGGAGTGTTGCATAATAGGGATAAATGTATGAAGGGTTAATAATGTCGCCTATGTTACCAAACATAGGCTACAGGATCTTACGGCTTACTAGCCGTCACACTGAAAATCTGCTAATGTCACAGAAAATATTTGCGACGTCTCATTTTTTATCTTTTTTGCTCTCCTGATTATCGCTAAAAATACTCCTGCTGACAAGCTCGCGATATTTGCTAAATTTTTTAATTTGTTAAATCTAGTTTTGTCCGAGTTCTTCTCCCAGACTCGTAAGGGTTTGCCCCCTATTACTGCTTCTTTTATTTCCATATAGTTATCCCTTGCATGGTAAAGCACGTCTTCTCTTTCCATCCAGGGCTTGCCCAAGATCAATCCATGAGATAATTGAGATACTATACACGCGTATATAGTTTTCTGATACCCGTCAATATTAATTTCTATTCTAGTCATCTCTGTTATCACTGCATCTTTTTGTGTACTATCTGTGGCTTCTGCAAGTTTTCGAGGAGTTACTTGAATCCTTGGGAGGTTGGCTTTGCGCACTAGGGAGCTATTAACAGCAGTAAGATAGTCACATCCACTATCAATCAATGTAGGCACAGTAAAGATATCATTTATTAACACATCTATGAGGAATGAGTTACCATTCATTTCCTTTTCTGCCTTATGATCTTCAAACGACTGTGACTCCGCTAAAGTTTTACATGCTCCGCTTTTCAGCCCCTGAGCACGACTTTGTTCAGGAGCTAATCTTTTAGCGATTCCGTTTCAATTTCTCTAACTACACATGGATCGTAGTTATCCTCGATGATACTAGTTTGTTTAATTTCAGTTTCCGGGCGAAAAAGTGGGAGCTGAGAACAATTTGGGATTCTATGCCCAGGTTTCCCACAACGAATGCACAGGCCAGCAGCTATACGCCGTTCTATCTCACTGTTAGATACCCATTTGGCTCGTATCTTGTTTACTACTGTCATTTTTACATCACCGTCAGCATCCTTTGTTTCAGCGCTGGCGCTTGGGATTGAATAATTGGCAGAGAAAGGTTCAAAAACCCGCGACAAGAAGTTACCCTTCCCCGTATTTCCTGTCAAGTTTCCACCAGCTACACCACGGGTACCGTCATTGAAAGTACCTGTTTGACCCAATGCGTAGAATTTAGTCCTAACTAAACCTACCCCTTGAATCTGAGAACTAATGATGGATGGCTTCTCTATAAACTCAACGAAGGAGCTCGGTATTGCATGACCAATTGAATGGTTTCGAGTCGTCTGATTCAAGGCATTATGCAAACCAGTGATTTTAAGTATGTCTTCACCGGTTGATTTGACGCTGATAGAATGATACTACTGGTATCTTGGTAAGAAGGATGACAGCGGTTCGTCTCGAAATTGCTTGCACGCATGTAAAAGCGCAGAAGTTTTTTGATCTGCGTTTCGATCCCTAAATGTATCATCCATTATTTTCAAGAGACCCAATGCATCAGATGTATTTCCCGAGTTTAACATGGTTTGAAAAGCCCCTGTTATCATTGACTTGGCCGTGCCAGTGACCGCTTGAGTGAATAGATCCATAAAGAAATCGGATAGAAGATATAGTTGTCTATCAATGACATCGTGTTGATATTTATAGCGCAGAATGTCATAAGTAGTGGTCCATTCATTTCGATCCTTATGATAATATGGCGCAGGCCACCTAATTGGTTCTGGTTTGGATGTGGATTGTACTCCAGAAGGGATTAATGGAAGAAGATTTTTAGTGAGGAGTGTCAATGGTGGGTTTATCACTTCTGTTTTGTCCTTTGATTTCCCCCTTATGTACGACATCAGAATCCTCATCTCCTCTCGTAGTTTAGCGATTTCCTCCTGCTGCTTAATATCCCTTTCTCTCATCTCTTCAAAGAATTAGTCAATCGAGAAACTGCCTCTTCTTTCATGCGATGACTTCGACGACTGCTCCAATGGACTAGGGCAAGGCATGTCGTTCTCGGCAGGCGCGTCACTCATGCGCAAATCCATTTGATCTTCTGCAGTTTTGTACGAATCTGAACCATCTTCGATTAATAAATTGGGGGAACTGCAATGCTCACTTTCAGATTCCGATGGGGGTGTGGATCACATAAACTTCTCCTGAGCTTAACGTAAAATAATACCCTAGGCTTTGAAATTATCACAATACGCTCAATTACAGGTGTGTTATCAAAGTGATAGTAAATTAAAGTGTAACAGAAACCAAGCTGGTTGAAACGAGATCAATTGAATAATTTTCCATAGGAAGGAAAATTATGAATAGTCTAGTTTTTTTGTTGTAACATTGGGTCTACGGATAACGTGCAGCCACGCACACTTAAGTTCCCTATTGCGACGCAAGACCTTGGAAAGCGAATGCTATCCCCAGTCGCTAGAACTAAGATAATACAATCTTGACCCTGAACACTCATACTAAGGAGGCATTCGCCGGCACCACTATAGGGTTACAATTGGTGAGACTTACGCCCCGCTTCTCCCCTCAACCGTGAATACCTGCCCAAGGAAAAAACAAAAAGCCTCAGACTCCTCAGTTTGCTTCATCATCCTGTCCTTCGCAACCGCGCGAGATGTGATCTCACAACGTCCTTGTATATTGTAGTAGCAGGTGATCAAGCCACAGGACTTTCTACTTGGACATGGCCCAGATAGCGGACCACAACACTATCTTTTGTCGATTGGGGCCTTGGCGCGCACAAAACTTTCGAAGTTGAAGTATCCCCTCAAATCCTCCTTTCAAAAACTCTATCCTCCCTCCACATTCTGCTTACTTGTCTTTCCGTCTCTCACAAATTCCAAATAGTCTAGTTTACAGATATTATATACCATTACGTGAACGTGTTATAACGTGATTACACGTCCGCTTAGGTAATCACCTAAGCTTCTCAAACAGTTGAACTGTAACAGCAATGCAGGTGCGGGATACTGTGTTTTTCGAGGTTTGCAAGAAATCCTTAGTGGGCAGATACCACTAGGTCGCACTGCACAAGTATACGACGCCGAAATTATTGGGGCCGTTGCTGGTCTCCATGCTGCTTGCTCTCACTGGATGGCACGGTTTGCCAAAAATGTTCTTTTTTTTTTAATCAAATTGTATTCAGCTATCTAGCGATGACAAGTAATAAAAAATGTTGCTGTATGCCTTGACAATGAAGAAGCAGCCACTCGGCTCCACACAGGCTGCCCATCACTGTCGAGCTCTACTCGGATTCTGGAGTTACAATCTTTGCGGGATACCTGGATTAAAAGAGAGAGTGTGCTAGCGATAGAAGTTGGGACTGTACAAGATGGGTCCCCGGACACCAAGAAATTTCTGGGAACGAGCGAGCAGATCTTTTAGCTGAACAGGCTTGTAGTGAATATTCACAGACCACTGTAGCTAAACTGGCACGAGCAAAAATATTACTAGGAGAGAGATATTAACGAGCTTTGGACACATACTGGAGTGAGCATGCTCCTAAAAGGTACACTAACCTAGGGATCGGTATAAGCTCTGGGTCCCCTCCAGAGCTATTCTTAATCCCGCGGCACAGTTTTGGCAGATAACTGGCTATTCTTTCTGGTCTTGGGGACTATGCCGCCTATTACCGCCGCTTTAAGCATGCTGAGGCTGAAATTTACTGCTCATGTGGACAGAAAAAATCACCGGAACATATCTTTTGCTGTCAACTCATACGACGGAATAGCCTCCGACCCAGGAATCTCTCGATGCGCAACATAGCGGATAAAATCAAATAGGCCCTCAGCACAATAGTCGGCGCAAAAGCCTTCCATCAATGGTTAATAGGTAGCAGACCTATTACCTAAACCCAACATATTTCATATTTCAAATTTCTTTTATCATACTACTTTTAGTCATTCGAGGAGATTGACAAGACGGATTTAAATCTACCGTTGCTTAATCTTAAGTATGGTCTAGCGTTGTAAAACTCGTGATTGCTCGGGCTCCCTGCCCCAGTAGTCCGGGGGTTTCTCGGATCTTGTGTTGAACAAGCTGAGGTTATTTGAAAACGTGATATGCCTGATGGCCTTGAGTCATGCAGGCGCGCTAAATACCACCTGGGAGGCATGAGGCCGGGCTCGTCCCGTGAGTCTGCTTGGCGTTAATTGTAGATAATAATAGTAATAATAACCAATTTCCTTACTTTCCTGTCTAGATAAAGGCTTCGAGAGGCTGGTAGCTCGTCGTTTTTCTTGCCTGGCTCTCAAGTGTAAAGTGTTCAGCAAAGATCAATGTAGCGCAGTTCCTCGTCGTTCTGCTACTCACGTCAAGACCACACTAGCCCGGATATGCAAACTGCCTGGGAAAAAAAGGAAGTTGCTGATATCTTTACCGTCGATGTTAAAGACGCTTTTAATGGCATACAAAAGGGATGCCATAGTCTTTGCCTCCGCACTCAAGGATGGACCTCAAACATAGTGCGTTGGGTTATCTCTTTGATGGAACAGCGAGAAGCTACTATCTCAGTAGACGAATATAAGTCTCCCGCTTTCCCTATTCTTTATGGCTCACCCCAGGGATCACAAGTTTCGCCGATCTTATTCCTTCTAGCAACTGAAGGCCTGTTAAGCCTTTCATCAGGCCGACTCGGATATGACGATGATATTAATCTATTTGCCTCGGCCACCTCCCTGTCTGCCTGCGCAAAATTTCTCCAGTCTGAGTTGGATAGCACATTTGAGTGGGGGCGTGAAAACGGGATCACATTCAAAATCACAAAATCTGAGCTACAATTCTTCTACAGAAAACACGGCGCCCCTTTGGAACCAAACCTCTTTGCTCAAGGAAGTGAAATCAGGCCGAACGATGATACTCCTTGGCTGGGTTTATTTTTCGATCGCACTCTTAAATTTCGGCATCACATGAAAAGGGGCCTGCGCTAAATCCCTAACGATTACTCGGCACCTTAAGCGAATCTCTTCAACCTCCCGTGATATTAGTCCTCTCCTGCTCAGACAGACTCTCCAAGCAACTGCCTGAGCGACTCTTTTCTACGAAGCCGAAACCTGATTCTCCAAAAGTACCTCGAAGGATTTGATTTCTCGAGTCAACTAAGAAAAAACGACGCTGCTCGAGCTGCTTTCCCAGTGTACCAAATTACGCCGGCTCCCGCTTTGATACGTGAGATTGGTTGGGGTCCAGCTCATGCATGGCTCGACCAGAGATACGTCCGCCTCTCAATCTGAATCGCCTCCGCAGATCCTTGGCACCCACTCCGCAAACGCTGAAACTTTTCTCGCATGAGCTGGATTTGACTGAGGATCTGTCTGACCAAACAACCAATTGAAATTAGGTTTCCATAAGACTGTGTCTCATAAGCGGTATGTAGACAGCGTGGAGAGAGGGAGGGGCCAAGAGGTGGGTGTCAGGCTGAAGGTTGACATCCTACATGATACAAGAGATAGATGCATCACTACTCGGCCAAAAGGCCCGACCAGAATCATAGAACATTATGATATGGCAATCTCCATACACATATTATACAGTAGAGGCATTCCTGACACTGTGCAATGCATGCTGTTAACTAGATCAGGTTTAGCGCCTTGGCAAGGCCAATCTTTTATCATTTATATATTATACGGTAGTTGACAGTTGAGAATCAACATAAGAACAACAATTTCGTATACTGGTATTACACCTTGGTGGTGAACCCACAGAATCACTCCGGAGCTTACTAGGGATGCTATTCCTGCGTCCTGGTCCTCACTCGAGAAGAAATCCTCAATAGTATTGGAGCTGATGGAAGAGCTACTAGCTTAAGTGCGTTCTAAGACTGCCAGACTAATTGCTCTCCTTTAGACCTCTTCATCTTTTGAGATGGAGCGTTGGTAGGAGATAGATCTCGCGCCGGCTTCTGCATATTTCGCGGCTTCACACAGAAAGTCGGACAAGGATCCTTACCTCTCGGAACTTCTGTAGAAGTATATAACGCCGAGGTTGCCGGGGCCACTGAGGGCCTCTCCTCTACCCTAAAAAATCCCATCGCCTACTATGCTACCAATATTACAGTTTGCACAGACAACCAAGAAGCTGCCGCACGACTCCAGGCAGACAAACTCAGCGCAACAGCCTCAGCGCGAATAGCTCTCTCTCGAGAGAGCTCGCAGCTCTATGGACACAGAGATACCGCAGCCTAACCACTAATTCGGGAACGGTTAACGTTCATTGGTGCCTAGGGCAGCCAGGTATCCCTGGAAATGAAATCGCCGACTCATTGGCAAATTTGGCCTGTTCAGCTCAGGCTCCCAATCTAACTCCTTGAATAGCAAGGGCTAGGAGGGACATCAAAATTCTCCACGGGAATCATAATACGGCATATTGGAATGAAAATGCCCGTGCTAGATATAAGGAGCATAGTATTGGCTCCAACGCCAAAATCTCACCAGAATTAAGACGTCTCGACCGTCGCACTCTCAGCCTCCTCCTCACGGCCCGCTCGGGGCACGGTCACTTCGCCGACTACCACCACCGTTTTCAACACAACGACGCTTTTCTTACCAGCACCTGTGGAGAAGAAAAGTCACCAGATCACCTCTTCTGTCAGCTCGGACGACGCCTGGATCAAATCAATGGTCCTCGATACCTCGCAGCTGGAAATCAGCGGGTTCTTGGTTCATTGAATGGTGCCATTTCCTTTAAGACGTGGACCAAGAAAACTTCTTCGAGGAAATACAGAGAGCTCATCCTATTCTTCTTCCCACTTAAACATGCAGACTATAATGTCTGCCATTTAGATAGTAAGCAACCTAGCGGAAGGGCTTGCGTATTTGTATTTTTATATGTAGTAAGGTTCCAGATAGAAAGGCTTGGACCAAATAGAAAATTCTGGGTCCTCAGGGGCGCCAGCACATCGGGTAGCTAGTTTGTAGGCTGAGCTAGCTGGCACGAGGAAAAGTAATACCAAAATAAAATAGAAACAATAACGAAAGCATCACAACATCGAATCGCGCCGACCCTATTCTTCACAAACTGCCCCTCCTAAATCAATCTATATTGCCTCTTACTACTTGGTCACCCTGCCGGTGATGACCAAATTACAGCAACCTCCTCCCTTGGCCCAGCGCGTCAATGATGAGCTCGAGCTTGTACAACGCGTGGCAAAAGGCTGGGCTACTTGGGTTCAGAACTTCCACAACAAGTTTTGGACATCTGTTGAAGAGGCAGACCCTCTCATTAAATCCTTCGTGCGCGAACAAATAGACGTGTTTCTTTTCGCGGTTGCCTCAGGGCATCCTCTGCGACATGACTCTCCGAGACAGCCTAAGCCGGTGATATCCCTACCCAAGCCCAGCCAAAACATTCCCTCCCGTCCTTCCGTTCCTTAAGCTCATCAACCTCAAAGTTGGGCAGCAGCCGCATGCCCATCCGTCCTTCTCCCCCCCGCTGCCGCTCAGCCCAGCACCAAAAATTGACCTCCTTACACTACTGCGCAAAAACCTACCGTAATATGCAGGGGCCCTAAAGCTATATTTCGCCTTGCCGAAGACGCTCCTCTCTTTAGAGTAGATGCGACATCAGTTAAAGCTGCTCTTTTAATATCGTCCCTGGCCTCAAAGAGGGTATCACCTCCGTTTCCCGCAACTCATCCGGATTCAGCATAACCTTCTCGTCCGAGGAATTTCTGAATCTTGCATTGGAACACGCCGACTCCATCAAGGCTTCTCTTTCAGGAGCTTTACATCAGGTGGAGGAGCGTATTGGATACGTCGTCAAACGCATTCCACGCACCATTTGGAATCCAGTATCAAATCTAGTTTCCTCTACGCTGGATGACGTCAAGAGCATCGCTCAAGCACAGACAGGTTTGGCCCCATCTAGCGCCCGCTGGTCGCAGCATGAGGATAGTCATGACCCCTTCCATACTGCAGTTATATTCTTCCCAAAGGAGGTTCCGACCTTTCAGATAGTTGACAGCGCCCCATCCCGGCGTTACATCCCCAACCCAAAGGTAGTTCAGTGCGAAGCTTGTTTCGGATTTCATCAATCCTCTCGCTGCCGGATCCAAGCTTTGTGCGCCTCTTGCGGCACCCTTCGCCACCAAGGAGAATGTTCTCATCTTCGACGGTGCATCAACTGCTTGGGCCCTCACTCTGCAGACGACCTTAATTGCCCCCTCCGTCCTCGCCCTCACAAGGGCAAACTTATTCAACTCTCGAAGAAAGAGGTTACCCAAATTCGTTCGGGTAACCTTAACAAGCTTCGCAAGTCCCGTCGGGCTGCTGCCGCTGCTGCTGCTACTACTACCTCCAACTCTGACAACTCAAATGATCTGTCGCCTCCCTTCGGAAACTCCAGCGTTCCTTCAACACACTCTCCTTCCGCTAGCCAAAATAGGATCACTGCCCTTGAGAACGCCTCGCATGGATCTATGGAAATAGATTCAGACGGGCAAGCATCAAATAATACTTCAAATCTCTATGAATAATAGAGCTCATTTTAGGAGCCACCCCCCCGCCTCGTCTTCGTTTCCTCCAGGCTAACGTCGGACGTGGTGGATTCTTTCACGTCATACTTTTACAAACCGCTTTCCAAGGCAACTATGATGTGATCTTTGTTCAGGAGCCCTGGACTAAAATTATTAATTTCAAGAACGTAACAAAGTCTCACCCGGCCTACGTTATTTTCATTCCTCCCAATCGCGATTGGAAGCTAGCCCGCCCTCGCGCTCTCACGTACATACGAAAACGTTCTAACCTCCGTCCGATTCAGTTAGAAAGTGGTTTGTCACCTGATATTGTCGCGCTCCTTCTTCAGTGCTCTCCGTCTGCAGAGGCCATTAACTTTTACCGGCAACCTAGAGCGCCTATGCCTGAAAGTATCAGCTCTCTTCTTAATTGGCCAGTGAAGCCCAACTCCATATTTGTGGGAGATTTTAATCTTCACCACGAATTATGGGAGCCCAATATGTCTCGTTCGACTGGAGTTGGACGCTTTGTCGATTGGATTGATGACTATTCATAAAGGTCGGCCTTACCTTATGGAGTTCCTACTCATCGCACTGGCTACGTCCTCGACCTTGTTCTGACTAATATGGAAGGAATTTTGGCACGGGTGGATCCAATGGCCCACACAACGTCCGATCATGAAACGATATCTGTCGTAGTGCATTTCTCTCCAGTCCAAAGGCGCTTTCCGTCAATGAAGTTGCCCAAGTTTGACGCAGATAGTTCAGAGATATTCCATCAAGCCCTAACAACTACCGCTCCCCCTAGCCTGCACTTTGAGGAACCCACCTCCCAGCTCATAGATGCTGCAACATCCTCTGGTATCTCTGCACTATCAGCAATCCTATTTACAGCCAACCCCCCGATATCTGTATATGTGCCGTGTAAGGATTATTGGAATCAGGAGTGCTCTGACCAACGCCGACGGTATAATGACGCGCGGAGAAGCGGTGATCCTTATCTTATTAGGGAGGCGCACCAAAGCTTCCACAAAACTATCAAGCGAGCCAAACGTGGGCATAAGCGCACAATTTTGGATAGCGTGTCATCAATAAAAGAGGCCCACAAAGTGGTGGGATGGCGAAAGGTCTCCAGTCGCTTTGGTCTCCCTCCAATTCAATATCACGGCGTCACGTACAGTACTCCGACTGAGCGCGCTGACATACTTTTCCACACAAAGCTCGCTCGCGTAAGCAGGGAACCCGATGTATCCATGTGCTCCACTACATGTCCATCCCGAGCAATCCTAGCACCTCTTTCCGTCGACGAAAACGAAGTACAACATTGTCTACTTAGTACATCGTCCACCAATCCAGGCCACGACCATCTCTCGGTTTCTGCTCTCGGTCTCATCTGGGAAGTGGGAGCATGCCGCACATAGATCGTATACTTAAATAGTCTCTGTCTGGTACACGGTCATCACCCAAGTATTTTCCGCCGTGCTGAAGTTGTGGTTATACTTAAACCTCACAAGGATGATTGTCAGAACTTGTCAGGCCCCGGTACTTTCAAATTGAATATCTCCTTGCTGGACCCTGAAGATCTGTTATGCCGATCTATTTTAGGGCCGACGCATTAATATTAATCTTCGCAACAAGCTTTATTTAGATATTATATTTTTGTTTCGTTATTTTTAATTTGCTTGGGTTGAATAATTTATGGCAAATCTTCAGGATGATGGTTCTAGGAATTTGGATTCTACTGTACATAAGGAGTTGTAGCCTTCCCTTCTTCTCTCTTCACGCTTTGTCTTTTCTGTCATCCTATCACTACCTTAGAAATCAACCACCTTAGATACCACTTACCTCAGTCCACATTCATTTCTTCTCACTTTACCTTGTCACTTTCTTTATTCTCTACTCCTCTATCTCCCATAACATTCCCAATAGCACGGGTATCTGAAAGTCACGATATCCACCCACCAACGTGACAATGATCTAACTAACCCTTCGAACTGGCGACCAATTTCACTTCTTCCGGTCCTAGGGAAAGTGCTAGAACGCTTATTTGCTAGACGCTTCGCCTTCTGGGCCTTGTCAAGCCGGATTATCTCCCCAACGCAAGTGGGGGCTCTGCCTGGAAGATCGGCCATGGACCTCGTAGAGAGTCTTGTCCAAGATGTTGAGAAAGCGTAGGACGCGAAGCAAGTGTGCACTCTCGCTACTCTCGACGTAGAAAGCGCTTTTGACAGTATTCAGCCTGGTCATCTCTCTGCCCGCTTGCGCGAACAGGGATGGCCTATTCCTTATGTAAATTGGGCTGCTTCTTTTGTTTCTAGCTAGAGAGCTCGCCTTCGGGTAGACGATTTTGTTGGAGAGTTCTTGGAGATACCGCACGGTTTGCCCCAAGAATCCCCTGCTTCACCCATACTATTCCTCTTTTTTCTTGAGCCTCTATTTAAACAAGGCTTTCCCATATATGGCTACGTTGATGACGTGGCAATTTTTTTCGGTGGCAAAGTCTCTGGTCGAATCTTCGCGACTGACTGCCATCAGGATTGATACCGTCACCCAGTGGTGCAATAAAAATGGCCTCTCATTAGCTGAGAACAAGATGGAGATCATGCATCTTCATAGATCCGGTCAGCTCCCCCCCTTCCCTGACCTTTAACGGCGTTTTAAGGAATTCTAGCCTATCCATAAAGTGGCTTGGTGTTCTCCTTGATACCGAGCTTTCCATCAAGGGACATGTCCAGGAATGGAGTGCTAAGACACAACGGATCAGTGCCTATATACGGCAGCTTGGCAGCGCCTATCGTGGCGTACACTCTGCCTTCCTCCGCAACGCAGAACTGGCTGCAGCGCTACCGGTCCTCTTTTATGGTGCTGAAGTCTAGTGGCGCGGTCACTCCGGTCTTCGCCGAGGACGTCCAACCTCTACCCGATCTCAACACCTTGTAGATATGATCTCTCGAGCTCTTATTACCCTGGCCAGAG